>JAFHKQ010000016.1:0-634651 GCA_017163955.1 Apiospora koreana
CTGGCTAGACACCCATGAAACTGACGACCCATGCAGCCATATGGGTCCAGAAGCTCCTCGTGCATTATATGGCCGGGGGGCCGGGGTATTGGATAAATAGGAACCCGGAACTCTGGTAGTAAGAAACCAAATGGTGGTCTCTTTTTCTTCCCGTATCGTCGTTTCATTATCAAAAAACAAAGGGCTGTACCATTGTCCTGGCTGGCTACTGGTACCATCTCTGACCGCCACCTGATGCCGAGAATGTCGCGCCGTGTGATGAATTGATGATGATGGCATGCTCGTGTCATGCCATAACGGGCTTGTCATGAAATGGTACTGATTACTGTATCCTTCTGCCTCTGAATTCGAAGAGGATGAAGGGAACCAAAAAAGCTTGTTGCGGACTTGCCCCGGTAGTGCGAGTCGCTCCCGGCAATAGCCCCGAAATCCCCCAGTGCTCCATGCGGGGATGATTTGGAGAAAATATGGAGGCGATTGCGGAGGAAAGCCCACTGAACCCCAGCTTCAGGCCTGTCCAGGACTGGTCCACGGCTCACTGAGCCCACTATCAGTCTATGTTTCCTTGGGGTTTGGGGTACAGTGGTGGTGGGTCTGCACTCTCCCTATTGTTCCCATTTAGCCTGAATACAAATAACCACAACTTACCCTTGCTCGGGTTTGTTGAAGACGAGAAAAGTCAAGACTAAAAAGGACCAGTGACTGTCTTGGACGTATGTACGGTACGGTTTAGGGCCGACGGGGAAGGGAATCAATCGCCCGTGGATCGGGCCTTCTTCATGCCCGGGCTAGGCAATGTGCGGTAGGATCATGATAAAGGCATGGGGTTATTGGACAGCGCTCATCCCTACCCGACGATGGGACAGCTAGCCAAGTCTTTGGCCATTCATTACAGGCTCTCGCCGATGGCCCAGCTGCAGAAAGTCGGGCCTTTGCCAAGACTACTACCACGAAGTAAGCATTGGGCGCACCCTTAGATGCGTTTGAGATCTGACAAAGTTGAGATACCCCGCGAGCCCATCAGATTTTCGACCCGGTGGGAGGGTATTGGGCAACGCGGGGAGCTGAAGCTAGCTGTCGCTGCTCGTCTCTCGGTCCCGGTGGCTTAGAAGTGTTTCATTCAGTAGTCGGGTTTTGAGCCGTTCCTGCCCATAGTTCACTCGACTATTCGGGTAAATGCATCGTCTTTGGTGGCGAGAGGATACCAGCTTCCTCCCATAAGGAACAGCCGTTCTGCCTGTTCAGCCAGGTCGGCTAGGGTAAGCGTCGACGCGCTGGTCTGTGTCGGCGATAAACGAGCGACCGGTATCTTCAAGAACGGATTACCCGAACGACCCGCATCGGCAAACGGAACCGATGGTGTACCTTATGTGTCTTCATCGTCCTTGGCAATGCGATGCCAATGGGAATACGCAGAACTGTCTGTTTTTCTGCACATAATGCATTGGTTTTTCATGATTTGTTGTGCCAGTCATCTTCCAAAAGTGTAGGCAACAATTGAGGGTTTCGTTAGTGGTTGTCTTCCACCTAGATTAAAAGTCGATACGAAGCAGGCATGAGGCCTGAAAGACAGACACTGACGGTATGGGTGGGCCGGGCCACCAGACAGACAGACACCTAAGTACTTTGGTTGCTTGGCGATTGATTGGCTTGGGACGGAACATTGTTTGCTGGTGTCCCAATATCAACAACGTGAGACAAATTCCACGCTGAAGTTTCGCCAAACACTATTCCCCGGTGTGAAATGAGATGACACTGGCCCCAATCTCCAATCAATATTCGGAAAGCAATGCAGTCAGGATGAACGATTCAAGAGCAAGGAAGGTATTAATCCAGATGTCGGGCGCGCCAGGCGCAGGCAAAAGCACCATGGCCATGCGGCTTCAACGTGCGATTGGCGGCCTAATCATCGACCACGACGTTATAAGATCATCACTGCTGGAGGACTACAGCGATGTCTCGTTTGACCAGGTGGCCAGAAGCGCCTATCGGCTCCAATGGGCCATGGCCGAGCAGGCGGTCAAGCAAGGGCTGAATGTCATCATCGACAGCGTCTGCAACTACCAAGAGGCACTCGATCAGGGCTCCGCACTCGCCGAGCGCCATGGCTACACCTACTGGTACGTCGAGTGCAGGGTCGAGAACATTGCGCTGCTCGAAGAGAGACTGCGCACTAGAACCGCCATGAGAAGTCAGCGAACGGGTGTCAATTGCCCGCCTGTGGGCGCGGGTAGCTCTGGTCGGGGGGAAGACGTGCTGAGGATGAGGATGGCAAACCCGTGCCGGCCAGAAAAGAACGTTGTCATCATAGACATGGAGGCTGGGAAGCTGGATGAGAGGGTGGATGAGGTCCTCAGGCAAATGAAAAACCCTTGAGGCCACTGCGCAGGTACATACTGGGTGGTTATGGATTTATCCTTGATGGATGACGGCTCAATTCCGCTGATCTTACACCAGCAGGCTTATCGCGGGATATACGAACGACGATGGGGTGTCAGGGAATATGGGACCCGTTCATGTAGGTGCATTGCCAGGGCGCCAAATTTCTCTGGTAAAGGACCCCGAAGTCTTCAAGAGGTACACCTAGGTCAAGAAAGAAAAGGGGTGACGGCGCAGGCCGACGGATCGGATGTCAGTCTGCCCCTCTCAGTCTGTGGGTTCCCGTCCCGTAGGCAGGTTCGCCCGTCGCTCTTCAAGGATGGGCTGTTTCGTGCGCGGCTGATGAAACGGAAAGAACAGCGCACTCAGTCATTGCGCTGTGGATCTAGATCTTTATGAGTTGGAAGAGATCCGTGCAGAGCGAGGGAGAGAGAGACATGTCAATTGAGCGATGCAGGCCTATCGATTTTCCAGCGGGCGGTTGCAGCAAGCATGGACAAGGAGCCGTATTCAGATTTAGTAATGCGAGGCGCGCATGGTGAAACATGAAACATTTAGTGACCGGGTAGCCTACATAAGTGCATGCATGTCCAAAATTAAGGTTCGGTGCCGCTATGCTGGTGATGGCGAGATTGATGGGAAGATGGCAAGATGATGGCAGATGAACTGGTGATGAACTGTTCGGCTTCAAGGTTGGTGGATCCTCCTACCCGCAATTAATGGAGTTGGGGGCAGCAAAGAGGAGGAGTTCGTGCGATCCTCCGGAAAGCGCAACGGTTGTCGCTCAAGCAAGCGCCGGCGATCTGCACCAGACGCCCGCATGCTCTTAGGTACTGCCTTTCCTGTCTGTGTCTGTCGCTTTGAGGTCTGAGGCGCGTATCGCTAATGTTTTTCTTCACTTTGTCACAATTACCCCTTCGAGTGAGTGAAGATGAAGTTGGGCAAAATACTCACGAGCATGTATGTCTATTTCTAGCATACCTTTCAGAGACGGACGGCTGTTTTGACTCTATCAACCAACACACCGTACTTTTAGTTAGCAATTCTCAAATACCATGGTCCAACAATTCAACTGGCAATTGTCTGTAACGAAGGAAGGCTTTCATTGCTCACGTGACGGCCTCGTCTCGCTTCTTTCCTCTCGCAGAGACTTGCTTGACAGTAGATTTGGTGGTTTATTCAATCATGACAGTGCCAAATCGAGAACGTTTTGTCCAAAAATATCCCCAGATTAACCATGGTTCTAACCGCAAGCGGCATGGTTCTGACTCGTGGTTGCCTCAATGAGCGAACAGCCCGGTGTTGGTGTTGTTTTTCTTCCGATTTAGACGCGCGCCTCCAAGCAGAGCCACTTCTTAATTTGGACTCTGTCCTTACCCCAGCCAATCCCACGTCGGCTCTCCCGCCCGAGTCTTTTCAATTGTTTCTTTTCCCTTGCACCTCGATCGTTAACACACCAAGACGCCAAAGAAAGTCGACGTGTCACTGTCCATGCCGGGCATGCCCCTGGCCGGAACGAAGTAAGGAACAAGCACAGAGCAGAGCAGAATAGAGATGGGGGCTTCTGGGGCCAAGGACAAACATGTGGCGCCAGCAAGCCCCTCCATGCTTTTTTTTTCCTGCTGTTACCCGAGACCTTTTCGTCATAGAGGATTCCTTCGCTGGGGATCTCAAACTCAAGCTTCTGGGGGCCACCACAATTGAATGAGAGACATTCCAGACCGAGTGTGAGCTCCGCCTACCTGGCCCTCAGCATGTTCATGTTGATTGCGCTTCATTTCATTGATATGATCTGATCTTGTTGGCACCTCGGTCGCCAGTGTGGCATCTGCGCCTTTTCGCTGGCTTCCAACGCACAGCACAATTCTTCCTCCTACCTCCCCCAGCTGAGCGGGCGAAAGCAATGCGTCCAATCGCACGCGCATGGGAAATGGGAAATGGGCTGGAAACGTGAAGCTGACTACAAGGTAACGACAAACTGCCTGCCCAAGCCATGTATGCAAATTGATGTATGTCATTTTGAAGAATGATGATGTTTGCCGTTGGGGCTTTTTCTTTTCCTTTTCCTTTATCAATCCCAAGCGCGTCGCTCTCCATTAGTGGCCAAAAAGAGATTAGCGTCCTCCTGAACCCCCTGTGCCCTCCTCCCGCACTGCATACGCTCCAGTTCTCTCTCTGCACCCACCTCCGTCCCACTCTACCATATGGATGCCCATCAAGGCTGGCGGCTACTGATACCAACTGCAGTCTGGTACTATTTTTGATCAGCATCATGCTGTACTTACTCAACTCTTACTTCACTCGGTACATGCTCAGATATCTCTCTCCCCCTCTACCCCCCTAGGCTTTTTAGGGTTCTGATTCTGTAGCCGCCCTCGATGCCATGCCGGGACCATCTTTTCTTAACCGCCCAACTCCCAGACAGCCGCTACCCCCAGCGACGCGCTCAACCAATATCAACCCTCACTGAGCTGGCTATCCGCTCATTCAGACACATTCTCTCCGTTTCAGCATCCTTCCTGCAGTCCATGACAAGAGTGTTGCCTTTATCGAGCCTGGTAGCTCCGTTTCAGCTCCATCGCCCCGGGATCTCTCTGCAACGTCCAAACCAACCAGTTGGACTCCGCTACTGGTTGTCATCGCGCGAAAAGCTTCACTTATAAAGAGTCGCGTCCACTTTGTGACCCGTCCCGCTTGGTCGCTTTCCTCCCCTGGACCTCTTTCGCTACAGCATCAACGACCCGTTTTCTTTCGTATCGTTTCTCTCTGTCTCATCTTATACTTCCTTGCCATTTCCTTGCCCCGTTCGTTTCATCTCCTGGCTTCATTCGTTTGATACGATTTGTTCTCAGTGATCCTGTCTCCTTTCCCACGTGTGGCAACCTCCAACCTTGGCGACAGACCGGACACTCACACCCATACACGCAGCAACATACCCTTCCCCTGCCCAGCCATCGCTAATTGTAATTTACTTGCTGGAGCTGAAACATACTGCCACTCCTCTATTTCCCATCATACGTTCTTCACCATGCCGAAACATACTCGCTCATCCAGTGCGGCCCACAACCCCTATGCGCATGCCATGCCCGTTTCGCTTGCTCCCTCCCAGCCGCTGGATATTGGATATAATGGCCGCCAGCAGCACATGTCGCTCAACACGGCCTTCTATCAGACAATTCCCAACAACATGACCGCCCAGGCTTCCATGGCTTCTCAGGCATACGAACCTTACCCAACAGCAACAGCAGCACCAACCATGCCCCAGTCGATACCGCACAGAGCGTCTTCGGGAGCTTGGTCTGTTCAAGACGACAAGACCCTCATTGCTGCCCGGCAGCAGGGTCTCAACTGGAACCAGATCCAGATCAACTACTTCTCCAGCAAGACGTCGAATGCCTGCCGGAAACGGCACGAACGGTTAATGGAACGCAAGGGAGCCGACGACTGGGACGCACGCAGGCTGGAGAAGATCGCCAGGGAGTACATGAGCATGCGCAAAGAAATCTGGCAGCCATTAGCACAGCGAGTCGGCGAGAAATGGAGCGTGGTTGAAGCCAGGGTCAGTTTTAGTCCATCTCCCCGCCTCTTATCCGAGGGAAGCAAGTGATTCTTCATACTAACTTCCCTTTCTCAGTGCATGAACAATGGCTTGAAGAACATCCAGAACGCATCGCGTGCCGGCGCTCGTCGGGAGCGCGTGGAGGAGGCCGGCCAAGGCCAAGTGTTCACGCATGGGTATGACGACGACAGCGGCATCTCGGGCATTGGATTAACCCCAGTAGATGACCTCGACGCCTCGTACAGTAGTCCCGAGACTACCAGCTCGAGCTCGCTCTCGGGCGGTTCCTACCACGGCGGCATGCCCATGCAGCTCGGCCACCAAGCCTACAACCAGCACTACACCACCAACGCGGGCGGCCTCTCGTCGGGCTACAGCTCGTCCGTCTCGTCCACCACGGCCCAGGCATACGGCCACATGGCCGGGCAATCGCATCACTCTTCGGGAGGGTCCCCGTACCTCGGCCACGGGCAAAGGCTCCCCAGTGTCGACATGGGGATCGACGCCATCATCAACCGGCCAGGCGGCCACGGGGGTGCGTCTTCCAGCATATAGCGGTGTTCTATCTGGCGTTTTGTTGTTTTCATTTCGCTTTGCACTTTTCCTCTTTCCTTGGTTGTTGGCGTTCATGGTTTATTGTGACTCGACACGTGCTCTTTCGGTGCGCCGCAGAGTTTGACGACGGTTCTCCCTCTATCTCCTCATCTCTCTCTCTCTCTCACGACACAGCATTGCATCACTTCTTTCTTCGGGGATTGAATGAGCACAGGCGTTCTAGGCGTTTCATAAAATCGGACTTGGTGTTTTTATTTATTTTTTTGTTTTTCAATTGGGGATTTGGACTGTCAAACTTCTTGTTGGAAGGAAGAAGGAGGAAGAAAATGGGCATACTCTCATTTCTGCTTACCTGGACTACTTTTGGAGGGGTCCCGACACTATTCGGCATAGCGATGCCGCTACAAACCTAATGACTTGCACTTCTGCAATCGAGTTGGCCTGCTGTTTTTATTTCTGCTTGGATGACGAAGGATATACTCTGGTGTATTTGGCATATATAGAAAGATACCTTGGATGTTCTGGGAGGATGCGAAAGACAGGCGCATAAGCAAGAACAAGAAGAAGGAAGTTGGGAAGAAGATCAAAGTCGCCTTGCAGATGGATGCAACGGCAAAGACAACACTCATTAGTATCAATGGAAAAGTTGTCAACTCGAATTTGGTGATCACACTTCGTTTCCCTCGCACTGTTCTTTGTCGTCGGCAAAGCGGTTGCGTTGAAGTACAGCTTCTTTGTGCTGACTGCGGGCACGTGATTGATTGATTGAGTTCTCGAAGGTGGATGGAAGATGTCTAGAAAATGCCTCTGAGGGCCCCTTCCAACGGCACCTTCTGGGGGGCACCGCCACCCCCACGCCAGAGCCCCCGCCAGCCCTGTAGCCCTCTTACAGCGGGGATTGACCTGCGACACAACGCTGGCCTGGTATCAGATCGACGACAACATGAACTTCCCTAAGTATCCTATGAACAATTCATGGTCCATCTTATGGACGCCCCAACATGTAGATACTTGCTTTAAAACTCATGTCCATAAAACACTCCCATGCTTCTACTGCTTAACCCAAAATTGTTCCACAAATACCATTGATCAATTGAACCTCCTCTGTTGACAGCTAGCGGGCCATTCGCATCACCTTTGGTTGTGACACATTTGGCCCTGTCAGGTAGCCTGCAGTACGAACATCAAGTTCGACGTAGGATAATACCATACTCTTAGTGTTTGGCAGTTAAGAGTAGAAATTTCTCCAAGAGAGTGTCGTTTGTATATCTTTAGGTATGTAGTAGAATAAGCAAAGTGCAATTGACTCATTACATCTGCTTCTGAAGTTCCTACCTGTGTTCTTGTTCTGTCGTCTCCTGGAGGTTCCTTCCTCGCCACAACCACGACAACCACGACCGCGTCACCATTGTTTACAACAACTTGTAGGCCAACCTTCACCAGTTGGTCCTAATACTGCTCTACAACCCAAATTTCTAGACTTTCCAATACCTCGAGGATTTTAAATCTCATTTTGCGGTCAATTCACTGTCAGGCCATCCTGCTGTCCTCGTACCGGGCTGATCAATGGGTAAGGTTATTTTGGCAGGCACGCCACCACCTGCAACCAGATCTTGCCAAACCTGACCCGTTTGTCACTCACTCACTGAGTCTTCAGTCATTCCAATACCTTTTTCCCCCTCTGAGCTAGGCAACAGTTCATTCTTCTCAATACTTAGTCCAAGTTTGAAACCATCGACAATCTTCGGGCTGGACTTGAAGTGTTTGAATTTCCTCTGTACCACACCACCTCTCCCTCCTCACAATCCTCCTTGCGTCCACAAGGTCAAGTTCTTTTCCCACTCTTCACCTTCCAAGCAACTTCCTGTGTTCCAAACAGGTAATACTTCGACTTTCCAACTCCTCTTCGTCGTCCATCGACACCATCGACCTTGGTGTGTTTGGTTTCCCTCTGTACCATACCTTCGTTTCAAGGTTTCGTCCCCCTTCGTCCACCCTTCCAACTTAATGTCGTTCATTTGAGATCAGCGACGCCACCTTCACCATGCATAAGGGAAGACCTGTTCTCGCGAACCAACCCAAGGAGCCCTGCTCCAGGTGGGAAAGCACAGGCAAGTGCATCTTTGGCGACATATGCAAGTTCTCACACATTGGTCCTGGTGGTTCCGAGAATCATCGGCAGCCAGCAACCCCTAGCACATATCGATTTCCTCCTGGTTCCACCTCCGTGCTCAGTATTCGGCGCTCGTCAAACCACAGCAATGGTGACGACAGCCGTCCTGATGGTCTTACCTCCACGTTCGGTCAACAACCAACAAAGCCTGGCAACATCGGTTTCCAGAGCCATCAGGGCCCATCAGAACGAGGTACCACCGGCTTGCGAAGCTCCCAACACCCATTCTCACGAGGCTCCCAGGGCCAATGGCGCTCATCGGCCCCAAGTAACGACGGCTTCCAAAATCATCAGCAGCCATCATCACAAGGTAGCTCCAGCTTCCAGAGCCCCCGGAACCCATCATCACGCGGCATTTACAGCTCCCAGAACCATCATCAGCCCTCACCCAACGCCAACTTGAAGTCACACGACCAGCAGCATCCATCATCACAGGGCAATGCCACCACGCATAAGCCCCGTGTAGTACGAAACGAAGACGATCTGCGAGAGTGGAAGCGTCTTCTCCGACAAGCTGCTTCGAATCACACAGCGCGTGTCCGATTCTTCGAACTGGCCCAGAAGCTTGTCGATGGCGAGGTTGGCATGTCTCAAGACATGGTCAAGACTCTGGCACAGGATGCGGCCCTGCAAGTCATCCGCAGTCTGATCCACGAACACCTGCCTCGGGCTTCTTCCGCCCAAGACAAAGCGAAAATATGGGCTACTGAGCTTGGGCCGCTGATGCGTGTTATCAGTGACCAGCGAGTGATGGGCTCGGCTGTTCTTGAACAAGAAGTCTTTTCTATCTACAACTTCCTCACTGGAATCGGTAGTGAAAGGATGAAAGCACTTTACGAATTCATTATTGAATTCATACCTTCTGTCCCCATCGCGACGTCGACTGTTTCCCAGACCACTCTCGATCGCGTCTCCATCATCGAGCTGAGCCTGGCTGTTCTATCTAAGATGCTTGACTGCAACTCGAACAACCTTGTCAACCAAAACTTCTCCGCGATCGTCGACATACTGGAGCCAATGCTGGATGATGCAGCTAAAAGCCAAGACCACAGTCATTATGCGGGCCTTCAAGCACGGGAATGGTTAAGCTACATCAAACTTCGTCTTGGCGTCGGTGAGGCGTTGCCACGCTCTGCTCCGCAGACCAAAGCGACTGGAAAACTTGCGGAATTCGTTCTTCCAAAGAATCTTCCTGGTCACCTCTCTCCCAACGGACCTCGGCATGATAACGACCACTCGGAGATTCAGAAGATCAGCATCTTGCCCACTCCTGTTGAGATCATGTCCGTCAGGGATGAATACCTGCCAACCAATAAACCCTCATCGTTTCATATCCCTGGCATTATTGGGCGTCTCGATCGTGAGTTTCGTCTTCTTCGAGAAGATACGGTGGGGCAGCTACGGGATGTTGTACGGACACAGTTGGAGAAAATGCAAAATCCTGAGATCATCCAACCCAGACACAAGAACATGAGAGCATTCACTTACTTTGGAGCCGAGCCTATGCACATTGCGTTCGATCGACTGCAAGGTCTTGACCTGCTAGTTAAATTCGACCAGGCCGCAAGGGGTCGGGATAGCATCAACAGAGAAGAGTGGTGGATGCACTCGAAACGATTGCAACCCGGCGGGCTGGTTTGCATTGTCTCCAACGATGGCTCAACCCTTTTTTGCGTGGTCAGCGACAAAACTCGGTATCGCTCGGGCAAAGCATCTGCTGAAGAACCTGTTTTCTCACCGAAGAAGGCATCTCTTGCAGACAGATCTGACTACGCGTATGTGCATCTTCGTGTGGCAGAAAGCAAAGAGGGCAATACACTCGAAGTATTGCAGTGGTTCCAAGCCATTGGACCTCACCGGGAAAGATGTCTTGTGGAGTTCCCGGGTGTGTTGCTCCCCTCATTTCAACACACTCTTGAGGCATTGCAGCAGATCACTAAAGCCCCGCGGATGCCTTTCATCGATTTGATCGCACCTGACCAGCAAGAGCCTGGCTTGGTGGATATACCCCCTCCGCAATATGCCACCAAGCCTGGTTTCTTTTTTGATCTCAGCAGCCTGACTGACGGTACACCCTTGCAATATGGGATTGATCAACCGCTCGACCCTACAGTGCTAAGCCAGCACTCGACACTTGATGCTACCCAATCCGCGGCCCTTCTGGCCAGCTTGTCAAGGGGCTTGGCTCTCATCCAGGGACCTCCCGGTACTGGCAAGAGCTATACTGGAGAGAAGCTGATCCAAGTTCTACTTGACAACAAAAGCCGCGCCAAATTGGGCCCCATATTGTGCGTCTGTTACACGAATCACGCCCTAGATCAGCTGTTAGAGCACCTGCTCGATGCTGATGTTCAGCAAGTAATCCGCATCGGTTCAAGATCCAAATCTTCGCGGCTCGAGAACTTGAATCTTCGATACATTTCCAGCAACGCTGACCGTACCAGATCAGAGAACCACTCATTATGGGCTCATAGAAATGATCTGGACGCTCATCTGGCAGTCCTTCAAGAGAGCATCCTGAAACTTGACACATGTCTTTCCAGGGAGTCAATCTTGACTCACCTAGCTGAGAAGTATCCTCGATACCACGCCGAACTATCCGATGTTACCGTCGATGACAATGGTTTCCAAATTGTTCAACGTCACCAAAAGCCGTTATCGGAGCAGTGGCTACACGGTGGCACCGTCACAAATACTCCTTCACGGGATCCTTCTGAGTTACTCGATACAGACCTCTGGACCATGACGCATGAGGAACGCCAGACGCTTTACTGCTATTGGGCGCATGAAATACGTGATCCTATCATCGATGAATTTCAGGAGGAACATCAATTGTGGGAATCGGTCAAGGACGACCGTAACAGGATTGCACGTGAAGTTGATCTACGATGCCTCTCAGAGGCAGACATTGTGGGCGTCACGACGACTGGTCTCGCCAAGAACCTGGATTTGTTGCGACGATTGCCGTGTAAGGTGTTGCTTTGTAAGTCAATATTCAGTCCCAAAGGCTGCAAACTGTGGTTTTCTTTGATTCATTGCACATGGCTGACCCATTATGTAGGCGAAGAAGCTGGCGAAGTACTTGAGGCTCATTGCCTTACTGCGATGCTCCCTTCGATTCAACATGCCATCTTGATCGGGGACAACTTGCAGCTAAGGCCGCAGATCAAAAACTTCGAGTTGCACAGTTCTAACGTCCGAGGGGCTCAGTATTCGCTCGACATGTCCATGTTTGAACGTCTCGTATCCCCGCCGCATGATGACGAACAAATCCTACCGTACAATACCCTCCAAACACAAAGGCGAATGCACCCGTCAATCTCTGAACTAGTACAGAGTACGCTTTATCCGAACCTGGAAGATGGTGGCTCAGTCGCCGAGTACCCGGAGGTTTGTGGGATGAAAAAGCGGCTGTTTTGGTTCAATCACACAGCACCTGAGGACCAAGCTCTCCAATCTGATCCCTATTCGACGTCCCATATCAACTCGTTTGAGATTGAGATGACAGTTGCACTCGTCCAGCATCTGGTCCGACAAGGTGTCTATGGACCAGATGATATAGCTGTGTTGACACCCTACCTTGGCCAGCTGCATCGTCTTCGCAACAAAATGAAGCATCTCGTTGAGATATCTCTTGGTGATAAGGATATGGAAGAGCTCATTTCTCTCGAGGTAGATGATGGAGGACTACAACTTGGTGTTACCAGTCAGACTTCCACGGCTAGCAAGACTTCTCTGCTAAAGAGTGTGCGCCTTGCAACGGTTGACAACTTTCAGGGCGAGGAGGCCAAGGTGGTGATCGTTTCCTTGGTCAGGAGCAACGAGGATCAAAGGTGTGGCTTTTTGAGCACATCTAACCGAATCAACGTTCTTCTCTCGCGAGCCAAGCACGGCATGTACATCATCGGCAACTCGGAGACGTACGGCAATGTTAGCATGTGGGCCCAGGTTATTGACATTCTTCGCGCCAAGGACAACATGGGAAACCAGCTGGAGCTCGAGTGTCCCCGCCATCCCGACTCATCACTGCTGGTGTCGCAAGCGGACCATTTCTTGCAACATGCTCCTGAAGGCGGCTGCAATCAGGCGTGTAAATGGCGCCTGCCTTGCGGTCACATTTGCATGTATCTCTGTCACTCGGACATGCTTCACAATGCTGCCAAATGCTTGGATCCCTGCCGCCGACCTCTGAAGGGTTGTAGCCATGCCTGTCCTAATGTCTGCGGAGATACGTGCCCGTCAATTTGCCAAGTGCAATTGGAAGATCTCGAGATCCAGCTCAGTTGTGGCCATATGGTGACCTCGGCACCTTGTTGGCAGGCTCAGCGACCCGAGACTCTTGATTGCCAGGTTAAGGTTGCGAAGACTGTTCCCGGTTGCGATCACTTTGTTACTGTGCCTTGTTGCGTCGATGTGGAAAGCAAAACGTATGTATGCCAGGCCACCTGCCACACGCCGCAAACCTGTGGCCACCCTTGCATGAGTCCATGCTACAGATGCAAGACCCGGGTCGCGGGGCTTGTTGCCATGGAGCGTCATGGGTTTTGTACTCAGCCATGCAACCGGCCATACTCGACATGCGGCCATTCTTGTCAACAGAAGTGCCACAGGGAGGCAAGCTGCCCTCCTTGTTCGGCGCCGTGCGAAGTTCGATGCAGTCACTCGGCATGCAACAAGAAATGCCACGAGCCGTGTGCACTCTGTCCTGAGCCGACATGTGTGGAAGCATACGGAGAGCGTGCATTGAGGCAAGTATCACTCTTCTTGCAGACAAGAATTTTTTACTGACTATTACTATAGTTATGAGGATGAGAACACGGAAAACTGCACGCTGTGCTGATCTGACATGCTGATTAACATGGGGGCTGGTAATTTGATGGTGTTTAGCGCGAAAGATGCGCGAGGAGATGCATCTTGAGGTCGATGTTGATGTCTGTCGACTTGGATTGAGATTTGTGACAAGCTTGTGCAAGTATTGTACAACAGAACCGAGCTACTGATGATATTCTGTGACGAAGGCGTCAGAGACACATGGAGATGATTGCAATTGTATCATAGAGGAAAGGAAATCGAGCTTGTATGTTAATTGAACCAAAGGCTGAATAAAAATAGCTTCAATTGATGATGGGCAAAGACCGGACTAAGCTTCCTGCATAATCCTTTTAGGGTGTCGAGCTCTGCAGTGGTTGAGGCATGCGGCATGCCACGTTTCGTGGAAAGGCGGTGAAGACTTGCAGGACTTATGCATGGTGGGGTGGATGGCCAGCAGCTTGGAGCTTACGAGCTTGCGAAATGATGCGAGGGTAACTGTATTACTGACTGCCAACTGCTAAATACACAAGACGCAGAATAAGAAACGATGCGCTTGCTGGCTGGCTAGCTAGATTATAACGCTTGCGAAATACGGCACAGGTATGGCAACATGGTGCATAATGCCAAGCGACGGCCGCAGGTGCAAAAGGGTTTCATAGGCCCCGAGTTGTCCACTGGTTAAAGTCGACTCAGGTGCCAGATGGGAAGCATGATTTAAGCAAACGCCACGCAAGCCGAGGAAACGTCTCGAATCGTTCCAACTCAATCAACTGCGAGGCCTGGCTGCCTGGCGCTAGCAGACAGACCGTCTCGAAGCTGGGAGGGTCCGGGTCCACAGGCGATGCCCCTCCTCTATTGTTATGCATTCCTACCTGCCTACTTACGTTTCTATAGCGTTCGCTGGCAAGCGACAGAAGGCTTGGAATGGAGATGGATGATGGGTCAGCATTCCGCTGCTGACTTAAGCAACACCTAGGAATCGACAGGGTCAGGGGAAACATAGACACGGTCCCTCCTATCCCGTCTTGAGATATGTAATAAGGGTCCGTCCGAGCCGCGACTAATGTGGAGAGAATCAGAGAGAGAGAGAGAAGAGATGGTAGTTCGTGTATATAGCGCCCGCTCCCTTCCATTCCCATTGCTTGCCCCCAGTAGTTCGTTCTACCCAATTAACCAACCCCTCACCTCACCTCACCTCACCTCCTTACTTCGATTCTTCAACGGACTTAGATCGCCAAGCACACGGAACCCCCAGCCTCATTGTCGTCATACTTGATTAATAACACCACCACCACATATATCCAAAATGGCTCCCTTCGGCAAGATTTACTCCTACCCGGGCAACTTCCGCGTGCAGCGCGTACGTAATATTCCTTTACCCTTTCCCCCTGGTCCTTCGTCTGCTCTGACTATCATCACGTGATTTCGGCGCCGACATCCTCTACACCATCGAGCAGCGAACAAATCCTCCCATGAAACTTTTGAATGGACCCGAGCTAACCTTTTTTTCTCGCAAATATAGGCGCAGGTGGTTGCCGCCATCAACGGCCTCGAGGTCGAGGTCCCGGCCGACTTCCAGATGGAGTCGACCAAGACGGCCGACTTCCTGTCCAAGTTCCCCATGGGCAAGATCCCGGCCTTTGAGGGCGCCGACGGCTTCTGCATCGCCGAGGGCGCGGCCATCGCCATGTACCTGGCGGGCAGCGGGCCCAAGGTGCAGCAGCTGCTGGGTGGCGCGGGAGAGCTGCAGAAGCGCGCCCGCATCACCGAGTGGATCTGCTTCGCCGAGACGGAGCTCAACCCCCAGGTCCTGCCCGCCTTCGTCATGTGCGTGCTCAAGTACATGCCCTACAGCGAGGCCGCCTACAACAACGCCGCCAGCAACCTGGAGCGCGCCCTCAAGCGCGTCGACCAGGCCGTCGAGGGCGGGAACAAGAAGTTCCTCGTCGGCGACGAGCTCACCTTGGCCGACATCATGATCGCGGGCCCCCTCTTTTTCGGACTCGGCTTCCTCATCGATAACAAGATGCGCGAGGCCGCGCCGGGCGCCATCAAGTACCTCGACAACCTCGCCGCCCTGCCCGAGTTCAAGAGCGTCTTTGGGGACATCAAGAAGTGCGAGACACGCGTCGCTGCTCCTTGAGAAGGTCGATTGGACTCGGAAAAGGAAAATGGTAGATGAAGGGAATTGAGACTATAGTTTGGCGAGACAACGTGCACTACTCTCCAACGCTACCGCGTGGTCATGCGTCGGCCACGATATGGTATGTCGAAAGCAGGCATGGTGACTTGCGAGTCAAGCAGTTACATAGAAGACAAGCTAGTTCAAGCCGCGCCATAGTTTGAAATCCAAAAGAAGTAAAATGCACATATCCTAGCATTTCGTACTGGACCGCATGTGATATGTCGCCCGCTGTGCGACGCCCCTTGTATGAGTGACTTGAGGATGCAGTTGTTCGCGATGGGCCTACCATGTAACTAACTGGTCGTTGACACCACAGGTTACTGTGTGTTCCTTTGCCAGTGACACGCGGCGATCAATTAAGCTATGCGCTTGTTCTTATGTAATCACGTCCAACGCCGCCCGCTTCGATCAACGCCGCCAAGGGTGAGGCGTTTCTTTCCGGGGGGAAATACCGAGCAATCGGCACGCTACCATTAGGCTTATATGGTGCCAAGTGCCGAGGCGCAATATGGCGCCAACCGTAAAACTATCCAATATAAGGGATTACCAGCCATCGTTCCGATGTGTTTGTTATGTTCAAGAGAGAGGAGATTGCAATCACATTTATCACTGTTTCGCGGCACAAGTGAGTAGGTATGAGCTGCTCTCTACAGTTAAGTCGGGTTGCAACCGCTTGGCTCGGCGGCCGCCGTCTGCAACATCGCCATCACACGACAGCACAGCGCATCGTAGGGCAACAAACTGCGAATATTCTTGTTCCAACTCAACGAATCACATATGCCGGGCCGACTTTGCTTGGTAATGACTGTTTGGCATGTGGGGGGCCTGTGTTTTTGTTGCGGCATAATATGTTCACATTTGCAGAGCCTCCGAGGAGCCAACCATTGGGCCGGATTGGAAACGAGACTTGCATGGGATTGACACCCTCTAAGGTTCGTAGTCTACGCGACTCTGACGTCTTCTCGTACTCTGATAGGGTGAAAGGGGGTGGTTCGCCTATCCACTTTCTGCCGAATGCTTACTACTATCTGCCCAATTCGCCGGTCGCTTACCTCCCGCCAAGGACTAGAGATGCAGCTATCGTGTAACATGGCGCCAAGTCACACTAGCCTCATGTCGAGATATGTATAAATGAATTATGTGCCGAATGCTACCTCCCCTAAAACTCTTTGGATTTGTAATTGATTGATTGATTGATGCTGTTTGTTGCAAGATAAATAGCCTCCTCGCTGGAACCCGAGAGGACGTGGATCCACTAACAATAACGTCAACATTCATCATGTCGGCAACCAACCTCCTCATCTCTGTCGCCCTCCTCGGCATCGTCGCCTGGGCCGGCGTCGGGCTTCTGCGCGAGTCCCGCCGTCCGGGTTCCTCGCACCCCTTGCCGCCGGGCCCGAGACCCAAGCCCATCATCGGCAACCTCACGGACTTGCCGCCGCCGGGGGCTCGGGAATGGGAGCACTGGGCCAAGCACAAGGATTTATATGGTAAGTACTAACATCTTGCCATGATATAGAGAGGGGGAAGAGGGAGAGAGCTAAGAGTATTTGCTAATCAAACCCCTTTTTCACACCACAGGTCCGATTAGCTCAGTCACCGTCTTTGGTACCACCATCGTGATCCTGAGCACGCTAAAGGCGGCCACGGAGCTGCTGGATCAGCGGTCCAGCATCTACTCGAGCCGGGCGAAGATGGAGTTTGGTGGCGAGCTGTAAGTCTTCTATCCCCCTCCTTGGACTTCTTGGTGGACTGTTTAGAGAAGGATTTGCTGGTGCTGATGTGTTTTGTTACCCGTTCAGGTGTGGCTGGAAGTACATGTTGGCCTTGAGGCCCTACGGCAGCGGCATGCGGGCCGTCCGCAAGTTCCTGCACGGCGCCGTCGGCACCAAGGCCTCGCTCGCCGGGTACGCCGAGATGCAGGAGACCGAGGTGCGCCGCTTCCTGCTGCGCGTGCTCGAGCGGCCCGAGGGGTTGCGGGACCACATCCGGACGTAGGTTTCGGCTGTTTTCTCTACTGTTCATGAATTATCCACCGCCGCTTCCTTGCTTCCATGGGACGAGTACAGAAACTATTCGTTTGAATCAGCTTTATACTGACTCTTGATACAGAGAGGCCGGTGCCATTATCCTGAAAGTGGCCTACGGCTACGAGATCGAGCCTCACAAGCCGGATCCCCTCGTGAAACTGGCAGACGAGGCGATGGAGCAGTTCTCCAAGGCTATGATCCCTGGTGCATGGCTGGTGGACATGGTGCCAATGCGTAAGTTTCAGTCCAGTCTCTTGTGAAACGGGAAACGACAACATTCATTCCCAAATCCTTCTCTTCAGGTTAAAGATGATGATATAAGAAATCAATAACTGACAATTTCAAGTCCGCCATCTTCCCGACTGGATGCCCGGCACCGCGTTCAAGCAGACGGCCAAGGCCTGGAAGGCGACGCTCATCGACACAGTGGAGAAGCCAAAGGCCCTCGTGCGCAAGCAAATGGCCGAAGGACGTCACAGCGCCTCGGTCCTGTCGCAGGCCTACGAGAAGGCGCCCGACATGGACAGGGACCAGGAAGACATTGTGAAGTGGGCTTCGGGTGCACTCTACGCCGGAGGCGCTGACACGGTAAGCTTTATTAATTTGCCTTTAAATCAAATGTGTTCAGTCTCTAGAAATTGAACACACGTCCCCTTAGGAACACGCCCCCCGCCCCCCTTTCCTTTTGAGATTTTGACTGACAAACCGCCAAAACAGACCGTAAGCACCATGTCGACCTTCTTCCTCGTCGTTTCCCTGTACCCCGACGTCCAGCGCAAGGCCCAGGAAGAGATCGACCGCGTCGTCGGAACCGCCCGCCTGCCGACGCTGGCGGACCGAGAGCGGCTGCCCTACGTCACCGCCGTCTTCAGCGAGGCCCTGCGCTTTCACCCCATCGCGCCTATGGGGCTGCCGCACCAGACCATCGCCGAGGATGTGTACGAGGGGTATCGGATTCCCGAGGGGGCTATCGTCATGCCCGCTTCTTGGTATGTTGTTTCTGTCTCGTTCTTCGCCTACCTACCCCCTTTTCCTTCGGTCACAAAGTGGTTACCCATGTTGCCCAAAGAGAGAAAGAAAACACACTAACAGAAACATGTAGGGTCTTCACCCGCGACGAGTCCGTCTTCCCAGACCCGGAGACCTTCAACCCCGACCGCTTCCTCGGGCCCGACCCGGCGCCGTACCCCGAGTTCGTGTTCGGCTTCGGGCGGCGCGTCTGCCCGGGCAAGCTGCTGGCCGAGCAGTCGGTGTGGCTGACGATCGCACACTCGCTGGCCGTCTTCGACGTCACCAGCCCTCGCGGTGGCGGAGCCGCCATAACAACCAACCGAAAGGAGAGCATGTTTGTGGGTGGTGTGGTGAGCCACCCGGCGCCGTACGAGGCCACGGTCACGGTTCGGAGTCCCGGGCACGCGGCCCTGATTCGGGAAGTGGAGAGGACGCATCCGTGGGGGGAGAGCGATGCGAAGGAGCTGGCAGGTATCAAGGTGTAGATGGATCCGGCGAGTAGCCGCTTATGAGGGGTACGAAAAAGGAATATGAGAGGACAGTTGCCAGCATGTTCACCATACTGAACCCTTGAATTTCCACCAATCAATACCAATGCTGTAATCTGCTATAAAGATGACGCAATGGTGAAAAAGATCGCCATCACGCATCCAAGTATGTGAGCTCATTCCCGTCGAGGAATTTGTGTACCCCGCACGCTGTACGCTTTTCGTATTGACGCAGGCCAGCTATGCGGCTTGGCTCTTGTCCTTACTGGTCAACGCCCGTATCTGTGTAATGCGCGGCAAGCCGTCGCTGTGTCAGCATTGGGCATGATAAACGGGGTAAATGTGTCCGATAGCGCTACCAGATAAGTATAAAATGCGCGATGTTACTCTGCGCTTACAGAGGCGACTATATATATGTCCTTGAATACTCCGAGGTACTTCAGCCAAGTACATGTTACTGAGCCCAAACTCTTCGTTTCTTTCGTGTTCGTACTACATGATATCCGACTAGAGAATAAAGATCTTGTTTGGAGTATCTACGATAAAGAATACCTAATATGTCCACAATCAGCGAACTAGGCGAGAAGATAGCCAAACTGGCCAAGAAGGTCGAGGGGGACCAGAAGCGAAACGATGGAAGTTCAAACGCCCAAAGGACCGCCATGGAGCTGGCAGAAGCCTCGAGAGAGCTTGAGCAGCTTGTCCTCGGCCCGAGACGGACGTTGGGGATGATGGGACTAGCGGTTGGTGGATCCCGCTGATAATTATGGTCAATTTACCCCTATCCAGGCTAACGAACATTCATGTGTGTCTTGTAGGTTCACGATGCGTCTAGTTTGGGTGTCATTGCAAACTTTGACATCCCCAAACTTGTTCCCTTGGACGGATGTGTGAGCTTCGGCGAGCTGTCCTCTCAGTGTGGGCTCGATGAGGATCGGTTGAGTAAGCAAGCCATACACCAAACCTCCCTACCATCATCCCGTCTTCTTTATTTTTCCGTCCTCTCCACCCGCAATCGAGAGTCAGACCACCGATTGAGGATGATACAACAACTCATGTCATCCGGTTAGCCCGCATCCTCCGCTACGCCATGATCAACCTCGTCTTCCGCGAAGAGCCCGCGGGCCACGTGCGCCACACGCCTCTCTCGACGCACCTCGCCGAGTCCCCCGTCTTCTGCGACTTCCTGCGCGCCCTCGCCGACGTCTTCCACCCGGCCTGCGCGAGCCTGCCGGCCGCGCTGACCCGGTGGCCCCAGACCCGCGCCATGGCCGAGGCGGCGCACGGCGTGGCCCGCCACACGGACCTGGCGTTCTACGACTGGCTTGAGCGCGAGGAGAACGCGGCGCTGCGCCGGACCTTCGACAGGGGCATGGAGGGCATCAGCCGCGGAGGCCAGCGGCTGCAGGATACGGATCTGCGGGCGTACCCCTGGCACGAGCTGCCCGAGGCCGCGGTGGTGGTGGATGTAGGAGGCTCTGGTGAGTCTTGGAACGAATGTGTCGAAAAGGGGTAATTGTGGAACCGGGGTTTGTTTACTGACTAACTCTATCTAGGCGGGCACTTTGCAAGAGATCTTGCCGCAGTACACCCGTCCTTCTCGATCGTCGTCCAAGATCTTCCCCGCGTCATCCGCCAGACGGTCGAGGATCAGAAGAAGAACGCTTCCGGCCCCAAGTCCGTGACGTACCAGGCGCACAACTGCTTCCACGAGCAGCCGGTCAAGGGCGCCGAAGTCTATTTCATGCGCCACGTCTTCCATAACCATCCCGATGCGGAATGCGTCCAGATCCTCACGGCGCTGCTGCCGGCCCTGAAGCCTGGCGCCAGGGTCCTGGTAAGCGAGTACATTGTGCCGCCCTCGTCAGAGTTGACCGGGGGCTTAAGCACGAAGGCAATGAGGTAATTACTTATATGTGTTATTTGCAACCCCTTTTCCTGTGGTCTCCACCCTCCAAAAGCCACCCGAGCAAACTCTGCTGATGATTCTGACTCTGACTCCGTTACTGCTTAACAGACAGATGGACTTGTTGACTATGGCTCTGTTCAACGCCAAGGAGCGGACCAAGGAAGAGTACGCGAGGCTGTTTGAGCAGGCGAGTCCGGCGCTGGTCTTCCGTGGTGCCCATCAAGTACCCGATGACGCAAGAAGCTGTGTATTTGAAGCTATCTTCCAGGGCGGAGACGTCAAGTGAGTTGGTCGAGTGTTGGGAAATTATTCTCTGTTGGGCGGGCACAAGCCCAATTTCAAGGGTTATCTGCTCGGTAGAAAAGAACAAAAGGAACTGCGGGCCAATGTGCTCTCAAGATAAAGCTTCCCCGAACCAACTACTTCCAGGATTACAAGACGAAGTTTCCATCCGCTAGTTATGTTTCTGAATTTCCAATTTGTGGGAAGCTTTGCGTTGAATATTCACGGGAAGATAGTTACATCCTTCATCCCAAGCCTCGGCACTATCACTTTTGGTAGCACTATTAGTTGGAGGTAGGGGTTGATGATATGGTTCCATCGTATCTTGCCATTAATTCACTTAGTCTTCGAATGAGCCCTGCTGTCTGGCTTGGCATGGATGCCTTTATTGTGTTCCACGACTTTTGACTTCCTCACTTTGTCGAGCGCGCCGTCCTGAGTGGCGATAAAACTAAACCATCATCCCAAACATTGCAACTGTCTCACTTCCTCCTATTGAGATTGTTGTGTTTTCTTCTGTCGAAGGGACAGAATCTGTAATGGCAGACAGTGGCGGCGGCGGTGTGTCCTCCTTCTTTTGGAGCCAAATGCCGCGAGAGAAAAGTATGTCTATATCTTTAATCTTGAATAAATTCCACAAACAGAAGAAGTTTTGTCTCCGGCTTATCTCAAAGGGGTAATAATGTCGGCTCCAGGAAATGCACTAGCACAAGAACGGGTATTCGTATTTCAAATTAGGATCTCAGGTGTAACGTTCACAGCCAATCATTCTTTAGCCCGTTATGCAGTTGGAACAAGGATTGATGCAGATCAGGCCTGCCAGTAGGTCTGCCTCAGGATACGTATATATGATTTCTGAACCAACTTTGTCACAATATCGACTTTCCTTTTCCCACTTTTGCACGTATCGTCAATATTACCGAAGTTAAGACACTCTCCTGCGTACCCAGCAATGTCCATGCCGATATCCTTCAAATGGGTAGGTCCGAGGCAGAAGCGAGCTACCCAAATTCCCGCTGCGGAATGGGCAAAACGTGAAGATAGATTGAGAGAACTTCACAGTCAAATGACACTGCTCGAACTAATGGATGTAATGAAGTCGGAAGGGTTTACAGCAACGTAAGAATCGCCCTATCTACTTGTGTCAGCCGTGTATGAACTCGAACTGACTTTGCCCATAGCCGGACACAGTATATCTATCAGTTTAGCAAATGGGGGCTGCAGAAGTACGGCAACTCCAAATCAGTCGAAAATGATCCCGTTGGGCTTTGGGCCGCACCCAGGCAGCTTTCATTCCTGCTCGAAGAGGGAGATGCTGCGTCTTCTGACACAACCAAAAAGCGACCTCGAAGCATACAGAGCATCGAGACGAGCAGCAGCGATCCATCATCTCCAGTCCTGCCTTTCAAGAAGGTCAGGGTGACTGACAAAGATGCGCTACCCCATAACTCTCGCCACGAGATACGTCCCACTCCTTCAACGTCTCATTCCAACCCAGACAATCATGAAGCGCATCTCTTCAACTTCGAAGGCAGCACCGAAGCACAAGCCAGCTCAAGCAATGGACCCGGTCAAACGACGACGACGAGGACAGGCCCTGAGACTTTGGGGACACAGATATTGAACAGTGGCGGCTATACCACACCAAATGACCGATATTATCTACAACACCTCAACGAGGCAGTTAAGGTAATGCGTGCTGCACGAAGGTTTCCCCCATCGATGGCCAGAAACCTACTTGACCAGACGGGCCAAGCCCTTTTGCTTCGCGAGGCAGACTACTTGCAAGCCATATGGAACAAGCATCAGGTGTTCTGCATTTACGCGCTCTTGCTTGAAATCGAACAAAGGAACGGGAGCTTCAAGAAGCCACAAGTGTTGTCTCCAATGGCGCTTTCCTGTGCCCGTGCTGCTGAGACACCATCGCAGCGCAGATTCGTGAGGGAGGTTCTATTGAGAAGACTGAGAACCTTGCAAGACGATTACGACACCGGCCCCTCGGAGACAATGCTGCAACGCCTACTACTGCCGCAAGCGTTTTCGTTAAATGAGCAATGGGCACTATCATATCACCCTTTTGATTCCACGCGGAAGCCTGCTGTGAATAACGACGTCTCTATCGACGCCTCATTCGATGTCCTTGCCTACTTATATCACAAGAATTCTGGAAGAGAAACAAGACCACGATCTGGGAATCAATATCGTGCAGGTGGCTTGTATGACGATCACATGGCATCCATCTGCCATAACGAGTTTATTCGATTCGTTACGGATTTAAGATGCTCATCTGGGGTCCGATCAATACCATCAGACTGGAATGACCCCAGCACGATGGTATCTGGTTACGTGCAATCTTGCATCGAATGGTGCGCTATCTCCATCTCAGTCGACTGCACAATAGGCCGATCGTTTGACACGTTCCAGCCAGCTGAAGAAGGGCCCTCGTCCCCTGCGAGGCGAGAAACTGTTGCTTTATACGACTACTTTTATCAGAGATGGCGTGATGAGCACGTATCCTATGGCGACTTTAGAGACGAGACTTTCCCTTGGAAGTGGATGAGAACGTCTCGAGAAACCCTTGGGATCTCAGCCGCGGAACTGTTGATAACCTGCTGCGACATGATAACCCACATCAGCCAAGATTACCCATACCATCCGCACAGGCACATGACTAATAATCATGCACTCATCGATACCCGCCTTCGAAAAGATCTCGCAAGGCTCCAAAGCCAGTCATATGAAGATCTTGTGACAAGATTCCTCCGACACCTTTACTTGAGAACCACACCTTCTGTTCGGGATCCCTTAGAATCGCAGACTACAGCGTCAGGATCAGAGGTCAGACCAATACTTGGGGATCCCACAAAGCCGGTGTGGACTGAAATCACAGATAGATTTCCCCGTTCCTCCACAGGCGGTCACCCATCACAAGACAGGACGTACGAACCGACAATAGCATCGTCATGTCACTCATCAAATGCATCTTACCGAATGATGAGAGATGCCGCGACATCCCTCTTTAAACGCCGCTTCATGCCTATGGAGAGTTCGTCCTCTCTGAATAGCCGAGACACCAGGTGGTCTTTTGCAGGGTCCATTGACACCATGAGTGACATGATGCGGGACTCGCTAAGCATCTCCGATCCGCCTAAACCCCCCATCTACTTGGAGTTCAATACGTCTGAATAATTCTCTCCTTTATTTTCGTTCGTAGTTTCTTATGTCGATAGTTCAAGTGTTTAATGTACTAAAAGCAGGGCCACAGGGGGGAACCAAATTGTTAATGACCGCAGGAGGCAAAACTTAGATAGTATAGGATTAAAATGATACCATCGTTCTTTTTCAGATCTTGTAGTCCAAAACGCGCCTTTTAATTGTATGTGAACAGACGATACCATTGATAAAGCATAACGTTATGGTGAGAGGGCATCTCCACCTTTCCAGCGAGTCTTGACTATGGCCAACTTCTTTTCACCCTGCCCCTGATCAGAGTTTGGCACCAACAAGTTCTCGGCAGATCACCGCCATCAAGTGGAAAAAGCCCAAGAAAGAACCGGGCATCGAGCTTACATTGTCACCCTCACTCAACGCCTTTCACCAACTACATTGCCTTAACAGCCTCCGAAAGCTCGCCAGGCCAAATTTCTACAAGCGTCCGGGCTAGCGCAGAGGCGACGACCCGGATTTTATGGACTTCTACGAGCATGTCGCTGACTCTTATTGTGCTGATTCCACCTAATCTAGAGACGAACCCAACATATACTGATAGAAGAGACGGTTGTGATAAACAGATCACTGCGTCGAGTCTCTGGGACGGGACATCGTGTGTCAGTCTGACCTGAGCCCGCAATATTGGTTCTTCGATGAGACGGAGAACAAATTCGTGTCCAACGGGTCGCTGGTGCAGAGCTGTAGAGACTTCAGGGCCATTCGGGAATGGGCTGTTGCGCATCTGTCACAAATTCATTCCATACTGATGTGACTGATAACCCTTGATTGTAAGGAACACTAATGATTATTGGCATGAAACATTATAATTTAATGCCGTGACTGCGCCGCATATCGGTCGGCGTTCTACCTACTTGAGGATATATGACGTCTCCGCTATAGTTGTTGCGTAGACTGTTGATCTAAAAGATATAATGTACCGACCGGGACAACTTTGTAGGTTACAACCAATAGCAACCCCCTGAATTCCTAAATATGCAGCTTTTATGGGCCTCTCAGCTTCAAGTCCATTCGATTGCGGCACAGTTCCTCCGGTGTCGTTTGATCTTCCCTCCATCCATTTCCCCCCTTTGCACAACAATATATATACTTCTCCCTCTTGCTTGACTTGACAAATCTTGCATCTTTGAGGCTGCTATCCTCAGTACACTGCCCAACCCCAACTAGTTTTTCATTCGTCTTCAGCATGTTGGTGGCTTTGCTACTAGCAACCTTACCGCTACTGGGAATCTATCTTTACAACAAGGTGTACCACAAGCGCTTTTTACAGTATGCGAGCATTCCGCAGCTTCCGTCGTCCCTGGTATGGGGTCACCTTCAAACCTTTGATGCCTATAATAAACGTGGTCCAAGCGACGGTCATCCTGACCTAGTATTTGCCGAGATGCACAAGGAACTCGGGAAGCCGCCATTGATGTTTGTTGACCTTCGCCCAGTCAACCGCCCCGTGGTCCTGGTCACTAGCCACGAGATCGCCGAGCAAATCTCCAAGCCGTCGGCCCTCTTCCCGACCAGTGTTCCCAAGGTCAACTTAAACTATCTTAATCATGTTATTGGTACCAAGTCCATCTTGAGCGCTGAAGGCGACCGCTGGAAGCACCTCCGCAAGAGGTTCAATCCAGGATTCGCTCCTCAACACTTGTTAACACACCTACCCGCCATCTTGGACAAGACTTCATTATTTATCAATCACCTGGACGAGCTCGCCCGAACAGGGGAAGAGGCGCCCTTACTACCTCTTCTGGTGAACTTGACGTTCGACATTATAGGCGTCGTCGCCATGGGTGTCGATCTTGACTCACAGCGGGCCGAAGGCCAGGGCGAGATAATTAAGCTCTTCTCCGAGCTGCTCACCTGTTACCTCGACGACAAGGCCGACTACCCGTGGTGGATAATTCCCAACGTTGAGCGGCGGCGAAAGAGACTCGGAAAGCGCATTGACAAGCTCATCCGGGACATTGTGCGGCAGAAATACGACGAGTATCAACAAACCCCCGATGACAAATCGCGAAGCATCCTTTCTCTCAGCTTCCAGGATACCGAGTCCCTAAGCACAGAGGGTCTCCACACCACGGCCGATCAGCTCAAGAGCTTTCTGCTGGCGGGTCACGATACTACCAGCACCGCCCTTTCTTGGGCATTCTATGAGTTGATGCGTACCCCCCGCGCGCTAGAAATACTACGCCACGAGGTGCGCAACGTCCTCGGACCCGACATGGACCTGGACATTGTGCGTCGTCGGCTCCTGGTCTCTCCGGGGCCGGATCTGTTCAACCAAATGCCGTACTTGAACGCCATCATCAAAGAAACCTTGAGAATGCACCCGCCAGCTTCCACGGCGCGAACCCCGCCCTTCGGAAGTGCGCTCACGGTGCGCACACCTGACGGGAAGAGCCACTGTCTCGATGGAACTATCATATACAACTGCGAAACCATGATCCATCGTGATCCAGAGGTGTATGGAGACACCGTCGACAGCTTCCGGCCCGAGAGATGGCTTGCTGGAGACCACCCCGACTCGGCCTATGGCAAGATCCCCACCAGTGCTTGGCGGGCGTTTGAGCGAGGCCCCCGAAACTGCATTGGCCAGGAGTTCGCCAATATCGAGGCCCGTGTCATTATATCTCTTGTGGTCCTTCGATACGACTTCGTCAAAGTGGGCTTGGGCGAACTTGCCACGAATGATAACGGTCTTCCAATCCTGGATGGTACTACGGAGCAATTCGAAATCAAATCACTCCTCTATCCTGTAAGAATGAACTAAATTCAATTCCGCAGACTACAGTACTAACGTAAATGTCACAGACAAGACAAATAACCATTAAACCCGTCGACGGTATGAGAATGAAGGTGAAGTTCGTGGTACGTAAAGTTTAAGGGGTAACAGTTGCCAACGGCTTCCAGGGGGTCTAGTGCAATCAACTGGTTATCTTAAAAAGAACAATACTCAAAATTATACATAAAGTCGTCACCCCTTACCAGACGCAGCTACAATGTTCTTCTATTCGGACTCTAGTTACACATGCACGACGCTCACACAGTGGCAGCGTTGCCATTCAGCGAATCAGACAATCGGCCCCCTGTGGTGTTGTGGCCAAGCCCAACGTGGCGCTCAGGCAGCAATTGGCTCGCGAACCACGGGGATGATGCTGCACTGTTCAATTTATACTGAAAGATCTGGTTTGCCCAAATAGAAAAAGGGATTTGTCGACAACCCCGACGAAGTGGGATGTTCATCGCGCTCAACCCTGATTCCCATTAATGGACGGATCTCCTTTTGTGAGACCATCTGCTTGTACGTACATTACGCTGCCGGATGTGCCATAAAGGAAACCCACAACGGCTGTAAATCAGATTACACAATACACACAATGCACCGCGAAGATGGAGAATCCGTTGACAACGTATCTCTAGAGCCTGATTCCGAGGAGGTTTCACTTAAGCTAGGAATTGTTCAGCCAGACCTATATCCAGCTACCATGGATGAGGCGCTGCCAATTCCAAAACAATTGGCAGTTGCAGTGACAGATGGCATCGTGCGCTTGGTTCGGTCTGTGGCTATTACCGTAGTTGCATACTTTATGTTCTTTGGCGTTGTTATCATCCCTGGCTCCTGATGTCGCAGTAGGAATAAGTGAAGGTGATGTACAGTATATATGGATCATATCACATATGAGGTTCTGATAAGGGGATATGCTTATACATCGCTATGACTTGTTTCAAGGACAATCTGAACAAGTTGAAATCAATAGTTCCTCGCAAGATCCAGCAAACCAAAAGATGCTCATGCCCAGGACACACGCAAAATGATGACTGTTGGGCCACCATTAGCCCCCAAGGAGGGAAGACACCCTTCTCTTAGTCTTCGTCTTTTTCGTTCATCCCCAAAATCGCGCCAGGATAGCCTGGTAGAATCAAAAGCTTTGAGAGTCAACCTCGGGTGGTACCTCCCTCTTCTGGTTTTCGATCCTCGGTGCTCGTCTCAAGAGTGAACAATGTCCATGGACGGTCTCGCTTCGGTTCAGACAACCAACGTGCCATCATAGCCCCTGTTTCTGCAACGATATAGTTAGCTTGTGGTTGATTATTGCAGTTCAACATGTATTGTACAACCTTTTTCCTTCCGCGACTTCGGTGTCTTGAGTGCTTTTTCAGCCTGCCTGGCAGTAATCTGGGAAGCGCCCGGCTCTTGCGGCATTATGGTTTATTTAGTTGTTCAGGGGCTGAGGATTAAGGGGACAATGACGAGGATGTGTTATTCTGGTGTAAGTTCTTATAGATCGAAGCAATAAATATAAACAAAGCACGGCAAAAACTAGTATTTAATAATGGGGAGCATTTGGATTACAATTCTTTGAAAAGGAAGTTGAATTTGATCGTAATGGATCTTGAGCATATGGCAAGATTTCAACACACATATTCCGTCTTGATTCAGGCCGTCTTTATACAAACCATAGCATACAACTAAGCGCCTTGTTCGTGTCTATTCGCGGTGATAATCAATATTCAGCCGTCTTGAGATCAGCCGCCCGTGATGTGCGGATGTGCCAACCATGAAGAGGGCCAATTCTGTCTATGGGTGAAGATACGGGGAGATCTACAACGTACCCTCAAAGTCATCGGAGAAGATGCAGAGTTGGTCAATCCGAAAACTGGCCCTGAACAATATTACAATAAATTCGGTTATTGTACGCAAACATGTCCCGAGCATGTGGTGTATTATGGGCCATAATTTTCTATGGTTGACGACATGCAACATGCAGCCAATCATGAAATTGGCCTTCAGGGCTCTGTGGCAGGCACCGGGATCACCATAAGACCTCGTAAGCCGTGGGTCAACCACCAATAAGAAAATGCGCCCTGGCTCTCGGGCCAACACCAACAAGCGCAAAGATACAATATTGTGTTCGCAGCCTGATTGACCCTCACCCCTCTTATATCTCAGTGATGTGCCTCTCTGATTTCTTATTGCGGTTCTCCATTTCTCCACCTTCATCTTTACCGCTGCGACTGTTTATTACCACGATTCACGAAGTCTTGCCATGACAAATGCTTTCGATGACTTCTTTTTGACTTGAGTCTCTGTCTTATATTTTGCTCTCGACCCAGCTGTTCTTGCTGGGTCAGCCTGGTGTGAGACGCAAGATAACTATGAGGATTTGACAGATCCCTTGAAGCTTCAGCTTGCATAAAACTCCGTATCGCGCGGAGATACCTATTCCAGGACACACTTGAGGACTTGCTTTTGCCGGGGATTGCCTCGGCACTGGTACAATCTGTCCGTGAGTTCGTTCGATAAATCAACACCTGAGTCCGAAGGGTCCGAGTTCTTAATTGACTTCAATTGGCACCTTGAATTGGGGCTCGGCCAGTTACCTTTCGCAGAGTCTTGTACTCAAGGCGATGCAACAGAGTATCCTCATATACTTGACTATTTTAACCCGGCCTGGTACAATGAGCCATGGGAGTTCCTTCATGGGCTGGAAAGTTGTGGGACAGCAGAGAACGACCAATTCGGTACCAGCGCGTTAAGTCACCCAGCAGCTGAGCTGCCAATCCCAGGTTCACTGCCCTCCCCGGATATCTCCTACCTCGCGCTCGATCAACTTAGTCCAAACCCGGCTTTTGGCCAGACGCACAACACCCAAACATCCCCACCAGCATCAACGATACCATCATCGCCCTCCTCGTCATCGAGCCCCAGACAGTTTAACATCGAATGCGGTCACTGCAAAGCCAGCTTCGAGCATCTCGGTCCGCTCGTGGACCATATCACGAGCAATCACCCACCCCCTGGACCCGACTTCCTCTGGTCCTGCGGAGTGGATCGACACAAACGGTGCAAAAAGCCCAGGGAACTGCATCGCCATTTCGAGACCGTCCATCTCCAGAAGTGGTACGTTTGCTGCTGTGGCCGTAAAGGTAGAAAGGACAAGCATCTAGAGCATCTGCGAGGAAATGAATGCCAGCAGCTTGGTGAGCGGCGTGCGTTTATTTGCAGTTGCGGCCACGCCACCAAGAGCCGCGCTGCTCATTGCCTCCATATCAAGACATGCGGGCAGAAGAAAAGGGGAAGGCCTCGAAAGGGGTAGGATCCAAAAATCATCTAGTCGGTTCTTATGCATGTATAACCACTACCTATGTGTGTCAGTGGATGCAGTGGCTTTGTTCCATACGGGCTATGCCAGATGTTGCCTACATATTCAAATATACAGATACTTTTGTGTTTCCAGATCAAACTTCCATTGTCACTCGTGATGAGCTTTTAACCCAAGACTTTTAGCTGCCCTGCAGATCGTACCTAGTAGGCGTGGGATTGAGATATTAATGTACACAGCAGTGGTGGCGTTGTCATAGTTGTAAGGGGGTGCCACCTCGGTGCATATCAGGCTTGATCCGATGGAGGGTGCGAAAATTTACTGAGCTGCCCCTCACAAAATGTATTTTGAACCCAAAGAAAGCACTGGACGCGCGTTTGCATGTACAATCTGACTCTTCTGTTCAGAATAATTCCGCAGATAATACGGGCCAATTCCCTGATTAGCTGAATGCTAAGCCAACGTTGCAGCACATGTAGGCAGATATCAAGGCAAAGGCACCAAAATTACTGGACAACACGGATGATCAGGCTAGGACGACCTTGGAGAGTTGTCATAAACTGACAAGACTACGGTGTGGCGAGCCTTAATCATTATTCGTATCTACATGCCGAATGGTCGCCCTGCGCGTCTATACCAAGGCAGAAAGGAAGAACACGGCAATGCGACAATAATGGTAATTTGCAAGCCCCTATTGATGTGAACGGGGCAGAAGGGCGACCCCTAAGTTACACACATGCTTTCATTGAGCACGCCAGTGATGATATACAAGTCCCTGAAGATGACAATGTCCCAATGCGTCACCTGCCCTCTCTCGATAATGATACAACGGGCGCACCCGCAATTTCTTCCTCATCATCCTCCCAATCCTCCTCGTCCTCGAAATCCGGCTCGCCAAAAATGGCCCGCCAGATACGGCCCCACATCCCCTTTTTCTGGCCCAACCCTAGCATAATGACAACCGGCAGGTGCCACACGCTCGCCCAGAACAGGCCCTTGGCGCTACCTTGAAACCCGTCGGTTTTCCAGAAGCGGACGGCCTCGCGCGTCAACCAAATGTTGACAGGCAGACTGGTGGCCGCGAAGCTCCACTCGGTCACGCCCACGGCGCACAGCCCAAAGCAGATGGGGAAGAATGCGAGACTGTACCGCAGCGCCACGCGCCCGTTGCGCGCCGGGTTGATCCACGAGAGCATCTGGTGGCCCGCCGCTTTGTACTCCTCCCGGATGGACCAGGACAGAGCCATGAAGTGCGGGAATTGCCACGCGAACAGCAGCGCCGCCATCAGCCAGCCGCCAACCGCATCCCGCGTGAGCAGCAGCTCCTGGAACGAGCCCGTGCCCGTCGCTGACTCGCCTGCCGCCGCGGCCCAGCCCATGAGTGGCGGGATGCCGCCCACGATGGCGCCGACCCAGGTATTGAGCCAGTGCATGCGCTTCATGGGCGTGTAGACGCCCGCGTAGAGCACGATGTTGGCCGCGCCGAGGAAGGAGACGGTCGGGTTAACGCCGAAGAAGAGGGCACCGACGCCCGTGGCGCCGGCGAGGACGGCGAACAGGACGGCCTTGCGCTGCGACAGCAGGCCGCGCACGAGGGGCCGGTTGCGAGTGCGCGACATCTTGGCGTCGGTGTCGGGCTCGTAGATCATGTTGAGGGCGTTGGCCGAGGCGGAGCACAGGGCGGTGCCCGTCGTCAGGAAGGCTAGGGTCAGCGGCGACAGGGACGGGGTGTCGAGGCCGATGGAAGGCGAGAGGAAGTCGGGGACCGGGTAGAGCGCGTACGAGGACATGGCGGTCAGGACCACGAGGACCGAGAGGCGCGGTTTCGACAGCGAGAGGTATAACGAGAATTGGCGGCGGAAGGAGTTTGCCGATTGCTTGGTCGCCGACGTGGTCAGGGCCGACGAGGCGTCTTCGGTTGGCAGCGAGCCATCTGAAGATGTGGACGGTGGGGTGGAAGCAGAGGCAGGTGCAGATGTTGCGGCCGCGGCATTGCGCTTTGCGGCTTGCCTCCGCCGATGTGGTAGGTCTTGATTGACATGGGAGAGGTCGGCGGACGAGGAACTGGTGGTAGTGGTACGACTAGGGCCCTCGTCATGTCTCGCGGCCGAGGCCGAAGCTCTGGAGGCGTGAGCATCTTTCGTTGTTGGGGAAAAGTCGTTGGAAAGGAAGTAGCCCGTCTTGAGGCGCGAGGGTCGGGCCGCTATCGCATTGCTCGGGGTGAAAGTTTGGCTGAACGGCCTAGAGGAAATCTTCCGGCTGCCATCTTTCGGAATAGTATTCAGACGGCGGCTGCAGCGCCAGCAGATGTTCTCAAAGGCGCTCAGGCGGATTGCGCTACTACCGGCAGGCCATAGGGTCATGTTGGGTTCGGACAGCCGCGCATGGCATGTCGTCGCAGCTGGTTGTCGATTGGGTGTTGGCTGCAACGGCAATTGATCTGTCGTTGGGTCGTTCAGCGACAGCGACAGTGAGGTTTCGAGAAAGTGGTGCCGCCGAATTGCGAACGGGCCTCGAGTTCCAAATTTAGCCACTGGGCTGCTAGCAGTATGTATCGATTAGGTATTGATCCAAAAATTAGTGACGTCGGAAGCCCGATTATTCCGCCCGAGGTCGCAAGTCGCCAGTGAGAGAGCTTTGGTGGGGTCGCAAGGTCGGTAACCTTGCTTAGCAGCTTAGATTGATGTCACCAATAAGGTGCCCCCCAAATTTATAGTACTGATATGACACCTACTGTAGCTAAGTAAGTATATTTCGCTGGCCCTCTCCACATGTCTAGCATCAACTACGAACACTTTATACTCCCAAACTACCGCCACAATCCCATTATTATAGCATTCGAGTCTTGTTCCCTTGTGACCGAGCAGATATCTTCTTCTGATCTCAACGAAAGCAGGATTCTGACAGATGCCGAGGTAATCCTGACCCTCCAAACTCATTATCGCGCGCGTTCGGATAAGAGCCGCCCTGGCGCAGGTCCATTCTCGAGCTGGTACGGGCCATGGTGTGGGCCACATACGTGTCGCCGTGAGTCAAGGCTGAGGTCTTGTTGGATAATTTCTGCTCGTCAAGATTTTTCCTGTCTGCCTGCAGACAGATTATGTGGTGCCAACAGGAGTCGATGGGCCACACTAATCTGTAGACTGCCGAAATATGCCTGGCCCTCCCTCAGATGCGTCTGGCCTATGCTCTGAAGGATACACACGTGTATCAACCAATACTCCTGGCGCCTCATTCACCTGGCAACCAATCAATTCGTCTTCGCGCCCTTGAAATGGAAGAAAATAGCCAAGACCACGACGAACACGCTCTCGCAGCAGCAGCGGCTGGGGAAGTGCTTGTCCCTTCCAGCAACGTGAGACAATACTCGCTGTTTTCTTGCTGTGTGCCATTCGGGTCAGAACTTCTATATCAATCTGAGTTTGGGGGGTTTCGGGGTTTACAAAAGTCAAACTACGGGCCCTAGACAAGTTTGTCTGGCAAATCGAGTTATCAACAGTATAAGTCCCAACATGATTCCTCCATATCACACAACCTCTCATTCTGACCTTCAGTCATCAGACCACTAATTCCATTTGTTTGGGTATCCCTACCATACCCTCACGCTGCCCGCCCAGGATGGCCATCCAAGCATTTGTCCCGACACGCCCGGCCGCGTCTACTCACGAGGTCGTCGGCGTGGAGGACTTCTCCAAGATATCGAAAGATCACAGAGTACCCCTGGATGCCGAGGAGGTGTGTGTCATGCTCGCACGCGACCCCGGCGTCCCCAAGACCAGTGACTCCTTCATGCGCATGCTCCAGGTAGTAATCTCCTATTACTGCATCATGCCCAGTCCCAAGGCCTTACCCTACCTCCTTCAACAGACTGAGTCGCATTTGGATCGGTATGGCCTTTGTGACTTTTCCGCTCGCAGATCCTTCCTAAACTTGTTTCGTGCCTATTGGTCCATGTCATATCTAAAGGAGGCCAAGGAGCTAGCAGAGGACATGGTGAATCGGTTGCGTTCCTGTCATAGCATGACCCCGGACGCCTTCCTCATCTGGAAGACGCTGGCCATCGACGTGGAATGCCGCCTGGAGCATCATAGCAGCCACAAGGTTGCCGCCCTGTACGGGGCGCTGGCGGATGAATACCGCCGCTATGGGGGCCCGAGCAACAAGTCTTACTACTATCTGCACCGCGCCCTGCACGCCTTCTACAGCGGTCGTTCCCATTGGCGCATGGCCCTGAAACACACCAATAGCGCGTATAATTACCTAAAGCTCGTCTGGTCCGTTTCCCCATACGCCACCGAGACGCTCGTGGAGCGCCGGCTGGCCATCCTGGTCATGAAGGCGACGGTGCTCGACGGCATCGGCCAACTCCCCGCCGCCATCAGGACCTACAGCAACATCATAGCCACGTGCGAGCACGACCTCGAGAGCGCCGGCGACATCTACGTCGAATCGTGGCACCAGGTAGCCGACAACCGCATCACGGCCCTCAAGCTCGCCCATACCCAGAACCAACCTTGTCCGCGGCAGCGCCGGTCAACTGATGATGGAAACAAGCACTTCCCCAACAACAGCGACAAGATCGAGGAAAGCCTCGCGGCGAGCGCCGCGACGCTGTTGACTTTGCCTAAATTAAGGGGGGTGTCTCCTCTTGGTGACATAATTCCCGAAAAGGTACAGGCGCAAAGCGAAGAAACCCCGAAGGTTGCTCATTCGTGCTCGCCAGCGGACAAGGCGACTAAAACCTTGTTGCCCGCCAACCTTGAGCCAGTCGCTTCATGTGCCTCCAAGGTGTCAGAACCATCGACTGATAAAAGCGCCCCTGGCCGGTCTGAATTGCCAAGTAAAGAGGAGATTCCTCGAGTTTCTCAACCTCAATCTCAGGCTCCCAATACCACCAACAACACCACCAACAACACCACAGCAGCAACCATGGCGCCAAGCAAAGACTCTGAGAAATCCATCATTAGCCCTCTTCACAGCCGAAGCAGCAACAAGCACACCCCCGCCATCGGTCTCATGGGCGACGAAACCAAGCCCCCGGGCCTGGACCGGAAGCAGAAGCAGGAGTATCAGCTGGACGAACTCACTCGATTTCCTAACTTCGAAGACAAATTCATGTTTGAGGAGGTTGCAGCGTTTGATCCTTGGTTTTACCGTCTTGAAGTCTACGAGTTCGACAACATCCTGGTCGGGATGCAGAAGCAGCAGCAGCAGCAGCAGCAGCAGCAGCAGAAGCAGCAGCAGCAACAACAACAACAACAGCAGCAGCAGGAGCAGGGAGAAAAGGAAGGCCCCTTTAAGGTGACGAAGCGCCCCGCGCAAGAGGTGCAGCGGCGGGCGCCGAAGGAGCGGCGACTGTCGTTATCCTCCTTGCCTATCCCGGCGCGACCCGCCAACCCCCTGCGCATGCCCAGGAAGCAACTGGAAACCGTCGCTGCTCCGCCACTGGTCCCGTTCGAGATGCCGTTGCATCGGCGACCGCAGCCCCAGCCCCAGCCCCAGCCGACGTCGCCGGGTACTGCTACTGCTACTACTACCAAACCATCCAGCGGGCAGTCTCCGGCTCCGCCGCCTCCCCCGCATCGACAGGGCGCTGGCGAGGAGGCTGGTTGGGAATTGGTCAGTCCGAGCCCGGGCGAGGAAGACGAAGACGACGTCGACACCGCGAGCGAGAAACGACAACCTCAGGCCGACGAGAGCGAGGTGCCGGGGATTGTGGGCTGTATGGTGATTTAAGTACGCGATTAGTTTCTTACTACTACTTACCTTGCCACTCCCTCCCCCGTCCCATCCGAGGCCCTTGGTCACGAATTGGCCGCCCCCTTTCCCGTCGTCGATCCTGGATTGCCATGACAGCCGCAGCCGCAGCCGCAGCCACAGCCAGATCCGACAGAACAACACCATCACCACCCGCCCACTTTCCCGCGCAGGTTGATGCACGCACAAGTGGCTACTTCGCAGCCATGTACCATGGCTGCAACGATACCCCCCACGACACGCGGTGCCGACAAGAGACATGCCACGATCCACGACGACTCCCAGGTGGTGCGGGGATGAGTGGGGAGAGGAGACGTAGTAGAAGCAGAGTTGTATCTGGGGGGCCATGCCCTCCTTTTGCTATTTCTTCACAAAGAGGAAGTTTCCTCCTATCGAGGAAGTTTCCTCTTAATCTAAGTCAAAAATAAAAAAATATCGTATTTGTATATAGTTCTATTGAGTTACCCCATGGTTTTAGTCAACAAATGACCCCAGCTTGACTCTACTCCCGTTTGTTCAGCATCTCTCTGAAGGTAAGCAAGGACCTGAAGTAGTGGCAAGGTAGGTAGGCGGTTTCTCCCATCTCCCCCCTTTGCGCAGACAAGTGTCTTTGTGTCGGAAAGGTCGAGTGACTCGAGGCTTCTGAACAGTTTCAAATTGAATGATTCTTTCCTGGTTTTCCGTAGTTTCGGGTAGGGACGGACGTACATTCATTTTGTGTGCATTGCTTTTCTAATACTCTGTGTGGAGGTAGGTTTCAGGTAGGTCGGCTTTTAGCCGTGAAGAAGAAGTATTATGCCCATAAGAGTATAAGGGAAATTTGCTTCTTCTACTTGTAAATCTAACTGTAAAACAATACTTCTCATCTGTCGTAATGACAGTTTGATGTTGTTCAGAGCAACTATTTTTCGGATTCTCTCAGGTGGGCGTAGTCGCTCCAAAATGGTAGCCCATCCCTAGTCCACGTCGATAGTGGGGGTTCACCCCCTGAAAGCTACTACCCAGGTAAGCCAGGGCAAAACATCCGAACAAGCCATTTCAATTGGCATCTATCAAGATGTGTCAAAGAATCAAAAGCACACTAGGTATCTATGTAGACCACAAAAAACAACGCCATGGCCATGGTTCGTCCGAAAAATGTAGAGCATGAATCCAAGCGAACTCAGCACCCAGTCTTCCTCCCTGCTCTCGATACTTTGCATAACCACAATGACTGGCCTCGATATGAGACTTCAGCCAAGGTCCAAACCCGACTAGAGGTCACCTGGGTCTGATAGCGAGTTCATGATGCTGGGCATGTTCGTGCGTGGCTGCCCTGCCCATTCATAAATATGAGGGGTGAACCAATGTGCGACCACCGCCTCTGCTCGGCTCCCTACTCCTCCGATTCCGGGGTCTCCTGGTCTGGAGAGAAACCAAGAGGTGGACCGCGTCGGCCCTGTTCAATGGCAGGAAGAGTTATGCCATATCCACCAGTTCCGCGAATAGGAATTGGCAAGGTGGCAGCTGGGCTGAAGCTGCTGCCAGTCATCAATGGACCTATGTTAGCATAGCCCGCCACCAGACCGGGATGCAGACCAGCAGGAGGCTGTTGTGACCATGGCTTATTCAGTGCAGCTTCCATTCGGTCCGTCATCTGGGTCATCCTGCCAAACTCCTTGTCCTCAGCGACAGGTCGTTCCACTTCCTGTGCCGCTTTGACTTCCTCCTTCAGCTTGGCGGCGTCCTTCTCGCGCTCAGTGGCCTCATTCATGCGCTGCTGTTCGACCACTGTCCATTCCTCGACTTTAGCGACGGCGGCACTAGGCTCACCTCTGTGATCCAGCAAGAACCCCTGGAGTTGCGCAGGCGTGAATACACCACGGGGCACGAGACCACCGAACGTGGTGGCGAGTGTCTTGAGCTTCTCCTTGTCGACGGTAGCCTGTGTGCAGGTCTCGGCGGTGTTGGGCTCATCCTCCTCATCGGGCTCATACATACGCATAAACATCTCCTCGGCAGCCGCTCGATCGATTTTGCCCATGAAGATCATTTTGTCGATCCGGCCCGGTCTTACAAGGGCCTCGTCTAGGTGATCGGCAAAGTTGGCAGTCATGAGGACGATGCGGCCCTCCTGGCTGGTGACGCCGTCAAGTACATTGAGCAAGCCGGAGAGGCTACAATTGCCTCGTCCCTTGGTAGCAGCCTCGAACTCGGCCATCCACGTGGGTTTTTGATTATATGACTCGGTTTCGGTCTTCTCTGGTGCCTTGCGCTTGACGCCAACTGCATCGATATCCTCGAGGAGAACAATACACTTGGGCGGCAGGGTAGCGAACAGTCGTTCCAGTTCCATATCCGAATTCAGGGCAGGCATGTGAACGATGTAGAGCTCCAGGCCAAAGACGCCAGCCAGTGCCAGCGACAGACTGGTCTTTCCAGTGCCTGGGGGGCCATGCAAGAGGTAGCCTCGGCGGTAGGGAATGCCTCTGGTTGTATAAAAGCGACGAGTGGCAGGCTTCAGATACTTGGAGATATCTTCGACGAGATCATTCTTGACCTGCGTATCCATGTGGACGGTGTTCAGTGGGCGCAGCGGACGTAGAAGGGTATTCTCCCAGGCTTCCCGGTTGTACTGCTGACCGGTGGTATGGATAGTGATGAAAGACTCGCGCTGTTTGTCTGCAAACGAGCGGCAGGTCTCCAGGAATCTCTTGATGGGGGCGACAGAGCGACCAAGACACATGACAACCAGCGGCTCATGGCCTATATTCACATGTTAGTATTTGTTCATGAAGAGATTCGAGTTTATATATGAGTATGCCCAGCTCAGATGATATGAGCAAAACGGGGCAGGTAATTGAGTAACAAGAGTAACAAAGAATGGTCAATACCAGACTTACCTCCAGGTGCCACAGCATATTGATCGGGAGACTCGAAGCCAAAAGGAGAATTGGCTTGACCGGCATACGCGGCGGAGCGGCCTTCGGGAACGCGGCGGACAAGGAAAACATTGCGCTCATGGATGAACCAGGTGATGCCGAAGGTGGGCTGGTAGGAGATGGGGCGGCGCTTGCCGCCGTGGCGATGATCGCTGGTGCGCTTGAGGATGCCGCGACGAAAGTCCCAGGCGTTGTTGTGGGTGACCTCGGAGCGGGCGGTGAGGATGCGGGTCTCCTGGTGCAGCAGGACATTGGCGCCGATCCAGTTGATGACCTCGCGGTTCAGGCGGTCGTTGCCGGAAATGGAGACGGACGCGGTGAAGAGGGCGGTGACCCATCGGTAGACGTGGCCGAGGCAGTACTTGAGTTGCTGGGTACCAGTGGAGATGGCGCCAAAGGCGGTGATGGCAACGGCAATAGTAGTGACGTCGAGGTTCAACCAGCGGAGGAAGAAATCTTGCAGGGTGGCGAAGCCCGGGGTGGTTTGCTCCAAGACGGAGCGCAGGCGCAGCATGCCGCTGCCGACTCCAATGTAAGAGAGTGGGGATGACATGGTCGCTAGCTGATGTAGTAGACTACTCATGCATGAGAGAGAGGATGAAGGCAGACGTCTTGCCCTGGGGTAATTGTGTTACCAAAACTGTTATGCCATCCAATGTCTTGGGATGAGAGGAGTTTGTTTTCTTTTGGTGGACTTGGATTTCTCCCAAAAACATAAGGTGGAAAGGATGGAAGTTGTTACCTTTTTACAGGTGCAATTGCTCTCTTGCGGTACCTCTGCGGCGTGAGCCATCGGCCAGCCGGTTATAATGAAGGTTTTGACGTATCTTGGATACGTTCGGCGCCGCGTGACTGGTATAGCTTGTGTGTCTTGTATGGCTTATGTGGCTTAACTGTAGCTGCCTATCCGTCGGCTACTGTCAGTTTATTGTGGTAGGATTGGAATATGTAAGCCTCGAATTGTCCGTATAACAATTGTGATTGATGATCGGTACTTATGTATAAATTGTTCCCTCTCTGGGACTGTATACATGTAGTAGGTAGGCGACTCAAATCAGGTGCCGCACTAAATCGGATGCCGGATAGAGTCCAGCAGGGTCGGCGGGTAAGCGCCTTATGCCTGTAGATTAAGACAGCCAGCAAGCCAGACAGCTTCCTACTTGCCCACAACCCACTGTACCCCGCCCCCGCATTTCCCCAGGCTTCAGGCGATTTGGTTGCGTCACACCTGCCGCTAGGTGTCAATCATCATAACAGATCAATGGATCTCTTGTTAATCAGACTTAGGTAAGTATTTACTACTCGTATTTATGTAATTATGTCTATATATTTATATCTATAGAAGATTCCGATGTCTCCTATCTTACCATCATCTCTATTTCAATGTGACCTCTTGCATCTATTCCCCATCCCGTTAATGGGGATGTTGTTTTTGCGCATTGCCTTTGGGGGTAGGCACTGCTTCAAGGGTGTTATATAACACCTCCAAGCAGCTTCCCCGTACACCATAGCATCCCTCTAGATTAGCAGCAGATCAGGCCATGTACCGCGCTCTAACGTGATGGACCAGCATGCATATCTTATACCTATACCAAGGGTTGGGAAGGTTATGTACTTATTCAAGGTTATTAAGCATAGAGGCTAATCTATCCCGGTCCAAGAACCCTGCCTGCTGCAGTATTGGTTGACTACCGCATCTCCGTCGCAGGGGCTGCCTAAGATGTAACAAGCATCGGGAATAATCAATGGTCGACCAACCACCATGTTCTCTAGGCCTTGATTCTAAGTATGAAAGATGTCAATGAAGTTTTACCCATGGTTCAGGCATCGGGGACATAATCCAACCCTGCTATTGAAACCTTTATTTTGTACTTCATCTGAGACTACAGGAATGAAGGCCGGGAATGGGTACTTTCAGCGGGCCCATCACAGCCGTTTGTCATGACCCCTGATGCGTTTCCCGCACCAAATCCTCCTCGCCATCCTTGCTCGTCCCCTTCATTCCATGTGAAGCCTCCTCGTCGCTTCCACGCGGATACGTCTCAATGGCCGTCCCCTCCAGGTCCCAGACGGTATCACGCAGCAGCGTCTCTTTGGCCGGGAAAATGAGGCTAAGCACCGTATAGAGAAAGACAGACGTGACGAACCCAAACAGCCAGTTAAAGGTGTACAGATGCTTGGTGCCGTCATTGATCCGCACCGCCGGCGCGCCGCTGATGCTGAACGCCAACCCCGGAATCAACGGCGCCACGGGCACCAGAAACGCCACGGCGGCCCTCCAGTTGCAGCCCGCCGTGTACGCGTAGCGGCCGTGCGGGTCGTATAGGGCGGGGATGTCGATGTGTTGTTTCTTGATGAGCCAATAGTCCGACACCATGATGCCGGCCATGGGCCCGAGGAAGATGGCGTAGCCGCCCATGAAGGCGAGAAAGGTCGTGGCCGAGGTTAGGATCTTCCAGGGGACGAGGACCCAGCCGGCCACGACAGCGGCCACGACGCAGCCCCGCCGGATGTCGATCCAGCGCGGGAACAGCACCGTCAGGTCGTTGGCCGCGCTGATCGAGTTGGCCGTGATGTTGGTCCCGACCTGCGCGACGTACCACGCCAGCGCGACGAAGAAGGCGGCGCACCGCCCGCCCGCCCCGCCGCCCTCGAGCCATAGCTCCAGGATCTGCAGCGGGTTCCACATGTACTCGCCCGAGAAGACTTTGGTGCACGACGTCGTCACGATACCCAAGGTCCCGCACAGGGTGAAAATGATGGGCAGGAACGGCAGTTGGATGAACTGGCCTTTGGCAGACTTGGCGTACCGCGTGAAGTCCGGGATGTTGCAGGCGAGCGTCGACCACGAGCCCGTCACGCTCGACATGCACGACAGCCAGAGCCAGGCGTACTCGGAGCCCGTGACGGTGGGCTTCAGCGCGAAGATGGCGCCGCCGCCGCCGCCGGCTTGGTGGATGCACCAACCCATGGTCGCAATGGCCGCGATGGGGGCGCCGATGATTTTAACGAGGAAGATCCAGCGCAGTTTTGTCGGGTGGATCAGGAGTAGCGGCAACTGGATGATCCAGAAGAGGAAATAGGACACCATGCCCACCGAGGTGATGCCCGCAGACTCGGGGAGGAGATTGGGGATGTTATTGTACGACGGCGCCCAAGCTCGGAGCATGATGGTGATGCACTGGGCCCCATTGGCCCCCTACGCAACACCAACTGTCAGCTGATCCGTGGGCTGCATGCAAGTGAGGTGAGGGGGCTTATCTCGTCAGACTGACCTGAATACCCAGCCAAAACATGGCGAGAATCGCGCGGCTCACGATGCAGAAGTAGCGAAGGTTGTAGCCAAAGCTGCTGGTGGTAACGATGGAGAAGGGCACATGGAGCTTTGCACCGATCGCTCCGTTGAGAACCAAGGGGATAGCGACACATAAATTGGCCACGATCATGATAGGGATGGCTTCGCGCCAGCTCAGACCCACGGAGAGGATACTGGACGCAGTCTCCCATGTTCCTATGTTGATGGTGTCGGAGGCCCAGTACGCCATGATGGTCCAGATACTCCATGTTTGGTCCTTCAGGGGCGTCGGGTCTGAGATGGTGGTTAAGGTTAGTCCGACGAGACGTTGCATTATTATTTCCAAAGTGCATACCCATATCACGGTTTGTCCAGACATGCTCTGGGGCGAGTGCGCCGATCTGCTTGGGGATCTCCCATGCGCGAACGGAGGTGCATCTCCGCTTAAGTTCGGTTGTGGATGGCCTCTTCATTGCGAGTGGATATTTCCAGTTACGAGAGCAACTGCTTCTGGAATCGAGGAGATCAAGGAGGTCTCCGAGTAAACGATGGACCGAATGAATATTGGGTTCCCCATGGTGGGCGAGATCTTGCTGACATTTTAAAGTGCAGACCACTGTTGGTCTCACTTCCAACCACGGCGACATTGTCGCTGCAGGGTATGGTAGTGCTCATGGACAGCCATCATGCAGCCCTAGGTTGAATTGTACCTAGCATCGTTGCACCTCATATCGCGATCCAGCGATGAAGCCCCGGCGAAATGATTGCCGTGAGTCCAATGGGAGAGAGTTGGCTTATCGGCTATCGTCAGCTCGCTTTTCCCGGCCCTCCGAACGTCGAGAGCAGATCTCATGCTGCAGGATAACAGTCCATCGGGCGCTCCATTGGGAGTCAGGTGCGTCAGCCAGGACCAGCTGTAATATTCGCATTGCCTGGATAATCATACAACTAAGCTTTTGTTCTTGATGTTCGTGATAACAAGCTTTTGGGCTTATGTCAGGAACGCAGCTCCTTTCCGTGTCTTACCTCCAATGACAGCAGCCTGGGGGCGCTTTCTTAATCCGCTCCGCTCATCGGCGACCACTTTTGCAACACCGATTCAGTTTCAGTCGAGCAAGAAAGAAATAGGAGTTCCAGTCACAGCGTAATCCACAGGCTTCCATTCCGGGGCGTGATAGTGACAGCTGGTGGTACGGAGAGTTGGAGGGTAAATGTAGGTACATGTAGGTTAGGTAAGATGCTGTCACTGAGACAATGGGTGGTGGCCTAATATGGATCTCATTAACCTAGTGCATTATGGAGGGTGGAGGGAAGAGCGGGGGACTTTCAGGCCCCATTAAGAGGTAGACATGCGTCGATTTAGGCTTTCTTCCTCAATTGAGACATTCTCAAGTCAGGGTCCTCATTTGCAACAATCCACATCAAGAGATAGATTAGGAGCCAAGATTGATTTCGGTCGCTACGGAGTAGGGGTGTATCTACATATGTAAGTAGATGCCATTCCCAAGCCCATCTTAAGAACTTAGTTGCAGGTGTGCACCTAGAGGCCTATCCTTTCTTTGATTTTACCTCTTTGAGCCTAACAAGGCGACTTGCCAGACCAAGAACCTCGCCGTCCATGTTGACCCGGAACACCAAGTCTGGCTGGCTATTGAAAGCAGCGTAGCGCCAGTAATCATCTTTACCAATTCGACGCCATCCCATCTGGTACAGATCCTCGTTTGGCACCACCTTTAACGTCAAGGCCTGGCCGTTTTTCAAAAGTGCCATCCCTACCGCGTCATCGCTAGAACCTGAAATTTAGATCGATGTCGAGTGCTGCCTTGGAGGCGAAGGTGCGTTACTTACTTGACCATAAAAAACTCCTGGGCTACTGATATCTGAACAGCCTTCATGCTTTCTTTGAATTTGGCAATGCACTCTCTCATTCGTTCTTTCTGGTATCTTTCGTCCCGTAAAATCCCTCTTTTGAGGCCTGCCGCGTCGCATTTGGACCAGACCCAGTCAATGTAATCCTGGTTCAAGTAACCTGGGCTCATGTCATACCCTTGGCGAGATATCTGAAGCATGTCGTGCAGCGACAGACCCTCCTTGGAACCACCTGCCATGTTGATGGCTAATTCATCTGCAATTGCCTCCAGGTAAGCCCGAGCAATGAAGTGAAGATCGTTGTTAATGATCTCCGCCTTGCTCCAGAAAAGCCTCAGTGCATCCTCTTTGATGCCGTCTTTCGTGCCGCTGTGAAGCCACTCACTATTCACCAAATCTATATGGGTGATCTCAGAACACATGGCGCCAACGTGGTTTGGAGTGCGAATAGGGGGGTCGATGCTACTCCTGGCGAAACGAAGAACTTGGATGACTTGCTTCTCGGCCTCCAAAATCAACATTGTTGAAAGATAGGGGCTTGGGTTTGGACAGTCGATATTTTCGAACCCTTCGAAGCTGTCTTCGTCAATGGCAGAAAGTAGCGACCTGTCCAGGTAGTCTTGAAGAACTTCTTCCTGCTGTCGGACTTGATCGAATAACTTGGAGTGGGACACTGCCTCCCCAGCGTCTTGTGCCAATCGCTTCCTCCGCTGTTCCCCCTCCGCTCTTTTCTGCGAGCGGCATCTCAGTATATCTCCCCAGTCGCCTTCAAATTGATACAGAGCTGTCAAATTCGCCCGCTGCTCTTCGTATTCGGCCTCGAGCGATGCATCACTGGAATGAGGGGCCATGCTGTCTGGTATACTCTCTGGCATGGTGGGCCATGCTAGCGGATTCTCTGGCATGGCCCATATCAGCGACGCGTCTGCGATGCCTTGATAACCTTCCATCCATCCTCCCTCATCCAAATTGTTGTCGCCGTCATCGCCGCCGCCAATGATAGCGCCCGGTTTCTTACGGCTTCGCTTCTCCCTAGCTCTCCCCGAAGGCTGCGAAGCTGGGGGTGGTCGGGCTCGCAAAGCTCTGGCATGGTTTGGCTTTACATGAGCAGGGACCTGGCGGTAATTTGGCTCGAATAGATCAATACTATCGCTTGAAAAGACCCTTTGCGAACTTTTGGACTTGTCATATGACTTCGTAGCGCCATTGGACTTGGCTTCACGACTATCCTTAAAACCTCGCTGTAATGCATCATCAGAATCTGGGAACTCGTCCATCTTGGGTCCCGAGGTCTTTGGGTCCTGGAAATGGTGGCTGAGCCCGCAGTATTGCGATCTGTCGTAGGGTGGTGGAATTGTGAGGTCACTTATGAGCCACTGTAGTTGAGGGCGATTGGATCCTTATGCCGCAACCTCTTAATATTGACCGCTGCACCTACAAGGCATCTCTCGAGGCATTTTTGGCAGTCTGTGGATTGTGGCTATGTGCAGATGCATGCCGAGCTAATTACCGAAATCCCTTCGTAATTGGCTGGGGGATTAGGTAGGTGGCAGCACAGCCGCATCGACCCTGCTTAGCTGCGCCAGGTACAGTAAGCCTGGGATATTGCTTCTCTGCGCCTGATATGGAACTCACTGAAAGTTGCATATTCACTCGCTCTTACCGTCAAGAATCTATGTGATGTCGTTGAGAGTAGAGACACCAGTTTCTGGATCCTTGACGGTTAATCAGGACACCCAGTCGACTTCGGGAAGTGTCCAATCACAATTCGTCCAGCCCAGCGAACAGGACATTCAAACGAAGCCATGGAAATACGTCGGTTATCGCGGATACAGCGAATTCCTCGCATCCGATGACGATCTTTTGATCTTCAGACGGTTCGGTGTGCTCAACACTAGAACGCTACTTTCTCTCCAGGACAAGGTCTGCGAGTTGGAGCAGGAGCTCACCGAGGTTGATAAAGTGTACGGAAGCAAGAATGCTGAGGATTTCAACAACGGGACCTTTCGTGGAGATCTTCCAGATCGCGCAGAACTGCTCGGTGAGATAGCGAGCGCCCTTTCCCAGTATAGTGAGCAGGCCCATCGTCTTCATCTTCGCCCTGTTGCATGACCCTGCGTTTAACATTGAAAAAGATGCCCTTGTCCTCCAGCAGTCAGCATTGCGAAAATATCCCACCGCACCCCAGCGGGATGTCAAGAACATCAACAGATGGCACTACAACCATGGAGACCAGGCGATTGTAAACGAAGAGAGACAGTACCTTCAGCAAAGAGATGACTTAATCAGCATAACCGAGAAAGACAAGACGCCGCTACGGCATTTCATTGACAAGTCTCAACGGTTGCGCACGTTAAGTATCTGGCAGAAGTCGAATAGTGACAGCATCACAAGCCCTCCCCGCTGCCGCGACCAAGACGTGTCTTACTATTCGGACAACAAGATCGACACATTCACCTCGCTGACCATCGTGTTTATCGGTATCGCCATGCTGCTCACCCCTATCTGGATTCTACAAGCACTACAAGCTCCGACGACGAAGCTGGTCGTTATCACCATCTTCATTTTGGCGTTCCTGATCACGCTGTCTTATGCAATGGTCACAAAACCCTTCGAAGCACTGGGTGCGACTGCTGCGTGAGTCTGATCCGGGATGGTTGTGTTCTTCGTGGTCGATTTTACTGACTCTATTACAGATATGCTGCCGTACTTATGGTATTCTTGCAGGTCGGGAAGGAGGGTTGACAAAATTGACGTTCGTGCTCATATATCAGTGGATAGATATCCGTAGCCTTTTTCATCGAAGTAACGAATGTAGCAATTTTCCTAAACCTAGAAGCTACCCCTGACTTCAGCCAGTCATGGAAACTTCGTTTGGAATAAATATAGTGTTAAAATATGACGCAGGAGATATATATAATGACTGGATTGAAGAGGGATAGGAGAGAGCTTTGAGTAACGATTTTAAAATTGTACTACATGTATGTACAGGCAACGTACGTAACTAGCATCACAACAAGCACTGTTCACATTGTGGCAAGACAAGTCGCCTGCCTTATACAAGAGTGATCCTGCCTAGTTCCGCTAACTCCAGACCTCGTCCGTACATGAGACCATGTATATAAGCATCACCAATGGCCAAAAACTCATTTTCCGCCCTGTCCGTTGTCTCCCCGGGCCTCACTTCTTCGGTGCTCGAAAGTTCATCATCCATCTGGGCTTTCCTGAGAATAATCGGCATTCTCGCACCAATCAACACAGCTACATGGTCCCCAACTTCTGTTTCACTGGGAACCAGCCCGAACCAGCCTTTCGACGTGAACGCCAGCCTCTTTTTTTCCAGTGCAAGTCCGCATGAAACAGCCGTGTCGTGGTACGTGTAGACAGATCCGTCTGATCTTTGCCGATTCTCATCGCCGGTCAGCCACATCATGAAACGAGACTGTGTTGGGTCCCACGACGGATCACGAGATCCGATTTCATGGTCGGCTACTAGCGTTCGTCTACAGGCTTGTTCAAGGGGCTCGTTGTCGTTTAGGGGATATGTTGGGGCATTAAGACCCTGAGGAAAACTACTGGGAGGGGTGAACTGAGTTTCTGGATGCCCCGGTGCAAGGGTACGATAGATCAGCTGCACACAGGATATCGCAACGTCGAATATTCCCTCTTTCCAGGTTGAGTCCGTACACAGTTTGACTACAGTGTTGAGCGTGGTTATAGTATCAAGATTGGCGCCAGTAAGGTGGAGCTTCTCGGTGCTCCTGTCCAGTGACCAAGGATGGCTGGAAACTGGTAGCTTGGATGAAGCATAATATATGTTTCTTGCATCTTCTGCATCAAACAGGCGCGTCCCAGAATCCCGCCAGTCGGGTATCCACGATGCGCAGGAGAAGTCGCTCTTCTTCTTGTGGCAAACATAGCTCAAAATGTCTAGATCGTCATAGTCGCGGATGTGTGCCTCGGCAACATCTCCGTACACCTTCACTACCGGGCGGCTGTAATCGGGCACAATGCGTTTGGCGTCGGCCCAACTGCAAAAACCTAACAGGGCGTATACCTTATCTCGGGCGTCTGAGCATTCGAAACCTTTGGCGTCGTATAGTTGATGTATGAACCGCCGTTGTTTTGAGTTGCTGAATTCCATCAAGTCATGACATCCATTCATGGAGATTTCTTCGATGAGCCCGCGGGATTTGGAAAAAAGTTCTTCCCCGACAAATGTTGAGCGATAAACACCGACAATTACCAGGAGTATAAGGGCCTTTAGCTTCTCGAGTGCAACCTCTTCGTCTCCGCAGCAAAAGCGAACTCTTTGACCCAGGACGACCTCTTGGATGATCCAGGTTCGATGCCAATATGGCCTCTGCACAATGTCCCGGAGGCCCGCATCCCCTTCATCCCGCAATACACCGTTCAAAAATTTGTATACCCGGTCCAAGTCGATGGGTTCCACCTTGTATACCTCTTCAATCTCGCTGGGGCTTATGCTTTGCAGTCGCTGCATCCCGACATGCGAAAGGGGCGTCTTGGGCCCCAGCCAAGCGATAACCGACCCGGCGACGGAGTATATGTCCTTCATGCGCCATACCTGGGCATTGCGCTCCTCTATGTCGCCCTGGTTGATGCAGACGGCGTCGACCCAGAGGCAGCTCTCCCGCTGCTCTGGATTGATGGCGAATTGGCGTAGGCAGGTGCCTAGGTTGGTCGTGACGGCGAAGGGCTGGCCTGTGAGCTGGATCCTCTCCGTGATCTGGGCGTCGCCCCATGCGTACGAGAGCGCCGTGAGTGTGCCGTCGAGAGCGCGGAGCGAGGCTTGGTGTAGCGTGCACTGGACGACGCCGACGGATTCGTCAAAGGCGTGCACGGTAAGGTAGCGGATCTCGTCGCCGCGGAGAGGGGTATAGGGATATGAGTTTGATTCCATCGTAGGCAATACTGATTGGCATGCCACTTGAATAAACCGAAATGTTTAATTAAGAATAGATGACAATATGTCACTGATACTCTCGATGATTGTGAAAAAATGATGGGGGATGACGGACAGCCCGAGAGGGGAATCGACTGCACACTGCATTCCTATGCGCTGTCCAAATTTTGCTGTGACGCTCCTCAGCCGAGAAAGAAACAGCCGTCACCACCCCGCCGCAGCCTGATTGTCTGCAGCGTACAGCCACCACTGTCTGACACTCTGCAGATCACAGCCACCACTGCCTGTCTTAATACAGTTGAATGCATGGTTCACTGTTCAGCTGTTGTTATATGGTCTTGCGGAGGCGATCTACCCAATTTCGGGACCCTTTTGCAATTGTCGGCTTGGTCATCGTACTTGTGGCCATTGAATATTTGAACAGGAATCTGACTCAGTAACCAAGTGCGATTGAAAGAAAGAAAGAAATATATTCGCTGAAGTGCGCTGTGCTTGACTGCGGCATGGTGGGTTGTAAAAAGAGAGAGGGGGGGGGGGGGGGGGGGGGGGGGATTGTAAAAAGAAAAGGTGCCAGTAAAGGGGGTCGAAAAAAGTGACCGCAGAGGGAGTTGAACACCTCTTGCCTCTAAGTATAGGAATAAGACTACTACCGCTAGGCTATCCCGACCCGGTCAAGGAAAGAAGGGTCAAACACAATTAATAAAGCCCTCGATATTGGGTGGTTAATCTACGGCTATCGAGTGTTCAAGGTTTGGGACTGCCATGGTTGCTCCTGTTCCCCCTTTTCCAGCGTTGGAGTCTAGTTTCTAGGCCTCCAATTCCTCATGCCCCGACGACCCCTCCTGCGCCTCGAACTGGTTCTCCATAGGCAACCCCAAGATCAGATTCTGCACATTCAACCGCGCGCTCCAGACCAAGTTCGGCGACTCCCCCTTCTCACGCACCTCGTGCCCATTCTCCACAGCCTCGATATCCGACTCGGCCGCGCGGCGGCCCCGCGGCTTGTGCTGCGAGATGACGGCGGGCGTGACGCTGAGACACCGCATGCGCGCCCCGCGGTACCCGGGCGGCGGCGGCGCATTCGTGACCGACGAGACGCGCGAGGTCTCGGCCGCGTCCCAGGGGGTGTGGTCGCGGCACAGGTCGGCCATGGCATTGTCGAGCTGCGCGATGAGCGTGCCGCCGACGCTCAGGGCGTGCAGGACCTTGCGAGCGCCGCTCTGCGACAGGGCGTAGCCCGCGCTGCACGTCGGCCCGCCGCTGAAGTGCACCCAGCGCGTGCCGGGCTCGCGGCGCAGGTCGCCGCCGATCCAGCTCGACGTGTTGGCGGGCGGCGGCATGGTCTCGTCGTTGCGCATGGCGTAGTAGGTGTACCGCGCCGAGTTGAGGTCGACCACCTCGTGGCCCGGGATGCGCTCGGGGAAGGTCTCGCCGCAGTGGCCGAGCCAGAGGATGTCCCAGTCGTCGCCGTATGGGGAGTGGGGTGCTGGTGATTGATGTTGTGCCTGCGAGGCGACATCGCTCATCTCTGGGTTCTTGCTCTCTCGTTGGCTGGGGAGGCTGTTGGCTTGGAACACGGGTTCCTGCTCTGCTATTCCCAGTAATGTGCGCGTGCCGTCGGCTATGTCCATCAGCTGCTGCTTGAGACGAACGTCCCAGTCAGCATCGTCTTCCAAGATCAGCGCGCTCGAGATGTTCTCCTCGACCATCCTATCTCCCTCACTCTAGTCAGCATTCACGTCTCAGGCGTTCCTACTACAATACTTAACAGTGTAAATAGGGTAAAAGGGATCCCACGTTCGAATGGCATTCATTTGACTCCTCCACGACCCAATGCCACCGTCTCGCCACCCGTGCCGGTCCACACCCAGGGGCAATGCCTTGTCGGGGACGTCGACACCTCGCAGAGCCCGGACCCAGTCGAGCTTGATTCCTGTCAGCGTGCCGACCAGGGACAAGGCGTCGCGCTTGTCCGTGCGATCGGGAAGATTGATGACAAACACTTTTTGGAAGCCCAGTGTCGCATTTCTGATGCGCGCGAAGTCACCCTCACCGAGCCCCTCATCCGAGGCGGCAGCAGTAGCCTGCTGATGTTGCTCCTCGCCATTTGACAGAGCTTGTCCCACTTCTAACACCTCCGGGATAAAACTGGACAACGTCGAGGTGATTGTCGGTAGCAGACAAGCAACTGCCAGGGCGATTAATGTAGCGACCGTGAAAAGACCTAGTCCAGGTATCTTCGTCCCAGGCTTCTCTTTAGAAGAGGTTGAGAGCAAAGATTTGATAGTATCCCTCCCCACGAGCCAAGCCAGCAGTATCGCCCAAAACCATGTTGGGGGCTCCATCGTATCAAAGTGAAATGTATATACAAGAAATGGCGAAAAAGGGAAGAAATTTGACGTGGTTTCTGACTTACACGAAAAACCTTGGCGTCGGCTATCCAGTCGCTTTTATGTTCTGTGGCCTGGTCCCGAGGCCCCGCCAGGGGCTTTCTGGGGAATCGACGCCCCTGGCCACCTTGTCTCGTCTCATCTCAAACCTGAAACACAGTCGCCAATTCGATTCAAACAAATGCAGAATCATCGCAGCCCAGAGCGCGAAAGCTTATCGTGGAAGATGTTGCAACCCCACATCCATTGGACATGTTTGCGGCGCTGGCCCAACCATTGTATTGCCCGAGAAAACCGAAGGTCCGATTGAGGAACGGCGGCGAAACCAATGTGAACTTGCTTGCACATCACCGGGACACTTGACCCCTTCAGTCAATTCGTGCGTAGGTGATCAATGAGCTGATAGACGGAGTTTACACGCAGAGATGGTTGACGTGTTGATGGGTTGTTTGCAATTGTAGTATTATGGAGGTTGGAGGTAATGATTGGACTCACTCAGTGTGCTGGACTAAGCAACCGGGAGTTTCCAGTGAGTCTAGGCGGAGGGGAGAAGGGCTGCAAAAGAACAAACTTCGAGACTGGAATGTCTGCAAATTACATAGATGTATTATGTTCAGATTTAAGATATGTCCCCAAATAGGAAAAGAGCTCCTTCAAGTTATGTACATTCTTCTTCATAACCACATATAGCAATTTGATGTCATCATTTCCGTCATACTCGTTCGGCAGACTGCCCGCCCACCTTGTTTGCATCAGTTCCACTCTTCGTCGGGAGGCTCCATCCTTGCTTTCCATCTGATCTTATCTTACTCACCTTGGACATAATGTTCACTTATGGGCAGACACCAACTCTTCCAGCTTCTCCTGCTTCTCGCAGAAGATGTTGATGGCCTGGATGATCTTGCCCTCACTCTGCCCATTGATGCTGCGCGTAAAGGCCAACCGCCACGCGCTCTCGTCGTCCAGGATCGCACCGTAATCCGCAAACGAGCTGTCCGCTTCTTTGAAGACCGAGCCCGTGTCGCCCTCCCACGGGTTCGCCGGTGTCTCGGCCAGCTTCTTCAGCAGCGGCGGCGACACGGTGATGTGGTGCGCGCCGGCCAGCATCATGACCTCCTGGATCGACGTCAGGCTTGCCGGCAGCACCTGCGTCCGACTGCCCGTCTTCTCGTAGTAGCGCTGGGCCGCGCCGCAGAAGCCGAAGGCCTTGTTCTCGTCCACGTAGCTGTGGGAATATCATGTCACCGTCAGCTCTCATTGAATTTCCCAATTGGGAGAATCGGATCGCCTAAAGTAGGTAAACTTACGTTTCATCGAAGTGCACGCGCAGTTCGTTGATGTAAGGCGCAATGTAGGTGCACCCCGCATGCGACGCGAGCGCCGCCTGCTCCAGGCAGAACATGGTCGTGGCCAGCGTGGCGATCCCTTGGTTCTCGAGCTCGCGGCAGGCCTGCATCCCTTCCCACGTCGCCGGGATCTTGATGCACACCCTCTTGGCGTCGTACTTGGGGTCCAAATCCGTGAAGATGGCGACAATGCCTAACCAAAATGGACTCATCAGTGTCTACTTACTCACTCCATGACGATGGGAAGTTTTGGGGGAAAACAAACGCTTGGCGTTTTCGATGGTCTTGTCCTTGTTGTACGAGTACACGGGGTTCGTCTGTATGTGCGAGTAGCCCGTCAGGTACGGGACGATGCGGAGGGCCAGCTTCACCATCATGACTTCGACGGCGAGCTCAGCCGGGCCGACGCCCTTGTGCTGGGCGTGGTGCGACTGCGCGTAGGCCACGGCGCTGCTGATGAGCTCGGCATGAAGGGCACCTCCATCTGCATCGAGACGGGACAGTTCACCATACGCGATGGCCTGGCGTTAGTTGGAACCCCAAGTTAGTTCTCTGCGCTGTCTGCTCATGGTGGACCCCCTGTATTGGGGTTGGAGTTTTGAGCGAGCTGACCTGGTTGGAAGTGCAGTCCACGAAGGGGCCTAGGTCTCGGGCCACTGCGGTAAAGACTCAGCATGAATAGGCAATCCCTGAAATCGCCAATCTGTACGCACCCTCATGGTCGAAAGTATCGCAGTCGACCTTGGAGTGGCTACGGAGCACATCCAGTAGGGTCTGGGTACTCGCCATTGTGCCGGGAGATAGTTCAAGCTAAGTCGGCTAATGCGTAGCTGTGTGGATGACAACAAATACGGAATCCAAGAGGCCGAAATGTACGATTTCTTCCAAAAATGGTTATTATATCTCGATTGAATAGCTATGTAGTTTTATGAACATCGTCGGTTGCTTCTCGTTCTACAAGAGTCCACATGGTGATGCGTCGGAGTTTCCTAAAACGCATCAATCGTAGCGAGGACCGGAGAGGGGGGAATGGCGGGGTCAGGCAACAACAAGTGACCACCTTTTTTTTGGGCCCAACAAGAACTAATGTTCCATTGATAGTCAATTTAAGGTTCTCTAACTATGCATTGCCTGTTGCACATCGATCAATCTAAGATCCCGATACTATACTGCTGTCTTTCAAGATGGAGCTTGACCGTCTTATACCCCGAGCTGAGCATGATGCATGCAACGCGATGCGACGTAGTAGGTACATCCATAGTAGTACATGGCTGCATGTTCTATTCTTAGCAAACAAAGGGGCAGCAACACCCCCTGCAGGCCGGTCTGGTCTGCAAGGTACGTTTCCGGGGCAGGTAGGGTCGATGACAGAGACGAAGAAGGCATTGGCACGGGATGTTTTAGCCTGGGATAGCAACCTCATTCCCTTTCCTAAGTAGTCTGGAAACGGCGCAACCTGAAAACACCACTCAGGTATCTAGCGTTGCAGATTTGGTCGAATCGCTGACAATTGGAATATTGATGCACTTGCTGCGTGAGGACATAAACTCATGGCTCGACGTTCAATGTTGGCAATTGAACAAACAGCCGTAGTGGAGATCAATTATAGCGGGGCCTGTTCGTCGCTGTCGCTGCCGCAAAAACAAACCCAATTGACTGCCTGCCTGCCTGCCTGTCTGCCTGCCTGCGAGTAATATCTGCATTCTGAAATTGACCAACAACACGACAGCCTCAAATCATGCACCGCAGACTACCTACCTAAGCATTGTCTTATTTTTCTGGTCCATCCGGATCCGTGGATAAAGAGCAACGTCTTTTGTCCTACCCGTCTCCCATGGCTGCACACGGCATCCAAGTGGGGCCCCAGGCCAGGAACATGAAGAAAGGTTGGAATGTAATGTGCCTGAAGACATACTTGGCTTCCGGAATGCTCAATTCGACGCCTTGGGGTTGCCCTGCCAGGCTCAAGACGTCGCTATGCTTCAGGATAATATCCCTCAAGTTCACGGCATCTCCTTCTTGCTTGTCACTCACCATCTTTGTTCCTTTCACCTTACTTTCTTTTATTCTTTGGTCTCACTTCGTCCGCCTTCCTTCCTTTCCCTTTCCTCCTACCATCACCCTTTGGTATCTTGGTATAGTGCGAATGGAGCAGTCGCAACTCATCGACGACTGAAGAAGCTGGGCGGTAACCACATATAATGATAACGCCTTTCGTGGCGATGAGATCACACACTAGACGAAACTCAACCCACACCATGTTCGCAAACCAATTCGACCAGCTAGCCAGCGGCCCCGCCGCCCAGGCTCAAGAGCCCAAACCCCTTTCGCGAAAACCGCCACCCATTCTGGTCTACCAGAATGTCCCCCTGGAGGATCGCGCTCGTCCCGACATCACTCCCGCCGACCCCAAGTGGCAGGAGATGCTGTCCTACTTTAACGAACTCATCAGTACCAGCTCCCTAGGTGTGGTCCTAAAGGACCACTTCACTCAACATGAGATTCGCAAGTTTACGCCCACCACGGACCAGCCCTTTGCCAAATGGCAACAGGAGGACGCTGAGTTGTTCAAGAGAACCATGGAGACAAGATTCAAGGGCGTGCTACCTACACTCCAAGTGAAGATCACCATGCTCTATTTTGGACTATCAGTAGCTCCGATGAAACTCGGCAAGTACCAGCTAGTGTCTTCGGCCGAAGTAGACGACCCCGAAGAGGATGTCATCGTTGAGAGAGATCCCCTTTATTTCCTGGATGGCTACAAGGAGAGAAACTACGGCCTGCCACCTCGTGGTAAGTCCCAACAAGAGCGACGGAAAGATCATGAGTCGGCTGACAGCTGACCATATTCTAGACATCTCATACATCCCCATACGTATTGCTCCTGCCGAACCACTCGACACAAAGATTATGGGGCTGCGTGGGGGCTTCCTAGAAGACGATGAAATGGAAATGGTCGACTCCGAGTCCCAGTACGATGAGGACACGGCATCACAGCTACAGGATACCCCTACCATGGAGCTTAGTCTCCGTGGCGGGAGCGGATCGTCCCAACCGTATGACTACCGGCTCCCCCTATTTGAACGTTACTGACAAGCGCCACAGGGTTAAACTATTCAGTCGTCAGGGTACGTCCGAGTTTGTGCCTGGGTATGAAGGCCTGGCTCAGGCTCTGAACCAGATTCTGTCGCTCGACATGGTTGAGCGGCAGGCCGTCGTCCTCCACTTCACCATACTTTCACCGGCTACTGGGCGCAGCGAAGTAACGACTACGGTTGACGCTCCTGTCCTGCCTCCTGCCGATGACACGGAAGGGGCCCTGTCCGAAGTTTTGTCCCTCATTCAAGAGGGGGAGGGCACATTGACATTTGTCCGTCTGCACTCAGACCCATCCCCGAAAATATTTGAGCCTAAGCCGCTGGATGGTGGCATGGCAACGATTACCCTCAAGGATGAAGAGGGTTTGGAGCGGCTCGCGTATCTGAGAGTCCCCATGAGATCAAGCGTGCACCACACCGTCACCCAGTATGCCAGAAGCTACCAGGAAACCATAGGAGCCCTGATAGGTCCGCGTCACCAATATGTCACCTTCACTGTGGGTTCGGCAAAGCCTGTGAGCGTCTACAGCTATGAGGATCTGCCCCAGGAGTTGATTCACAACATTTCAACCCACCCCTACTGCGATATCCGGGCCACTCTTCAGCCTATTGGTCCCAACATCGTCCCAGTTATTCTCCCCGAGGGTGATGATTCGCACCATCCAGAAAATATCCTTGAGCTATCAAGAGATGACCTTGGGGATGCTGAGGGACTCAAAAGCGTCGTCAAGCACGCCCTGTCTCGTCAGCCTGATGGGGGAGTCACCGCCGCCGGAATCCACCTGCATTTCCCGGGAGAGGATTTCCACAACGTAGACGGCCACGGCCTATATATCGAACTCGCGAACGGCAGCCCTACTCAAAATGGATTGAATGTATGGTCCCAGTGGGTCGGGGGATCCCAGCAAACAAATCCGAAAGGTGTCTGTCTTTTCGTTCAGCCATGGTATGATAGCTATGTCCTCTCGGTGCCTCGTTCAATGAAGCCGAATTCGATGTCCAAGTTTGCCCCGATTCGCCTCCACGAGTGCAACCTAGCCTTGTTCAAGCTCAAGATCTCGACCGAACTGTATAAAAACGAATACAACCCGGAGGATGAGGAGCACACGATCGTTCTCGAGGATAGTATCGGCAGCTTCCGCCACGTCATCACATACTGGAGCACCGAGATAGACTGGAATCGAATTCGCACTCGTCTCACGTCACGGCATCTTGAGGTTACCCTGAGAAAGGACGACCTAAACACGAAATGGAGTAGGTCTTGAATTCAACCACCATGTTCTGATACAAGACGTTTGCTAACCTTTGAGGACAGATGTTGACGAGCAGTCTTTCTGGGGTCCTTGCTACTACCGCGACAATATGGAATATCGCCTCGATACCTCACATAAGGCCGTTGCAGGCATACCCACCTCGGACCGACATGATAGCTTCTCACAGCATTCTTTTGCAACTCGCGCCAATTCTTGGGCAACAAATAATACGGCTGGGAGTTCCAAGAGCCAAGAGCATGCGGACCACCTTTACAAAACGTATTCCACACGACTCAATGACTTCATTGAGATGAAGGGAACCGACAACAGCATGCGAGACCTGACGCTCTGGGAAACGCCCAGCATCTTTGCCAACCCGATGAAACCAGTGATGCCTCTCCACGCCCCGCCCTTGGAGACCGTGATCAGAACCGGACCTGATGTACCGGAAATCACCTTGGGCTTTAGGACGGCTACGGAGATGGCCCGCCTGGAGCGCGAGGTTCATGTCCTACGAGCGCAGCTTTTGGACAGGGTCCGAGATTGCCCCTATAACGACTGTGACAAACGTTTTAGCTTCATGGATACCCACGGGTTCGAGAGACACATCAAGCACGAGCATAAGATACTGCAGTGCGCCCTTTGTGTCGCCTTCAGAAATTCCAACGGAACCGAGGTCGACATTGACCGGTCGATGATGTACATGAACCGGGACCAAATCCTCGTCCACATTGCGGAAGAGCACGCAGAGCAGCTCAAGGTTTTCTTCCAAGCGCCCCCAAAACGGGAAAGCAGCTATGCCTGGAAGACGGCGACTGAGGAGCAAAAGAAGAAGGTTAAGATGACCTTGTTCCCCCACTGTTTCCAATGTGGCCGCCCCGAGGTCAAGCTCGACGATCCCGAGGACATGTTCCACCACCATGTCAACTGCCGTGGCAATCAAGGCGAGGTCAAACAGGCCGCACCGTTCTGCAGGAGCTGTGGAAACCCGGCCACCAGGGATTCCTTTGGCAAACTGAAGTGTTCCCAAGCATCTTGCGACAGCCACAACTCCAAGGCTCCTGGCAAGGACAACTGCTGCCACAAATGCGGGTTTAACCTTACTGGATGCTCCAGAGCGTACCGGGCTAAGCACGAATACCTTTGCATGGGCTTGTCTGGCGGACCCTGTAACGGATCCAAGAGCTGGTGCCCCTTCTGCGGCATCTACATCGCAGACATCGACTCGGAAGAGCAGGAGCAGCACATCTGGACCTGCCGAGCCCGGCCGCAGCCGAAGGCACTGCCCTGCCCGGTCTGCCCCGAGAAGATCACAACGGGAGGGCTGCTGTACACGCCACAGGAGGTCCAGCGACATATCGAGGCGGTTCACGGCGGCTCTACTCACTGCCCGTGGTGCGAAAAGCACCTCGTCGGCAAGAACCAGAAACAGGACTGGTCCGATGGCGCCAAGCAATACCACTTTGCCCACCACATGGGCCAGGTCTCGCCGTCCGTGAAGGTGGAAGTGGGTGACGACGAGGAGGGATCGTTCGCAGAAACGGCCAGCGCCCCGGGCGTCCGGTGCCCCTATTTCAATGAGTGCGGGGCCAGCATGGAGGAAATGAACAACAGCCAGTGGAACCGCCACATGGAGAACAACCACCCCGGCCACAGCTTCTTCCCCAACGGCCAGCCCGACCCCAACACCAGCGCCCCGCCGGCGGGCTATGACAAGGGTACCCTCCAGGACCCCCGCAGCCGCAAGCCCATCCCCCCGCACATGGCGCCGCCTTCGCGGGGCGGGTTCGGCGACTTGGTGGACGGCGGGTCTATCGAAACCGCCAAGCCATTCGGCGTCGATGACCGCAGCAACTCCAACACGAAACGTCGCCACCCTGACGACACTAGTACTGTTATTGCTCCTGATTCCCCTACTCCACATGACCACCCGAACCCCGTCTTCGACGCGGAGGCTTGGGGCACGGCCCATCTCGGCGGCGGCGAGAGCGACGTGTCGGTCGAGACTAAGAAGAAGCGGCGCAAGGTCTCGGAAATTGCGGATAGGGTCTACTCGAACAATAGCGGCCATACCCCGGCTTACCCCACCGGCCACAGCAACAGTCGAATCACCCAGCCGACTTCCATAACGTCGGGCAACGCCCGCAAACCCGCTCGCCCCAAGGGTCCTAATTTCGGCACACAGCCGACCAAGCCGACGGGCACGGGCACCGCCTATACTCCCGCTCGCCCCAAGGGTCCTAGCTTCAGCACAGAGCCGACTAAATCGACAACGGGTACCGCACACCCCACCGCTTACCCTCCCAAGGGTCCTAGCTTTGGCACAGAGCCAACCAAGTCAACGACAGGCACCACACACTCTACCGCTTACCCTCCCAAGGGTCCTAATTTCAGTCCAGAGCCGACCAAGTCAACGACAGGCACCACACACACCCACGCTTACCCCCCCAAGGGTCCAAGTTTCGGCACAGAGCCGACCATGTCGACGACGGGCACCGAATACCCCACAGCTTATCCCCCTAAAGGTCCTAATTTCAGTCCAGAGCCGACTAAATCGACAACGGGTAACACACCCCCCACCACTTACTCCCCCAAGGGTCCTAATTTTAGCCCAGAGCCGACCTATTCTACAAGCACTACAGACCCTACCGCTTCCCCCCCCAAGGGTCCTAGTTTCAGTACAGAGCCGACCATGTCGACGACGGGCACCGCACACACCCACGCTTACCCCCCCAAGGGTCCTAATTTAGGCACAGAGCCGACCAAGTCAACGACAGGCACCACACACACCCACGCTTACCCCCCCAAGGGTCATAGTTTCAGTACAGAGCCGACCATGTCGACGACGGGCACCAAACACACCAATGCTTACACCGACGATCCACCGTACAGCGCGGAGCCGGCGGAGCCAACCCACTCAACAGAGACAGGCACTAACGACACTTATGACCCCAGCACTTACTTCGGCAATTTTGAACCCGGCATTTATAACTATGGCCCGACCGGCTTCAAGGACCCATATTCTACCTTCAATCCCGCTAACGTCGACGGTTATGAATACAGCATGGAGCCGACCGGTTTAACGGACGCCGCCCATACCCCCGCACACCCCAACGGCCACGGCCACGCTCACGGCCACGCTCACAACCACGCTCACGGCCACTCTCACAACCACGCTCACGGCCACGCTCACGGCCACGCTCACGGCCATTCTCACGGCCATTCTCACACCCACACCCACTCTCACACCCACGCACACTCTCACGCCCACGGCCGACGAGGCCCCACCACCACGGCTGGTGTCGTGCCCGAGGATGACGAGATTGACCATATGGACACGAGCCCCGACTTTGGCGGGGAGGAGCCGGGCCAGAACTTGCAGCCGGACGAGGAGCCCGAGGTGCCCGAGGTGCCCGAGGAGCCCAAGATGCCCGAGGAGCTCGAGCCGGTCCCGCCGCAGCCCCCGTTCGTACCGCATCGCCCGTTTGTGCCGCATCGCCCGTTCGTACCGCAAAAGCCCCTGTATCCAGACGATGAACCCGAGGAGCCCAAGGCGCCACAGATGCCCGAGGAGCTCGAGCCGGTCCCGCCGCAGCCCCCGTTCGTACCGCATCGCCCGTTTGTGCCGCATCGCCCGTTCGTACCGCAAAAGCCCCTGTATCCAGACGATGAACCCGAGGAGCCCAAGGCGCCCGAGATGCCCGAGGAGCTGGAACCGGTCCCGCCGCAGCACCCGTTCCTGCCGCAGCGACCCCAGCAGCCGCAGAAGCCCCAGCCGCCCCAGCAGCCGCAGAGGCCCCAGCCGCCCCAGCAGCCGTGGAAGCCCCAGCCGCCCAAGCCGCCCCAGCCGCCCCGGCGCCCCCACCCTTTCGCCAAGCCCCAGGGCCCGGTCAAGGAGAGCTTCTTCAGGCAGAAGAAGAAGGCGGAGGAGGCGGCGACGCGCGAGGCCGAGGCCCAGGCCCAGGCCCAGGCGGGCCAGACGCCGACGACTACGAGTACAACGGGGTCGCGGCAGGCGCCCACGCCAGGGTTCGGGAACACTAACACTAACACCCGGCCGAGTTCGCAACAGGGATGGGGACCACTGCCGGGGACGACGATTTCTCGTGCTCAAGGGGTTACGGGGACGACAAGCTTCCCACCGCCGCCTGCGGCTCCCCCTACTGGTGACTTCGGGAGCACATTCCCTCAAAACGCTAGGAATCTTTCCGCGCCTCCCTCGTCGCCCCCGCCAACTTCGCCGGCATCCGCGAAGGATACGAGCCCTCACGGCATCAACCCCAGCGGGTATCCCTGGGGCACGTCGATCGGTTCCAGCACGTGGCCTTTGAGTCCCTTGAAGGAGGGGGCTGCGACGACGGCGACGACGACTACGACAGCTACCACGGCCGCCGCGCCTACCACGGCTACGACAGCTACCACGGCCGCCGCGCCTACCACGGCTACCACGGCCACCGCGCCTACGACAGCTACCACAGCCGCCGCGCCTACATCCGCAACTGATGCCGAACCCGAATACACGGGGTATCCTCACATCACAAGGGTCATAGACCTCAAGCCGCAGATCAGCCCTGCCGAAATCGCCCTCGAGAAGGCCAGGGTCGCCCTTGAGGAGGCCAGGGCCAACGTGACGCCCAACCCCGCTGACATTGCCATCAAGAAGGCCAAGTTCGCCCTCGCGGAGGCCAGAGCCAAGGTGACGCCCAACCTCGCCGACATCGCCCTCAAGGAGGCCATAGTCGCCCTCGAGGAGGACAGAGCCAAGATAATACCACCGGAGAACAGGGTGCCGGGGGAGCCGTACATTACCGGTGTCGGCCTTAACCCCGACTTTCTACAAGGACTAGGCTTTGATGGTGGCGAGGATGTCCCGGGTGTCGAGGGGCCCGAGGACGGCGTGACGAGGACGCGCTCGGGCCGTCGGTCGCGGCCCACGGTGGGCAAGAGGGGGGGTTCTACGTCCCCGACTAAGCCTACGACGCGTACTCGATCGACGCAGATGGAGGGGGAGGCGGCGCCGGACTCGGGAGTCCCGCCGACGCCGGCTACGCCTGCGGCTGGGACCGGTGCGGGGCGAGGGGCTGGTGCGGGTCGGGGGGCTAGGAAGAGGGGGAGTCGGGCGCGCAAGTGAATGCGGGAAATGAGGGGGGAGTGGAGGGAGAAGTGGATGAAGTAGTCGGAACCTTATTGACGTTATGACTACTACGCGATTGAAGGCGAGAAGGGGTTTTTATCACGAAGAAAGAAGGAGAGGAGATGGAGATGAGGGTGTTGACGAAAGCACTCCCTCTGACAGAGACACACACACATTCATTCGTTTATTTTTACTCGGTGGTGGATCTCCTATGTCTTTCTTCAACACTCGTTTGGGTATGAATCAATGGGGGGGAGGGAGATGTATTACCGGAAAGGGGAAAGAGACGTTGGTATGAGACGGAAGGAAGGGACGCGATATGGATTGTTTTGGGGATTTGATGGTTTTCGCTTTGTCTTTAGATAGGTAGTGTAATAATTGACGAGCTACTCCTTCTTACGTATGAATCTCTTGAGATAGCCGCGTTTTGATGTGCAATTGGAACCTACAAGAGAGAGTGAGATGAGAGGCGTTGCAGATGCGGACGCGGATGCGGATGCAGTTCGGGGGTATCGGCTCATCCGAGATGGTCACTGCCAGGAACTGACCTGCGCGCCCCTCGGAAGTCCGGGGGTTTCATTATGTGGTAGGTGGGTAGGCTTGCATGTTCACCTTTCATCTGGGGGGGGACGTGATGCAATTGCACAGGATAAGCATGAAGGAAGAAGTGAAGTCCGGAGTTTGCGGACCAGGGAAATGCCGCCACGGTATATTAGCTCGGCCGATGTTTTTCTTGGCCGTCTTCCAGCTGTTGCTGCCCCCCTGAAAGAGGAAATTAATTTAATGGTTGGTGGTTAGTGGGTCGTCAGGAAAACGTAGATGGATTTGGGAGAGAGCTGATTGGTGGAGATGCTTCGGTTGGTAATTCGAGAGCGTTGATTGGTTCAACACCACGACCCCTGTCTTTTCAAGCTCGGCCGCGGACTTTGCACTTCGGTGTAAGTCAAGATGCTTGACCACCTATAATAGGGGGCCATTGCACAGGCACTTTGTTCGTCCAAAGTGGTCGACACTCCATTCTCATACCATCTCAATTGACTAATAACCCAAAAGCTCTATACACACTACGATCGAGCAATTTGATACCTTTTGCATCCGACTCATTGCAAGCAGTTACAATAACAGCACCACCACCAACTAATACTGAACATTGAACTTGCATTCAACATCATTGAGGCATTATTCTCTTCTCGAATCCAAGCAATCGCGAACAAGACAAAGGTTGCATTGTTTCGATCTACAGAACTCACTCGGTTCTGGATCGATCTGCCCCTCCGCATCCGGACCACCCACTACACCATCACACCACCACCATGTCTTCACAACCCCGGAACCCGCCGGCGGCGGCAGCCTCGTACGGCAGCATGCAGCTGGCCAAGCCGCCCACCTCCGACGACGTCGAGTCGCTCACCCCCCTCTTACACAACAACGGCAAGACACATCACCACCCCCACCCCCACCAGCACACCACGGACGAGCACCACACCAACCACGGCGACATGCTGCGCGACGTCATCATCGGCTTCGCCGACGGCCTGACGGTTCCCTTCGCGCTGACGGCCGGCCTGTCCAGCTTCGGCGACACGCGCCTCGTCGTCGCCGGCGGCCTCGCCGAGCTCTTCTCGGGCGCCATCAGCATGGGCCTCGGCGCCTACCTGGCCGCCGCGACCGAGCTCGAGCACTACCGCAGCGAGGAGGCCCGGGAGCGCGACGAGGTCCTGCACAAGCCCGAGGCCGAGCGCCAGGAGATCTTCGACATCCTCAGCGGCTACGGCATCTCGCGCCGCGCCGCCGAGCCCCTCGTCGAGGAGCTCGCCCAGGACCCGGACGAGTGGGTCCGCTTCATGATGGACTTCGAGCTGCGGCTCGAGGCGCCCGACGCGAATCGCGCGTGGATCAGCGCCCTGACCATGGGGCTCAGCTACTTTGTCGGCGGGCTCGTGCCCATGATCCCGTACTTCCTCATGCAGCGCGCCTCGGATGCGCTGTTCGTGTCGGTGTGCATCACCGTCGTCATCCTGCTCGTGTTCGGGTACATCAAGAACTGGGTCACGATCCGCAATAACCGCGCCGGCATCAAGGGGGCGCTGCAGACGTTGTTGATTGGGGCGTTGGCGGCGGGGACGAGTTATGGTATCGTGAGGGCGTTGAACTGAGAAGGGAAAAAGAGATACGCAAGCGAATCTGTGTTTGATTAGAGCGGACTACTGGGGAAGAAAAAGAAAATGCAGAGGGCTACCTGTCATCGACGGTTGGCTGCATGAAGAGGGAGGGTTTCATTGGGAATGTTGCATGGCGTTAGATTAATTACTTACACCCCTTGTCGATGTTACACTCTACTCCTCCAGCGGAGAGAGAGAGATATTTACGTTCGGCGTTCCTGTTTGTCAATGGTTAACATATGTTTCACGTATCGTGTATGTGATTGCCGACGTAGCCAAGGTAATACGTAGCATATCCATCGTGCTCCAAGCAGAAACGATCCGCGCGCTGAGGTCTATCAAGGACGATCAGCCCCGAGGTTTGACACGTATTGGACCTTGCTGGTTGGTTTCAGACCGAAGATACATTCCGGATCTTTGGGTCCTGGCGAGGTTACTTCGACAGGGTGCCGCTCGCGGAAAGTCCCCAGCAAGGTTTTGCTTCTTAATACAGGCATTCCACCACGCATGGTTCTACGCATCCACAAGTCGGCCACTGTTTGCTACACACCCTGCCCTTTCCAATCGTGGATTCCAGGCGCGCGCGTTGGATATCTTGGCGTATGCAACGTCGAAGCTCAGACCAAAGCTGCCCTGTACGGCAAGGGTATATTTCCCCTGGTAATAAGGCCATACCACCCTTGCTTGATCTAGGTGCCAAGTCATCCATGAAACTGTTACTCAATTCGACCTAACATCATGCCTCAGCAATTAGGGACTGCCATATCGCCCAACAGAACCAACATCCAGGGCCAATTCCTGTCCTGCCGAATGCTGTATAAATGGCCACTTCTAACTAGTTTCCTTGTCGTCATTGATATCTACAATGCAAACGCTCAACAGCAACAACATGGATGTATGCGGAGTGTTCAGAGGACATGGACGAAGCCCAATATGACGAAGATCTTACATCAAATCTCAACAGAAACGCGTATCCTCAAGCAATCCATGAGAAGAAGGCACTGGGCGGGCAAACCGGAGATGTGAAATGAGATGGATATAAATAGCTCCTTGATGCTCTCTTCTCTGTGCATCAACGATCAAAACCACCGCATCAGTGCTTAAGACAGCTTATCACTATATCACAGTTTGAATTCCAAACATATTGAATTATTGTAAGAAACAATCAGGTACCAAGCCCCAGCGATCTCTTGCCAGAACATTGTGTTCTCGCCGTTTCCTAACCACCAGTTAACACCTCGCAGAAAACCACGTGACCCGACATGTGCACTATAATGCGGACGCCGACTCAATGCAATATATGCAGGTGGGAATGGCGCGCCGACATAATTGAAATATACTGTGCTGATCGGTTCGACGAGGGGCACGATGTGGCGAGCTTCAATCACATATACAATCAGTTGCACTGTGGCCGATGCTCTGTCCCGCCAGCAACAGGACGAGGGCGTTAGAAAGCTATCTCCAAGGTGTACTCCTTGACAAATACTTCGAGATAGAGCGCAGAGATTGGATTGGACATGGGAGGAGATAGGGTCACACCCTCACTCTTGATTCCTCAATCTTTCTTGAACTCTTGCGGTTTCACTTGTCTGGAATGTTCCGAATTGGTGGGAGATAACACTCATTTGGTTTATTATAGTCGTTGATGGGGGTCAAGTCCCATTCCTCCACAGATATCAATAAACGCTGATCGGCATTACCACTTCTCTGTAGCAGCCCACTGGGGATCCAACCCCAGTTCTAACGCGTCCAACTTCTTCAATATTCCGTGGGAAGTGTGCGCCTCTCTAAGGCGTTTTGATTGCCGATAGAGTAGTACTCAAGACTGATAGATATCTATGCCCAGCCTGCGGGTCAATCTTGGTTCCATGACATGCAACACAGGAAACGTGGTTTCGGGCTAACCAACAGAGCTTGAGAAATCGAAATTAAATAAAAGAAACACGAAAACCCAGAATAACGAATGCCTACATAGGAAATCGTCCACATCCTGTGGCAACCTCAACGCCACAAAAATACCTAGATATCTCGATTGTTCCGCACAAGCGCCTCTCAGATGTTGAAATCCAAATCATCCCACATACGCGCGTCCAACGTGTCGTCCGCCGCCCCCCAAAAGGGATCTCCAATACCCCAAAGGGTTGCAAAGTTGAATTCAATGGCCACTTGCTGGTTGGTGTTCCCTACTCCTGATTGGCCTGCTTTCTCACTCTGCAGGGCCGCAATAGTACCCTCTGTATCTGTTGCCATTGGTATGGGGCTTGGTACCACCTCCTCGGACCCTCCTCCTGACTTATTGGAATGACTCCCATCACCTAAGGGGTCTTTATCCAATCTAAGTAGCAAGGGAAATTTCCACAGTATCTCATCTTCCCTTGTCCACGGCCTGTGAGATCTGAGCATCTCTCGAACTTGTATGTGGCAGTTGTTGGAAGCGCGGCGAACAGCTTTGATATATGGTAGTCGCCCTGTACCTTCAGTGTTCAACCCCTTGTCCTTGCAGAGGAGCATGTGGGCTATGTCAAGCCTTCCGGTTGCTGCCGCTATTTCCAACGGAGTGCATGAATGTTTGCGAGGATTCGAACCATAACCGTTTGGTACATTGGGGTCTGCGCCTGCGTCTAACAGCATTCGTACAGCACCCAGGTTCCCACATTGACATGCAACAAATAATGGCGTCGGACCTGACTTATTGATCCCAACGCTGTTCACGTTAGCACCTTTATTGATCAATACACCGGCAATGCGTAATCGGCCACAGTCGATGGCAAAAGCCAAAGGAGACTCGGAGTACGAATCAGGAAAACCGGCTTGATTCGTATCTCCATCGTTAGAGCAGCCATCAATGCTCATCCCGAGCTCTAAGCAAGCCCGAACCAGCAATGTATCGTCTTCCTCAATAGCGCACCGTAAGGGACTGGGTTCTATTGTATAGTCAGGGTCGATGCGCTGACCACTTCGTGCCAAAGTCCACACTCGATCGCTGGTGATGGCGGGACCCATGATCAAACGAAGGAGGCATCCCGATGTCAAGAGGGTGTCCTGGTTGATGAAAAGGTTGAATATCCTCGTCTCGGCCAGGGCTGCGAACACCTGTACAGGATAAGTGCAATGACCGTGCCAGAAGCCGCCCTGGTATGAGCATGGAAGTTTCAAAATGTCATACCCTCTTTCTAGCCAGCCACATGGCACAATAGCTTGCTGGAGCTGGGGCAGTTGATCCATTAAAAGCTGTAGGATCTCCCAGTTCCCGCCACAAGCAGCAATACCAATTGCCGTCATCTCTTTGAGGGTTTGATTCTTTTCATCGGAAACATTACAACGCAAACGGTTTTTCAGCAATGCTTGGACAATCCAAGATTCACCACCGGTTGTGATTGCGATCAAAGTTGCGGCACAGAGCGCACCGGCGCTGTATTGTTTCGGGTGTAGCATGAAGGCCTTTTTTGCTACCTCCGGAGAGCCGGACAGTATTGCTGCTTCTAGTAGCGTTGCCTCCGATGTGGTTTCCTTCTTCCATCTATCAAAGTCGATCAGTTCGTGGGCATTGTGCTGATTGTCGGTGACAACGGCCAGTATCTTGATAACAAAATCCCAATCGCCTAAGAAAGCAGCTTCTGCAGCGTCTTTCAACCTCACTTGGGCACCAGCGTCTAGTAGAAGATGCGCCATTCGTGTCTGGACTTCCTTGAGCTTATTGTCTAGTAGGAGGTCAATTCTCGCGTCGCATTCCCCTTCTATAAAGATTACATCCGGAAAGATATGGTGATTGGCATGCGTGCCCAATTCCAAAGCCATGGATAGTAGTTCGACGTCGAACATATGCATAGCTGCATATTCCAGGGTGGGACTGGAAGGAATCTCGGCTCCATTGCCGATAAGATATTTGCATATGTCGCGTTTTTCATCCGAGAGGTATAGACTGGAGTGGAATTCAGCGGGGTCTCCAGAGAAGGGTATTAGAATGGATTCCAGAGGAGATTGTAGTATTGTCAGATCTGGCTTAAGGGAATGCGGGTCTTCTGGATTGAGATATCCACAGCGCTTGTTCACAAGGGCTCCACTTGAATGCAGAAGCTTGACTGTGTCTAGACATCCATAAAGACAGGCCATGTGGAATAATGACGGGTATCTTGTGTCCTCGCTCTCCAGTATGGCTCCATGTTGTAAGAGGAATTGGCAGACCTGAACGGGATCCCCCTGTTTCGAAGAAGCAGCTGCGTGTGCAGCCGTCAATCCATTCGGGTCGGCCCAATTGACGTAGTCGTGGACCACAGAGCCGGCCGTAGGCGGAATGTCGCTTTGGCGAGACAATAAAAACTCCAAAACGCCGAGTTTACTGCCCCCAGAAGCATGTATCAATAAGACTTTCCAATCCACCATGCTCCTATAGACAAAATGTCCACCCTCATCTGCATGGTCGAAGAGGTATCGCACCATGGACGTCGCAGCCACATCTGTAAGTGAATGCAGTATGTAGGTTAATGGTGTCGATTGGTTGCGATAGTTTCCCCTATTCTTTATCTCATATAAACCGATGACTAGTTCATGCTTTGGAAATGCAAACTGTTCAACTCGTGACATGACGCGCTGATCAGACTCCGCAATGAACATAACAGCTAGAAACAACGGGTGTAGGAGAAGTCGGTCTTCGCTGAAAGAATATAAGTAGGCACACTTGTTTCCAAATGGGACAGCGCTGCGGTCAAGGAGTCGTGTTGCTAGGTCATTCAATGAAAGAGCTAGTGATACCTGCAATCCTGTGGTATTGTTACCATTAGCCCGTGGTAGGAGGGCAATTGGAGTATTCGGGTCTTGGCCAGAGTCGAGGAGCCATTCCAACAGCGATCGAGCCCTATCCATATTGTACTGTAACTTGTACTTGCTGTGTGATGCATACCATAGAAACAGAAATGTCTCCTGGAAAAGTGTGTCGCAAACTGCACGGACAGTTGTATCTTGTTCATGCAGTGCCAATGAAGTTGTAGGCAGTCCTGATATTTCCACAAGCTCAAGTAGGTGGTCGAACTCTGACAGAGAATCCTCATCATATGACACTCCGATGTGGTTGTTCGATATTTGCAGCAGCAACAGCTTTAGCCGCTCTTCTGCAGACCTCTCCGGGTCTCCCGAAAGTATATTTCTGACTCGCCTTGAGGCATCACCAACTTGGAGCTCGGGGATTTCACTTGCGAGAGTTGTCACCAAGCAAGTCTCTGATAAACCCCGCCTTTCGAGGTGTCTTTGGGCGGTTGGAAATAACTGCAAGAAGTCTGGAACTGAAATAAACCCCGCGGAGTGGTCGCTCTTCTGGCGGCGTGGCTTTACTAGAGGTTGTTAGCGAGGCGGGATGGGGCTCAGAGACGTTAACATAGTACACACTTTCAAGCCTCTGTATTCTGGATACCAGCCATGGTAGATCCTGGGGCCACATTACTGGCAATTCTTCCGGCGTTGGTGACCGAAGCGCAAGGGGTAAGGGTCCTGGCAGCTGTGAGGCTAAAACAGGAGCAGTCAGTATACTTTCATATTTCGAAATAAGTACATGCATGAAGTACATACCTGGGAGGAGTCTGAGAGAAATGGCATGTCTCTCAATTTGGCGCGCCGGGTTTTTGATTTTCATACGTTGTCTTCGTTGTTTGTGGGTGAGTGTCACCGAGTTGAGTTTGGCCTCCCTCTCTTCCTGTTCCGGGTCCGGTAATTGATTGACACTTCGCCAAAACTCGGTAGCTTGGCCTTTAGGGGCGCGTTGGCGTAATCCCCAAATGGTATTGAGTCTGTAGTTCAACTGGTTCCTCCTGTAATAATATTATTAGTTCAGTCACTGTGATGCGCTTTGGTGAAGACTTACGAGACTGGGAATCCTTCTTCTTTTAGCCAGGTCATGATTTTCTCAAGCCCCTGATTGTCTCTGCCGAACCTACGTTCGATCTCCGGCCTGAAGCTTTCCCACTTCAGGTCATTATCTCGGCGTTTCTGCCCTCCCATCTTGCGGGGTGTTGTTGGTAGAAGGCAACTAGATGGATATGGGAAGAGATTGGGGACAGATTGGGGATGGTTTGGAAAAGGATTGGGGGGGAAGAGGTTGGGTCTTTGCAGCCTGATGACTGAAAATGTCGGAGACTCCATCAGCTGACCGACCTACTCCTCTTGTACTACAAGAGATGCGAGGCTCTCCCGGCTAATAAAGAATTGCAGTAGTGCGATGCCATACATATTGATTCAACCACAAGGCTCCTTGAGTTGATCACCCCCCTTTTCGGCTATGTAGGGTATGCCCGATGTGCACTTCAAGTGAAAATACTACGTTAAAACTGGAGAAACAGCGGCTGTGCACGAGTGCACATTGATTTTGAAATACCGTCGTTTCTAGGGAAATGCCTGATTTGAGGGTAGTGTTCAGAGTACGTAATCGACACTCGTCAGATTCGACCGTCATAAGTCACAATCCTCGCAAGTAGAATGCCTCGCAAAGACCAAGAGCGGTAGCTAGGCAGTGGTGCGAGCAACTGTCGAAAGTCAGGCTGGCTGGGGAGGTACATTCACATCATTGCCTTCGGGCGTAGCAATCGACCCATTCGTGGGCCGATCGGAGTGCAACGCCTCCTTGGTGTTTTGACTGTTGATTGGACAAAACCTCTATCTGAATATGCAGGTTTCCCACATGTTTTTGGGTGGGCTCGGTGCCATTGGCCAAAAGACGTTGGCGCAGACTTGGCGGGCACTGAGGCTTACTCTTCCCAGTCGCGCATGCGTGCCATACCATGATTGGTCCTTCACTTTATCTGAAAACCTCCTTTTACCTCCTGGACCAATCCCGTGATCCATTCAAGCGGTGATTTCCTAGTAACAACGGGAGTTACCTGGCACCAAAATATACCTGGTTCCCAAATCCAATTGGCTTCGACCCGTATCTGAAAAACGAAGAGAATACATTCTGTATCACAGACTGCAACATGGGCAAGTCAGAAACATGCACAGGTCATTTCATGCCAGAAATGTGTCTTATATGAGGCCAATGTTCAGCATCCCAAAGTCTGGAGAGGACATTGTTTCTTTGAATCTTCTTTTCACACAGTATCATAGCCAGAGTTGTCAGAGCTGCGGCCAGTTATCAATCTTTAACTTAGGCTCTCTCCCACATCACCCTGATTCAACTGTCTCAGCCCATTCGTTCTCAATCAGAGCCTTGACTCTATATATTAGATATGGAGTTCACAAGTCAAGCAGTCGTCGGTATCGTTGGGGTTGTGGTGAACCTACCCCCGACCCTCTTGGCCCTTTGGAAATGCTGGACCCTCATCAAACGTAACAGACGTCGTCTGCAGGCTAATGGTATGTACAAAGTAACAGCCCTGAGTGACTTGGACTAACAACATATCTCCCAAGACTCATCTTCCCTTGCACCGGATTCAGAAAACATCGCCAGCGTATGAGATGGCTTGGTCTTCGCCTTCACACAAGCGTCGGTACTGGCACCCGGTGAGGACCGGTATGCGGTGCTCGACGTGGACCTTGATGTGGCCTACAACTACTGGGACGAGGACCGCCAGGCTTGTGGTGGCCGGGGATTGGTGGTGGGATCAGCTATAGAATACACGGAGCTGTTGCAATGTATTAATACAACCTCAGATCAGCATCGCGGTAGTCAAAATGGCTTACCATTTGCTTCACGGCCTTGGGGGGGTTTTATTCCCTCTGCGTGTCGTATATTGTGATATGTTTCGTCCATGGCCTGCGAATGGACATCACCCTAAACATAAAAAAGTTTCATGTGTCTTCTTGTAGTAAGAAGGCTCGTCCGAGCGGCTGCAAGTAATATGACAAGTATGGCCTCAAAGAGATATGGGGGGCTTGAGCTAGACCTTGTAGAGTATGTTTCGGTTATTACACTCTGGGAGTATACTTTCACATATTTTACCAAGTAATTACTTTGCCAAACACGGCCGAGCGTGGCTGGTCTTCTGCAACTTCAGAAGCGCCTGACCATCGTCATCGCCGAATTCGCTGGTCCGGCTTTCCCGACTTGGGGGATACGCACACCACGCTAAGGGGGACTGCCGGCGCCGATGGCCTCCTTGATAAGTCATAGGAGGAATTGCTGCTGCGGTCGTTATGGACCCGAAGATTAGACAGCTCGCTACTCACAGAGCTGGAGGACCGTCCCTCTTCGGCCAAGTCCACTCGCTCGACTTTCAAAGACAGACATCTCCATGTGCGCCCAACGACAAGATAAAGCACGTCGATACATACTCCGAATAACGAGCGCAGGTAAAAGGACCCTTGACAATATTGCGACGGTGGCAACAACGGAGAAGGCGAGGGGAGTCCTTTTGTCCCATCTCAACGACTTCTTAACTCATTATCACCAGATAACAGCCCCTTTATACTCTATACCCTTCAACTGTGTTTTTCTTTGTGTTTTCTATTTCCTAGGAAACAACGGAAAACAACAAGACTGGGAAGAAACAGCAACAAGGAGATGGATTCGAAGCAAACCTCATTGAATCCAGGGAGGGGAAATCAGTATATAAGACCAAGAATCTCCTAACCTAATGCAGTTTTGGTCTTCTTCCCCATCAACCATCGGCATCACGATACGAACCAACACCTCAACTTCATTCTCAATCTCCGGATTACACCATCTCGCATACCACCATCCATCCATCATCACCAACTATCTTCACCTACCTTATCTTCACTTTTCCGATCCAGCAGTAGTCACCATGTGTAAAGTCATCATCGACTGGTACCGTTGCCGTCAGTGCCAGCGGCAGGTCGGGGAGGCGCAACACCGGGGACCGTCGTGGGAACCTTGCCCTTCAGACAACAACTACAGTCCTGATTGCAAGAACTACACGCCCCGTTTCGTCTTCCACGACGAGGACCTGTGCGCTGAAGGCGAGGGCTGCCAGGAGAGTGACTTTTCCAAGGCGCACTACGCTGCGAAACGGAAGTAAGAAAAGGGTCGAGCTCCTACGCTCGGCCCGATCTAGCTGTTGATTTTTCTTGATTTTGTTCTTTGTTTGTTGGTCCGACCTGGTATTCGGACATATTGCTAATGAATTAGTCCCCGGTGGTGGTATGTCATGCATTTCAATGCATACGACGTACTTCCATCAGGGCTTTTAGGGTCTGCGCATGGCTTATTATTCTGCTATCCTCACATTTGTTTCATCCTCCCCTAGCTGATGTTTTGCTTTGTATCTAGTTTGGCTCCGGCATTTATTACTTGCCGGTGCACTTAGCGACATCTCCCAATCGTCCATTACAGATGGTTTCGGAGACCGTCCTTCGTGCATTGTGCAAGTAGCTACGAGTCGAACAATGCTGATGGCCCAAGGTAGGCATTCGTTTCTCTTCTCAATTACAGAGGAGAGGAATGATACCTACTTTGGTGATCAAAAAAATAAAAATAATATCAAAAACAAACAACATTGATTTCTGAACATGGCAACAGTGACTACCTATTTCCTCTTTGTAAAATAGCCTGCGATTTCGACGGTGACTAAAACACTGCCGAGAATGTTTGGTGCCCCTCTCCCTATCGTATGACCTCTGTCTATTATTCGACGCTTGCATGTGGTTAGACAAACCTATGCCAAGGCCGTAGGGGCATCATTATCTGACCAATCAGCATTCACTCAATATGCCCAATTTAGCAATAAAACATGGCCTACTGGAACATGCGTGATATCGTGGGCAATGGCATCCACACAATCGAGCATCTCCCCTTGCCAACCATCATTACAGACCGTCCAAGCCCACCAGTCCAGCTCGCTCCGACATGGCTGCCGCGTTCTGAAAGTCGAATTCTGCAGCTTTCTGGATGCGCTTTCGCAATACACTAGCCCAGTCGCAATTGTACTTCCGGTGTTTCTTCGGGATCGTGTCGCTGAAGCCTTTCACTTCGATGCAGGTCCATGTGGTCTTGATGAGTCGCACACTCCTGTCAGCCACGTGTTCTGGATCAGGGAGAGGCCAAGATTTGTCCGCAGTAAGCGCTTTCAATAGTGATCCCAGCGCTAGTGACTCGCAGAGCCTCTCTTCTCCCTTTTGGCTACGGTGATGACGGCATTTATCAGAGGACGGAAGAGCTTTTGCGCCCTGTAGCTGCTGTATGAAGAGCTGCATCGCTTCGATCATCTCCTTCAAGACCGCAAATCGTACGTCCTTCATCCAGCCTGCCACGAGTGGGCCAATGTATATCTTCGGACTTTCAAGATCTTCTCTCTGATACCACAAGTGGCTGTTGACGATGTGGCTCGAAAAGATAATATGGTGGTTTGCTTCATTCACCAATGAGTCTTTGCCAAGATAGTAGCCCGTATCGCGAGCCCAGACCAAAGTCTTCGCGTCGGTACTGCTTGAGAATTGAAGTTGAAGAGGTGCAATATTGAACATGCCAGTGGTGCGAAACCAAGACGCGACTCTACCCTTCAGCAAGGGAAGCATCCTAAAGTTCAAAGCCGTGAGACTGATCTCGTGTATTTCCTGGAGAGTCTGTTTCTCGGGTAGCTTGCCAATCTCTGCATGGGCAATGAGAGAGAGAAACCTCAGTCCGCGAGGAAAGTCAGTCGGTAGGTGTTCGGTCCAGCCGACTTTAGACGTTCCGGGTTTGTATTTGTCGTTCTTGGTGTTAAATCTGGCCTTGAAGACAGGAGAGGCGCGTGTCAGGGCTTTGGAGTCAACGCGGAAGGCAACCGTCTTTTCGACGCGGAGCAATATTGAGTCGTGCCCAACATAATCAGCACCAACCACGAGGACGAGGTCGCCATCCGGGTCGACGTTCTCGATGTTGTCCAACGCATCATCCCTAAATAAGTCAGTGCGTGTGTTCATTTTGAAGCATCTTCATGGGCATCAAATGAAACTAATCGCATTACTTACGAACTGATGTCCTCAGCCTTGCGCTTCTCGCCAGGCTTGGGTGATGAAGCCATCGCGAATTCCAAGAACACTTGTGTTCTTGTTTTGGTGAGAAGGCAGATGGGTTGCGCGTGTTGAGTGCGTGTCTTTGTTTTCACCCCTCCTACCTTATGGAGTAAACAAGGCAAGTAGGTGTTTTTGGAGAGGCCAGCCAAAAGGTCACCAGCTTGGGAAAAAGAAAAAGGTCAAACAAATGCGGGTGTGGGTACCTAACACTGAAGCCAGGGTTTTCCGGTACCTGAGATAGGTACTTAAGGTAGGTAGATGCCTGAGGTGTTCCAAATTTCAGGCCTCGCTGCTTCCTGTTTTGGGAGGGGCGCTGTTGCCAACTCTGGTTTGATTGCGGGCTGTCACCCAGATATCACTTGCAGTTGCGGCATCAATTGCCTTTTTACTCCGCCTTCTATCCAGACCGATATACACCCCGCATGACGCATTGCAGAGGACACACATGCACACGCACACATAAGCTTACTGGGCAATGGTGATTGGATTTCTGTGATAAGTCTACTCGTTGTGAACTCTTACTCGGCTATCCCATGCCAACCATGCCAACCATGCCAATCATGACCTCCTCATGCCAATACTGAGCGACTGATGGGCCCTAGTAACCGTAGTCGCCTGATCCCTCGACCTTGTCTTTCGTTTCTCTCCGTTGCCTCCCCTATTCTGTACGCTTTGATTGAGGAGATTGGGGAAGAATCGTGCAAGCAATATCGCAAGCTTGACAAAAGAAGTCTTCGTGAAAGATGTATTCCACCTCGAGGTTGGGACAGGATGAATCGCAAACGGGATTGGTGTCGCAGGGAACCCAGGTCAACGCTCGTGCGATGACGATGATGAAATTTTTGCACCCCAAGCAATTATACTGGTCGCCCACGCACTTACACATGGTGATGTTTGTGGGGGGAGACGGAGGTGGTGTTGAATGTAGACGTATTTTAGTTGTGTTGACAGATGTTTCTTGCTGTTGTGAAGATGAAGAAGGTTGGTTCTCTCAGACGCAGGCTTGAATGCAGTCGTGTCCAAGTTTTGTACTGCTCGCTGATGGGGTCTGCACATTGCGAGGCAAGAGCAATCGGCGTAGGCATTAGCTCATTGCACAATGCTCACAACATTCCTACTTGCCCATAGTGTTCCTGTGGTTTGGGCTACACCCGAGCCCAGGTACGTGGCGGTTCTCAGCTGCAACTGCCCTCACCTTACAAACCAATCTACCAAAAGTAACCTGGCCATTTTACACACAAATGAAGCCGCTTGACATAGTTCAGGAGTATGTCGACAAATCCATCCGGCATCCTGGGACATTCGACAACATTGCAAAACTAATACTGGGTTTTCTATTATCTATCCGCATACCTGCAGCCACGGGGCAACCATGGCAATACTATCACTTTTACTTCCCTTACTTGATCAATCCACCCCGGTGCTACCGGTATCCTCCTTGCCGCTGCTGCTGCTCCTCCATCTCCCTTTGTGCCTGCTCCAGAACTTGAAGCGCAGCTTCGCAGTCGTCGCAGTAGTACTCTTTGTGCTTAATTATTTTCGGTTTGAAGTTGGGGCAAGCTGCGTCGTACGTAGGGCCGACGTCGCAGGGTACCCAGGTATGGGGTTTTGGGAATTCATCATGTTTCCTGAGGCAGCATGGACAGATCCAAACGTCGATGTCTACTTTACACATGATAACGGTGGTTATGGCTCTGTATGTCTTATTATATTTTCAATGCCGAATTTCAGAGCTCTCGGTTGGGATGTTTGAGCCCCAATGAGAAGGAAATGAGACATATACTTGAGCGGTCTTGTAGGCAAGCTTATATATGAGTTCGTATTGGCCTCTGTATTCACTGTGATTCATTTCCAGATTGGTATATTACGTGGCATTGGTATAGGCCCCTTAACACAAAGTGATTTGGCACAATCCCACCCACGTGCAACACATTCACACATCAGTATGCACATTTTCATCGAGGTCTAGGTAGAAGTGAGAATAGGACCTACAGATCTCCATCACATTGAATCGATTCTCAACAGCCTGCTTCCCAAGTCATATTTGTCAGTGCAAATCAAGGTCTGGAGAAGTCAATTTGAGAAACCAGGAGAATCATTGAAGGTCAAGTCACATTTTAAATCGTAAAGTTTCAAGACCAGCTGATTCATGTTTATGGAATGCTCCTGAAAAAGGTCGAACTCCATGTCTTTCATAATCTGTTGGATGTGTTCATGAACTACCATAATCCTTCAAGTTGGCAGAGGGCGGTTGATACTCTCCATGGCAACAAGCATGGCATTTCCAATGGTAATAAGCTTGGGTCTTAGGGCTATAACCTCTTTTTGTGACTCGATTTAACAAACTGTGAGCTTTGACAATGCCCCCCTTGGTGGCATGGGTTTGCCATATAACTACTTGTATCAACCTAGCTCGGTGCCTGGCAAAGCACGAGGCACAATGTCGGCTTCCCCTTTTCAAAAGGCCGCAGTGCCTCTGCAAGTTGTCAGAGGAAACGGATTAAAACGTTGAAAAGGAAAGAAACACACGAGAGGATAGGCCAAGTTGGAGTTGGTGGCTCACCAGCGACATCATAGCTACATGAGCCTGAATTTGTTCTCATACTACTCATCTTACATCCAGTCTAAGCCAATACCAATATTTGCAGACTGTACCAGTGATAGCAAGGCGATGGTTGCACAAACCAATCGCACAAGCCCTCGGACTTTGCACCTGCAAGCAGTATCGGTAAATACTACGGTAGAGACATGAAAACAAAGTCATTCACTTTGAACTTCCGTGTAACGGTAATAAGTTATAGATGAAGAATAAGGCGTATTACTGTTCGAGTTCGGGTTCAACGGGAAGTCCCCAGGATTGTGCCCCGTTACACCATTGGCTCAAATATCGGCTAAAAATAGAGTGAGAGAAAACTGGAAATTCCAAGAGGCGATTTCGCTACAGCCTCGGGCCACAATCCCAACCAAAGCTCACAAGTCCTACCAAAGCGCATTCCCTTGATCAAAAGAGGCGTACAGGCTGCTGGCCGGTTCCCGCCCACACATGGATCTAGAGGCCAATTAGAGCTGCTGCTCATTCCAACCGCGAGCCATGCAGAGCCATGCAGAGCCACGCTAACTCCAAAAAGGTAAATGCGTCATGCATCCGACATGCATGGCGCAGACTCTTGCCGATGACAACTGCGGATGGCTTGCCGATCCCCTCGTTGGCGATAGAGAGATGCAGCCCCCAGCTTCAAAAGGAGCAACTTATTTTCGATGTCGAAGTTTTTGGCTTGGTGTAGAACGCAACGAAGTGAGGATAGCATGGCCATCTCAATAAGGCCGATAAATGGTATATAATACGAAGTAGCTCCCTCATGTATCCCATTGACAATGTCCTCATCCTTGCGCCCCTCATCATATCAACTTGTTGTCCCCAATTCCCATTGCCCAAGAAGCCCTACCTCACATATCTCCGAGCTCGACTTACACACCATTCGACACCCACTCACCTAGCCCAGCATGGCCCACAAGCAATCACCCAAGACCACGCAAGTCCAGCCTTCCCTTGCTCTTTTTCCTCCTCTACCCAGACTGCTCATGTCATGTCATTGCCCTTAGGTGTTTGCTTGCCTGCATACTAACCCTTATCCCCTTCTGGACTCCAGTCAACCCAGTGGCTCCAAGAAGTCCCAGAAGTCCCAGAAGACTACCAATAGCACCGATGCTACCTGCGGTTCGAAGGCAAAGGCATGCCGACCCCCTATCTCAGCCCCCTACCCCTATCTGTTCAACATTGCCCCTGACTGACCACCTTCGATACATACACAGGCCACCAAGAAGCCCACCACGACGCCCTCTGCCCACAAGAAGACGAATAAGAACAAGTATGATGCTGCTCAAGACCTAGCAGGGATTGGGGCGTGGTGCGATGACATGCCTGAGCAGGATCAGGGGTCGTCGGCGGGCATCAGTCTTGATATGTGATCGCCATAGGTATTCTGGCAAACACCAACACGTTGCTCAACAACATACCGCTCCTGTGTGCTTCTCCTTGGCCAGGAGGAATATATAAGGAATCTTTGACGAACGCTAAAGGGCAGTGGGCGACGACGCTAAGAAAAGCTTGCTTCGGTTCAGGGGTTATTCACTTTCCATATCACGATTCGTCCGAGACTCGGCATCAAGGCCGGTCTTTGCTATGCTAGGTTATCATTGTTTTATTAAGATAAATTTATTTTTCGCTTTAAGTACCGCTGGTATACTCCGAACATCCCCCCAGACCAGAGCGCCTTCTGATATGTACAAAGCACCAGAGCCGCTGTCATCTCATACCGGAAGCAACTCTTGATTCAATCCATCATTTATTACCATCGCTAACATTGATCCGATTCCTTGGCCAGATCGACCAAAGGGCCATCCCAATCTATACCATAGCATCCCATATACCCAATCCTAATCCAGTCCCTTCCCAGTGACAAGAAACACTCTGCAAAACAAAGGATATCTCCAAAAAGCAAATAAAGCAAACGACCAAGTCATTTGCACAACGCGATGACGCCTCAACAGCACACGCCCAATATGATACAAGCGCCGCTCGATGTAATATCCTGGTAATAGCCCAATAGTGGACTTCATCCCTTATTTCTTGTTTTTCGATTCCTTCTGTGCAGCTTGCACCCTCTCGTGACACTTGGCCAAGTCGAACTCGACGCGATGCCAAGCCGTGGCCAAGTTGCCTCGGAGGTTGAAGATGCTCTTGTAGCACTGCGGCTGCGTGTTGTACGCATCATCAGTGGCCTTCACCACAAAAGTCGTCTTGGCCTCATGCTCATCCCCCTCATGGTCCAGGGGCACGGCGCCCTCGTACTTCCATCGCTTCCAGCACCAGGCCTTGCTGCCTTTCTCATGCGCTGTGTCGTCGATGAGCTTGGCCTGGTCCCAGTTCTTGCCATTGTCGAGGCTGATGTCGACACGCTGGATCTCGCGGCCACCGCCCGAGTAGGCATACCCCTCGATCTGGATAAGGTTGTTGCCGGCGGCGTCCTTGGCCTTCTCCTTGGGCATGGTCTTGGACTCGGGCGCCGGCTTTAACCGGGTTCGGGTGATGGCGCTGGTGATGGGCATCTCCTGGATCGACTTGTACTTGTCCCAATCGAGGTTCTTAACCTCGTTGGGGCCGAAGCACTTGTAATCGCGCCGCTGCCAGCTGGTGCTGCTCTCTTCGTCGGAGATGACAATCTTGTTCACCCATTTGACGCATCGCGCCGCAACAGTTCCAGGGACAATAACTCGGACAGGGAAGCCGTGGTCGCCAGGTAAGGGAAGATCATTCATCTTGAATGCCAAGAGAACATCACCGCGGGGATCCAGGACGGACCGAATAGGGATACTGGCGCCGTAGGCTTCCTGGCCGGTGAATTGAACGTGCTGCGCATCCTCGGGCGGGTTCTCGAAGGAGAATCCGGCATCAGCGAGCACATCACGGAGCCGGACGCCTTCCCATTTCGCACAACTAATGGCGCCTGAGCCCCACTGCAGTCCGTTCGTTTTGCTGGCGTGCTCCGTCATATCCTTCCGTCGATTACCGGAACACTGCAGAACCGCGGTGATGGCATGCTGCTTGAACCTGGACTTCAGCTCACCAACTGTGTAGGTCCGTAGTTCGCCGTCGGGAAGTTCAATAGTGATAGCATGGGCATCGCCCGTCTCGTCCTCTGACACCGGGACCCACATGTGATTGCGAACGTAGAAGACCTCGTTGGGAGTCAGGAAGCTTTCGGCCAAGTCGCGCCCCACAGTCTCGGCGTTGCAGGGTTTCGACGTCAGCTGCAGCAGTCTCGGGTCGCGTACAGGGTCTGACTCAAAGGGGTCCTCGATATTTCCCATGCGGGGACGGCCATTTTCCAAGTCGTCCGGGTGCACCTTTCCGACACAGTACTGATCCAGGAGTTCACGCACATAGGGTGTTTTGTGGATGGAGAATATGTCCCAGTACGGTTCGATGCTCCCGCCCGCGGCGCGCAAGATGACCTCGCCGCCAGGATGCGAAGGGATCCATTCGGTAATATTATAGACCTTGTCCTCGTATACAACCCATGGTTCTGGTGATTTTGGCCCGTGTTCTTCCTTGATCTTAGACAATCTGTATCTGGGGAGGCCGTCGTTGGGCACAACATCGGTCGGTTCGTGGGGTGGTGCAGCGGAGACGTCGTCTGGGGAGGCGACCGGACTACCGGGTATGGGCTGGAAGACGGAGAAGAGCACAGTAAGCACGCCTCCGCCGGCAGCCAGAGCCGGAAGCGGACCAAAGCGACGCGACTTTGGCGAAGGCCGAGGCGGCGTCTTGCGCTCAGCAGTTCGAAAGGCGGAACGGTAGGTGAAGTTGCGCACTGGAGACGCGACGAATTGGCGGGAGTCGGGCGCTTTTGAGAATTGCGCGGCAGCAGGTTTCGGCCGTTGCGTGAGCTTCCAGAGCTCTCGGCCGATACGACGAGGGATCGGGAGCGACATGATGGCGAGCTAATGTCGGTGCTGGCCGTTGGTCTGCTTCCAGATTAAACCTTGGTAGTTTAAATAGATCAAGACTCCCCGCGGAGCAAGTCCATGGCCGTGAAGGAACGAATGGTTGCTCGCGAGTGGCAATGGGTGCTAGATTTCTGGAAGGGTCTTGATAGTGGATGTCGTCAGTGGGCTAAGTATGGCGGGACCCTGAGAATTTAGCAGCTCTGAAGAAGAGCCCGAGCAAATGGTACAGTGGGGTAGACGTTGTCGCCGGTGGGTGGGTGGTGGGTCAATTGACAAGAAACTCAATGACAGGTACGGATATTGGGTATGCCTCATTCCACTTGTACAATACAATACAATAGAGGATCAATATGTTGCGATACTTGTTGAAGTTGACGAAAAAGTTGACGACAAAGCGGACGAGAATGACAACACTGGACTGGACTGGTTGGGACCTTTTTGGGGAAGTTGGGGTGTGTAAGTCGGAGAAAATATCGGACAAAGGAAGCGCGCGTTGGGGATTTGGAGAGGAGCTCTTGTCCGATAACAGAGGATGGAATGGTAGCAAATCCAAGCACGCAAAGGCAAGCACGTAATTGCAAGTCAATCAGCAAAAGGAGAAGGAGAGAGAGGGAGGCAAACCAGAAAAGAAGCAGGTGATGTCTCTTGCATTTTATTGACGGCACGATGCGATGGGATGCGATGCGATGCAATGCACTGCGACCTCCGACAGTGCGACACAATCATCAGAGTCACGGGGGGATCCCAATATTATCGGCAACCAATAACCAATGCCTGAGGTCACTTGACGCATGCGCTGGGTTGGCACGTTGATAAGGGGGGATTGATTAGGTTCAGCTGAGCTTTGTTTTGTTGGCTCGTGTTCCTGCATCCTGGGAAAAGAATTGAATCAATGCAATTGGGACACAACAGGCTGAGCCGGGACTTGCCGACGATTGCCGCTACTAATGTATGTGCCATTTGCTAATGCGTACCTAAAAAGAATTGCCCTTCCAGACCTTCCAGCTCTTCCAGCCCCGACCCCGGCTTGGCCTTTCCAACCGGTGTCAATGGATGTCTTGGACACACATGGGATGACTTTCTGACACGCTACTTCGTTAATCCCCCAATGGGCCCCGTTCGCCGATATTCCTCCATCCACTCTCCAAAAGGCCGACCGATGTGGGAACACCTCCAAACCACTTCGCCGAGTTCAAGGTCGCCGGAATACCCAGCACTAGCCGCTCATGCATACCCCACCGCCCTCCGAGTCGCTGCATCTTCTCCACCCTCTTTTCCCTTTCGTCACCAGAGTACCCGGACGGCTTGCGGCACAATTGTCTATCTGGCATTGCCCTTTGCTCTCACATCTTGGCTCCAAGCAAGCAGTTGCTCATCATGTGTTTGATCTTGGCTACCAACCTGTTATTCGTCCAAACTGCAAACCCCGCAAACCACACCATTCCAATACTCGTCATCTCCTAGCAGAACAAGATGCTCACATGCTCTTGCAATACGCTTATATAGTGCTCCTCTGTCTCCTCTCAGCGGGTTCTCGCTCACCCTAGCGTCGCCCGCAACATAACATTGCAGTAGATTCATGAGGTTGTCATCTATGAGCGACTTAAACTCCGCTCTCGAGTACAAAATCGGGCCCGTGTCATCGCCATCGCCATCGTCTTCCAGGTGTGACTTGGAAATCAGGTCCCGATTATTTCGCTGCACCTCGGCATATATTTCGCTCAGATCGCCGCCCTCCAGAGAAAGATACAGACAGTTCACCAGCTCCTCACCGCCCCGCCCTGCCACCGCCTCCTTCAGTAGATCCAAAGCGTTGGCCCAGCTGCCGCATCCGCCGGTCTTGTCCCGGAGGAGACGTACCGAGAACGAAAGATGTTCCAGGGGGGACCCGCCAGCCAGCTTCCGGCACACCGTCTCAACGTCCTCCTGGTCGCCGCAAAGGTCACTAAGGCTGAGTGAATGTACGTGCGTCCAGGAGCCTGCTGCCGTCGCGAGCACGGCCCTCGAGTCGTATAGGCTGTGCATGCACACCGTGACATCCTCGAGCTTCCCCCCGGAAAGCATGGCCGATAGAAAGGTGTCCACATATATGGAGGCATCTTCTATTGGCGACGACCTGTAAGGGTTACGGGCAAAACGATCTTCCATCTCAAAGCTCTGGAGCTGCTGGCAGGCCACACCTAGCTCTGCGGACCATTCTTGCATCGATGGCAGTGCGCTAGAGAGGGGAAAGAGGTCAGAGTATCCTGCTGCCCGGGGAAAACATCCGAGCTTCAGGTTTGTCACGGGCGCTCCGGATTGGTAGCATGCGACGGGGATTTCCGTCAGTAAATGTGTCGCGGGCTGTCGTCTCTCTGGTAGCTCCGGGTTGTGTGTGGTATTCAACCAGTTCTGTCTGATGTCGCACCAGTAGTGGGGGGCCGACATGGCCCGAAGCAGCATCTCGTTGTTGTTGATGTACCAGCTTGCATCGCGTAGCCCTCCGCCCGACAGTAGTTTCACCTCGGGCTCATGTGTTATGAAGAGTAAAAGTCCTTCGCGCCGCATCTTCGCCATGCACCGAGCAACCGACTGGATGAACGAGCCACTCTGGATGATCTGCAGCTGCTCCTGAAGCTTTTGGTTGTACATCTTGTGCGCCTCCTTGAACAATTCGTAGTACGTACGAACTGCCCTCTCCCTTTCCCACCCCCAAACAGCAGGCCCGTTCGTGGCGGCATACGCTCCTAGATCGACATCCACGTCGTCTTCTTGTGTCACGTCCAGGTTATACCCTCTTTCGAGATAAAACAACGCGTGGCCTATTCTGTGCCAGTTGCGGAAGGCCTCGAAAGCGTCAGGCGTCATCCAGTCTTGCTCGTAGTGGTTGAAATCACTACGGAACCAGTCCTCCCGCTCCAGCTCTCCGAACTCCTTGCCGAGGACCTCTTTGTCCAGGCCGTACACGGTGTTGTCCCACCAATGGTAATACCAGGACAGCATCACCCGGAGATCTTCGCCCCGCTCCCGGATGAAGGCCGGCAGGTCGCGCGCCTGGTCCGGGTCGCGGCACGCCAGCGACACGACGAGGGTGCGCACGCCGCCGGCGATGAGCGGGTTCTGCGTCACCAGCGCCTCGGCGCGGCGCACCGACTCAGCGTCCAGGTCGATGGTCAGCGTGTCGAACAACACGGGCGTCGCGAAAGTGCAGAAGCGCCGGCACACCAGCCGCGACGCCCGGGCGGCTTGCCGGTCGTCCTCCCAGTCCAGCCACCCGCCCGTGACCCGGAAGTATTCGAAGATGAGGTACAGGATATCATGGGGGAGATCGAGAATCCCCACGGCCCCTCTGCTCCCTCCATCGCCACGATCTTGGGGGATGTCATCGTTGCGGGGAGAAGGAGGCTCCGCCTCATTGAGTTGCAACGAGCCGAACGAGCTGTTCAATTGCAATTGTGTTTTATCTTCCGTGATTGGGGTCTTGGGTTCTGTGGACGTCATTGTCATGTCGATCAAGATCCGGAGGCTCTGATTGGACCGGAAAACTCAACCGATGAGGAGAAGCTGACAAAAAACAGGCACAAGCCAGTGAGAAGCAGTCCCTGTGAAGATTTATAGCGAAGAACTCTGGAGGGGCTGGGCAGCATATAAACACATGGTTTATGTAGAGACACACAGGGTGGTAACATCCACAATTCAGGAGACTCCGTCCAATTGGAGTATATATATGCCATATGACAACTATCTCAATGCGGAAAAGGACCGCAAAGACCTGTTGAGTCATACCGGTGGGAGGTCCACTTCCGCTTACCTACCGACTACAGACTGTCAGCCGAGACGCCAAGATTGTCAGCCTCGTGTTAGGATTCAGGACTGCAACAGTGTCAAAGGCAAGTTGGTATATTTCCGATTCTTCCATATAATGTTCGCATCGTGATATTCCGGAGTTTCAAGAATGACCAAAGTTCCGAGAAATTGATGCAATCTAGTCGCAACCAAGAGTCAAGAATAGGGCCACCAGAAGTTGAATTATTGGTCCATGGGAGTATTCAAGTTCGTCATAGTGCTAGCCAGTATTATGTATCTTGCAATAGTCCTCTCTGAGATATGTCCGTTCTTGTTATGGGAGTTGATCGAGATCGAGGTCGTTGCATGGGTATGTGGCTGGCGTGGGTGTCAAGTTAGGGAGACTGATCAGTATAGCGGGCTATTCACAGAAGGTATGGCTAAGACGATTCGTTGACATGTAGGGGGAGCAGTTTGTGAGAAGATATGAATAGCTACGACATAAATATATGAATCCGTGTTTTGGTTAGCCCCTATTTTATCTTTGTGGCAGCTATAATAGGACTCCAATTTCTACATCTGCTATCCTGTGAAACAACGACATGATAGTGCAAAGATGGAAACGTGCCATGCAAGAGTCAGCTGTTTGTTAATTTCCAGGGGTGCCTTAGTTGAACAAATGGGCTACCCAGCTGCCGTGGGTAAAAAGGGAGGGAAGGCGGGTGCAAGGAAAGGGAAAGTCACATCCCACACTGGGATTCGAACCCAGGCCGCAGTGGTGTGTAAGCACAGTTGTGTCTTTGATCAGTAGACCATATGGGATTACAATATCCTCTTCCGTCCCATCTACTGACTGTCGGCGATTTACCTTATTGGGCAATATAAAGGAGGTGATGACCCTACAGGTTGGCTCACTAGCTTATCAGAGTACATACACCTAAGTTAGGGCGGTAGTAGGAGTGGGAGACAGATATGGGTAGATAGCCGTGTGAAAGAAACGAAAAGACAAGGGGAATTCGATGCCTGAGGGAATGACCACTACCTACCCATACTAGAATCTAAACCTACGTCCGCGGCATGTTCGCAAGCATGACTCTTTCTTTAAACAACAGACAGCATGGTACATCTCCTCTCTTCCTCAAGGGCGATGTAGTAGATGAGGGTCATTACAATGTCACAATGGGTGGTGATAGAATATCCCGACTCCCTTGGCAGGTGACATTTGATTGGACACGGAAGACACTGGCCAAAGCCAGCACATATAGCCACCGACATGGAGGGGGTAGGTAGAGAGCTCAAAAGAAAAATAACACATTCAGGAACAAAAACCGTTCCGCACTCGTTGGAACCAGAATGTTCATAAAGGTGGCTAAGACACTGACACCCACAGGCATACACAATAGGGGATACCCAAAAAGACAGAATAGGACATCGAATAAGCTTGGACTTCACACACTAGGATTCGAACCTAGGCCTCGGCAGTGGCGTTGAATACCTCTCGCCGTGTCTTCTACCACTAGACCATGTGAGACTAAAAGAGCTTCATCCGGTCCATCTATTGACTATCGGCGATCTGCCTTATGAAGTCCTATAAGGTGATTGACATCTAATATAGTAGCTAGAAAAGGATAATACTTATAAAATTGGGATCTAGAGAACAAGAGATAAAATGGAACAACAAGTAGGGAGTGTTGGAACCCAACTAGACAAGCTTCCCACACTGAGGTTCAAACCCAGGCTGCAACATGCCTTCACACTAGATGCTGTCTTATACCACTAGACCATATGGGACTAGTTCCGGATCTCTCTCTCTCAAGGCTGTCGGCAATTTGACTTATTCGGTCGTGTATGGTTTCTCGACCAAGCCCATTGTTGTAATATGACAATAGAGAGATACTTTAACTACAGCTTATGGACAGACAAGGCACACACCTTCATCATATCCACACACAGCTCCCCATACTATTAAGAGTCAAGACGACATCCCGAGGCCTGAGCGCTCTGGGGATGAAGTACGCTGGTTACAAACCAATATGCCCTTGTACCCCGCCAGGGCGTCATTGTTTATTGTCACTCTCGCGACATTCTCACAACCACATGATTGTCAAAATTGATTCCATCCCCGCACTCAACCTTACATTATGCCTTACCTACATCACACAGCCTGCTCTCTAACACCCCGAACAAACGAACAATGTCGCCCCAGTCGATCTTATTCGCTTCCTACACTATCACCCCAGGTTCCTATTGCGCCCGGATGGAACGTCAACCGGAGTACCTATACTACGTCCGGAGACGACGCCGCTTCGTTGGACGCGGAGCTGGTCAAGACGCAGGCCAGGCTTCGTGACAACCTCTGCGAGGATAGATTTCAGGAGGCGGCTCGCGTAGGGTAGCACGAATAGCTCCGGTTCCAAAGACCTCAAGGACATTCCGTCGCAACGACAACACCTTTTTTATCATCATACGCTTCTGATACTACTTAGTGACAGCAGTCTCGTCCACCTCCACCTCCTGTCTGGCTCAAGACGTGGCGGAAACGGTACCCTCGCAGTGGCACCTGTGGGTTTGTGGCTTTATGTACCCCTGCTGTAGTCACGTCACACTTGGGAATAGACGAGGTTCCCGCTCGGGTCCGGAGCCGTTATTGTGTCGCCATTTCATACGGCACTAGAACAGGGGTAATCCAGTGGGAGAAACAGCTGGGGCGTGACGCCTGCTCAAGATTCACTCGATTGACGTGGACGACGAAGAACCCAGAGAAAAAGATAAAGCGGCCAAATCGAGCCACTGAGGAGAGTGAGTGAGCTGGCCAGGCATGTTTTCGCCACCGTGCTATGCGGGAGTCAGGCCGCTGCCTCGCCGGATATCTTTCTTTGCCGGTCTTTCTTGGTGCAACTCCCCAGGTACATGGCCTCTGTGCTAGAGACATTGGCAGGGGAGTTGAACGAGGCAGCAACAGCATTTCCGCGAGAGACGTTTCAACACCAAATTTCCCAGCCAGTCGTTGCAGCGGCGACGGAAGAGCTTAGTGCAGGAGTGGACTAGGGTGAAGACTCTCTTCATCGCCCTGCTGATATTGACGGAGTACAAAGCTAAATCAAACCGGACTTTAAAACGGCTCCTAAGGTGATGATGGGCAGCGTTGGTGAATCATGATATAACAGATGACTTCACTGGGCGTCGGATGGTGAGATATGTCTGGTGTGCAACGGTACCTGGTGATGTCATGTCGGGAGGAACAAAGTGCAAGGAGTGAGCAAGGCACCACTAGATATTCATGAGTGTGGTATACAGGAACATATTTCATGCTGTGACGACGATAGGTTGGATGGCATATAGTGGTCAGCTTACATGATGTCGCTTCGAAAGAGGTATAGTCAAAGGGTCTTCCAAGGGGGTTGAAATTATAAATCTTATAGTAACTAAAGACACACAAACTAAAAGAAACGAGCTGCGTAGGAGGTAGAGAGAAGTGAATACAACGTCGTGTCAAAGCCAAGAGTGCCGGTAGATAAGCAAAAAGATAGTTACCCTTCTATCGCATTGAACACACATGTTCTCCCACACTGGGAATCGAACCCAGGCCTTGACAACTCGGTGCCAAATCCTCTACCACTGGACCACACGGGATGATGAGTCGGCGATTTCTTGAATAGATATCGGCGACATGACTTAATACCACCTACAACACTTTCTTGATAGAATGAGAGAGAAAGAAAAATAAGGCCAGATTCAGGAGAGACAATGAAACAGTACTGGAACAAAAATATATGTACCACCAGCGCAAGGAATCGAACCCAGGCCGCAACACCGAAGTGCTGCACATTACCACTGGACCAGACGGAACTCCTCCATAGCCTTGGATACGTCCTTGTTATCGGCGATGTGCTCTATCAGTACTTGTAAGGTCAGGTTTCCTGGCATATTCACAAAACGAAGACTATGAAATGAGCAAACAAACAGATACACCAACCAGGCAGTGAAATAAAAAGAACCGCCGGACACTATAGTACCATCTCGCTGCACTGGGATTCGAACCCAGGACCGCGGTTGTGCGTTTGTCGTCCCCGGACACACACGTCCGCATCCTAGACCATTGGATCATACGGGATTTCTTGCCGTTGGTGGAAGGGGCGGTGATGTCGGCGATTAGACTTAACGGGCCTTAGAAGGTGATACAATGTGGCAGGCTTATGCAAACACGCCAAGGGAGGAGAGATATGGACACTGGTGAGTGATACAGACTACCTACTGGGACTGTTGGGGGCCACTGGAGACGAAAAGCCAGAACTATGAAGTCACACCTCCTGACCCTGATCATACAGGGGATCCCATTCGAGGTCGTGATGCCACAAAGGCCAACGACTATGCTATACATATTACGGGAGCAACATCACATCTTCATTGTCCTGCCTACATAGGTCTTGGTGGCTTATTTGACTTAATCCAACAAAGATGTGCTGCGTAGTAGATTAAGGGGGATTCAGCAAGAAAAACAGCCTGTTTTCTTGCCTCATGTTGGATTCCTTATTCTTCCCCTTTATTACAATGCGCTCCTTATAGAGGACTCATATACAGCTTCCCATTTAGCTAATGGTACTTAGCATATGTATGTGGGGCCCTCCTTTCCTGGCTGGGTATCTGACCATGGGTGTCCTGAGCACTGTTAGCGGGAGGTGTATATTTACTTCGTTCATCGTAGCCTCGAACCATACATTTCCTCAACGTCGTCCCTGCTATTCGATTCCTGGTTTCATTCTAGCAAACCCCATGATTCCCTTTGTCCATGCGGATGTCCCCTGTACCCCTTTACAGACTTTATGTAACACCCTGCAAGACTATGGCGACAAAGACACAGTAAGGGTTTATCAGAAAACACCTCAGTTTAAATCGCCCACAAGTCGTCTTGGGAGGTATCCACTGCATGCCAGGTTTCCCATGTGCAAAAACCTTACACACCCGACCCCCTGTCATCTGTTTTCTACCCCCCTGACCCGTCACCCCGGGAGCTCCAGCGGCAATGCAGAATCCGCCGCTATCTCTGCTACCACCCCAGCCGATGACGACATGACATAACCGCCTAAAATCTTCATCACGGGCGGCAGGCATAGGGTCATCATCGCATCTCCACCGTCCACCTCCACGGCACTGCTGGCAAAGTTGGGCTGCGGTGGGACCATACACTGGCGATACATGGCGTACTCTTCCAACCGGACATTGCAGTACTGCGGCGAGTGGGCCAGCTGCTCGTGCGGAACTGAAAGGGCATTTGCCGTTTGGTTCTGTCGATATGGTCATTGACGTCTTTGAGCCGGGCCGTCACGTCTCGGTATCCGTCGAGCCACTGGCGCAGGTCTTCCGATAGCTCCACGGGCTCCACCTTGTCGCTCTCGGGACTGTGACCACAGAAACGCCTAGAACGTGTCGCAGACCCCGCGATTCCTCGGCAGACTCGAACTCGACGATTTTGTATCGCCTATGGAGAAAGTCGTCGAGCTCGTGGTTGGTCTGGGAGGTGGCCGTGTTGACAGTGGGACCTGTCCTGCTGCCGTGGTGGCACCACCTCCCGCTCCTTAGCCCCTGGGCCAGCATTAGTCTTATCAAGCATTCGCAAGTTGGACGGCTTCCGGACAGGTTCGGGTCTGGGGGCCGACATCTCTCTGCTGTTCTCTTCAGCCGTCACGACACTTGCGTACGTCACGTGAAATGTATCGAGCTCAGAAAGACGTTGAGATTAGCCGTGGTAGGCTTTATTTCCTTAGTAAGGAGCAATTAGGGTACGCGCTAGTACAATGCATCGCCAGCTCCCTGAAGTGCAGAATAAACATGGGTAAGTTGCATCTTGATCTTAAGATAAAACCATAGGTCGACGATATTAAAGTCCCCAGTCCGTGCCATGTGATTCATCATAAGCTCCGATATGAAGACCGCCTGAACAGATGTTACGTTGCCGTCTTTCAAAATGATAAACATAATGTCCCTCGTTTCCCCAACTATCTCGGTTCAGGAGATACTTGCCAAGGTTTCTGATGTTCACAATCCCATATCCACTGATATTCAAGGGAGTCGGCGTTGTATCTACACTGCAAGATCTTGTTAGCATAGGAGATGGTTTCATGGTTCGGGGTTTGGGACATCAACTGAAAGTAAACCATTGCCTTCCTTGTCCGGCTCAGAGTTAATGGGGATAAGATCAAAGTCAAATGTTGATGCATTGAGAGGCCTTGCAACATATTGGACCAGCCCCGGGTTATGTTTAGCGATGCGCGCGCACCCGACGACGATAGTTGTTCTTTTGATTTTCGTCCAGTGACGGGAAGACCACCACATCGGAATCTGGGCAACGAAATCTCAATGTAGTGAGTTGTGTTGTCAATGGGGAAGTGACAAAATTGTTGTTAAACTGATTCCAAGATCTATCACGGTCAACTGTAAAGTTGTCAACCATGGTTAGAGACATTATTGTAAACATCGCTCATGTGGTTTGATCCGGCTCTACTCAGGTGTGCAAAGCCACCAGTGCCCAGGAAGAACACCATGCCCAGAAGTTGAATCTCAGGCCAACGTACCTTTCTGCCCGAGTCGGCACCGCGTATGGTGCTGGACATGGTAACATATAATGACCGGCTGGGAGGAGCTGAGGGGCTAGGGATGGAGGACCTCTTATACATCTTTGGTGTTTTCGGCAGCGGCGGCATCGGCGGCATTGTAGGGCGCGCAATGGACGCAATGCTCTCCGTGATGACATGATGGCTGGGACCACCCGAATGAAAGGCTGCACCAATGCAATGCTGCACCGAAAAAACAGCCCATGGCAAACACCCAGATGAGGTTGACCAAGAATTTGGCAATGGTGACGAAGTCGGAGGAGTCGGTGGCGATGTCCATTGTTGTGAATGTGATGGTGTCGGTGACGTGCAGGCAGCTCAGGTTTGTTTGGGGCTGGGAATCAATGGCTGGTCTGGTTTGAAGTGAAGAAAACGAGATGGAAAAAGGTGTCTTTGATTGGCAAAGATGGGAAGGGGGTTGGAAGATAGTTGGAGCTGATCGAGTACAAGAGGACCTAGAAAAGCTCCATCGACTGTTGGAAGGAGTCGTTGGGTACGTCTGGTCAAGGGCGCCTTCCATTCCTTTTCTGGGTCTCAGAAGCCGTGCAACCTCGACCAAAACCCCCAAGTTCGTGGCTTTCTTCCAATTGAGTCCTACGTATGAAGCAGGTAGAGACGATTGATTTCTGTGAAGCCACTCTGACATAATGTGTCCGACTGCTTGTCCCGGTTCTGGGGCTCTTCAGTTGCGATTCCGGAACGGTCCGGCTATCGCGGAGAAAGCGAAACAACAATGCATTGTGCGGAAGCTGTGTTGCACACTCCCGCTTTGTTTTCCCCGGCCATCTGGATCCCGGCACGGCTGTCATCAGGTGCGACAACACATTTCTTTGTCTCGCATCTCGCTAGCGCCCGCTTCTTTCCCGATATATAAAGCAACCGTATTTTGACTCACTGACAGCCGGTCCTGGTCATTTCCGGCACAGCCAAACACACTGGTCGTATCAAATGAGACATCCCAGAGACACAATCCATTGTTTCTCTATTTTTGACTTGAGAAACGCATATAAGAGCTGACGAAAGGTAAGTGTCACCTCACTACCACTACCAAATATTACCAACATGCTTCCCCTGCTCATCGTCACCGCGGTGCTCTCCGCCTTTCTACCCAGTCTGGTTGCTGCGGCCCCCCTGAGTTTCCGCCCCTTCAATGCCACAGCGTGCATCGAAACAGCTGGTTTGCTCCTCCTGAGACGCAATGATAGCGCGACTGCTGCGACAACTCCCCGGCCGACTCACATAGCCAACGGCGCGACGGGCACAGAGATGACACCCGAGGCGATTGGTGGTATCATTGGCGGGGCCCTGGGCATCTTGTTTCTTACTACGTTGCTGTGCTGGTGCGGTCGGAAAGGCAGATGGTAGATAAAGGTAAGAGAGGCTTCTTTTGATCCTTAGACCAGAAAGGTAAGTGGGGCAAGGGATTGAAAAGGGCTGGTAGAAACGTTGCTGACCGCGAGACACACCTCTGAACAGGAATGGGAATCAGGGGTTTCCAATCGCACTGGGGTATATAAGCTGCTACATATTAAGCCAGCATGCTGCGATACAACTGCACAGGCAAACCTGTGCCTATCTTCTTCTAGTTCATTCAATACAGCTCGGTGCACTTGGTGAGGTCGATGAGTAAATGCAATGCTTCGAATGTTGTTGTCATCAATGTAAGGCTGCTGCCTAGATTATTACTTGGCCAATATGTGGTGGCTTTATGTTTTGTTTAGCTACTAACAAGGGTTGATGCAACCAACCCAGGTCACAAGTGTTCCGCTGCAGCTGCAGTAATTGTGCTCCAACAAGGCTCACCACTTCTCGATGACTCCAAGGCATCTCTGGCGATTCTTAACCTCTGTTGTCGCAGATTATAGCACTGGTTTCCAAGGTTGATCATATTGGTCTCATTGCTTGTCGACTTCGGCCCTTCATCCCGCCCTGAAATCAGCCCATTCGCTGGCAAACATATTGAATGAAGTAAGCATGTGGTGGGATTGATTCGACCAGACACCATGTTGAGAGGGTAGTGGGCGGTTAAGACTGAGGCACTCTGCCTGCATGTACTTAAACGGGTAAGAATCCTGTCAGGAGGGTGCGGGGAACTCTTCAGGCCTGCTCTCATATCAGCCATCCTACCTCCTGTTTAACTCATTGTGGAGCTGCCCATCCAGCGAAGACAAAACAACACAAAATAGATCACGTCTAAGGAGACTACTGTGCACAATCTTTACAACAAAGAAGAGGGTTCCGCCAGATTCAAGGCAAAAGTAATAATTCTGATGTTCATTTTCCATTATGGAGCAATGCTAAGAGGTTCCCCTGTAGTGGAAGCGGAAGACGTGCAACGAGACGACTACCCTCAAGAAACTGGACCCGCGCAGAACGCGATACTCGAACAAGACAACACAGCCAAGCAAGAAGACACAACAGAAGAAGGTGGTGCCACCGAACAAGATGGTACAGCGGAAGACGAAGACGTATCCCAAGACTATGCTACATCCGAAGACACAATTATACCTAGTGCGCTCAAGTATTCGTATGAGGCCATCGCAGGGGAGTCGACGACACGAATGCTCACTTTGCACGATGGCGCCTACGACGACGAATTGACCGGCGATCTCGAGATGACTACGCTCGACGACCACTCTGCATCGCTTTGGGAAGCCATCTCGTACGCTTGGGGGACAGCAGGCACATATTCCCGAATCAAGATCGGCGATCGCTTTATCAAGATCAGCGTCAACCTAGACCAAGGTCTAAGGAGGCTGCGTCATGCTCGAGAAGACGGGGCTCCAAACCCCGGCCGTCGGCTGTGGGTCGACCAGATCTGCATCAACCAAGAAGATCTACTAGAACAGAGCCGGCAGGTGCAGCTTATGGGTCGTATCTACGAGAAAGCCGAGAAAGTTCTTGTCTGGCTAGGTCCAGATGAGAATGCCGTTGCAAAGAAGGCTTTCTTCACAGCCCGTCTGATATCATCCCTGGATCTTGACCAACAGCGTATGATACGTTATGACGATTCAGACACTTTCAAACCATTACTTGAGCACCTGAAACCCCTTTTTGACTTACCGTGGGTACGTATCTGTTTAAGCCTATTTGAATTCTTTTATTATGAAGCCTAACTCGAGATCCGATGTCTTAGTTTAAGCGACTATGGATTATTCAAGAAGTAGGAACGAGTACGCCAGCTACTTTCTACTGGGGACAGGAATGCATCGACTTTTATATCGTCAAAGAATTATCCCGTGTTCTCCTAAAGAACTTATTTAAAATGTCAAACGACTTGGGCATCGATCATGGCTTTGGCACTACACTGTACCGAAGTTTTGTCGAGGAGTGGGAAGGGAAACGCCGCCTACACAACGATTTCACCTATCAGCTTTGCCTTTTCAACATAATTTCTGGTCATCGTTGCCTCGATCCGAGAGACCGTGTGTTCGCCCTCCTGGGACACTACTCAGCCCGTATAGGACCCGACAAACATCCAATCATGCGAGCTGATTATAAATCAACCAAAAGTGTGGTTTACCGAGAGCTAGCGACTCGGGCTCTGACCGACGCCAAGTCCACGTTCATACTAAACGCTGTCCAGCATGTTGGTTAGCAGCTTCCACTCCGAATTTACAGTTCTCTTATCACTCTCTAACACAAAGCAGGCTGTATTACTGTTCCCTCGTGGGTGCCAGACTGGGACCTTCCTTGTGACGTCAATACAATATCCCTTCACAGGGTCGACTCGGGCGGTACAGCTGGCAGCCGTTCCCTCATTGCCCAAGTAATGAGGCCCCAAAATACGCTTCAGATACAGGGGTTTGTGTTCGATGATATTGATATATCATCGCGAGTCATTAAGCAATCCAATATCGAAATGTTGTATCATACCCTCGAAAGTGAAAACGTTCTCGTGCAGATATGGAAGGACATATGCGGGTATGATATCTTCGATCTGCAGGCTGACTATCACGTCTTGGGGTCAAGTGCGTTGGTCGCATTTCTGGACACATGCCAAGCCTGGTGGGATCCTCCTTTCTACATTGCTGAGCCCGTGGGACGCTCTCCTGCGATGACCCCGACAGAACAGGTCATTCATGGTATTTCCTACCTCTGTCAATACTTACCTTCGGGCAAGATAGATATCACTACGAGCTCCCTGGCCAGTAAAGTTGAAGCCGACTTGTGGTTGGACAGAAGCGCACCCATCATGCGTAACAGAAGGTTTGCAAGGACTGCTGGCGGTTATTACGCATTGTGCCCCGGCCTCGCGGAAAAGGGGGATCTCGTCGTTGTTTTGATGGGTCAAGAAACTCCTTCCATCCTCAGGCCTTTTGGTGACGATTTCCTTCTGGTGGGCCAGTGCTACGTCCACGGGATCATGCAAGGACAAGCCTTGACCATGCTCGACAAGGGAGAGAAGGTTCTTCGCGATTTCAACATCCTCTAACAAAAGCCGTCGCCGTCTCGGTTATGCAGGGCAACTGTGAGCGAAGCATATTGGAGTGGCAATGCTTAGCTCTATGCAGTGCGACTTGGCGTGCGGCTGAGAGGAAGAAACATGGCACAAACAAATCCCTCTTCAAGTCATGATCATCTCTGGGTCTACAGCGACGTGATGGACTATGTATGCGCCGGAACACCGAGCCCTACATACACCACCTGGACATATCGGAAGCAACCATCCCAACAATCATTCATCACAGCAAAAGACATCACTTTCTTTCAACATGTCATCAACCCCTTCTCTCCAGAAACTGGCATCATGGGGTGTTGTGCTCTACACCCTCGAGGGCTCCATCCATAACTTCTTCCTAAGGTGCGGCAGAACTCTGACCAAGTCCGACTACGACGCCAAAGCCGCGGCCCTTATAGGCGGCGAGCCCGTGACCCCAATCCCCATTCAGGGCCACTTTAGCTTTACGGTTGTAACCGGCCCGCGCCAGGTGCAAATCGTGCAGTTCCGTTCCTCGCAGTCTCAACTGGACATGGTGACCATGGAGTTTGCATCAATAGTCCACCCGGACTTCGTCCCTGCGTGCACCTATCTGGACAGATTGGCGAGGATGCGTCGCTCCGTCACATCTACATCATAGAGAAGTGGGAGAGGTTGTGCTCCTTCGAGACCCGGGATACCTCGGCGGAAGGGGCGGCGGCTTTCACTGCTAGGCAGTGCGCGATCTGGCTAGACAAGTTCATCAAACCTAGCTATACTGAGACGGGCTCCTCAGATGGAATCCCATCGCTGACTTCAAGACGGTATGTCAGGTTCTTCGCAGAAGCGTGGAAGCATCCGCTGGAGGTCGTCGCTCACGCCCTGACCAACAAGATGCGACCAGACATTGACGATTATCTCCAACACCTGACGCAGAAACTACCGGATCGCTTCCTGAAGACCGTGGACCAAGTCCGCGAGGGCCTCTTCGCCGTCCTCAGCTACCTCCCGTTCGTCCTAACACACGGCGACCTCTCCGAGTCCAACATTCTGGCGGACCCGAACGACGGGCACATAACGGGGATCATCGACTGGGCCGAGGCGGACATTTCCCCTTTCGGACTGGCGCTGTGGGGTCTCGAGTCCATTCTAGGTTACATGCAAGTTCGGGACGGCTGGAAATATTATGCGAACACGGAAGAGCTGCGGGCCGAGTTCTGGGGGGTGTTCGAGGCGGATCTTGAGGGGGAGAGCGTCGCCCTTTTCGACGACGTGAGATACTCCATTTGGGTTGCGAGGGTGGTTGGCCTGCTACTCAGTTATGATCTCAAGTAGGACGAGGATATGGTGGGACAGGAAGTGGTCACAGATCGGAGGCGCGCATATGCTTTCTGCACGTGAAGTATGTAGCAAGGGCTGCTGGTTTCCTTTCCGGTGTTCGGTATCACGGTCTTGATTATGTTTTCTAGTGTGACAAATTGTTAAATTGTTAAGCTGCTGCTATGGCGTCACAAGAGAATGTCAACTGATATGTGAACTGAAACGATGGTCATTCTAAAAGGGGTGTGATCGCGCCCGACGTTGTTTGATGATAGACAGATTGTAGTCAGAAAGGGTGGGGTCTGAAGACTCCACACGGCGCCGTTGAAGCCCCCCAGCCTGCCAGCTACGGTCGCCTAAAGAAACGGGAGGGGACGGACAAAGTCATCAGACGAAACCAATTCGGGATGACTAATTGATCGTGCAATATGTATCTGACGGCCCATCAAACTCTAAGAAGGAGGGATTACCCGTCATCGCCCATTTACACATTTTTCAAAAGCCGATCGTTCCTTATCGGTCGATGGTTCTAGGATCGTACCTGACGAGCAGTAAGACCGGCGGCCCCAGTTCGCATGGCTAATGGGAAAGCCCCCAAGTCCCCAGGGGGGGGGTTGCAGGGTCGCAACGGAACCCACTCCACAGCCTATCGGAATGACGTCGCAGGCCCATAGCTACGTCAGATGGGCTTTGGAGAAAGAAGCTAACAAGCTTTCTTCAGGGACTGACGATCATCCCACTTACGGAATCTTGCGACACGAGGACAAAGTCCACGATTTTCTCTAAATACTCCAAGTTACTCTAACATATTCATTCTTCCCACTTAACCAACTACCATCATCTGGAACTCCAAACTATCTGTTCCATAGTCGATACCCATACCTAGAAAGCATATTCCCCCATATCTAAACTAAACCAAACCGCCAGAATGGACGCGCCCCTCGAAGGTAGCCAGAGCGCCGAGGCCCAGTAAGTCTTCTTTCTTCTTCTTCTGCCCTCGCCATATCTTCTCCCCGTACCTTTTCCCTAGCGGACCCCGAATTGGCGTCTGTCGCTAACCCCAAGTGCCCCGCGAACCAGACACGTCCTCGACGAAGCCAAGCTCCAGATCGGCGTCAAGCGGCCCGGCGAGGGCGACGCGGGCATCAAGCTCGAGGACAAGACGGACGCCGCCAAGGACAAGGTCGACGACGCCCTGCCCAAGGGGCCCAAGAAGGCCGACGCCAACTCGGGCGGCCGCGTCCAGGTCGCCGAGACGGGCGACCTGAAGGAGCTGGCGGCGGAGCGGAATTATTGAGGCGCGGACAGATTGGATTGGATTGGATTGTACGATGAAGAAGAAGGAAAAAAAAGATACCTGGGGAGCGGCGGACTACACACACACATGCTTCGTGTTTTATGACTTTTGATATCAACAACATTGCGGGGCGAGAACTTTGGCTGGCTTGCGTTCAGCAGTTTATTCTATACCCGCGCATATTAGAGAGCGGGCGGCCATTACGTTTTTGATGTTTGCGGGGTTCAGGGGTGTGCGCCCGCTTGGATTGATTGACGAAGCAAAAAGATGATGAAGAACAAACGACCCCTGCTCGAGATGGGCAGGAATGAACTTTTTACCTAGAAATCGAATATGCATTTACTCGTTCAAACCAAAGCCTTGTTCCCGCTTTGACACATATCCGGCTATGACTTCTGTCGCTCCACACTCAACGGCAAGATCGGCTTCTCCTTCAACTCTCCACGCCGCTCCGCCGTCTCCCGCGTTTTGGTCCAAGTGTACACGACCCCGCTGAGGACCCCGATGGCAATGGCCACAGTGCCCGCAAACGTAACGGGGCTCGCGAAGAAGACGATGCCCAGCACCGCGACGGGCAGCTTGTTGAGCGCGCCGACCATGGCGTACGTGGTCGAGGACGTGGCGCGGATGCACCAGGGCGTGCAGTACGAGATGAGGATGGCCACGAGGCCCGAGTAGACCATGCCGGCGGCCAGTTGTTGTCGGCCGACCACGGGGAAGTTCCTTTGCAGATTGGGCGCCGACCAGTCCTCGAGCAGGCCGGAGCAGGCCAGGAGGATGGGGATGGAGAGGAGGTTGTTGTAGAACATGACTGTTCGCGAGACACCGGGGTCAGCAATGGGTTTAAATTCCTTACTTGCACATGGACACCCCGTTCCAGTAACGGATTGCAGGGAAGCGAGAAATGACTAGGCTTGCTTACCATCGATACTCTTCAAGTCGGCCTTGACCATGACCCGCCGATTGCTCAGCGCATACGCCGCGGCGCAGAAGATGTTGAGGCCCATCCAGAAGTATCCCGCATTGAGCGTCGCCATGGTGACCGCCACATCCTTCGCGGCTGTCACGTCGCCGGCGGCCGAGGAGGAGACGACGACGTTCTGGATATCGGCCCAGGCGGCCACGACGGAGCTGAGCACCATCAAGGCGAAAGACAGCAGCGCAAGCCGACTGACACCGTGTACGCCGCCGCCGCCGCCGCCACCGAAGCCCAGAGCCTCGCCGTACGCGATGACGATTATGGTCAGGTTCTTGAAGATGGTGTACACGGGCACCGAGAGGAACTGCAGCGCCTGGATGCTGGTGTAGATCATGCCCACCAGGAGCACGGAGATGGGGAACCCTGGTGGCGTCCCAAGGTCAGCCGGTACTGAATAAGAGGATACGATAGTTTCGGGTTCGGAACTCACAAGCCTTCACTTTCTTGGACTCGAGGGGTCGCAGGTTCGCCATGAGACCGAGCTGCTTCAGGGCCAATATTGCGACGGTGCCTACAATGGCCTTTTCCCAATGCACAAAGCGAATACCCCGTCAGCGCGTGCGCCCCCTAGGAAGGTAAATGCTACAGAGGGCCACAGTGGTCTACGTACCTGTACGGCGAGGTAGAAGAAGTTCAGGTTCCATTCGTTTCCCGAGACGACGTATTTGTTGACGAGCGTCATGCTCATGGACGAGAAGCAGTAGGCGAGGATAGCCGCCGCCGGGCTGCCCTCGACTTTGGAGAACATCATGGTCGACTACAACGAAGTCTGCTGCTTTCGGCGATTGAACGAGCGGCGGTGGTCAGGCAACCACTAAATATGAAAAGCAGGCGAGAGAGCGCGGGGCTGTCAATTGTCTGTGAGCTTCTCGCCAGCCACAGTCACGTCTTGTGTATCGCGTGAGGGACAAAACAAAAACCCATCGGAATGCGGTACGTGGAAGGGAAGCTAAGTGAATTGAAGGCCTGGTCAATTGATATATGACTAGAGGTAACAATTACACTTTTCTGATTGATTTTACTCAGCTAACATCCTCCTTGTCAACCACTGCTAGAGTACGCGCAAGCTTCATCAAATACGAGACATGATAGGGTGCTTGCACTGCCCGATTTGTAGCTTCAAGCGACCAATCCCTCAGAACCCAAGCGAACCAACCCAACTTCTGAACGAGATTAGAGCACATCATGATCCTGGCCCGACGCGATCAATTGAATGAGATACCTGCAATTTCCTAATTGGTTTTAGCTCGCTGACAACTTTTCCTCCCTCCATTTGGCATAATGCGACATGGCGGGGTCCCATCGTTTCCGAGAATGGCAGACTGCACCCCTGCCCAGGATTTCGTCCAGTGAGCCCAGGGTAGCATTGGCTAAGGACGTGGGTGTTCGTTCTACTGCGGTGAATCGGCTGACTGCGCAAACCTGATTGCTCAATTAACAACTTCGACATTGTTGATCGTAGTTACATCCAATTTGAAGCTTTCCGTCTCCGTAGTGAATGCCTTGGGTCATGGTAGTCTTGTCATAGAAACCATCCCCGAGGAGTCTCAATGTCGTAGGTAGACCGAAGTGACTCTCTGAACAGCAACTCAAGCAGTAAAACCCTCAACGAGCGTTCCCAAATCTTCAGGGGATGCCATCTTCAATCTTGGGATCGACAAATGTGTGTCCGATTGAGTACCCATAAATACAGCCTCTGAAGAATGCCAGGAGCAGCAAGCTGTGGCTCAGACGACTCGAGATGTGATGCATCAATTGACGCAGAAGTTGCTCCCATTTGCAACACTAGGGCGGAAGCCCAGGCTGATCCGTCGATATTCCCAGCGAGCGCGACCGCAGCCAACGTGGCACTCAACGCGACTCGGGATATGTAGACCAGGATCATCCAATCGAGCAGACCGTCTCTTCAGAATGCGGCGAAAGTGATCACCACGGCCGCAATCGCAATTGATCGTCAACGGCCCCCAATTGTAATTCTTAATGATGTTCATCAACAACCTGCAGCGGTCATTGTCCTCTTACACACTGCCCCCATTGCCCCCCGCCCCGCCCGCCTGAGCCAGCCGCTGCTCGCCGGACGACGACTGGGGATTCTTGAACGTCTTGACCTCGGCGCCGCGTACGAGGCGGTCGAAGAGGACCCACGAGGTGACGAGCAGGATGGGCATGGCGATCATGGTGCCCACGTACTTGCGCGAGGCCGCCTTGTAGGCTGGGCTGGACGGGTCGACGGGTCGGGGCCGCGGGGCGCGCAGGCTCTCGGGGAGGGTGGGCGCGACTCGGCCTGTTCTTCGCGGCGATGATGCGGATGTCGATGTTGATGCGCCGCTGCTGGGCTCGGTCGGGTCGAGGACGGCGGGCCGAGGCTGGTAGGGCAGGGTCTTGGGGGTCTTCTTGGGTTGGGGGGAAGACATCTTGGATGTGGGCTGGGATGCGCAGCAGGTCGTTGGATGTGGAATGAGGTTATTCTGGGCGAGTTTTACTCCGCAAGTTTATCGACAAGGGAAGGGGTTCGAGAAATGCAAATATTCCGAACTGCTCCAATTGAAGCTTGAGCTTTGGCCAAGTCAGTGGGGAATCACTAGGTGCATGTATTTATTTCATTTAGTGCACTTTCTTTCTACATACTATTAGTACTATAGATTGCGTTGATTGCTCAAGCTAAACCTGGAAACTGCAAGGCGTCTCTGTCGACACCCAGATCCCAGATTAGACCATGCCAGGTTATCCGTTTCCTCCCCTCTATATTCCAATTAGTTTCATGCGTGAATTGTCCGTCTATCCGTGGGTAATGCAGGTGTGCTGTTGTTGAAAAATGTAAAGGTAAAATCAAATTGTCGAGGTGGAATTCCAGAGGATCCAATCCATGCTGAGAGGAGTGAGTTCGGGTTTCATGCAAGCAAGCAAGCATCAGGTTGGTTGGTCCACACAATTAAGCCTAGATGGGTATGGGGAAGCAGACCATCGATCCCCCGGCTCTTGTAAGGGAGCCTCAAAAACTTATCCCAACGACACGTCGCAATCGCTGTCGTCTTCTTTACTTCTTCCATCTTTCTCACCATTCCCCTGCTTGGTCGCTCATTAATTATTTCGACGTTGTGGATGGCGTAGTCAGCGCCGTGGTTTCACTTCCTTCGTTGCAAGTCTCCGGCCATGACTGCATCGAAAAACAAAAGGAGGATGACGAAGACTCCCCAGCCGTCCTGGTCGGCACGCTCTTGTTGCGAATCGCCTCTAGTTGAGCCTGTTCGGCCTGTTCGGCCTCGAGCTGTTTCGCATCATCCGCTTTTTGTTCTACGTTCGTCGTGTCAGCGAACGAACATCTCATGGCTCAATCTACAATGGTTGACTCACCCTTTGACTGGTTGAAGATTATAACGCAAGCGAGGCCGAGGCGAGGCTCTGGCCCCAGTGCGGACTCTGGCGACGCCGGCGGCTCCCACCTGCTTTGTCTTTCCGCAATCTTGGCATCAATCTTGTGCTTATTGATATCCGTGAGTCCAATGAGCAGGGCTCGCCCATGCGGAAGTATAGGAAGGACGAGAGCTTTCACCAGGATCTCCTCCAACCCGATGTCGGGCAGACAGAGGCTGAGAAAGACGAACTCGGCACTTTCTAGGATGCTACCGTCTGCCAGAGTCAGAGACATTTTCCTGAGTGTGGGTCGTCGTATCAAGCGAAGCAGGGCGACCTCTGCCCGTGTGATCAGTGAAAAGTCTGCTCCGGGGTCGATGATGACATGGTGGATGGTTTGCTCCTCTCCGCTTCGATCTTTGACCACTGCCGACTGGCAGCGCCACAGCGTCCTGGGTAGTGGGGAGAAGTCTCCGTCGATCGGTTCGGGCGAGTCTTGCCGGTGTTCTGTGTCGTGGCGTTCTACACGATGCTCATGTTGGGTGGCTCGAGCTGTGCCTTCGTCGACGATAACAGCTCCCGTATTGGCCGCAAGTGCACTGTCAATCAAGTATTAGTACCGGTTTTCGATTGCCAGGGAATGTGGCATGCTTACATCAATTTACCCTTGGGTGCCCCAAGGGGTGATACACTGGCGCTCGCTAGCAGACCGTGGGACGTCATGGCGGTTTCACTGGGCTGAGAATATGACTAATGAGGTGACAGGCGATTCTCTCCGGGGAATATATATTGCAAGGCTGGAAGGCGAATGAATGGAAGGCAATTGAGGTGTCCAAGGACAGAATGGGCCCGACGGTGTGGATGGACGTGTGGTAGCAGTAGGTGCTTTCTGAGGAGGGGGATGTGTGGGTAAGTTGCCAATTGAGCTTCATTCAACAAAGTTGGTGATAACGGCTCACCCGAGACCCGGGGTACAGGGTAGTTATTGCAAAGGCACAACCAGAGGTTCATTGATGTGTAAAAGCGTTTCAGAACATTCGATGTTCTTTTCAAGGAGAGATATGGTTGAGGGGGTGTTGATGTGAACCAAGCATGTGTTTGGTGACTTGAATCGTACACTTTGTCGGTTGGAGTCGAAACTGTTTGCTCGGGGATAGAACAGAGACGATGGAATGATTCAGATGAGGGCCAGAAGTATCGGTGAGGGGCAGACAGCCAGAAGCGAGTTCCAGCGTTTTCGCCAGTTACAAAACGAACCAGTTGCCAGCAGCCAGGTCACTGGCAGGCAAGGGTCCGGTTCATTTCAGTCAAACCTTCTCCTAGGTGGATATGTTCTTCTGGTGGTCTGAGCCCAGGCCGATGGTGCACTGTGGGACTGACGAGACTGGCGAGGTTCACTTAATGACGCAAGAATATCAGGTGGTAGCACCTACAAACACAACTTGGACAGATGCGAATCTGAATAAAGCTGGGTTAGCTTTGCTCCTTCCCAAGTACTCAGGGTGGGTTCTAGTCGGAAAACATACGCAGCTGTTGCGGCGAAAATCTCAACCCGCCTACACTGTGTTGCGGCAAACATGCAAAAAGAGAAGACGAAAGTAAAGGCGCAGACGAGCCCGAGTCTTGCCAATGTGTCCTGGACATAAAAGAGAGCAATAATGGATAGCATGGGGAGCAGCGATGACATCCCCGAGCCTATAAGGTTAGCTACGACACGAACATGGCGATCCGAGTAGTAATAGAGTGCCGTGTTCTCGCCGCGTTCTGCCGCCTCTCCCTCGTTGTGTGGTTCTGGCCGCTACTCTAAAGGTCAGTACCGCTTCGCCCGGTTTGGCCGCTACTTGTCGGCCTGAAGCTTACCTTGACGAGCCGCCAAACATGATGGAACAGGCTCAGAATCGGCCCGGCCAGCAGGCGAGAGAGTAGATCGTCTTCCAACGAGTCTTCCCTGAGGAAAAGGAGATCCCGAAGATGCGTCTCGTCGTATACAGAAGTCACTTCTTTGTGATGGCCGAGGTCTTTGCCCAGGAACCCACAGAGGCCACCCAGAGACGCACCGTTGATGTACTCAAGAAGCTGCTTCCGCTCTTGCCGAGATGGCCTGTGGAGCGAACAAATCGACTCGTATTGTTGCAGTGCCGTGTCTACGAGAGCGCCAAACAAAAGTAAGTTTCAACCCGTTCATCCCTCCATGTGTTCTCTACGAAGGTTCAATAGAGTGTATGCAGGGGGAAATTAATAAACCTTCTGTTACTCACAATACTCTCGAAGCTTAGCTCGCACCTGTAGCACCAGTTTCCACTGCTTGCCACCCGTCCCCCTCGATTCCCCTTCATTCAAAATACACCACTCGCGATCATAGAATTTCCTTTCATCTTGTGCATTGGCATCTTCCACTCCTTGCTTAGTTAGTTTGACCTCTAGTTCACAAATTTCTGCTTGCAAATAAAGCAAGTCGCGAATGGCAAGCTGCCGAAACTGCCTTATCATAGCATAGTCGTGCTCGACCATGAACTTGGCCAGTTTCGGGTATCCTCGCGGTTCGATATGGGGCGCTGCTCGACTCTGAGCCATTATACTTCGTGTTTTGGCGATAGATGCAGGCATTCATTCATCCCAAAGAACTTGACGTTTCGATCATTATATTGCATCGACTACCCCTCTCTCACACCCCCATTCCTTCAGCCCAATGCTGACATTTTGACGCATATCATGAAAAGACGGCAAAGATGCCCAATTGTTTCTTTTTGTCTTGGAGGCGCACGACGGTCTCGGATCATTGGTCGATTCCAACCGTCTGACCCTCTTCATATGCGGCAGAGATTGAGCTGAAGCGAAATGGACAGCGCAGCGTGACTCTGGTGAGGCATTCATTTCCACGCTCTAATAATGCCCACGTAGCCACAGTTATTCCAGTTCTGCGAAGTCTTCGGGCGTATATCCCACACACACACACACACACACACATGATTATTTTGCTGGGAATAACATGTCGAGGCGTTCCAGGGAGATTTATACCCTGTTTAAACGACTGATATCTTATTTCCGATGGAAAAAATTCCCGGAAAATAGCGTCAATCCACTGGAAGTAAGTATTTGACGAGGTGTCCCTTTCCATGGCCAAGCAATTAGTACCTGCTGACAAACAATGAAAACGCGAAAAGGGGCGTCATGCGGTCGAAGTCGAAAAGGTGTCTATGAGATTGCCTAGCAACAGCCGTACATCAACATACGATGCATCCATGATAGCGACGTTCGATTCAGATTGCGACGAGAACCTCATCAGTCGCGATATGGTCGAGAAAATGATGGGACCCGAAATCATACTGCGCCCCGGTGGCAGCGGCTTCGTTAATATCGAATTTAACATTGTCGGGCAGAGGCAGCGATTTGAGACCTCACATCGCATTGCTGACATACCACGTTCTGGGAATATCTTGTTCAACCGATGTCGTCCCCGCAAGCATGCCTCCGATCCATCGCCACTCGAGCTGCATATCCTCCACAGGGACGCCCTTTCCAAAAGATGTCCCTGCTGTTCGGAAGAGGTCTGCCAGCTCGGTGATCGAATCAACGCTAGAAGCTACTCCTGGTTCAGTCCTACGGTAGAGGAGTTCAATCAATGTCCTCCGTCACTAGCTGGTGCACAGGCATCACAGTCTGCAGTGGACGAGGACCTGCCACGGAGCGAACAAGATCAGAGTACAGATGAAGCAAAGAGTGAGGGAAATATACATCCTTTGAAGACGTATGGCTCAAGGGAAAGAATTGGATTGCCAGATGCAGATGGACATCGCCATTATGAAGATCTCACAAGAAAAAGCAGGCTCGACAAGGACTTGAACGTGGAACCATCGTCAACATCACACCAACAGCAGAGTGATTACGGCCCATCAGATACACGCGGTTACTCGACGGAGATTGGAGGAGGATGTTCTGTTGAGAGCAAGGAACTTCCAAGCCAACTGGAAGAAGACATGAGGGAATACGACCAACCAAGGCTCCAACAACGTTTGTTTACACCAGCAGACAGCGACAAACAGACATACTCCAACGGGTCGGTTCCCGTTTCTCAGCCAGCCACGTCAGTTTCCTCGGAGCAACTGTCAAACTCAACCTCAACCAGGCAGGCGGCGCCTACCAACTCGACGTCACTGCACTCCCACGAAGTCCTTGCCACTCGTGACGAGAGGCAGGCGCAACAGTGTGACGGGATGCTTCATGGTGAAGCTTTCGACATCTCAGCGCAAGAGTGCTTGCCTTCGCAGCAAGACGAGTACATTTTACCAGCATCCGCGCAGGCCTACAGCAATGTGGGGAAAGAGAACGCAACAACAGCAGTAGGCATCGGAGGAGCCCCTGTAATCAATATTGGGGATAGCAGTCGTCTCGAAAATGATTACCACAAGGGCATTGGTAATATTCATAACGTGGATGAAGATGATTACCCATCCCTGCCATTCCCGGACGAATACTGGACCTACGATGCCGACGCAAAGAACTACTACCATATGGACCGAGAAGAGGATGGAAAGGAGGCAAAAGTATGGTATCCGTTGGAGTTTCTTGAGTCATACAATTAAGGCTAGCGATACTGGGTCACATCCCATAGTACATGTAGATAGTTATGTCTGAGCGGGCTGTTTCCCAGCGTGCCCTTGTTCAGTTGTCGCAAGGCGACAAGTATCTTGTCATTCTTTTGGCACTTTCTACAGGATTTAACATTATATACACAATGAGTTTCCTTACAACAGTAATCTAGAATATTATACTGTCTATGCTTTTAGTTTCCAAGGTGTAGATCTGGAGTAGTTGTCGTGAGAGTGGCTCATGTGACATGAGCCCCTTTTTAGGGACATATCTCCTCGGCCTCTCTTTATATAGGTATGTAATCCACAGGGAACTTTGGCCCTTTGTGGGTAACCGTCATTTTTGAACTCGCCTTGTGAGCAATCATCTTCTGCAACCATGGAAACATTCACCCAGCCAAGTCACAGGGGCACATATTCACAGTCTCGTGTAGCATCAGATGTATTCACTCCCCACCACACTCTTTTATAAGCGTAATGCCACACTCCCCGTTACTTTAAAACAATTTATTTGAAAATGTACAAAGCATATCCTTATTATTTTTATATCCAACACAACCAGTATGTCAAAGCGAGATTCACAAACTTGGGGATGGGGGTTCTCACCCCTCCAACCCCTACCACTACCTCAGGACCCAACAGATACCGACACCAAAAAGAAGAAACGACCGAAAGAACCCAAAGATGGCACCGATACCAACGCAGACACACCCACCAAACTCAGCAAGAACTGGCGCAAAGCCCTCGACTCGGTCCGAGAGATGGTCGCCACCACCGCCGCGACCCGAGACCAGCTATCCGCGAGCCGCCTGCGGCAGCGGCGCCGGCGGGACACGGCGCTGCTGGGGGAGCAGACGGCGCAGGCGGCCAACTTCACGCGGCACCTGAACCACGCCGTCTTCGACCACCGGACGGGCTGGGCGACGCGGCGGTACGGCGGGGGGCGCTACCGCGCCGTCAAGGTGCTGCTGACGTACTGGGCCGAGACGGACGACCCGGGCTTCGGGGCGGACCGGGCGGCGCGCGCGCTCGCCGACGTCTTCCGCACGCGCTACGGCTTCGACGACGTCCTGGCCTGGCTCATCCCCGTCATGCAGCCGCAGCAGGCCTTCGCCGCCAAGCTGCAGCAGTTTGCGCGCGACGGCGGGCTTAGTGTCGGACAGCCGCCCGGCGAGACGCTGCTCATCTTCTGGTACGGCGGCTCGGCGCGGGAGGAGCGGGGCCCGGGGTGCGGGCCCGTCGTGTGGTTTGGAGAGTAAGTCCTGAATGAATCCTGATATTCTTTTCTGTTTACCCCCTAAAACCATTTTGCTCTGGTCCCTTTCCCAGCCCACTGTTTGTTGGTGATACATTGCACAACTAACACATGCGGCTTCACTCGAACGAATTAGGACCTCCGGCGGGCCCACCATCAACTCCGAAATCGTGCCCAAGATCCTCGGCGCCACCCAGGCCGACGTTCTGACCCTGTACGACAGCCCGCACGCCCTGCACGGCCTCCGCTTCGCCGGGCCGGGGATATGCGAGCACCTGGGCGCCTGCGCCCACGACGGCTTCGTTGCCGGGTTTGGCGATGACAGCGGCGGCGGTTCCCAGATGTCCTTCACCCGGGCGCTGATCCGGATCCTAGACAAGCCCGACCGCGCCGCCCGGGGCATCTCGGTCGTCGACATCCACCGCAAGCTCGTCAACCGGTTCCACACGGCGATGCTAGCGACGACAACTGCCACAGCAACAGGGACAGCAAGCAGCAGCGAGTCCTCCCTCGGAAAGGAGACGCCGCAGAGAAAGAACTCCAACCGGAAGCGGCGGGTCGTCGGCCAAGACGTCCACCCGCGCACCCCGCCCTATCTCCCGAACCACCTGCGCCAGACGCCCGTGTACTGCCACCTGTCACGGTACCGGCCGCGGAGCGAGGGCGGACCGCCGGCGAGCGTCGTCGTGGCGCGGCTGGGGCACCACCCGCACGAGGAGGCGCTGATGCGGCTGGAGGGCAACATGCACGACCAGGAGGCGCCCCAGCTAGCAGAAGGCGACAATACCGGAGGCGAGACCGAGAACGAAAACGAAAACGACGGCGGTGGCGGCGGCGATGTCGGGGCGCCCGTCGAGGTGACGGTGCGGATGCGGATGCGGGCCCCGCCGGACATGGCCAACCTCGGGCGCTGGAGGAACTGGATCCTCGACGCGCCGCCCGAGGTCAGTCGGCTGGTCTTTCTGGGGGCCAAGCCTAAGTGATAGATAAACTTAGACCGAAGAATCGCAGTTGCCTCGAGGAGCCTTTGTATGCGCATATTTGGATATCTTGACCGTGGTCCTATGAACGCGAAAAAGAGAAGGAAAACAAAAAGAAGAAGAAGCTTCAGCTAACATGGTTAATCGCAATTAATTGTGAAATCCTGAATAGAGAACATTGGGCTCATTAAGTTAACGTAAATTTGGCAAATGTGATTGGCGAATTTCATTTCTGCGCTACTAAGTCCAGCTATCTCGTGATGCGGTTCCACGTGCTACCCCCGACTAACTGAGATCAAAGAAACAAGACGCCATCCCTACACTCCCGACCGACAGCCAGAAATGCACATATGATGCGATATCCCTTCAGGCCCCCTAACCCCGGAAGTTCCGCACGAGCCCGCCCACATAGCCCATCACCGTGCCCATCACCGAGGGCTGTCCCGGGTATCTCCAATACCGGTACCCCGCGAGGCCCAAGACGAGCGGCGTCCAGAAGGCCACCTTGAGCACCCTCGTCAGCACCTTGCCCTGGTGCTCGCTGCGGGCGATGACGTCCGAGTAGCGCTCGTTGCTGAAGCTGACGCGCGAGTACTTGGTCTGCCAGCCGAGGCGGGGCACGTAGACGGACAGGAACTCCTCGAGCGCCTTGCGCATGCGGTAGGTGGGCGACAGCACCGACGCGCGCATCTCGACGTAGTTCTGCAGCGCCAGGTCGTTGATGGCGTGCGCGTCCGGCGCGCGGACGGCCGAGTACTCGGACAGAGCGGAGTTGCGCTGGACGGATGGGTCGGCTGGGGCCGGGTTCGACGGGTCGTTGCTCTCCGCGGTGGCTTCGTGCTTGTCCAGCAGGGCGAAGAGCGTCCGCACGTCCTCGAGGCCCGCGTTCATGCCCTGGCCGTAGAAGGGGACCATGGCGTGTGCGGCGTCGCCCAGGATGACGGCGCAGCTCGCGAAGTGGTAGGGTTTGCACTTGATGCTGATCAGCGGCAGGTGCGGGTTCGTCTCGAAGGAGTCGATGAGCTCCTTGGGCGGGATGAGCGAAGTGACTCCTGGGAAATGCTGATCGAAGAAGCTGGGCAGCTTGGATGAGTCGGCTTCCAGAGTGGCGTAATTGGCACTGGGCATGAACAAGGTGCAGGTAAAAGAGCCATCCTAGATTGTAGATGTGAGCATGGCTGACTGACGAATAATCTTGATGTTCCTCGTAACTCACTTCACTGGGTATCGCGATGAACATAAACTGCTTTCCAGGCCAGATGTGGAGATGATTGGGAGATATGGCGAACCGTTCCAGGAGGCTGTGTTGGTTGTGGCGTCTGGAGTTGGGCTTGATCTGGAACTCGCACCAGAGGGTGTCGATGTATTCTTGCTGGTAGTCCATGCGGACATACTTCATCAAGTGGTAGCGAACAGAAGAATGCGCTCCATCGGCGCCCATCATGAAGTCGAAGCTGACCTCGACCTCTTTAGGGCGGTCGGGTGAGGAGTTATCGGCATCGCGAAACTCAAACCATGCGACTCGTCGTTTGAAGTCGGCCCCCGTAAGCTTGTGGTTGAAGTAGAATTTGACATTTGGCATCTCCTCCAAAATGTCCAAGAGGGTCTTATTCAGCTCGGCTCTATCGGCAGCGAATATGTCCTGCTCTGGTGGTTAGACTCTCATGCAAGTCATTGTGTCGATGGCCGGATTGGCTGGACCAACATACCCTGCCATGGATATCATAGGTTTGCGAGGCTTCATAGAGCTCTCCGGTTGCTCGCTTGCCATGAATCATTCGTCCGCTCATGGGAATAACTGAATTCATTACATGGTCAAGAAGAGTCTTGGAGCCGGCATGGCGCATGGCATTGATGCCCCTCTCGGACAAGGCGAGGTTGATGGATTTTGTGAAGTTGAGAGGGGTCGTTGACGGGTCGCGAAGATCTGCGCGAGTCAGTATTAGATTTCAAGAATCCGGGGTGAGGCAGACCCTGTCTGTAAGTCACGGGCCATGATGGATCATGATGAACCATGCGACACCCAAGAAAAGGCCCCCCTGAGGAAGTGACTTACCACTGCGCAGCTCGTATATTTCTACTTGGTGGCCCCGATTGGCAGCATACAGCGCGGCTAGAGACCCCACCGGCCCAGCGCCGACGACGATGTACTTTTGGTTGGTCATTGCGAACGAACGAGAAAATAGAGGGAGGAGCTTGAGAATGTGATGCTCCACAAGGTTAAGGGTTCCAACGGGAATAAATAGGGTGAAGTAGTATCAAACAACAAGTTGTCGAAGGAGGTGCCGCGGCTTGCTTCGGGTCAGCTTTCCCGAGCTGAAATAAAGAGAGAGAGAGAGTGAGCGTGCAAGAGTTGAAGAACATTGAATGAAATGAATGACAAGCACAGTTTAAGTTTGCATCAATTGAATGCCCTCACATATATGCTACTAGGCTTTCCCGGTGTCATAGATGGATATAAAAGGGTGATCAATAGGCATATAGGATAAAGTAACAGTGCCGATTGTTTTGTTACACAATTGAATAAGCCGCTGGACTATGCATTAATCAATCAATTGGATCTGAGATGAAGTCAATCCCGTCACAGCATTAAGTGTCTAAAACCAAGACAGTGTACCATCAATGAGTAACCTAAAGAAGCATGGATGGATGCGATGCAATGCCCTGCAACGCCCCCACTAACCCGTTACCCTCTTTACCCTCTTTGCCTCTAAACGGCGGCGCGGCAAAGCGGTTACTCAACCAACCCCCACTACCTGAATTATTTTTCCATTTTCAATGCGCGGATCAGCTCACTTCGACTCCAGCAACGCCGAACCGCCGCCCGAACGTCGTAACCACCAACAGTGACAACAGTTGCATCCAGCCAGCCCTACCTGACTCCTGTTCCTATATTTGTCGGAAATACCATAACTTTTGCTCCCTCCCTCCTACCACACTTTCCCACGCCAGCTGTACTGTCTGTCATTGAGATCACGAAACCGAAACCGAAACCATGGCCGATTCCGAACAACCTCCCGCGAAGAAGAAGTGCGTGGGATCCGACTGTGAAAACGATGCCGGCGCCCTGCAGTGCCCAACATGCCTAAAGCTCGGAATCAAGGGCAGCTTTTTCTGTTCTCAGGACTGCTTTAAGAAGAACTGGGTATGTGCACCAAATACCCTATGTGTCGCAGCATATCGGCGTTTACAGCCAGAGAGGGAGGCCAGAATACTAACATGGCGATGCGACGATCCAGGGCGACCACAAATCTCTGCATAAGACGGCGGACGGCAAGAGCACCAATGGTATTCTCCACAACTTCATTCCTCCGAAAGTCGTTTCTAAACCTGATCCAGCCACCGGGTTCTTCAATCCCTTCCCGTCCTACTCCTTCACTGGACCCCTCCGGCCCGTCTACCCGCTCTCGGCGAAGCGCGCCGTCCCCAAGTCGATCCCCCACCCCGACTACGCCGCCTCGGGCATCCCCAAGAGCCGGCCGCTGGGCCGGAACAAGATCGAGATCCTCGACGCCAAGGCCCAGGATGGCATGCGCAAGGTCTGCAAGCTGGCGCGCGAGGTGCTGGACATTGTCGCCGCCGAGCTGAAGCCGGGCGTCTCGACCGACCACCTCGACGACGTCTGCCACAAGGCCTGCATCGAGCGCAACTCGTACCCCTCGCCCCTCAACTACAACTTCTTCCCCAAGTCGATATGCACGTCGGTCAACGAGGTCATCTGCCACGGCATCCCCGATCAGCGCCTCCTCATGGACGGTGACATCGTCAACCTCGACGTCACCCTCTACCACGAGGGCTACCACGGCGACCTGAACGAGACGTACTACGTCGGCGACCGGGCCAAGGCCGACCCGGACGTGGTGCGCGTCGTCGAGACGGCGCGCGAGTGCCTGGACCAGGCCATCGCCCTGGTCAAGCCGGGCTGCCTGATGCGCGACTTCGGCAACGTCATCGAGAAGCACGCCAAGACCCAGAACTGCTCCGTGATTCGCACCTACTGCGGCCACGGCATCAACAGCACCTTCCACTGCGCCCCCAACGTGCCCCACTACGCCAAGAACAAGGCCGTGGGCGAGTGCAAGCCCGGCATGACCTTCACCATCGAGCCCATGATCGCCCTGGGCAAGTACCGCGACGTGACGTGGCCCGACAACTGGACCAGCACCACCATTGACGGCAAGAAGACGGCCCAGTTCGAGCACACGCTGCTGGTGACGGAGGACGGCGTGGAAATATTGACGGCCCGCCAGGCCACGTCGCCTGGTGGCCCGATTGCGAGGCCGGAGAGCGGTGACAAGGCCGCCGCCGCTTAGGGAGGTGAGCGACTAGAAGCTCGTCTTTTGGCGGTGGAAGAACCGGATATTCCGTGTGCTGCAGCTTTTTACATAGACCAGGCGCCCTCGAACATCATCGCGCGCGCTTGGTCGCCATAGAATAGACGGTGGCGGCGGTAGCAATGGATACCCTCTTAACTGCCAACTACAATCATGGAATGGAGTCATCGTGATATTTCCATTTATACCATGATGTAAACAGAATATATATAATGAGCCCCTTTGGTATGAAAGGTTGGCAGGCAATAGGGGGTGATATTGGATTCGTGGCCAACCCAACAACCCCGCGTTATGCTCCAGCCCGAGTTGATCATTGATCAGGGAACCCCTGACTGCAGCACATTAACCCGCGAGAAGGAAATCCAGGACTTAATAGAAATAGAGTAGAACAAAGATAAAAGAAACCCGAGTCCTCGACATCAGTATCTACAGATTTTGTATTGTGGTAGTATCTATAATTCAACGAATCGCAATGGGCCTTACACAGCGCGTCGATGCCAAGGAGAGTGGTGAGCGACAAACCCCTCGAATGGCTGGGGCCGACAGTGAGTGACGTTAGCTGTGTCCGGGCGGCTGCGGAGAAAAAGGCTCTAGACCTAATGGCGGACCCAAAATTACAGTCAATTTCCAGTGCCTAGCATCGCTGGCGGACGAGCCGCTTTCATCATTTGTTAGGCCATGCAATAGGTAATAATAATAATCATTGCGACTCGGACCGGGGGGTATTACTGGCCAAATCAGTGCTGGGGGCTATCAGTCGGGTCAATCAAATGTCAAAAAATCGATTGGATTGTGATTGCTAGGTTACAGTAGCCAGTAGCCAGTAGCCAGACTTCGTTCGACTCTATGTCCAGCCAGCCCCCGAGCTTGAGGTCACTCGGTCACTCATGTCGGAGAATCCACCCTGTATCTATTGTCCGTTATCCGCCTGTCTCTAGCCTGTCCTGTCAGTCAGTCTCCCGCCGCAACGCACAAGCACACAGCAGCAAGCAGCAAGCAGCAACAGCTAATACCCAAGTTGCTAAGCTACAGAGCACCAGCAACACAATCAGCACACACATAACCGCGCAACCCACCACCCAATCCAGTCCAGTCCAATCCACATCCACCAACCCAACCCAACCTTCTCCCATTTTGATTTGATCTCTGCACTCTGTCTGCACTGGGGGGATCTTATTAACCCTCCCCTCCACACTTGCTACTTACACCACCTTTGGCACTTGGACTTTCTCAAGCCTTCCCTCAAAACACCAACCCACCCCCAGGCCAGGCTAACAAAACAAAACCCAACCCGACGCTGGTAACCAACTTGAACAAGTGGCAACTGGAAATATATAACCCCTCCCAAAGCTACTTACCTACTCTTTTTTGGGCCAACTCCAAAACCCTTCCGTCCGATATCGATCGCATCCGCCAACTCAAAAATCCCAAACGAGATTTTCATCGGGTCTCGCTCGCATCTATCATCTCGACAGTCGCGCCCGCTTCCACCAAGCAAACCAACCGACTTCCACCTTTCGAGTCCGAAGCTGCAAACACACACCTTTGCAGGAGCCCTTCCATTCTTCTCTTTTGCGAGCTGCCCTGTCGCGCGATCCCTCGAGATCTCCCCCCGAGAACCATCTATCTACCCATCTCGATCTCCCCGAGTAATTCAGCACAAACACCGCCAACATGTCGGGCGAAGCGTGGCTCTACCTCTTCGCCGTGCTTATCAATGCCGTCAATCTCTTCCTCCAGGTCTTCTTCACTATTATGTACAGCGATTTGGAATGGTACGTAGACCTTTCGACCTGTCTTGTGTTTCTGGTTGGGTGGCTGGGAGCTCCCTTGGGAAAGCTTTTGGTGGGAGCCTTGAGCTCTCTCCATAAACAACCATTTACGTCATGCGTTGGGCCTCGCTCGAGCCATGCGACCACAGCACACAACACACAGCATAGCTTCGCCCTCCGCTTGCAAGAAACACCCCCCATGCTAACGTGTGCTTTTTTACCGCAGTGACTATATCAACCCTATCGACCTCTGCAACCGCCTGAACACCTACATCATCCCCGAGGCTGCAGTGCATGGATTCCTGACCTTCCTGTTCCTCATCAACGGATACTGGGTGGCTCTGATTCTCAACCTGCCTCTGCTTGTCTGGAACGTGAAGAAGTACGTGGCCCCAGACTTCCTTATATTTCTCTCGTGATGATGGCTAACACCCAACCCAGGATTGTCGACAACACACATCTTTTGGATGCGACCGAGATCTTCCGGAAGCTCAATGTCCATAAGAAGGTATGCTCATGCAGTCCAGCCTTTCCCATCTTTCCACAGGCCACCCAGCTCATACTAATACCTTTGCGCAGGAATCTTTCTTCAAGCTTGGTTTCCATCTGGTCATGTTCTTCTTCTACCTGTACAGCATGATTGTTGCCCTGATCAAGGACGAGTCGCACTAAGTCCGATGACGGCCATGGCCCTACACTGACACGAACAAATGCTGGATTGGCTTCGCTGTTTCAACAGAAGCAGTATATAAAGGAGTTCGCAGAGGGGATGTGTTATGAGGTCTTGTAGGAGCAACGAGGACCGGGTTTCCATGAGACGCTTTCTCGAGGAGGGCAGCTGCGTGGAGGGCAATGCCAGGCGATGACGTCCCTCATCAAGGAGTCCCTGTCTGGAGTAGTAAAAGGTGTCTTTACTTTTGATGGATGAACATATTGGACATTGGGATGAAGATTACACGATTAGACGAATGGCTTCAGGAGAAGTGTTTTTTTATCCGGGAAAAGCCATCAAGGCCGTGGATGGATCCAAAGTCTGGCATGGACTTGGATTGACCCGAGCTGGGAGCAACGGCGGTTTTCCCCCCAAGGGCAACTCTCTTGCACACCCGTTGGCCAGGCATAATGTTTAGATATTGCCTCATGCGGCGTCGTGCAGGCTTTGCTCGGGTCTTAACTGTAATGAAATGTATACCCCATATCATCTCATTTGATTATTTGCATACTGTGCCACACTGTTTACTTGCCTCGGCGATCGAAGATATTGGTGAAGTTCAAGCTTCGGCAATGAAGGAGGCATGGAAGCTATGAACAGCTCTGTACAGACCCGGAGATAAGGAAATCATGATTTGCTTCTTATTCAGCTGACTGCATTGGTTAAGGCACAAGCTTTGATTGATAATCTCTTTCCTCTTGACCTCTTCACATTGCACAGTAACAACACTATGTGCCTGCCTAACCTCATCATCTCCTCCCTCCTACGTCAGGGTCAGGCACTTGAGCAAGCTTGATGGAAGTGGGGCGATGCAAGTGCAAGTGCAAGTGCAAGCCAGAGCCTCAGCCACATGCTGAACCCAAAGCCCAAAGCTTAAGTCTTCGCTCAGTGCTGTCTGTCTCTCTCTCTCTCTCAAAAAAGTGACCGCTTTCCCAATCCGACTCTCAATCAAGCCTCCAAGTCGCGCCAACTTCATGCAGCCATTATTGATTTGTACCTTCCCATCTTTGACGAATTACGACAACAACAACAAAAAACACCCAACCGACTCCTGAAGCGACATCTCGTCATCTTAATTGATATACGGGAGACATCATTAACGCTTGCTGGAAAACCACTCCATATCTTCAATCGGGAACAGCTGTGCCACCGCGCACGCGCAACCATGGCCAACTTCGGAGAGTACCCGCCCAACATGGCGTCGCAAGACGCCCTCATCGTCCGCGAACAGACCGCCGGCACTCAACACGCCCTCGTGGCCTACAGTGGCGAGGAGCTATCGCGGCAGCAGCTCGGTCCCGCAAACCCGTACTTCGACCCGGCCACCCGCAAGCGCAAGAACAACGTCCTGACGGGCACCGCCGAGGAGACCTTTGTGTCCGAACACACCTTCCGCCACAAGCACCGCGCCATCGAGCGCGCCGGCGGGCCCGACCGCGAGTACCAGACGGGCGCCGAGGCGAAGGCGGAGGCGAAGCGCATACGCGAGGGGCGCGAGGGCAAGGGCAACGCCACCATCGCCGACGGCGACGGCGCCTACGTGGGGCCCTGGGCGCGGTACAAGCGGCCCGAATTCGAGGACGTCGAGATCGCCGAGGGCGACGAGGTGGGCAGCGACGATGAAATTGTATACGTGACGGACGACGAGGACGAAGACGTGATCGAGAGCGGCACCGTGATAAAGGCGCCCCAGGCGGCGCTGCAGCGGCGCAAGGAGGTCGAGGCGCTGGGCGAGGAGTCGACCGTCTTCCACGGCGAGACCGAGTTCGACTACCAGGGCCGATCTTACATGCATATCCCGCTCGACCTCGATATCGACCTCCGGAAGGAGCCCGGCAGCGCCACCAACTACATCCCCAAGAAGCTCATCCATACCTGGAAGGGCCACTTCAACGACAAGGCCGTCACGGCCCTGCGCTTCTTCCCCGGCGCCGGACACCTGCTGCTCGCGTCGGGCGCCGACTCTACGGTCAAGATTTTCGATGTATACCACCAGCGGGAGCTGCTGCGGTCGTATCACGGCCACGGCAAGGCGGTTTCGGATATTTGCTTCAACAACTCGGGCAACGAGTTCATTTCTAGTGGCTACGATCGACAAATCAAGCTCTGGGACACAGAGACGGGCGCGTGCAAGGCCAAGTTCACGACAGGCAAGACGCCGCACGTGATCAAGTTCAACCCGTCCTACGAGCACAGCCACGAGTTCGTGGCGGGCATGTCGGACAACAAGATCGTGCAGTGGGACACGAGGACCAAGGAGATTGTGCAAGAGTACGACCACCATCTGGCGGCCATCAACACCATTACCTTTGTGGACGAGGGCCGGCGCTTCATGACGACGGCCGACGACAAGTCGCTGCGGGTGTGGGACTACTCGATCCCCGTACCTATCAAGTACCACGCGTCCGAGGAGCAGTTCGCGCTGACGCGGGCGGCGCCGCACCCGTCGGGCAAGTACGTGGCGTACCAGTCTGGAAACAACGAGGTGCAGGTCTTCAGCGCGCAGGACAAGTTCCGGCGCAACTCGAAGAAGCTCTTCAAGGGCCACAACAGCGCCGGCTCGGCCATCGACCTGAACATCTCGCCCGACGGGCAGTTCCTGACCTCGGGCGACACGGCGGGCTATTTGTGTTTCTGGGACTGGAAGACGTGCAAGATGTACCACAAGATCCAGGCATCGCAGGCCGGGTCCGTGTCGTGCGTCCAGTGGCATCCGCAGGAAACGAGTCGGGTCGTGGCGGCGGGGCAGGATGGGGCTATTCGGTACTATGATTAAGAGGGGAGAGTAGAAAAGAAAATAGGAGAATAGTGGATGGACTAATAAGAATGATGATACCCTTCAATATGATGGCTCTTGTGGTTTACCCTTGACTTGGGCGCTTCTTCGCCTCGCTTGGTTTCGTGTGTCAACTTGCCGGTCCTCTTGCTATTCGTCGAAGACCCTTGCTTTGCTGGTCAGCTCACCATTAACCGACGTCGCCAGAAAACAATACTTGCATAACTTGGTGGCATTGCATGTATGCATCTCCGCCATGCCAAAATGGGTTGGTTTGTGACCGCACAGTATCGTCACCAATAGTGGCCGCGGCTACATAAGGAAATAGCAACACGAACAGGGGGGGTATCGCAGGCTTCTAAGATGATTAACATTGGAAAATGGACGAGCTTATGTAGGTGGGTGAAGGCAAGCACCCCTCACAAAAAAAGGAGTCCATTCCATGTCGGGGAAAAGAGAAGCAAAAACACAACACACTCCTGGGGAGTCGAACCCCAGCCTCTATTCATGATTGATTATCTCATATTTAATGTACTACCGCTGTACCAAAGTGTCTTATAGCACTCGTAGCAGGTGATTCATGATGTACACTTCTCTTCAACTGGTTTATACTTTTCCTCTCCAGAGGGCGTGGGGTAGATCCGCAACGAGAGCCCCGCGATGTACCTTACGTGAGTCACTCTAGTGGTGTTCCGCGCGATCATCACGATTCCAATATTTGTTTCAGGCACTGCATGACCTCGTCCGCCTTCGTGTACGGCAGATCAATGTGCGCACACTCCGGGCTCCGCCGCAGCTCGGCCGCCGGCATCAGCGCCGCCGCCTTCTCCGCCATGTGCGCCGGCACGTTGTGATCCAGGCCGCCGTGCCACATCACCACTTTTCCAGGCTCGATCTGGACGTCCTCGAGCTTGAACCCGAAATCGCTTCCCAGCACCAGCCCGTCCCACGCCGGCCCCAGCCCCCCGCTAAGCATGGACCCCCGCGTCCCCGCGACCAGGGCGGCCCGGACCTCGGCCCGCTCCAGCATGGCCCGCTCGTTGGCCGGCTTCTTCCGCAGCACGTCGTCGACGAGGGCGAGCTCGAGCCGCTCGGGCTGCACCAAGTCCCGCGCCACGTCGCCGAGGAAGGCGTCCAGAACCGCGCCGCACAGCGTCGGCGCCCACGGGCACAGCGTCAGCAGGGTCCAGGTCATCCACAGCATGCCGTCGCAGCCGAGCGCGGTCGGGTACAGGCCGCAGACCAGGCCCGCGCCGACGCAGCGGGCCCGCGGGAGGACGTGGTAGCAGGCCAGGGCGTACGGCCCGCCGCCCGAGACGCCCAGGCAGGCGAAGCGGGCGGCTTCGAGGTGGTCCGCCAGGGCCAGCAGGTCCGCGGGCCAGGCCAGCAGCGTCCGGCCCGGCTGGAAGGTCGACGCGCCCATGCCCGGGCGCTCGACCGAGATGAGCCGCACGCCCGCGGCGCGCGCGGCGGCGTCGAGGCCGAAGGCTTCGCCCTGCGAGCCCGGGAAGCCGTGGTGGTAGAAGACGGTCGGGGCGGAGACTGAAAGGGTGCCGTAGATGGCGTAGCCTAGGGTCCGGCCGGTGGGGAGGACGAAGGCGGATGTGGGTTTTGGCTGAGCGGCGGCCATGATCGACTGTCTTGGCTTTGAACTGGGTCGCTGGAATCAAATCCCTTTGCAGTTTACTGGTGGGGTTCGGGGATATGTAAGGATGGGGAATGCGGGATCCCCGGCTCTGCGGTTATATATAGCCCGTCGGGCTCCACTTTAGGTAAAAGAAAGCCTGTGGAGATAGCGAGTGCCAAGTGAGAAAGGTACCGGTAGCTTCGTTCTTCTATCTACATGGCAAACGGGCTACTACAAGTAGCGTAAGCGACTTAAACGCCGGTCATAATTAGGTGTCTGGGTTCAAATAGACATGGCTTGAACAGCTATACCCTGCTTGGAGTGAGCACAAGCAGCCATTGAATGGTAGGATAGTAGGAAAATCGCAGGTAATCCATTGGTATTTAGGAGTATGTAGCTACATGCTATGGCATATTACCGTCATTGCCTGAATAACCTTTTTGTATGCTTTTCTCTGATTCAATTCGCGGTCACCTGAATATCTATCCATCAATATTATTCCGAACTCATATGAACCGCCACTACAAAGTGCCAGCAGCATCTTGCAACTCCCTCATTATTATCAAGATCTCTTTCTCTTGCTTCGGCGAGTTGTAAGGCATCAGTTCCTCCAGCAGCACGTGGGCATGATGATTGGACGGCGCGCCGAGTAGCAGCAAGGCGCACCTGGCTATCGGGTCCATATCCTTACCACGACCCCTACCACCAACTACATGTCGTTCGACGCGTTGCCAAAGAAGGGTCGTGAGCGTCGTAAAGGTAGTATGCCGTATGATCCAGTCCTCGTCGCCCTGGACCCATGCATTCACCGTCAAGGGGTCGGCCCCATTCTTCAACAACATCTTGATAGCGTCAAGAGATGCGCCGGACGATCTGCACCCAGAAGAGGTGTGTTAGCTTGCCCACCATCCTCATGAACAGGTAACAAGAAATAAGCCAGTCGTTAGTCGGCATACTTACAGGACATGCGAAAGAGGGGTCTTGGGTGTCACAGATGGACTGGCCTCTATCGTCTGCTGGTTGGGCGACGCACCATGGTCCAGGAGCTGCCCCAGCACCCACGTGGCGTCTCTCTCCCGTTCGCGGTCCCGGGTCAGCAGCAAGGCGAAGTGGATGGGGAACCATCTGGAGAGCTGGAGGGGCGTGGTAGAAGGTTTGTCGTCATTGGCGAGTTCACCCTCGGGCAGATTAACGTCAGCCCCTTGGTCGATCAGATAGTCAGCCACGCCGAGGTGTCCACGGCTCAGGGCGAGAGTGAGCGGGGTGGGTCGGAGCAACACGGCGGCGTCAATAGGGGGTATGGAGTCAAACTTCATTTCCGAAATGTCAAGGTAGCGGTCCAGGGAAGAGACGCCAAATGCGCGTGATCTTCGTAATTTCCTGAGAGGCTCGAGCATGCCTCGAGTGCAGGCCTCGAGTAGCACGCAGTCATGGGCCTCGATATCGCGGGAGAGAGCCTCGGCCAGAATCTTCAATAGCGCCTTACAGGTCAGGCTCAAGTGACGAATGTCCTGAAGCTCGAGAGAGCTGCAGACTATGTCCAGGATGCGGCGATGGAACACTTGGCCCGGCGAGGATGTGACAGTGGTGGAGGTTTCGGTGGCGGCAAAAACATCACCCATTTTCATAAAATCTTCTATCGACTCTGCCATGAGGACGAGGGAATAGGGCGAAGGTTTTGGTCGATAAAATTGTATTAGTGAAATTGGTTAGTGTAGGGGCGTGCTCAGAAGCAGATGACGATTTAAAGTAGGAGTCTAAGGGTAAGAGGGATATGGATCAATATGTTTACTCTTGGATTATCGGCTGCTGATGTACCAAGACTTTGTAGTTCTGAGAATGTGATGTCGGGAAGAAACGAAGTTGGAATTCGGGTTGGGAAGAACCATGATTTAAATGGTAGTTTGCTGCAGGCTGAGTCCCAAGCGGCATAGAATAAACATCATGGGAGAATTGGCATCTCGTCCGACTAACACACAGCTTCCCCAGAGTGAATACAAGGGTGAAAGAACAAACAACTGAGTTGTACTGACACGTGTAGCATCTTCAGGAGTGACTAAACCACGACGTTTTGTAAAGAGTAACTGGCCTATCCTGGCTCGCTCAAGGTTCCCAGATATGAAAATAGGGGTGCCATTAAGGGGAACTCAATACTCAGCTTCGCCGTCCAACGCCACGTATTATCCCCCAATCTATACTCTTATCACTTATCGCGATGGACTTCTACTACGCACAGAATCTGGGTGTCGCCATGGTATGCATCTGTGTCAGTCGCTATTCAAAGCAAACAAGGTCAGGGTAGAATGGTCAAAAGCGAATAGGGTCAGCGTATACGCTGAAAACACGACAGCATAGTACTAGTGGCTAGATTAATCCGGAGAAGACAGCCAGCAGATCTCCATGTCAATGCCTAATTCTGTGAGCAACAATATCACCAGGGTCTAATTTGTCGCAGTTTGACTCACCAAGGCTTTGTTCCTGGATAAATGTCATGCTTTCTCCAATTTGCACAACAAATGAAACTGCCAGATGACCCATTTTTCCAAGCACCAAGTCACCAGCAGAGCTGTCATGAACGACACTATATACGAGATCAACTGGAATGCGTAAACCACTATACGGGGCCCAGCCATCAAGCCTCCTTGGCCAACTGTCATAACAGCGCTCACTCAATCAAAAAGTCGAACATATTTCGTCCTCATGCCGGTATATACCAAATCACATAAATCACTAAGATGGTATATATTTCCAGGGAAAGATAAAGTTCCATGTGGAAGATAAGCGGGTGTTAGAGGTATCCCCACCCCCCAATGCGGGAGCGTTGATCTCGCATGTAAGTTGATTTGGATTGGAGACCCCTGTTCAAATCAGAAGTGGTCACTGAAGGTGTTTGGTTACATGACCTTGTTTACGGGGAAATTCATTCAATCACTTGTCAAGTCTTGATTCAATCATCACTTCCAGCAAGTAAGTCGCTTGCCATCACTTCGGTGATCTGGTCGGTGACGAGGACCGGTGGCGCAGCGGTAGCGCGTCTGATTCCAGTCCAGAAGGTCATCCGTTCAAATCGGGTCCGGTTCAATTCTTTTGCCGTTTTCGGCTCCGATGCAAGTGCGGCCAAGTGATTCTTTTTGGCCGCCCGAATTCACGATATCCAATCGGGGATCAGACCTTCCTCGCCAGTCAGTCTACGTACGATCTTGTCTTGACAATCCTTAGATATACATACGTAGGTTAGAAGGATAACTACTTGGTCCCATTTACATTGGCAATGTTCTTGAATGGCAATTTTGACGTCTCAACTTCACATTGAGGAAACGACATTTGTCGCCACTAGTATCGTCAATGTCTCCTATTATGACCCCTTTTCTGATTTCAATGCATGAAATAAGTATATACTGGTTTTCGTTTTTAACGATACTATATATGATTCAATTAAAACCAAAGATTCCCTGCTAGTCCCAAGAGTCTGCGATTTATAACCAACAATTTCAAACATTTTGTGAATCAGTGCCGGACTTGTGACCTCCCATCCGCTTTTCATCAGGTCAGTGTGGGCGGAGTCCAGTCAACCCAATCGGCCATGTTGACGTTGGAAGGGCTCTTCTCCACGTTGTTGGGGGGTGTTCCCGTGCCCAGCAAGTACTTGTTAATGTAAGCATTCAGATTGGAGGTTGAAGCCGACGGGAATTGGCAATGCCCGTGACCACCAGTGAGGTCGAAGCCCATGGCCTCGGGTGCGCCAAGGGCCTGGTAGATGAGGCGGCCGGCCTTCATGCAGGCAGTCGTGCTGACGGGCCCGAGCCAGTCAATATCGTTCTCCATGACGAAGAGCCCGCGCGGGGCGACGAGGCCCGCCAGCATGTGGTGATCCTCGGGGATGGAGCCCGTCTTGCTGGTGTGCTGGTTGAAGCGGGGGCTGAACCAGACGTTCTCGCCCACGATCTGCGACGCCGTCTGGATGTTGGCGCCCTTCTGCTTCTGCGAGTCCGAGACGCGCCAGCACGCGGCGCCGCCCGACCCGGACTCTTGCGGGAGGGTCAGCGCGATGCGCTCGTTGAGCGCGCCGACCACGAACGCGCCCTTGCCGTTGCGCGAGCAGCCCGTCACGCCTAGCTTGGTCGGGTCGATGCCCGTCTTGGCCGCGCCCAGCTGCTCGAGGCCGTCGATGAGCCGGCCCACGCCCCACGCCCACGCCGTCAGCGCGCCCGCCGAGTGGCTCTTGCCGAACAGGTTGTAGAAGGCGCCGACGCCGCGCGAGTTGCCGCCGTTCTGCTGCGCGAAGGCGTCGTTGCCGAAGCCCACGGTGCCCACGGTGCCCGGGATCGGCAGGCTGGACCCACCAATCGTAATAATGGCAGGGCCGCCGGACGAACCGCCGCCGCTGGGCTTCTTGATGTTGGAGCTGAGGGTCGCCGTGTTGGACCCCACCGTCACCTTGACGCTCATGGTGTTGCCCGACAGCGTGGCCTCGACCTTGTCGGGCGGCGGCGGCAGGTCGCCCAGCTCGTACTGCTGCATGATCTTGCTGATCTCCTGCTGCCGGCACGCCCAGTCCGCCTTGGTCGCCACCTTCGTCCCGCTCGCGAAGGTGAAGGGGTCCGGCAGCTTGGCCACGTTGACGGACGGGTAGTTGCCCGACAGGGAGCAGTTGGCGCTCTGGCGCTCGAAGAGCTCCTCGGCGGGGGCGGGGAGGGCCAGGGCGGCTGAGCCCATCAGGGCGGCTGCTACCAGGAGGTTGCGTGTCATTGTCGCGGATGTCACTTATTCAGCTTGGTTTGTTGGTCTTGAGAATGCTGTTTGGCCTGGCGTTACCGATGGGAGAGTGGGGGATTCACTGGCCCAAGGATGGCTCAATATGTCCGCACATATATAAGACTCGCCATTCGCCTCTCAGGTACGCGGACTCACTACAAATTCCGATTAATCAATTCGAACCATCTCCGTTGGGCTTGGCTTCCAAAAATGGAGTGCTGCTCGCCTCCCTATTTCCAAGCTGTGTTACTCCAGAAGCAGTATTCGAGTGCTATGAGATTACCCCTCTCTCGCTTGAGAGCTCGAACCAGAACATGCGTTTGTTTGGGAGATCGGCTGCCCCTGTTGGCCACCTTGGCGTTTGGTAGGGTAGTATTCATCAACGGCTAGCCATGCAGCTTTGACAAGCTGTGGAGAAAACTGGCTAATAGCCACGGATAATTCGACACGTGGGGCACGACAACGTTATAGACAGCATTGAGTAAGTCGATTGTGATTCGATCGGATCGTTCCAGGAACGGAACGGCGCACATCCCCCGGACTCGGATATACAGGCGCCGGAAGGAACCCCCCACAGTCTGTTGAGAGGCGATTCCATGTCCCGTGAACTGCGAACTACTCCAAATCGTATAAATATGTTGGTAAAGGCTTGTCTATTGTTCGGTAATTGGGAAATGGCATATTCTTCAATTCTTTGAGGACGTCGCCACAGAGCCCCTTACAACCACCCACTGTATTCATGGGATGACTTGTGCTACTAGGCCAGGCATAGGAAGACGTTATATGAACCGACAGCAGTTTGATGACCGGCGCCTCTCTGAGTGGTCTCGCACGACTCGGTGAATTTCCAGGTCAGCAATGCTCGCTTATCTTGAGATGCAGCTTGGGGTGAGTTGCCGGATCGGATCTACACATATCCATATATCACGATAGCCGACATGGTTCGATAATTGTTGATAGCTTCAGACCTCGTTGCCAAGGCACTTCGAGGAGATGGCTGGTTCTCGAAGGCAATTGGATTAAAACTTTACTGGTTTGATTCGATTTCCCGTATCAAGATGGCCGAGACGTTGATCCACTGGGATGGGATCTCAGCAAATGCTGCAAAGATACACACAACGGATTAGCCCCTGAAAGGCAACTTGAATAAGCAGACCTTTCTGTGCACGAAAGACTTATTGAAACTACATCATTGTGAGATAATCCTTGGTGATACTTCTATTGCCGAAGATGCAGGCTGCCTGTAGTCACTGGGTCTCGGTAGGGTGACACCGGCTGATTACGACTGTTTATTTAACCAAATGGGAGCAGTCAGAAAGCCCCAAATCATGCATTGGGTCCGGCCCCTATGTGCTGCTGCCTCTACATGCGAATATAATATTACCCAAAAACGGGTTGAAATTGAGCCTTGGCAATCAGCCCACTGTTGAGGCTTTCCTAGTCTCCATTTGCTCTCTCTTGATGATTACTCTTACAGTTCTTTCAGCTACCAAAATGAAGAATCTGCTTATCATCCTTCTAATCGCTCTCCATGCGAAGATATCCGGTGCCCATGGCGGCCTAGCCAACTACACAGTAGGCGACACATGGTACCGAGGGTGAGTTTGATCTGGGACCTCGTATACGCAATTAGGGTTATGCCCATCCATTGGTGGGCTTAGCCCCGACATGATAATACCAAAATCCTGGGGCAGTTTCGACTTTGACTGAACAATTCACATGCGCAGCTATGACCCGAATACGCCAGCCGAGGAGCAGCTCGGCCAGCCCTGGATGGTCCAGCGGTCGTGGGCGTCCATCGACCCCATCTTCTCCGTAGCCGACGCGGGCCTCGCCTGTAACACGCCAGCCGTGTCACCGCCGTCGCACATTCCCATCGCGGCGGGCGCCAACCTCACCGCCGTCTACTGGTACTGGCTGCACCCCGTAGGCCCCATGACGGTGTGGCTCGCGGCGTGCGGCGACGCCTCCAACCCGGGCGCCTCGTGCGGCGACGTCGTCGACGTGAACGCGCTGTCCTTCTTCAAGATATGGGAGGGTGGCCTGCTCGACGGCACGCTGGCCGAGGGCGACTGGTACCAGAAGTCCTTCCAGCACTGGGACGGGTCGCCGGACCTGTGGCCTGTGCCCATCCCGGCATCGCTGCGGCCTGGTACCTACGTGGTCCGGCACGAGATCATGAGCCTCCACATTGCGAATAAGCCGCAGTTCTACCCGGAGTGCGCGCATCTCAACGTCACGGGGGCGGGAGACGCGCTCCCCATGGAGGAGGGGTACTACGCGAAGTTCCCGGGGGCTTACAGCATGAGCGGTATGTGTCTATTATCGCCTCCAGATACCCAGTCATCTGGGTTGAGCCAGCCCGTGAAAGACGAGTCTGACATTGCTACAGATCCATCGATCAATATTGATATTTACAGTGAGGCCATGAAGAATGTCACGGTATGTAACTAACCTATTTCCAATAATGCAGTGGCTTGCTGATGTGAAACATTATAGAACTATACGATCCCAGGTCCTCCAGTTTGGAGGGGCTAAACTTGCCTTGATTTACTTTCACTGGGAGTATTGGGGGCCTAGACGGATAGTCAAGCCACAACATTTCAGGAGGTTGAATGTTTGTGAAGACAAGCAATATGAACTCATTTACACAAACGCGTTGCTGAATCGTCCATAATTGGGCAAATACACGTGGGATGTTCACAATTTGAGTGGAATTGCCTCCAGGTCTGAGAAAGTTCGGGAGAAGGGGCATCGTGCGATCCAAGAATGGATTGGCAACTTATGTGGCAATAAACTCACAGTGAAGGCAATGGCAGCAACTGACACCTATCGTATATAACTCTATCGCCATACTGCTATCTATGTTTCCTCAGGACCAGCGTGATGTAAACCGCAGTTGATCAATCATACTGCTATCTATTCTAATGCTACACCTCCAAACCGTTACAATCGTCTATATACTGTCGGACGGATCACTATCGGACGGATCAGGATTCCCTGTTGGGGCTTCAAAAAATAAGCGTTTCACAAAGGCTGTGATGCCCTCGTCGGACTCCTCCTGCTCATACCCAGGGTAGTCTTTCTCTGTCCTGGTGCGCACGGCCTGGGACGCGGTGTCGAGGATGTCCTCGAGCAGGGGGCAGTCCTTGTAATTACGGACCATCATGCGGCCGATAAGCCGCCGCAATGTCATGTCGAGCCAGGGGTAGCTGTCTACCTTGCCATCCGCCCACAGGAGGGTCGCGTCTGTCTCGAAGCCCGAGAGGTGTGCCGGCTGCTCCGCAAAGTTGGGCACGCGCTCGTTCCATCCGGTGATCAGACGCATTACGGCCTGTTGAGAAAAGGGAAAGAAATAAGTGCTCATCAGTAAAACGCTTTATATTTAGACATGGGACCAGAAAGGATTGGCTGTTTGGAAATGGAAGACTTAATTCTGCCGATGATTTAACATTAGAATGGTCGCCTTGATATGGGCTTCTATTCTCTCGATCAGGCAGTCCAGCTGATACCGATGCAGATGTGGTTGTACCAAAATCTATCAGCTTAATTTGAGGAGCTAAAGAGTGTTCTGCTAACCCAAAATCTACGTCTCCAAACATGACTATATGATATTAGCGTATAATAGGGGTTGCTGTTAACTAGGGGGGATCTTACTGTTTTCGAGGTACAGATCGTTATGGGCATAAGGGGTAGGCTTGATTCTCTATGAGACAAACTCAAGCTTCTCAGGCTCATTTTCTTTGCCTCTCGGAGGCCACGTAAGGCCGAAACAAGCTCTGATAACTGTTCGTTGTTAATGAGCGTATCTATGTTAACGAGGCGTTTCTTGAAGTGATGGGGAAAGTAAGGGGAGCGATAGGCATAAATACGTACGGCATAGCATAATGCACCAGAGCACGCGGTTCGGCACCCGCACCTTGGCTGCGATACACCGCTCCAGGAAGCCACCAAACGATCAGTTCTATAGGTATTCCATAGCGATAGCGGTCCGGACAGCTTGGGATCGTCGAAGTTGCGGTCATGCCACCCATGATTTGTACGATGTGCGCCGCTCCTCGAAATAACTAAAGCAAGAAGAGTTTCGTTAGTTACACAACTGGTTCATTTTCCATAGTCCTTCCATTGTCTTACCTGTATAATTTGAATCTCATTAAGAATACCACTTGTGTCGTCTTCTCGAAGGGCGGGCTTCAGAATGAAGGGTTTCGGGGGGCTGACTCGATTGTCGTGAAGGAGAGCGGCGATGCCATTGCTACCTTTGCTGACAATACGCTGGAACGTGAGGGTGCCGCGCGAGCTACTGAAGTACTCCTTCAATATCTCTTGGACCGCACCTACATCGTCAAATGTATAGCCCACTGATTCAAAGTCGTCAGAATCTGACCCCCAGTTCATCGTTTTTTGCCGCTTAGGACCTACATTGTCCACAAGTTCAAAGTCGTCTGAGTCCGACCCCGAATCTTCCGGTTGTTTCCGCTGCTGAAATAGCATTCGCGGCCAGCGCCCAAAACTTCTGCTTTTGCGCGTCAGGCTTCGGCCAACGAAAATTGAAAAGCTCACCCAGCACCATTGTTGGTGGGATTGGGATCGGCTTGGAAGCGTTGTCTTTTATCTGGATGAAAAGGTAAGTACGGGACGGGCCGTTACTAGGGGGAAGTAACGGCTAAGAACAAGTGCAAGGGGTATACTGTCAATGAAAGGTATCAATGCCTGTTGAGACGACGGGAAGTCTTTTAATCTATCTAGATTGGCACCTTATTGTTCTACGGATACAATGCAAATGTGCATTGTGCTAGAAGTTCCAAGGCAATATGACAAGTGATACGCTTGTACCAGACCTAGGCGCTTTGTCTTTTTAACGTCTACCCCTATCAGGCACACTATCCAAGAAGAGTGGCTCCAAAGACAGTATCGGAGTCCACAGGTAGGCAGAAGACCAACTGATTAGGCCAGGCAGGTTATTTCTGATTCAACTAGCGACTAGTCCTATTATACTGTCTGGCTTTTTATTTTATGGAATTAGACTTCATACATACTTTGGCAAAGCATTAATATGTGAGAGGTTCGTATCTAGTCTGGCCATATCTTCCGCCACGACAAGATCGACACCGTATCAGAATATGGCTCGACAAGTCCCAAGTTTACCTAAGCTTCTGTATTGACTGGGTATGGTAACTACTAGTATGAGTATACATGTCGTTAATGACCTGGTTGAGCGTAAGGGTCGTTTTCCCCCTTTCCTATCTACCTGAATATAATTGGTATTAGACTTTCTCCTTAGCTAATCTTGCTGGCAACCTTAGGAAGTCCACCCTGGGTAATTAATATACTTCTTCTGTCTTCAAAATCTCATCATCCTCTTCCAAAATCGGCACACGTCCCCTTTCAATTATTGGTTTTGGCCTACTTGCCTGCGATTGCCATACCGCCAGCGATACCACCAGTCACCAGTAACCACACCCTTCTTGTATATGCCAAGACACTGCTCATGATGGCCCCCAGATGGATGCCCCCCAGAACGAAGCTGGAAGTAAAACTTCCCATCGACATTATCTTGCTGGTGCTCAAGCAGCTTGATGCCTCCCAAAGGCCAACGTGCGCCGCTGTTTGCAAGGTCTGGCAAGCCGTTGTAGAGCGCTCAACATTCAACACGCTGGTCCTCCGACCCACAGACCTCGTCTATTTCAGCAATATCATGTCGAAAGATAAATACCGCCATGCGTTTCTAAAGCATGTCATATTCTGCATACCACTACACGATAGCCTACGATTTGTCTATCCCATCCGGCCTGAAAGCCGTGAACGGCACCAAACACAACAATGGAGATTCAAATGGGCAATTGTTCAACTCTTTACAAGACTATCCATTTTCAATGACACACAATTGGCATTCAGGCTGGACTTGACCACAGTCGGAACAGACAGCGCGCAAGACAAGCTAGCAATCCAGCGACAAGGATTGACATCGCGGAACATATTCGGGCTATACACAAGACGCTTCAGGAAACCTGCTCCTCGGATCGTATTCTACAAAGATTTACATTCATGTGGTGACATTGTTGAGCCTAACGGGCCCGCCAGCTTCAACAGCATGGACTGGAGGAGCTTCTCAATATCAGCTGACACTTGTGGGCTGCTGTTCAGCGCTCTTCCAATAGTCGGAGCAGTCACTGACTTCCGAGTCTCGTGCCAATGTTTACAATATATTGGAGATATCTCGCGCTCGATAATGATGCGAAGCTTTCCCAACTTGCAACATGTCGCATTCGAAAAATGGCACGAGCATTGGCCTACCCGCTTCCGAAATTCCCGTGTCAGACTGAACTGGTTTGGTGCCATGCTGCCGAACTGGCCCCAGTCCCTGAGAAGCATATACATGTATGAGTTCCCATCCGACTTCAGCTTCGACAAACCCTACACTTTCGGCGGGAACACTCAACCCTCCGAAATCACCAACACAGCTGCAGCCTTGGGGTGGGAGAATGACGGCGTAAACCTTGTAGCCTGGTCCCCAGACTGGAAACCGGCGATGCGACAACTCAGGCACGAGATTATCCCCAAACATCTGGCCTTGAGGAGTTGCGGCATGGAAGAACTGGGCATCTGCAACATCATTGACGGCAGACAGTTATTCACCGCCTATCGTAACGTCAAGCCCTTGCCTCTCTGGCCAAACCTCCGCATCCTCACCCTCACGGCAAGCCTACTTCCCATCGGCGTCGACGAAGTGGGAGACAAAGATCTCGAAAGAAGTCCCGAAGGTCTGCAGGGATTCCTCAAACGCGTCGCCACGTTCGCCTGCCAGATGCCCAAGCTGCAGGTGCTCGAGCTCTTTGAGACAAACAAGGAAGGAGCCGCGGTCTTTCAGTACTCTACTAACTCGACTACCACTACCACCATCGACGACAACAACGATAATAAGCCCACCGCCCAATGGATCAGCACCTGGCCTCTCGCAATCGACCGCCAGGTCAAAATGGCTTGGGAGTCGGTCCCCTCGTCCGACGGCCACCCCCGGGTCGAGTTCCTTCCCGAAAAGGAGGTGGGCAACTATAAAGGGCCTTTGCACTTTATTGCCACGCATCTCCTTACACGACGCAAGATCCTCCACCCAGAAACGCTCAGAGACGCGTTGGAGATTGAGAATGTTGAGAAGATTGAGAAGACATAAGCAAAAATCGACTGCTTATTATGTCCTTAGCTAGCTATTATTAGGCTTTTGTTGAAAAACGCCATTGACCCAAGTTACCCCTATCTCAACTCAAATATCCTATCTGGAAGCTCCCCATAGAGCTTTTCCCGTACTGCCTCGCCGTCCATCATCCCATGTAGGTAGCAATCGCCTCGAAACGTGTAAAAAAGATGCGGGTCTTCCTCTCGTGCTTTCTCGACCTTCTCCTTGAACGAAGTCTTAAACGTATTGGGATCTTCTTGCGATGAGTTCCCATCGTCTTTTGGTTGCTCTTCCTGGTCATCATTCTCCTGCTGCTGCTGCTCTTTTCCCTTCTCCTTCTCTGTCTCCGTCTCTTTCTGTGTTCCCTTCCCCTTATTCTCCTCCTCCTGCTTTTCCTCCTTCGGCTTTCCCTTCTCTCTTGATTTACCCTCGAGAATCAATCGCTCCTCTGCATCTTCCTTGTGCTGCATCATCTCAAACCACTCTCCACTGTTCAACCATTTCCTCCAGTTTCTGTCGTGCCGTTTTCTGAGCCATTGTTTCCGCTCATGATTATCCTCACAGTGCCTTATGCACGACTTCAAGGCCTCCCGCCTATCTGCCTGTGCTTCATTGACAACATCTTCGGATTTCTTTTTTTCTTGCCTGAGGACTACTGGCACGGTGCACCCGTACAGAACGCAGACCTTGTCCCCAGGTTTTACATCGTAGGCCAAGCCCAACCTTTCCGCCTTGGTCTTGAACATACGTCGATTCCAAATCACAGCGTGGACTCTGCGGCAAAACTCAGTTATGATGGAGTTGCGTTCGTTGTTTATGAGCGACATGGTGGCAATGCGGCCGCTGTTGATGTTGCCCTTTTGCGCCGACTCGCGGCAGGCCCTTGCGTAGTAGTACGGCGGGTTGCGATTGTCTCGGCCTCTGTCCGCTACTAACGTCCTCCACAGGTCGTCTGGGGGATCCTTGTCAAATGGCGAATCCCAACCACCCAGCTCGAGCCATGACCGAGGGATGTCGCCAGCTGACGATGCGTCCATCACCTCTTTCACTTCGTCAATGATAAAGCCTTGCACGTACATGCTGTAGTGGCCAAGCTCAGGCCGTCTCCGGAATTTCAAGACGTCGAGATTCACCGGGCGCGTTTGTGCAGCGTTGTAGTTCCTGTGCCCATCAGTAGGTTGTCCTACCAGCGGGTCGGCGTTGGCGCGTCCGACCTTTTTGACGTTCATGCCCGGATGAGAGTCGAGGATAAAGGGGGCACGCGAGGCCCGAGCTACCCACGAGGGCAACTCCTCCACATCCCGAGCAATTTTCCTCTTCTTGTACCTTGTGCACCAGTCCTTCAACTCATCCCAGTTTGCGGCCGGTGTCCAGATATGCATCACCTTGTCATCAATCTTGATTTCCCACTTCTCCTCTCCTTCAAAGTCTTTCATGACCTTTTCCCAATAATCCTCCGTGCTGCGGGCATCGAGTGTTTTCGTGTCTGGCTTCTTTTTTAGCGAAAAGCGCAGTTTCCCTTCCTCTTTCTTAGAACGAAAATCGAATTGATGTATGTACCATCTCCTCGCTTTTCGCCGTTCCTCTTTCTTCCGTTCCTCTTTCTTCTGTTCCTCTTCTTCTCCTTTTTCTTTCTCGTTATTGTCGATGTTGTTGGGCTTACGCAATGCTCCGAGATTGCTGTCGCTAATTTTAGGCTGCTCCAATGACCAAGGCCGACAGAGAATGTCGAGGGCTTGGACAGCATCAATCTGTCTCTTTCGCTGGATGACAAACATCACAAAATCGCGGCAGACATCGGGATATGGGCGACTATAGTCGATCAAGAACGGCTTCTCTTCCAGGAACTGTTCGAACAATCTCATCGTAAGATAAGAAGGATCGGCGTCGTCAAAGGTCGCTCCCGCATATGGTGCAGCGTCCCGCGCGATGGCGAGCAGGGAGTAAACGACGTCGCGGGGTTCCGTGGCCTTAAAGATGAACATGGTGGAAACCAGGTACTCCAGACTGAGCAAGCTCCGCCTCTCCAGCAGATCTGTTGTTCGGGTCTTCTTCCATATATTGAACTGTTCTTCCTTTTCCTCTTCCTCCTTGTCGTCCTGCAGCGGTGTTATTCGGCCGCGGAAGACCTTGCCCGTTGCTTGCACCAGCAAGCTGGCGCCAAGCTCGGACACGTGATCGAACCAGTTGGGAATGTACCGGAACTTCTCATCGTTTTGCATAATCTCGGATAGCCGGTGCGTCGCCGTCTCTACCTCGACGAACAGCTCGACAGCGATGGCGAAGTCCTTCCACGGGATCGAGTCGGCGCCACAACAAACTTCTGCCTGCTTGGCAAGGGCAATCTCCTGTACCACCCATCGCCGTGAGAACCACTCCGTTTGCATGAGTATCTGAAGCGCCTGCCACTTGCGGGTATACCGCTTTTCAGTACAAATGGTTTCGATGTTTCGCAGCTCCATGACTTCCTTCCGTATGAAGTCGATCGCTATCTTGCTGTTCTCGGTGTGCTCTCCCAGCCAAATACACACCATTCTTGCTCGGGTGTATATCCTCGACATCATCTGCACTTGATGGTTGCGCTCGCTCGGGTTTGCTTGGTTGATGCAAATGGCGTCAACCCATATCGTTCTGGTCTTGTTTCGGTAGCGGAGGTATCGCAGTGCCAGGGCAAGTTCACGCTTTATGTTGAGCTTGTATGTCTCGCCATCCTTTCGGACCATCAGTGCATACTGCGGAGGGTCAATTCCCCAGCACCATGAAAGCGCGTCGTACTTGACCCTTTTGTCCCATGCATCCTTCCACTTCTGATCCTCCTTCTCATTAGCTTCCGTTTCCTCCTTGTCTCTTTGCGTCTTGCTCTTCTTGAGCTTCTCTTCGCGTTCCTTAGTGCGCTCACCCAACTTCTTCTCCTTGTAAGCATTCCTCTCCGTCTCGATATTCTTGATCTCATCGTCATTAGTACACGCGTCGAGGTCGACTTTGTAGCAATCTGGCAAATCGGGGATCTCCTCTGTCTTTTCCTCGGTCGCTAGCCTCGGAATATGGAAATTATCATATTCGGCCTCGATGAACTTGCAGTATATACCAGCGTTACTTGTGCTGGCATCTTCGAGCTCCATGAGTCGGATGCGCTTCTTTCCGCTCGGGAGCGACGTGTATTCGTATACCTTTACCTCCTTCAGGTCTTCGCACGCAAACTCTTGAAGCTCTGGCACAGCAACTGAGCCTGGACAAACCACTCCCCCGCTGTCATGTAAGGATCGCTGACAGTCTCTGCAGACCATGGTCATTTCGTTCGACATCCTGACTGTAAAGAGCGTGGCACCTAGTCAAAATAAATATTGTAGATGAGTGGCAAAACCAGCCAAAGGTGACAAAAGAGGTTGAGTAAGTGTGTTTGTGACGAGGTTAGCACGGTGATTTCCTTCGGCTAGGTCTATGGCTTGATATCAAACCGAAGCAAAGAAAGAAAGTCCAACGACATACTGTGTCCAACAAGGGTCTTGCTGGACAGGCAGTTCTCAGTCCAGCATTTAAATATACGACACACTTCAATGTACTTCTCAGCCTCAATCGAAGTGATCTGATGTCCGCGTCAATGATCACAAAACCCAGGTGGCTGACCTACCAGAATCCAAGATTTGAGCCTCGAAACGGAGGATTTGGACCGACCAGGACACAGGTGATAGAAACTACATGGATTCGACTTGGAATACCAATCAAATATCGGGATGCCAGCAAACACCCGCCCCTTTCCATCAGCCAGACAGGGACACCCGGTGTTGCATAAAGTGCTCGCATCCGAGGTATCAACCGCCTGATCTGGACCAACTGCAACACCTACGCGGTGGCTGGCGTGGTAGTGATCATGTGCACCAATATGCAAATATATGCAAGCCCTCGGCCGCCTCAGCGGCTACTGACTACAACCCATCCCGGCACCCCTTCACCCCTCCCTTCCCCATATATTCACCATGCCTTGGGTTCCCGGTGCTTCGTACTCCTATCAAGAAAACTATTGCCCGTGTAGAGGTTTACATTTTTGTGCGTGGTGGCAAAAAAAGATTTGAGTTGGCTTTATTTTTCTCTCATCTGGACCTAAACAAACGAAACCACACTTGAGATCTGGGGAAAATCCCAGAAAAGGAAACACTTAAAATGATCTCCAACTCCAGTCTCGCAAATGGAGCCTCTCACGGTTGCACCACCCTCCGCAAGCTGAGGTTACATGTGGCTTGAGGGATCAATGCTTATCACGCCACCTAATCGCGTCTAGAACTACGGAAGCGAGTCGTCCAGCATCACCCCGCTTTCATATCTTTCCCATCCCTTTTAGACCGATACCAGCGGTAAACTGTATTGGTCTGTCGACGTGGGACGGTCCGCGATGTGACATACATACGGAACGGGAGTTCGTTCTCTGCATGGTCATGCCCTCCCATTTGTACGTCGGCAATGCAAGCACCACCTCTCGGTGCCAATCAGGAAGTCTTCTTGCGGTTCAACCAAGAACATCGGCTACTCATGCCCGTAGCCGACGCCATGTCATTCAAGGGGCATTTGCCAAAGCAGGCTGACCTGGAGCTGGACAGCCATTTCTACTAGCGTGATACTTCCAGCATGGGGCTGTCCAAATGAACATGCACGCTCACTAGAACAACAGTGGTGATGTGCACATCTGGCTCTGCGGCCTCCTAAATGAGTAATGGCCAGGGGTCTTTATGTCGCACAGGCTGGGTGGGTAGCCTCCTAGAAACATCGAGCTGACTCAATAGGCAAAATGTGTACTAGCAGCAATGACATAGATTCAAGGATGAAAGGGAAATAAAAGTAAGAAGGGTGGCGACTCGAGGGCGTGTAGCCGATCATGATGGGGACCGATCATTGTTATACACGAAACCTGACTACGTGGCTTGAATCTAGAGGAACATGCAGGAGACAGGACAATCACGAAGTAGAAAACCCTTGGGCTCTGGACAGTATTTCAATATTTGATAAACATTATACAGCATTATTGTATTACCACTGCTAGAGCTGACCCAACAGATGACTACCTAAACCTCCCACACTTGCTCCTCCAATACATCACACAAGGTATATTTACATGTAGATGTAGCAGAACTCGCCGCCCTTGCCACCGAGCGTGTTCAGCAGCGCGCCGATCTCGACGTCGTCATTGAGCAGGCCGAGGGTGACGGTGTCCTTGAGGGAGCCGGCGCGGTTGGTCTGGAGGTCGTTGCCGCCGACGGCGGTGAGGCGCGCCTTCAGGTCCTGGACCTGCCACAGCCACCAGACACGGTCGATCATGGCATGGTGGATATAAAACGCGGGATCGCCCGGCGAGGCGTTGATGTCGCCGCCTGGGTCGCCGCCGATGGTGAAGTGGCCACCGACGTGGACGCCGGGGATGCCCTGCATGGTGTCCTGGAAGGCCGAGACCGAGGCGCTGCGCGTGATGAGCGAGAGCGTCCGGTCCGCCTTGCAGTCCTGCGCCGCGTCCCGGTTGACGGCCCGCTTCAGGCAGCGCGGGTTGTAGCGCGTCGACCCGCCCGGGCCCAGGTTGACCGTGTAGTCAGCAAAGGGGCCCTCGGTGTTGCAGCCCGAGGCGCTGCCGATGCTGGAGGCGTTGCCGTTGAACAGGGGCGAGTTGACCGGGTCCGACGCGTACCGGTCCCAGTTCCAGTAGGGGTGGGCGCCGGCGTAGCCGCACTCTTCCTTGAGCGCCTTCTCGTAGGTGAAGAGGAAGTAGCGGTGCCAGGCCAGGAAGTTGGCCGAGTTGTGGATCCACGGCGTCTTGGCCATGTGCACGGCCATGAAGTCGTCGAAGCGCGAGCGCGCGCCGGGCACCTCCTTGGCGTCCGACTTGGCCGGTAGCTTCTGCAGGCAGCGGACCGCCGTCGTGTAGGCGACGCGCTCGTCAAGCGACAGGTCGCTCCACTCGCGGCGGATCGAGGCGTTCTCGAGGGTGCAGGCGCCGCCGGCCGCCAGGTTGCTCGAGGCGTAGGTCTCGAGCTTGCTGAAGCTCGAGTCGCGCAGCTTGTCGACGACGTCCGCGGGGTAGGCGCGGGGGTAGTTGGTGGCCGCGGGGGCCTTGGTCGTCGTGCTAGCAGCGGTCGAGGGGACCACGACGATGGACGACGAGGAAGGAGAAGAGGGAGAAGGAATGCTGGTGACGACGTTGGTGGTGGCGGCGGCTGAGCTGGAAACGGCCACGGAAGTCACAGCAGTGGTGCGGGCCGAAGTTGTCTCGACCGCGCTCTGGGAGCTGGCGGCGACGGTCGTCGATGCGGCGGCAGCAGAAGAAGAAGAGATGATCTCAACGCCGGTCTTGGTGGTAGTGGTGGACTCGGCGGCGGTAGTCGACCCGGCGGCAGATGAGCTGGCGGCAGATTTCTGGGCGGAAGAAGGCGAAGGCGCAACGACCGACCCAGAGCTAGTCACAGCAGCCGGGGCGGAAGCAGTGCTCGCGGAAGGGTGGCCGGGAGGGTAGACCTTGACGCAGCGCGCATCGGCGCCGGCCAGGAGCAGAGCCCCAATAACGGGGATAGACACACGCATGGCGAAGGAAGGATATGGGTTGAGAGTGAACGAAGCACCGACACAGGACAGGAAAAGAACGAGAGACTGATAACGAATGACTGGTGTAAGTGAACGAAAGACTAGAGGTGTAAGAACCTCCCTCCACGCGAAAGCTGAAAGTCAGTGAGTGATTAAGGCTCAACTATTGACAGGCGATAGAGACCAAAATCCTTCTGTGTATGGTACGGATCGGCTAGCCGTACCTTATATACCTAATGTTCCCCAAGACCCTGAACCGCCAACCCGCCGTTACGCCATCTAAGGCATCCTCCACACAGGTAAATAACATACATATCCGTTCTGGTTGTTACATAGTGGTAGTAGTTGCAATTGTCGTGGGAAGGGGAAAAAAGGATACCCCGGCCAGTTTATCATAGGATGGTCCACTTCAGCTGGAACCCCAACGGTGACCATCCCTGAGTTGCTCAAAGACCCCTGTCCGTCCGGCCTCGTTGGCGCTAAATCTAGCCAAATCGGCAAGTAAGTCGTCGGAGGATTTATCATAGAGCCAGCGCAATTCGTATGCCAATCGTCTAGGCACAATTAGATTAAAATCGTATAAATAAATCGTCATCCGGGGCTGTGAGATGGTTTCATCTTCAATGTCCCTCCGTCTGACTGCAGCGACAAGGCAGACAGACAGACACTCTGAAGAATCCTTGGCAAGAGGTCGCATTCGTGAGGTACCAATTGCGGCTCAGGTACAGATGCTCCGAGCTTGAAGGAAAGTGATCCAGATCAAAGCGGGTCCCGAACCGGACCACTTTGGAATTCATCTCGGGTCTAGCACCCCAAAGTTGCCTCCCAAAGAGTAGGTCGACGGCCGAGAGCAGGGGTATATCACCGTCTAAGGTCCATCGGTGTCAGGTCCGCATACCACACTGACTTGCACTGGCTAGACTGGCTATCCCCGGAGTGACATCGCGCCTCTCTAGGGGGTTCGAGCGTTTCGACATGCGCAGAGAGCATCCGAGAAGAAACATCACGAGCCAGTAAGATGCCGGGAATCGGGAGTCGTGGTAGTAGTAGCAACGTGGACAATCCTAGTGCCTGCACGATAGCCCGGTAAGATAGATCGAAAAGACGATACGAAAAGGAGCACAGGAGAGCCGCCATCGTGCATCGAGCTCGGCCGAGTTGACGTAGCAGCAGCAGATGTTTCCAGATGTCCTGGATGGAATGAAGACGATCTGGATGGCCTCTGAAAGCGCCCAACGTGATGGTTATGGCAACCGCGGCATAGTCAAGTGACCACACGTTTTCAAAGACAGATTGATTGGGCCTGGAAGCCGAAGTGCCGGTAATAGATACTTGTGAACTTGTAAATAGATGGGGGCAGCCGCCAGCTAACCAAGCAAGTCGGAAATAACTGGCGCTTGGATCTTTTTGCTCGAGTCGCGTCGTCGCCGAGAGTCTCTGACCCTCCCACCTCGTAGGGGAGGAGGTACCTTGCTTATCTCAGCTCCGGGTCTCTTTTAGTCTGGTCCGACCTGAATTGCGAGGTGCTCGTAACAGGTGAAAGATAGCCCCTACAGGAATATCCTCTCCGGCAGACAGACATCCTTTGCAGTGGTTGCGACAGCGATTACCTTTCCCGTGTCGGTCATTACTGAGTACGCATCAATTGAAGCAAAGCGCCAAGTCTATGGGACTCTCAAAGCTGCTATCCCATAGACATCTGAATGGGATTTGCGATGATGGGTCTCGTTGCCATGGTCCTGAGGTCCATTTTCGTATGGTGATGATAATGTATGGGAAAGGGGACAAGATACGGAGGAGTAACATTGAAGTATGGAATGCAACCTCTTAATTAGGGGACCACCAACTTCCAGATTTAAACTATACTTAGTTAGTCTAACTCGATAATTTTAAGGTATGGAGTAATCGAATGGAATAATGCTATATTCATACAGTCTAGTTAAATATATCATACCATTTTGATACGGCGTAGTCGACTAACCTAACCTTACGTTATTGCCATTTGACTGCTTAAATCTGGGAGCTGGTGGGGACCTCACTTATTAGCAGGTAACCTATCTTTTCTCATTCCGTTTCCTATCCATCCAAGATCCAAGCGCCTCTTTAGGTGTGTTTTCAGCTAAGCCACATGCATCTTAGTGAGTTCTGGATGATCCTGGACCCCTCCAAGCTCCAAGCTCCAAGCGCCCAAGCCTCTATGTAAACCTCCCAAGAGTAATTCAAAAAACGAGGCTTGCAAGCTCGCGCCACAAATCGCGGGGCTTTGAAATAATTCCAAGTTTGACATCCCACTTCGCCAACATCGTCATCGCAAAAACCCAACCACATTCCATCCGATTAGCCAATTCCGTCGCAACCATTTTCCTGAGCCCAACCTGAGCGACGCACTCGTGATTTCGCGGCGGCCTTTGAATCACAACACCAAACCACACACATATTCAAGATGGATCAACTTCTGAGCGGATCTGCGCCCCAGAGGGTGCCGGGCACCTTCGATGCCTCCGAGGCCCAGAACCTCGAAGATGTGAGTGCCCGCCTCCAGACAAGCGTGTCAAAAGCATACCAAAATCCCGAAACCTGCAGACTAACCTGGGATGATGCGCGTCGCAGATGGAGAAGCAGTTCGCCGTCAAGGTGGTGCAGCACATGGGCACATACTGGTCGATCCTGGAGAAGATCAAGGGGTCGCAGCTGCGGCTGACCAAGATGGACGCCGAGATCTACGAGCACCTGCTCAAGGACTTCCCCGAGTTCGACCCGGCCGAGCCCATCGATGAGGACAAGATGAAGAGCAAGGAGGGCAAGCAGCGCTGGCGCGACTTCATGATGGCCTACGAGAAGAAGATCGACGACTACAACTTCGGCACCATGGTCCGCGCCGACCACAAGACCGACTACACCCAGGAGGGCACCATTTTCGTGCCTCGCATGCAGTTCTACGCCGTCGAGATCGCCCGCAACAAGCTGGGCCTGAACGACTGGATCTACGAGGAGGCACAGAAGAAGGCTTCTTCATCATAAAGATCTTAAGATCAGAAAGAAAGAAAAACAATGGTGTAGAGGTAGTAGCTATGAGAAAAAAGAGGGGTAACGGTGATGTTCGACATGATCTGATATCCGCGCATCTGGCTTGCGCATCAATTTACAGCAATTCGTCCGCAACATTGAATGAATACTCGGATCATGGAGCCTTGGGTCGGCCCATTCTGGAATCCGTCTTCTTCCCAATTGCTGCATTTAGGTGTTTTTGTAGCCCGCTTCGAACCTAACAGCTTGTGGTGGTGGAAGTGAGAGCTCTGTTTTGGTTCAATGTTTACATCAAGTACATGTACCCATCTTCTTGCCCCATTGTGCTATTTACTATTGATTCAATCGATTCACATCTCAAGTTGACTGACACTTCAGGCATTGTTTACTTGATCGAACCCGTTATTTTGGCGTATCACTACTGTTGCTTAAGTCCACTGAACTTTCAGCTCAAGGCATTTTCCCACATCACTTACTTGTAACCACAATTTTCTGGGTATTCTTGTCAGAAGTCAGCGCGACAAACAAGCGAGATCCCAAGTTCGGCATGTTCTCAATGTACCGTCCTTAGCATGTTCAAGTTACATCGGCATAGAACGACGAACAGGTCGTCACAGGCCGGTAGCGGCACAGCTCATATGGCCCATCCCCTGAAAAACAAGGGCACAACCATGACATCAGCAAAACATCTCTTCGCTTTCACAGACCGAAAAGGCCGCGCTGCCCTGGCCGCGGGCTTGGGCGCGTCTCTGGTGGTCGGCGTCCTCAAAACGTCATTGGCCGTTTTCCTGGGCGAGATCTTCCCCATCATCGCAGACTTCGGAAATGGGAAACTTACCGCGGAGATCGTGCTATCGCGGGTGTCCGAATGGTGTGTCATCCTCGTAATCGCAGGTGGCATCACATGGATAGCCAACTTCGTCCTGCTTCTCTCATGGGTCGCACATGGCGAACGTCAAGCTCGAAATCTGCGGGTTAGCACGTTCGAGCGGTTGTTCGAGAAGGATGTGTCCTGGTTCGATGGACAGGCCGAAAGTATCCCTGCTCTTCTATCGGGCTTGTATTCGTGAGTCTACGTTCTGCCCTTCTCACTCCTTGCGGCACATCACAACTAATCAGTCAACTCTTTTCACCGATTTAGACAGATTCGAGAGCTCCAAGCAGCATCATCCGTGGCCCTAGGAAACCTCACAGTCGATATTATTGCCTCCGTTACCAGCCTCGCCGTCGCCTTGTACTTTTCCTGGAAACTGACTCTGGTACTTCTTTCTACTGTCCCCATCGCCATCGTCGTACTCGCTCTCCTCAGCCGAGAGATCGAACCAGCGATTCGCGCCCAGCAATCGACACTTGCATCGGCCTCGAGTTATGTCGCGTCGACGCTCTCCGTGATCGATGTTGTCAAAGTCTTCAATGGCCTGGATCATGAGATATGGCAGCATTCGGCTGTCATAAAGCGCTCCAGGGACCGCTACATTACGCAGTCCAGAGCAAATACGTGCCAGATGGGCTTCGTCAAGTTCTGGCTGGAGCTGCTGTTCGTCGTGGGCTTCTTTTACGGCGCTGTGCTTGTCGAAGATGGCGCCAGCGTCGGCAGCGTGGTGGCCACGTTCTATGCGACGTTCGGGGCGCTCCAGGCGATCGAGTCCTGCATTCCCATGTATCTCGTCCTGGTGAAGGGTGTTCTAGCGGGCCAATCACTGCACACATTTCCCAAGGATACCAGGGAAAGCTCCAGGACTAATGCCGTTAACAAGGGCCCAGCAGAAACCATGTGTGGTTCTTCATATATTGAATTAAAGAACGTAAGTTTCCAGGAAGGTAACCACTTGTGAAAGCCCCCCTGACTAATCAACTCCAGGTCACATTTGCCTACCCTTCGAATCCGTCCAACATTGTACTTCGGAATGTGTCGCTCGCGGTTGGTCGCCGCGGATTCACATTCATTGTCGGGCGTAGCGGTTCTGGAAAGAGCACCCTGGGCAACCTCGTATTGAACTTCCAAAAAACCCTGAGTGGCGAGGTCACTGTAAATGGATGCGACATACAGAGATACGATGTAGGCCAGCTTCGGAGATGGGTCACTCTCATTCAGCAGTCTACCGCCCTCTTCGATCAGACGTTGCGCATCAACATCGAGTGGGCCACGGGGCGTGAATTCGACTTACCGATGGTTAAACCGCGCGAGCTAAAAGAGGGGTGCAAGACCGCTTTACTAGGATCTTTGGTCAAAAAGCTACCCTTCGGCCTCAACACTCGAGTCGGACCTGGTGGCCATGCTCTCAGCGGGGGCGAAAGGCAGCGAGTGGCAGTGGCGAGGGCGAGGGTGCGCGATACACCGAACCTTATCCTGGATGAAGTCACCAGTAATCTCGACCCGCCCACGAAGATGTTGATCATGGACAACATACGCCAATGGCGATACAGAATGAGCACCACGGTCATCACACATGACCTGAGCTTGATCGAAGGCGACGATTATGTCTACGTTCTCGAAGGGGGTCGCGTGGTCCAGGAGGGAACACGGAAGGACGTCGAGCAACAGAACGGCTTGTTCACGCAGCTACTGGGCTCCGCGGATGAGGACGGCTGCATCAACAGTCATGTGAACCATGCTGAAGAGCAAGATGATCATCAGGGCTGGAGTCGAGGAAGACGTGCATCTGCTAGCAGTCACGCCAGTTCTGCTAGGAGCATTCCAAATCAAATCATCAATCCGCCCGTCTCGTCCTTATTTTGGCCGATCGGAGGGCTTCATAGCAGCGTTTTCTCGCCAACAAGCATAGGCGGTGCCCTCAGGTCCCCAACATATCCGGTCGGGCATCTGCGCTACCCAGAGAAACCGAATCAAACCACCTCCGTCGCCCGAGATGGTGCACACTCAGCACCATCAAGCACAGCACATGTCCACTCCAGCGAAAAGAGGCCCGTGACTACACGCTCACAGGAGCAAGCTTCTAAGTTGAACTCTTGCGGTGTTCAAGAAGAGAAGCATCGTGATGGTCCGAGTCCAGGCACCAATCTTGCCGTTCCCTTGGCTCCAGCTAAAATAAACGCGTTCACCCCCAAATCATCAATCGAAGACAGAACTTCAGCCCATGATCTCGCTGCGCAATCAGATGATGTAGACGACACTCAGCTACCGCTTTGGGCCATCTACCAGACAGTCTGGCCGCATCTGCGGCTGAGATACCGAATACTTTTTATTTCAGGGATCGCGAATGCCCTACTGGTGGCAGCTTCAGTTCCTACTTTCTCCGTCATCCTTGCGCACTTGTTGGTCGTGCTGTACTCTCCCGAAGAGCAGAATGATTACGAGGTTCAGTGGACGCTGCTTCTGTTCATGGTGGCCTTTGTCGGCGGGCTAGCCACGTTTCTGGCCTACCACCTCTGCGACTGCGCTGCGCAGGCCTGGATCGATTCGTTACGCAGCAAGGCGCTGTCGCGCATCTTGATCCAGCCGCCCTCTTGGTATAGCAGGCCTCAAAACTCGCCTCATCGGGTCGCTGCCTGCATGAATCGCGGCGCCGAAGATATGCGCAACCTCGTCGGCCGCTTCGTGCCCATGATGCTCGTGGTCGCCTGCATGATCAGCGGCAGCATCGTGTGGGCGCTCATCGTCTCCTGGAAGCTCGCCCTCGTCACCCTCGCCGCCGCGCCGGTTCTGGTGGCCGCCACCAGGGGGTTCGCGTTGGTCTCGTGCAAGTGCGAGACGAAGTGCAACGAGGCGGCGCTCCAGACGCACAGCATCCTCGTCGAGGCCGTCACGAAGATCACGACGGTGAAGGCGCTGACAATGGAACACTTCCTGGGAAGGGAGCTCAAGCTTTCGGCCGCGAGGACGCTGCAACTCGGGCTCCGCAAGGCCGCGCTCATGGCCGTGCTCTTTGCCTGCTGGCAGAGCGTCCTCTGGTTCATGATGGCGCTCGTCTTCTACTACGCCACAGTGCTGCTGACGGTAAACGGCGAGGTCACGGTCGGCGCCGCGCTGCAAGTTGTCAATTTGTTGGTCATGGGCTTGAGCACCGCGAGCCACATTCTCAACTCGGTGCCCGCCATCACAGCAGCTCAGGCTACAGCGTCCCGATTACTGGACTATACACACCTACCCATGCATCGTGATGCAGGTTCCAGCCCGCAAGGAGACAAGACGATCATTTCATCTGGAAAGAGGAGCTCATCGTTTGGGAACAAACACATCACCTCGCCCTTCCCGATCCGAATGGATGGGCTTTCTTTCACCTACCCATCGCCGTCGCCGTCGGCCCCTGGACTTGTCGGCGCTATTTCACCTCCCAAGCTTCTCACCCCCACGTTGAACAACATCAACCTGGAAATACGGCCGAACACCATCACCGCCATCGTCGGTCCCTCAGGCTGCGGTAAGACGACCCTTGCCCACCTTCTCCTCTGCCTCTACGAGCCTGACCCCATTCACCCGGCCCGTAATGTACGTCCTAGCAAGTACCGACACCCACTGTCCTTCGCGGGCGGGCTTTCCCCTTTCACCATGGTCGACCTCGAGGCGCTCCGGCGCGAGCAGCTTCTCTCGTACGTCCCGCAGAACCCAGCCCTGTTCCCGGCTTTGACGCTGCGCGACAATATTCTTTACGGCATCACCGAATGTTCGCCGCTCCGTACGAATCTAGCCTTGCGCCACGCCGCCACCAAGGCGGACATCCACGACTTCATTGTCAGTCTGCCGCACGGCTATGATACGCGCGTCGCGGGCGCTGGTGGCGCTGGGATCGAGCTCAGCGGCGGCCAGGCGCAGCGCGTGTGTCTGGCCCGCGCCCTCGTGCGGAACCCTTCGCTGCTCGTCCTCGACGAGCCGACCAGCGCGCTGGACGCGCAGGCCGCGTCCGAGGTGCGCCGCAGCCTAGTACGTTTTACGAAGGGTAGCAGCAACAACCGAAACTCGACGACTGCGAGATCCAGCTTCGCGCCGAGTCTTGATCCGCACAACGACGACAGTCTTCTGGTGGACGAGTACGGAACGCCGCCGCTGCTCCCGCCCGACTCAGTGGCGGGTGGGGGCGCTAGGAGAGAAACGGCGGTCGTCGTTGTCACGCACTGCCGGCGGATGATGCGCATCGCGGACCAGATCTGCGTCCTCAGCGGCGAGGGCCGGGTCGTCGAGCGGGGGACGTACGCAGAGCTGATCGACAAGGTCGGCGGCCGGTTTGCCGAGTTTGTGGGGGATGGGGTTTGGAGACGTAGCACCGCTGCGGATGGATATGGGTTTGCGAGGCTGTGAGTGAGATGGAACGAGGGAGAGGGGGTCAGTACATGACGAAGGAAGGTTTGCTTTAGAGGTGATTGTATATTAGGGTGTTCTGTTATTTGTATGATACTGTGTATGACTGCATAGGGTCAATAGGCCGGCCCCGTAAGTGAGAAATAGGGGTGGGTAGCTTGAATGCTCCAGGGGTTAAGTCAAAGGAAGACCACGGTCATTTCTGAGACAGCCATCTTAGAGTGAGGCTGGAGGCAAGCGCAGTGTTGCATACTGTTAGAGTATAGTATTCTCCAAGTGGCTCTTTTTTTCTAGTATGTGTATTGCCTAATGCTGAAAAGCGCATAATGAGGAAGTATGTGGCCTAGAAAGTCCTATATTTTCTCCTAACGGGATCTTTCTACAGGACCAAACTTAATTTGTCGTTGTCAAGCACAATTCTAGTGCCAGATAGAGAAAGATCTGCATAACTAATCAAATGCAGATGTTCGGGGTTGAGGTCATCATCTTTGGACATAGACAGTTGTTGGAGCTCGGGGGGGAGTCAGTTAAGGGGCCACTTTAGGCACTAATGTTTTTTACGGCGCCGATCCTGTGGAGTCGGGGACTTTGGGGCGCTTCCGCTCTGGGAAGGTGCTCAGCGAAAGACGGTTGATTATGATAGCATCCATGAGTCACCGTCAGCCCCCGACAACTCATGGTAAAAAGTTACTTCTACTCATGCCAACAGAAAAAGCAACACTTTGACCCTTTCTCAAAACAAAAGGAGGCTCTAGCAAACATGCAGGGAATACAGGTTTACGCGGTTCAGCCCAACGGCGACTTCGTGCTCGAGTCGCCCGCTCCGAAGGCCGGAGAGGGTAACAACAGCCCCTATACTTCGGTGGACGTGGTATCGTTCCTGACCCGACGGATTCCTCACTCACTGCCAGTCTTGCGATTGCTGCAGTTGGGCCCCAGGAGCCCGGGAACTCTCGTCATCACCACGCCGCTCCCACTCCAGAGGCCCGTCGAGGGTACAGACAAAGACGAGAACCCAGTCGCGGCCGTACGTCCCGAGCATGTCTGGACCATGCTGGTGGTCGACCGCGCCAACCACCCGGCCACCGAGATCTGGCCCTTCTCCTCGCTGGAGATGTACCACGGCACCGCGCCGCACGAGAAGGAGCCGCAAAAAGCTGACGTGCTCCCGGTTTCCCTAAGACACAGCCTCCCCTTTTCCGAGGACGTACTCCGCGCTGCCACCGAGCAGCTCTTGGGCGTCATCTCCCACATCCCCGTCACCTGGCGCGACACGACGGGCACCAAGTCGCACGCCGAGCTCCTGGCCAATGTTCGCCATACGCCCAGCAGCCCGTACTGCCTGTTCGGCAACACGCACAGTACCGTCGCTGCGCTCCTGGCCCGCGCCGATGACGGCTCGAGCAGCCTCATACACAACCCCAGTGTCCCCTACGGCAAATACGTATTTTCTGTGCCGCCTCTAAAGCAAGGAGAAGATGACGAGGACGGTGCAGAGTGCAAAGGTCTGCCCGAGGGTCTAGTCTGGAGCACCATCGGCCCCGACGACTACGCCGACGTCATGGCCGTCAACAAGATTATACGCAGCACGACGACCCTCGCGAAGCTCCAGAGCGCGGCGATTCGGGAGACTGCACCGCGACCGGACGGGACGAGGCCGGGCAAGGCGGTGGCGTTCGCGTTCGCGGCCGGCGACGGCTCGGTTCGGACCCTGCACGTCGACCCGGCCTACCGCCGGCGGGGGCTGGCCAAGGCGGTCGTGGCGAGGCTGTTGGGCATGGGCATGTTCGCGCCGCCGCGGAGCGGGCCCCTGGCGGCGAGAGATGGGGACGAAACTACGACGCTGGCTTTTGCTGGGGTCGAGAAGAGCAATACGGGGAGCATTCGCACGTTCCAGGGGCTGGGCGGTAAGTGGCTGTGGGATGTCTACTGGATATATCTGGACCTGGACCGGGCCAGGGAGCTCGTCGGGGGTAGCAGTTCAGCATAATGTGGGATGATTCTTTTTCCGAGTAGCAAAGCGAGTGTATTCACGCACACATAATAGAGTGATAGAAGATTAGATTTCCATGAAACACATGTCAAGGCATCAATGGCTATGTCTGTCGTTTTCCTTTTCTGACACGTCTTCTGTTTCTCAGTGCAAGGCCGGCTCAGATGTATGTTTCCGTCTGGGTTCGTCTCAGGGGCATCACCATGAAGGATTGCCGGGCTTGGCATATATCATGACTTCGCTTATCTAATATATTAGTGCAACGATGCAATAATACCAAAGAGTGCAGAGTCCCAGTCTCATCCAATGGCGATTGGACAACTTTGCCAACGACGGCAGAGTGTGACAGCTGCGGTGCTTCCAAAGAAGACGCATGTAAGCACGCGGTCCGCGGAGTAATCCCTTTCAAAGGCGAGTCATCATGAACAAACAAGCCTACGCAGCAGTTCGGGGGGGCATATTGCTGACTATACCTCGCAACATGGTTTCCCACGGCATACTAGGGCTTACCAGCCGTTCGGGATGTCAGACCCGACAAGCCGTGCCGATCCACTGGCTGCGAAGCCCGTATGCCGTATACATACCAACATACATACATGCATAGCAACCAACATGCATGTGCGGGGAAATCAATGCACAGACAAACCCCAAGCAGCAACGCCAAGAAACACTCACATTCATTCCCTGAATTTTGATGCATTGAGAAAGAGGAAATATTCAAGAAATTGGTGGCATCTAAGTTTATCGATGGTGGCCGTGGCCGGCTAGCCGGTGATCGGAGCATCGTGGCTTTATTTGATTTTAGGTGTGAAGTCTAACGGGTATAAAGCAAAGTCTTTAAACCCGCTCCCTCACTTAGACGCCACGGGCAGCCGGGGGGGGGAGGGAAGGGGGGCAGGGGGGGTGTACAGGACACACGCAAGACGCGAATACGTACGTACCAATTCCATCATGACTTTCTTATTCCTGATACAGTTCAAGACCAACCTGGTTGATGAGAAACGGTCTAACAGTCTGACAGTCTGACAGTCTGGCAATATTGCCGCCCGCAGCCCACAGCCCACAGCCCACAGCCCACAGCCCATGGCCGCCTTGGATTCCATTCCGTTGATCCGTCTTCCGTCATCCGTCCGTGCAGCAACAGTTCAGGTCAAAGTCAGCTATCAAAATCATGACAGGGATGCCGAGATGCTAGGATGCCATGTTGTCATTTGGCCTCGGCGGAAATCGGCAAGCCAACCGCGGGCAGATGCTGGATGCAATGGAAGGGATCTAGCGTCGCTGGGAATAAGTCGGGAATGAGGGCCTAGTTGGCCCGCGACAAGTATTGCCTCGTCCCCAAAGTTATTCCCCCTTTGCCTTTGGGACAACTGTTTGGATAAAACACCCCGGACCATATGGAATGAACCAACCACCACTAACCACCACTAACCACCAACGGATGAACATGACAATATCCAAAAGGAAGGAGAAACCCCCCCTGCTCCCCGCACCCCTTCCGCCAGTGACATGGACATTTTCCCTTTTCCCCCACACCCGCGCGCTATCTTGTCATCTCTCACAGCCAATCTCCAATCTTCTTTCGCGGCCCTTCCTCCATCTTGCTTCTCTCCTTCTCCACCATGAGATCCTATGGGTTGGTAGCTTGGACATCACATATTATGGGCATCATCCCGCTCTTTCCACGCATACCGCCGGGGCCAGCGGCCCCTTCTCTCTACGCTGACAGGTTGCCTCCTCGGAGATGATTGCGCTTTCAATCACTCACTCATCATCTCTCTCACCCTCACCCAGAGTCTCCCTACTACACTCAACATTGATTGATCACTTGATGCCGGTTTGATCTCCTCGTTGCATGTTATGGAATCAGTGGACATAAAGCGCGACTCCTTATCATCGCTCGATGAAGGACAGGTTCTCCCCCAAGTCGACGGCGTAAAGGGCGGTGACATTGAGAAGACGAGTGGCAACACAACTAATGGCTATCCCTCCAACTATGTATCGCCAGAAAGCTCGGCCCGCGAACTGATGCATCGGGGGGCCAAAGCCGGTCCCCCAGGTTCGCACAACGGCCACCAAAGCACCAATGAGGAGGCCCTGGGCGTCAACTCCCCCATCGCCAAGCTGTATCTCACCTTTGACACAGAGCTACCCGTCGTTTATGCGAACCACTACTCGAACCTCCCGCCTTCGACAACTGGATCAGCAGCAGTAGCATCATCATTAGACGGCCTGCCCCCGGCGCCGGACCTGAGTCGGTACACCGACCCGCACCACTGGCCCGAGTCACGCAAGAACGTCATGCTGCTACTCTCGTGCGTCGCCACGCTGCTGACGGCCTACGCCGCAGGCGCCTACTCACCGCCGACGGACCTGATGGCCGCCGAGTTCGGCTGCTCGCGCACGGCTGTGCTCGTCGGCATCACCCTGTTCACGACGGGCTTCGCGCTGGCGCCCATGGTGCTGGCGCCCCTGTCCGAGATCCACGGCCGGTACCCCGTCTTCGTCGTGTCGGGTGCCGTCTACGTCGCCTTCCAGGCCGCATGCGGCGCTGTCACCACCCTGGCCGGCATGCTCGTCTCGCGCTTCTTCTGCGGCGTCGGCGGCAGCGTGTTTAGCACCATGGTCGGCGGCGTCATCGCCGACGTCTGGCACAAGGACCAGCGCAACCGCCCCATGGCCCTCTTCAGCGGCGCCGTCCTCATCGGCACGGGGCTCGGCCCCCTCAGCGCGAGCGTCATGGTCCACCGCTGGGGCGGCGGCGGCAGCGAGGGCGTCGTTGTCGCCGGGCCTGCAGCTAGGTGGAAGTGGGTGTTCTGGCACCAGGTGATCCTGGACTTCGTCCTGGCCGTCCTCATCGCGGTGCTCTTCCACGAGAGCCGGGGATGCGTCCTGCTGCGAAGGAAGGCCGTGAAACTTAACGCGTACTACGGTTCGCTCGAGTCTCGGGGCTGCTTCGGGGTATGGGTCAAGGGCCCGGTGAATCGTAGCCAGAACCACCTCGATATGATACGCCCGCTAAAGCAAACCGCTGCGACGACGAAGTCCACCCAGGGTGATGCGGAAGAGAAAGGGCTGGCGACTCAACCCATGGTGACGCCCTACGAAGTGCCGCCCAGCGGCGCCAAGCTGCAGCGCGTCCGCTGGGCCGTCAAGGAGGACGAGCAACACACGTCCATCGTGCAGATGATGTCGGTGTCGCTGCTGCGCCCGTTCCACCTCCTCTTCACCGAGCCCGTCGTCTTCTTCTTCTCGCTCTGGGTCTCGTTCGCCTGGGCGACGCTCTACCTCACCTTCGCCGCCATCCCGCTCGTCTTCTCCCGGCAGTACGGCTTCAACACGGAGCAGTCCGGCTATGTCTTCATCGCCATGATCGTCGGGTCCATCCTGGCCACCACCATCGGCGTCACCCAGGAAAACCTCCTCCGCCATCCCAAGTGGCAGCGCAAGGGGAGCGAGGGCGGAGAAGGGGTAGGGGGGGAAGGAGTAGGAGAAGGAGAAGGAGAAGGAGAAGAAGATAACGACCCACCTTCGCGGTTCTGGGCCTTCCTGCGCCGCCGCTTCCCCGTCGAGGCGCCCGAGTCCCGCCTCTACTTCATTTGCGTCAGCTCCATCTTGCTGCCGCTCGGGCTCTACCTCTTCGGCTTCACGTCGCACCCCTCGATCCACTGGATGAGCCCCACGGTCGCCATCGGCCTCGCCACCATGGGCATCTACTACACCTACCTGGCCACATTCAACTACCTGGCCGACGCGTACCACGACTACGCCTCGTCCGCCCTCGCCGCTCAGTCCTTCTGCCGCAACATCCTCGGCGGCTGCTTCCCGCTCGTCGTGGGGCCCCTCTTCACCAACTTGGGCGAGGACGCCGCGGGCGGGCTGCTGGGCGCCATCGCCACGGCCCTGGCGGTGGTCCCTTGGGTCTTGGCCTTCTACGGCGAGAAGATTCGGAGGCAGAGCAAGTTTGCGGTTTCACTAGCGCAGCAGTCATGACATTTACATCCTTATATACCCTCAACCTGTAATAGGACACGTTTTATATCTCGTTTCGTTCATATTGTGTAACGATTGTGATTGTAGCTTGTGACACTACGAGACCTCATTGGCTGTTCCGGGGAAATGACTACAAATCCGGGCAGTTTACCAAGCTGAACATTTGCACCTTCCCTCTTCCTCTTGGTCATTCGACGACGACGACTCCTGAAGTTGGTCAGGTTGCTGGTGTGTCCTCAAACACATTCTTGAACACCCAGAGGCTTCTCGGCTTGGTGTAGTTCTTCAGTCCCATCGTTCCCCATGACATACCTGGCGAAGTGCGCACGTGTCAGTTAGTTACTTTTACGCCTGCATCATCATCGTTATCATAACACCACTCCTCTTTCTTCTCTCTCGCTTTTTTTCTCTTTCTCATTGATGTGCCTATGTGGATGCAGAGGAAGAAAACAAACTTACCAATTCCACTCTCCTTGTGTCCCCCGTACGGCACATTCGGCGCCACGTCGAAGTGCGAGTTGACCCAGACGCTGCCCGCGCTCAGTTGACGCGCCATACGCTCGGCGCGGGCGACGTCGCGGCTCCAGACCGAGGCGCCGAGGCCCGTGACGCTATCGTTGGCACGCGCTAGCACATCGCCCTCGTCGCTCCACTTGAGCAAGGGGACGATGGGCCCGAACGGCTCCTCGGTCACGATGCGGGAGGTGTCGGGCGGGTTGTCGATGATGGACGGGGTGATGAGGTAACCGCCCTTGGAGCTTCCCTCCTCGACGACGCCGCCTTCCAGGGCGGTCTGGTAGCCGCTTTGCTTCGTTTCGGCGTAGAGGTCCTTGACGGATTCGAATCTGTGTTGTCTATGTGTTACTACTCCTGCTCCTGATATCAAGATATACCGCGTGTGAAAGCCGGCTCTGGTTATAGTCCCTCAAAACAGACTTCTCTTTCACATACGACCACATCCTGCTGAATACTAGGGATCCCGTCCGCTCTCCCATATATAAGCAGCAGAGAGCCGAATTAGTACTAGGGTCGGTGACGACCTGGGAATCCTCGGTGTTGTATGTTTTTGTCTTTTGACGTTCTTTTTGCTTCCGATCGATAGTGATTCGTTCCTTTGGCTCAAATCACAAGGGACACAAAAATCAGTAGCCAATGAGAGAAGAACAACTTACTGCATGCGGTTCTGCACCGGCCCCACCACGACCCCGTCTTCGAACCCACCGCCGGTACGGATATTCTCGCGCGTAAACTGCACCATGGCGTCGCGGAACTTGTCGTAGATGGCCTCGTGGACGTAGAAGCGCTTGGGCAGCATGCAGATCTGGCCCGTGTTGAGGAAGGCCATGGTCGTGAGCTTGGGCACGCACACGGCCAGGTCGACGTCGTCGCACAGGATGCACGCGTCGTTGCCGCCCAGCTCCAGGAGGTACCGCTTCAGCGTCCGCGCGCAGCTGGCGGCCACGCGCTTGCCCGTCGCGATGGAGCCGGTGAAGGCGATCATGTCGATGTCGGGGTGCTGTTTCGGGAGAAGGTTGGGTGCGGTCAGTATCGAGAGGGGCAGATGGTACTTGATCGGCTACAGCCCCTTTTTCTATTTCTTTTTTCTTTCTCCTTTTTCTCACAGGGGCTAGCAGGGCATCGTTTTCTTCAAATTGCACTGCAGCATAAAACAACCACAAAGCAAAAGAACACAAACTCACCTCGGTCATCCAGGGTCCCAGCTGGTCGTCTCCGCTGAGCACCTGGACCACGCCCGGCGGGAAGACGGTGGCGGCCAGCTCGCCGAGCTTGAGGTCGCAGTAGGGCGTGTAGGGCGATGGCTTCATGATGAAGCAGTTGCCCGTGGCGAGCGCGGGGGCCAGCTTGCCGATCCCCAGCATGATGGGCCAGTTCCAGGGCACGATCCCGCCGCAGACGCCCAGGGGCGGGTACGTCGCGTAGATGGTGCGCTCCGCCGTCTCCTCGAGGACCTCGTCTTGGATCTCCATGGTGGCGAAGGCGCGGAGCCAGATCAGGCTCATGTCGACTTCGGTCTATTTTTGTGATTGTATTGTGTTAGTAGTTAGTCTAGTGCACAAAGCTACTTGCCTAAGTTACGTGGTTCTGTCTGTGGCGAATTTCTATGTGAAGTTCCGTGGAAAGTGGGAAGAGATGGTCGGTCACCTTGGAAAGACTGAGTGGTTTTCCTTGCTCCATGGTCTGGAGCTTCTCCAACTCCCCGCGGTTCGCCTCGATGACGTCCGCATAGCGAAGCAGCATCTCCGACCTCTGCTGAAAGGTCGTTGCGGACCAAGTGGTGAAGGCCTCGCGGGCGTGCCTCACTGCGTTGTCGAGGTCTTCCTTGGTGGCTACAGGCACCTCCCACAGGGGCTTTCCCGTGGAGGGGTCGATGCTGTGCCTCGTGGTGGTAGTTGGCACGATCTCATTGTTGATGATGTTGCCGCGAAAGTGCTACAAAGTCAGACCTCAATTCGAACTGAACCAGCAAGGTTGCTTTCTCCCAGGGGACCTCTAGGGTGGCCTCGATACTTACAGTCGTGTCCATGGTGGAAGCCATCATGCCTAAGAAGCAGCGATGGAGGGTTTGCGGTTTGCGATTTGCGATTGTGAGTTTGTTTCTACAAGATCTCACTAAATACATATATATAAACCAGCCCAGAAGTCGAGTTTTTATGTTGTTGACTATCCGGCCAGAATCACCTCGGTATCACCAACATGTGAGGGGTACCGTCTATTATTGGCTCGCTAGATAGTCCCCTGCCAATATTTGTGTTACGGCGAATCACTCATTGGTCGAGTTCGCTCACATACTTGGCATGTCGTAAAAAAAAGGACAGGTCAAGTTCTACTGACGTTTCTTTATATCATAGAGATGTTCCCCTCCTGCCGGATCAGGCAAACATAGAGTAAATTATCCCAAGAAATTACAACTACAATACGAAAACAGTAATTATCGAATGATGATCAACCTCCAGAGTTGACAGCCTCTTAAGTATCTGACTCATCCTCGTCCAGGCGGTTTCCCCTCACGAGAGATGCATATTGGACCTCCAATAAGCGACCAGATCACACGTCGATAGAAATACATTGCAGATGTCATGCTTGGCGTGGCTACAGAACCTTTATGCAGCAGGAGCAATCTTGGAATTCGACGAACAGCCTGATGAGAGTATGCAGTTTGTTCGTCTGAGGCTGAAATACCATTATGTTCTCGCTGTCGCCGCTTATATATTACATCTTATATATTCTGGTAAAACATATAACACCTGCGAATCCGCATTGTAAATATCGATCGAGGCCATAACTCATGAGTCTGCTGGCCCCTTGGTTGTTGTACCAAGTCAGTGTCGTATAAGAGGAAGTAGGTTTGTGGTTATTATATATTATCATTGATCGTGCCTCGAATGAGGTGGGTTCTACATGCTGCAAAAGATTTCGCAGCTACTATGCAATCTGGTTACTTTGCCCCGCGTCATGTTCTGAGTTTTCGACGAGAAACGCAAGCAGTGGGTCAACAGACTGATTCTGAAAACACCCCTTTTGGGATGCCCCATTAGCCAAGGTTCTCCCAGAAGTCAGCGCAGCCCTGCAAGTCGTCCACGTTGAGGAGATCGACGTTGGCGTCCCACAGGGTGCGCCAGACGGCGTTGCGGGTGCCGACGGGCCAGTTAGGCAGGTCCCAGTAGCGGACCTTGATGCCCTTGGCGTGGGCGGTCTCGACCTGGCTGCGGAGCAGGCCGGCCTGGGTGTCGTTGAGCAGGCCGCCGGTGCCGCGGACGTCGCCGAACTGCGACGTGAAGGCGGTGCTGGCGATGGGCGTCACCTCCTTGGTGATGTTGCTGAAGGCCCCGCCCAGCGTCGGCAGCGGCCCGTCCCAGAAGTAGTCGCGCGGCGACACGCCCTGCACCAGGTTCAGCGGCGTGTTGCCCGTCCCGATCACCGTCACGGGGCCCGCCTTGACGGCTTTTCCGTCGTAGCTGGTCAGGTAGCCCGCGTCGCGCAGGGGCGCCAGGGCTTTCACGACGTAGGGCCAGGTGGCGGCCCCATCCGTCTTGAGATCTACCCAGAGATAGCTGTTTGCATTGCATCAGGTCAGTACTGTTTTCTCTAGAGTTTCATTGTCTGCCTCAAAACGTACAGAGTCTGTCCGGCGACGGTATCGAAGACGCCGTTCTTGGTGGGGCCATCGGTCACGAACTGGCTGTCGGGGTTCTGGCGGCGCAGGACGTCGAGGATGGGCTGGATGTAGAGGGCGTCAAAGGTGCGCTCCTTGGTTAGGGCGCTCGTCTCGTGGCCGACGTGCAGGGTGTCATTGTAGAGCCAGACATCGGCCTCGACGCTCACGGCGCCGGCGGACAGGGCGCTCCAGAATGGGAGGGGGCGCCAGTAGTCGTTGTGGCTGTGGAAGGCCTTGGGTATGATGCCCTGCGTCAGCTGCGTCGGATACTTGTACAGCGGGTTGTTTCCGGACGCAGCCTGGCCCAGGATGTCGGTCAGGGACATGGAACCCGTAGAGGGGACAGCGGCCGGGCCGGCGGCAGATGCGGATGTGGCGGCCAGCAGGCCGGTGGCGGCGAGTTGTGCGCGCATGTTGACCAGTAGGAAGGTAGCCAGAGTTTGGAATAGGTCGTAGAGAAGGGACAACTGCATGGCCTGGCTTATCTGTATAACTATATTATATATATAGTTCGATAAAAGAAGGAAACTGCAGGGGCAACCAAATTAACTTTCAACTCCGATCCATAGATGAGAGCGAGTGTAAATGGTGGGTGTCCAAAGGGGCAGGGGGCAATGAATGAGTTGATGAGTGATTCGACACTTGTAGCCAATCGGCGTGGGCACGTGCATGGGACGGACGGCAATAAGAATTCGCCATGACATCAACCCCCGCGGGATCCTTGCATGTCCATATTCTCCATTCTTGGCATCGAATATTGGAATATTGGAATACCAAGTATCCATCATCCATCTAAGGTTACGAGACTACTTGATAACACCAGGTGGATATGAGATGCGGGTGTCTTATTATGCATAAGTCCACGTGGTACCGAAACAGTTGCTATCTCCGGCTCCGGGCCATCTTATTAGTTAGATAGATACAGCACCAGGTCGGAAAGAAGATCCAAAGCACCAAAATCAAAAGGCCAAAGCACTCCTGAGGCTCAACCAGAGTTCCCGGCACCACGATATTGTTCACAGTATTCATTCTCATAAGATACAATGACAGCCTCACATGACTATTCCCCTTGTCTTGGGTTGATGCTGCACCAAGCGATTCGCGGCAGGAATCAGGAATGCGCATCTGTGTTGCTTCTTTGTTTCCCCTCATCTCCCACTCCCATCCCGCATCCGTCTATTCCAGAAAATGAACAATGCAGAATACTCGTCCGTAGTAGCAAAGGACTTGTATGAGAAATTACAGACTTTGTAACAATGAAAAAATGCATGCACAATCATAGGCGTCGTGCAGTCGCAGCCTCAGACGGGATTTCTCCTCTTTCTCCTCTCCTTCCCAAGGCATGTAATCACTTACCCCTTGCTACCGGAAGCAAGAGACTCCTGTGACTTTGGATCGTATTGATATATTTCTCCTTCTTCTTCGTCCTTGGTGGTAAATAGTTCCCTCCCATCAGACTCGAGAAAAGACTTGCCCAAACCTATCAAGATGACCGGGCTTACCGATGAAGAGCGGGATGCCGAGGCGAAACGCAGGGAGTACGCGAAAGCCAACAACGGACTGATCAACCTGCAGCTGGCCTACCACATCCCCGTCAACCGCCACGCCATGGACACGGTCACGGAGGTCCTGTGGGGGACCATCAACCCGGTCCTGCAAGACTTTGTGTACATCGCCCCGTCTAACGGGCCCGACCTCTGGAGCGACGACGAGCCCAAGGCCGACGCCGCCATGGAGGCCATCGAGGTCTACAGCAAAACGCGCAAGTGCAATAGGGACTTCTACGTCTGGCTGGAGAAAATCTCCCTCGTGCCCTTCGTCATCTGGCCCCTCTGGGTCGAGGACGAGTTCGGCTCGCACTGGGTCGTGCTGTACTGGAAGTCCGAGAGGCGCGAGACCAAGAATGGCGACGTCGTCTCCTACATCACCGACATCCGCCTGGTAGACCCGGCCCTCGACCACGGTTATTATCTTAGCAGCTTCGAGAAGAACAAAGAGCGCCGTCTCCGCATCACGCGCCGCTTCCTCAAGCTCCTCGGCTACTTCCGGACCGTCTACGCCTGCGAGGGCGTCGCGTCGCTGCGGTGGGACGACAAGGACCCCGAGCTGCTCGATAAAGAAAGCAACGAAGAAGGCGGCGCGCTGCAGGGGTTTTACACCAACTTCCTCCTGGAGCCGGGCGACAACGCCACGGGCGAGCGAGTCTACCACGTCGTCAAGGAGCTCCTCGCGGCCATCCTCGCCATCGAAATCGACACGGCGCTGAGCGACGAGCCCCTCACCTACAACGAAGAGTTCATTCACCACTACGACCACATCGGCAAGCTGACCTACGTCAACCCCTACCTGGCCCGCATGGAGATGGCCGGCATCTGCGCCTGGAGGTGCATGGAGGCCCGCGACTACATGGAGCGCATCACCCTCGAGCCGGTCCGCCACGGCAAGATCCCCGTCACGATCAACGGGGTCCCACACCTGCTCGCGCCCAACGAGATGAAGCAGCCCGAGGACTGGGAGTTCATCCCCATGAGCTGGGATTTAGGGATCGCGGAAGCTATACATAACCAGGCGAATAAGGATGCTGCACCAGAACAAGCGGACCAGACCGGTGCCGGGCACGTGCAGAATGTCCGCGATCTCAACACGGCGGCTCCGCCCTCGGAGCTGGACGACGTACACATGTCGGATACACCAATGACGACCGACATCCCACAGAAGAGACCATTGGTTCCGTCGCCCGGAGATGGCAGCAAAGAATCGACAGCAGCAAAGAAACAAAAACTGGGCACTATCTTCCAATAGACGTTCGTTCCCTGCTGATGTGCCTGATTTATTCTAGTACTAGCCAGGTATAAACATTGCACTCACTTTAATATATATAACCGTTATACTTGTGCGAAGAACAGAGGAAGATGTGTAATATTGGCCAAGTTGTGATGTCTGAATTTATCATATGTTAAACAGTCCCTCAGCCGGCACTTGTGCAGGTGTAGAAAGACAACTTAAGCACTCAGGAGTAACAGCGGTGCTTGTGCTTCTTATTGTCGCCACAGCAGCTCGAGGGCAAAGGGCGCCGATGTAGATAGAAATGAACCAGCCTTCCTAGTCAATTCAATTAGATATGCCAAATCAGTAGGTTACAAAATGATTCACATATCGCACACAGAGTACCTACCCTCCCACCCTATTTCTCACCTTCAACTCAGGACTCAGAATCTTTAAAGTCTGACAGCCATATGAAGCATTTCACGTCAAAGCACCCATAATGATCAGTAGTTAAGAGCATGCACACTGAGGATTTAAAAAGCACAAGTAAGTAATAGAATGTGCAATCGCCATTTTCCCCGAGGAACTCAATGTAGTGGCCATAACAGCCGGGAAAACTAAATACGGGAAATGGTATCATCTGCTCCTTTGCCCATTGATCTTCTCTGATTGGATTCGCTGCCACTCCCTCAAACGCAGGGGACGAACAAACGAATGTGAAAAAAACACCGCCGATGAGAAAAAGCAGTCGCAGTATACCCTGTGTAGCTAGTACAAAACTCAAAATACTATGGACAAGAAATGCGCCGGTTAAAGAACCCGGTGCCAAGGTTAGCCAGCTAGTAACGCCTTCACCGCTTTAACTGCTGACTGCCCAGGAACCTGGATAACGCAAGCAAATGTACACATGTAACAGCATTGCCGACATTGTTACATCGCCGAGGCTGTAACATCGCCGAGGTTGTCCATAAAACAGCTCAGGCATCGTCGAGTTGATTCATGAACTGAGTGTTGCCGAGTACGAGCCACCATTATGCTGGAGGGCATTTTCTGGCCAAGGCTCTGACGTTATTAACGAGCATCTCGACAATGTCCTGGTACTTGTTCTCGGCGTCCGGTTCCAAGAGCAAGCGGCCGTGGTCCAAGAGGACACCAGCATCCAGTTCCACCTCCAACTCGTGTTCCTTCTCGGGTCCGCGGCCAGGCAGCTGTCGCTTGACCTGAGTCAAGTCGACCTGGAAGAAGCCATGCTTGTAGCTGAGCCGGTCCTTCTCTCGATCCGGCTGCTTCTCGCGGTTCGCCATCTGGTTGGACATGATCTCCTCCGGAGTGCCATCCCAGTCCCATTCCAAGTTGACGCTGATACGGCAATCAACTGGCCAATCCGGCAGGTATATGTTGAGATCTGCCACGCGTGCCTTGACAATCTTGGCCAGAATCTCGTTCGTCTTCTGATCCGTCGTTATTCTTGCCTTCATGGGGTGTTTCGGTGACATGAGGGCCTGTACGGCGTGGGGTAGACGGGCCACCATGGACGAATGAAGCTCGTAAAACTTGTCGATCTCGCGCCGATGCTTGTATTGTATGGGTACGTGTTGGTTCCGGTTGCGAGGGTCTGTGGTGGCGACTACTTGCTTGTTGAGCCAATCATTCATGGTTCGATGTTGAAGCTGTACACAAAAAGTTAGCGGGTGTGAGAAGGACATTGGTAGGCACGCCAAGCCATAGAATTAACAAATTGCTTACCTCCGACATGCTACTGCGGAACCCGACTCTGGCATCGGAAGATAGAACGCACTCGCCGAACAGAGGGAAGTTGAGACGATCATCCGTGTCGCGGTCAATAATGGTTCCAAACTTGGCTTCGATCTCGAACTGAACACCACGCGCTTGGATCTCGGCAAGACCGGGGTTGTTGAGGACGTTCATATAGAGAAAGTCGCCGACGGCTTTGACCAAAAAGTCGATGGGCTTGTTGACCAACGAAATGCACTCCAATGGGAATGGCTGTCCCCGGAAGGTGTACCCTTCCTCTATAGCAGGCGGCAACGGCGGCGGGTTGTGGTCTTCCATCTTGACCGATGTACCACCGCCGACTGAACGCGTGGCTTCGGGGGACGTATGGCGGGAGGCATGTTCCGATTTGACATTCGATTCGCTACGGTGGCCATTGCCATTAACAAGGCCAGCCGTCACCGGGGCGGAACTGGTTACGTGTGCTTTCGCTCGGAGAGTGTAATTTCGGCTGACGTTCGGCTCTTGTTCGTGGCAACTCTGGGCCCAGCACGGTGGGCTGTTAATTGCGCAGCGGGTAGGTTTCCGACGGGGCAGGAGCGGTGAGGTAGAAGTCGAGGCCGACGTGTGCGACGGCGCGGTGCCGTGATTGCCGTTGATTCCTGGCGGCGGCGGGCGGCGATTGGTGGCAGCTTCCAATTCGTCAAGTCGAAGGTCGCGATCGTCGAGTTTCCGCTTGCCAGGCGTGGCTTCCCGAGGTTGCTGCTGGTATTGAATGCCTTCCATGACTGCTGCAGAGGCAGGCACTTGGCTCAAATTATGATTAAGTTTTTGTTGTGGTGGTGGAGGTGGAGGAGGTTGAGATTGAGGATGAGAAAATTCTGGAGGTGCACCGGGGAATGCGCCACCCTTAGATGAAGGTCTGGGCTCGCCTGCGCTACTCGGCAGACTAGGCACACGGGTCTTTGGCGAAATGCTGATGCTTCTTTCGCGTTCGCTTCGTGATGTTTGGGATTGTGAGCGTCGGTGCGATTCACCGATGGTGTCGTAAGGTGCAGTGTGGCTGCTGTTGCTGACTGCGCGTTGGATGGTGGAGGATTGCGGTGGTGGAGGAGAGGTGTGATAAGGTGATTGTTGTTGTTGTTGATGTTGTTGTTGCTGCTGTTGCGGATGCAAAGGATAAGCAGACAATGGAGCACCTGAAGGTGTCCTTTGTTGGTAGGGACTTGGCGGCTGTGCAAAATTTGAATTGCCGTGGCTAATGGAACCGATTGATTGTCTTGGTGTGCCGGACAAAGGCGCCGCCAAAGGTGTTGCTGGTTGTGAGGTTTGTCGCTGGTGTGGATGCGATTGTTGTTGTTGAAAGTGACCTTGTTGGTCAAAGTGTGGAGGACCATGACTTGTCGCTACTGGGCTTCCCATGGAGCCACCCGCCGGACCATAAGCCGATGGAGTCCCGTATGGAGGTTGGTGCGGCCCATGGGCAGAAGTCGGTGTCAGGGCTGACGCTGATTGCACCGATTGCGATCTCTGATGGTGTTGTGCCTGCTGCTGCTGCTGCTGCTGCTGTAGTTGCTGCTGTAGTTGTTGCTGCTGTAGTTGCTGCTGCTGCTGCTGCTGTTGCATTTGCTGCTGCTGCAGGTACATATGATTGCCTCCTCCTGGTGTTCCCACTGGTGATGTTTGTGGCATGACCTGCTGACCTGGCACAGAATACGAAACTGAACCATGCTGCGGCGTTGGCATGCCCACCGGTGGTGCTGCTCCTCCCTGAGATGCATAGCTCCCTCTCGGGTCGTGTGGATAACTGCCCATCTGTGCAGGGCCATATTGTTGGAATCGCTGCTGCGGACTGGCTGGCGGCTGACCTTGCGGTGGGAAAGGGTACCCACCGCTCGCAGCACTCAAGGACGAGGTCGGCGTGTGTCGGTAGGGGGATGGATTTGATACGGACGCGCTGCCGGGAGACCGCGGGTCAGTCATAGCCCCGGGCGGATGGATCGGAGGGGGGGCTTGTCTCGCAGGGTATCCATTGGGAGGAGGCGCGTTGTAGGATGTCGGCGATGCATACGGGGCAGAGGGTGGAAGACCCGGGTGTCCCGCCACAGCGGCGTACTCTCGAGGCGATGCGGCCGGGGCAGGGCCAGGCGATGCGTGCATGGGATGGCCATAGTCTCGGAAGCCATGGGATGGATGGCCTTGTTGTATTGGCGTTTGCGGTGCGGCGCTCATGGATGAGGATGGGGTTTTGGCCAGGGACGCGGGAGGTGGAGGAGGCTGTCTCGACGCGCCTCCTGCGCCGCTGTCCTTGTTCAGCATGGAATTGAGGTCCATGTTGCCGGGCTGATGTGCCGTTTGGCGTTCTTTCGGATCGATTCGAATCGATGCGTCGTCGCTTCGTGTCGTTTCGTCTCGTGTCGTCTCGTCTCGTCGGGCAGTATCGATGCAACCGGCCTGCTTCCACAGCGTTGACGGCGGGGATTCTCGTCGACAGCCAGATGCGTCCCCTCGCGATTACTTGGACGCAGTGTTCAAAGCCGAGTGCCACGCAGTCACGCTCTCTTTCTTCTCTCTAACACAAGCAACACTATCCCTCACAGATTCCACGTCATCGATACTGCATCAACGCGATTATCGCCGGTCCACAAATAAATTCATCAGATAAGATATCCTAATTAGAACAGTAAGAGATGGGATTGCTCTTTTCCGCGCGATTCGGGTCGTTGCGCAGAGGATCAGAGGATGGCGAAACTTTGGCGACCGGGGAATCAGAAGGGTTGCCGCTGCTGCCTGTCTTGATGCCGCCCACTAGGTTGGTATGCGCCGGTGATCGTGAATGGTTGTTCTTTAGCTGCACGTTCCAGCCTCTCGGGAGGATACGACGTTTCGGGTCGTGCGCGCGCTCTGCCGTTGGGGAAAATCGCGTCGGGCGCAATAGGCAAACAGGGGGCCTGGTGGGATTGCGATTGATGCGCAGATAGCAATTGATGCCGGCGAAAAGATGGAGGGCGTTTACAGACCCTGGGCGACAGAGGTGCAGAGGGAAGGGCAGCAGAGAAAGGTAGGTAGAAGAGAGAAAAATTAATAAAAAAAAAAAGGCTAAGGTGTGTCTTGGAATATTGGGTGGTGTAGTATATGCAAACGGAATCCCCAGGTTGGGCGGCGGCGTGCGTTTTGCGGCTCGCTCACACACTCTCTCACACCCGATATACTTTGCAGTATCTTTTCTTGTCTAATCTTTTGCTTTTTTTCTTCTTCTTCTTCTCTTCTTTCCGTCCGAAAGTCTGGCTGTTTGGCTCTTGGTCTTTTGGATTGGATTGGTTACTGCCCGGCTGTTGACTGCTGCTGACGGATGCTCCTGCTCTGCTCTGCTCTGCTTTGCTGCAAGCTTAGGCTTAGGGACGGTGCTTGCTTGGTGCTGCTTGGTGCTGGGTGCTAGTTATCTGATGGCAATGTTCGCGAATCAATTCGAGGTTGGAGGCCGGCCTGGCTGATTGGGCTGTCCAGGGCCAAAGTGCCAGGGTGGGTGCCGTTGAGAGTGTTTCAATTTCTTACCCACAATTAGGCAATCATCAGCCTCAAGTCTTTCTCCATCGGTTCTGATTAAGAGAGGGGGGGAGGGAGGGACAGGGCCGGGGTTGTTGGTTCAGATTCCCAAATCTTGGTGGATGTCCATGGGTTACGTTACGATGGGCAAGGCTGACTTTTTTTTATTTTAATGTCCCTCTCTCTCTCTCTTCTAGTCTCCGTCGCGCTCGCTCGCTCGCGTGTGTGGTTGAACAAAAAGGTGCTGGGTCAAATCCAATTGAAGACCGGGAGGAGACACAAGGAAGAAAAAAAGATGGGGAGAGATGGTCTGGTCTGGGGTTCGTGTCTCTCTCCTCCTATCTATACCTTAAGTTATACCTAATGTATCCTTTATCATTGAGTTGGTCCTCAGCTACAAACGATATCACAGCAGACAGGTACAGACCATGTCGGTCTATGTACTACCACCACCACCACCACTACTGCCCCTGCTACTGCTACTGCTGCTAAACATCCATCTTGTCGTGGCCCATCTAGCCCACCCGGTATAGCAGTGTGTAGGCCTAGCCCCCCCCAGAGACCAATGACGAAGCTCCCCAGCCAGCCAGTCCAGGGTCAATGACATAACATAATCACCAGGTGTGCGGAGTGTATCTTGTCGATATGCCGTATTGCAATTGCGCCATCGGCAGTTGAACTCGTCTGTCGCAGCAGATCCAATCATTTACCTGTTTGTCTGTGATGCCCTCATCAATTTCTCTGTACTTGTAGCTTACCTGCTTATTACTTCCTAGTGGGAGAGCTGGAGCTACTTGGCAATTTCGGTTCCTGCACGGCCCGACATCGCGTTATGAGGTTAAGAGCGAAGGACGCACGCCTACTACTACATGCCACCTAACCTACCCCGGTTTCTGCCTGGATCGACACTTTTGTTGCCCGGGTTTTTTACTTTGGACCTCATCACAGCTTTATCGCTACTACTAGAGGCTGCACTAACAAGTCAACCTGTCAACTATATACACGTACCTACATACCTCTATATCCCGTAGCCTGTACCAGACCTGCTAGTCGGTTATGGTACTGTCACCATGAGGCAGCCAATACCAATAACCAGCGCTGTCAATGTAAAAACTGGAAGAAGATATGCACCGTGCAGAACACTGCAGGTGGTAGGTGACAGTAGCTGCTGGTCCAGCTGCCACTTGATAAGCATAGGCACAGGCTATACCAGATGGCCAGCCAGAAGGTACGCAGACTCGACTCTAGTCTGTTTGACCAATTAGATCAATTGTGAATGAGAAAAAGGCAGGAAGATATCAATCGGGGGTTGCAGATGCGACAAGTGCTGGCAAACGCAGCAGTGCAGCAGTGCAGCACCACACATTCGTTGGTCCCACGTAGAAACGAACTTCATCCCCAGAATGGAATGACAGAATGACAGAATGAACGGTACATTGATTTCCCGGGCTGCTCACCTTGCTCACCTTGCTCACCTAAGCTAAGCTATGGGGGTGTTCGCAGTGGGAGTTCATCTTTTCTAATGCCACCCCCTCTGTTAATGGATTGGAGTGCAGCTCCGAAAGGTACTTGCAGCTCTGTGAGAGACGCTCGGACCATCGGCAAGGCAGAGCTGTTCCTGACGTGTACCGCTGCTGGCTAGGCTGGCTGGCTTGGGGCTTTGGTTTGGCGCAATCCAATGTGTTCATTTGCCTCGTCGTCCTTAACCACTTTTGCGCTTCAACCTCCACAACATCGGCGACGTCAGCCATCTATCTCTCCCCCCCCCAAAAACCACAAGCATCATTCCTCTGGAAGGCAGTGGCACGTCAGCAATAATTCGGGTTTCTATTTCCCTCTCCCTCTACCCGCCATCGCATCATCATCGCCCCAAGGCTTCTCGAATCCCCCAACCATCCTTCGTGCGGGTTTCGCAAGCCGTAATAGAGGCTTCTCAACATGCCAGGCCTCGTGACTGCCACCGGAGTGCTGGGCTTCCTCGCCGACGAGGAGCCTGAGCTCAAGGTCTTCGCCCTCCAGACCCTGAACGATGACATCGATACCGTTTGGACCGAAGTTGCCGGTGCCCTCGGCCAAATGTATGTGATTGATGAAACACTCCTCCCTCGCCTTGTCCGCCACCATCACCATCACCATCACCATCACCATCAATTACTAACCATACCTTGTCTGTTTGTAGTGAGGCCCTGTACGAAGACGAGTCCTTCCCCGAGCGCAAGCTAGCCGCTCTTGTCCTTTCCAAGGTCTACTACCACCTGCAAGCCTACGATGAGAGCATGTTCTTCGCCTTGGCCGCCGGCCATCTCTTCAAGCTGGATAAGCCCGGCGAGTTCGAGGAGACCATCATCTCCAAATGCGTCGACCATTACATCGCCGCCAAGAACGAAAACCACACGGTTCTCTCCCAGAAGGACAGCGAAGACAAATCCTTGCCTGCTTTGGCGACTGCCTTCAGCGGAGCCAACGACGGTAACAACGCCTCCGCCCTCATCTCGCCAACCACTCCCTTCTCCCAGTCCACCCTCCCCTCCAAATCTCTCCTGTCCCGTGCCTCGACCGACAACACCATCCTCGAGCCCTCGTTCGAGCCGCCCAAGAAGCAGCACCGCTCTTCATCCATCGCCCTGTCACAGAACGAGCTCAACACAAGACGTGCAATCGATGCCGTCATCGAACGCCTCTACGAGAGCTGCCTGAAGGAAGGTCGCTACAAGCAGGTCGTTGGTATCGCTGTCGAAGCTAAACGCTTAGACGTCGTCAGCAAGGTGATTCAGCGTGCCGATTCGGACTACAAGAAGTCCAAGGGCAAGGCTGCCGACGAAGAGACTCTGGGCCCCGCCGAGGAATTGATGGACTATTGCCTTACCATCTGCCTCGACATTGTCCAAGAGCGTGCTTTCCGAGATGACATCTTACAACTGGTGCTGGATATCCTTACCAGCGGCAGGGCCAAGGACCCCGACTACTTCTCCATCGCCAAGTGCATCGTCTACCTGAACAAGGATGAGCAAGCCGGGACCGTCATCAACCACTTGGTGAAGGAGGATACACCTCATTCCACCGCTATCGCGTATCAATTTGCCTTTGATCTGTACGACAACGGCACACAAGAGTTCCTGGCCAAGGTCATTGCGCCTTTGCCCTATGCCGACTCGTCTTTCGCTAAGACGGATAACGATGCGACGGAACTTGACCCCCTGATGGCCGATACGGACGAGCTAGCCACCGTGGCCGACAAGAAGGAGGCCAAGGTCTACAGCAACATCCGGTCCATCCTAGATGGAACTCAGACTATCAAGCTTAACGTCGAGTTCCTCTACCGTAACAACCACACCGACCTGAGCATTCTTAACAAGGTCCGTGACAGTCTCGAAGGCCGCAACTCCATCTTCCACACCGCAGTCACCTTCTGCAATGCTTTCATGAACCAAGGTACCACCAACGACAAGTTCTTCCGCGACAACCTGGACTGGCTCGGCAAGGCCGTGAACTGGTCCAAGTTCACAGCCACGGCGGCCCTCGGTGTCATCCACCGCGGAAACCTCTCTCAATCTAGAAAACTCCTCGAGCCTTACTTGCCCCGAGGTGCAGGTGGCATCAGCGGCGGATCGCTCTATAGTCAAGGTGGTGCCCTATATGCCTATGGCTTGATTCACGCCAACCACGGCGCCGATGCCCTGGACTACCTTAAGACGCAGTTCACCGCCGCCGAGGAGGAAGTCATTCAGCACGGTGGTGCTCTGGGTCTCGGTATTGCTGGTATGGCTACCGGCAACGAGGAGATTTTCGACAACCTCAAAACCGTCCTGTTTGCCGACTCGGCTCTGAACGGTGAGGCTGTGGGTTTGTCCATGGGTTTGATTATGCTGGGTACCGGCAATGTCAAGGCTCTGGAGGACATGGTCACGTACGCTCACGAGACTACTCACGAGAAGAGTGTGCGGGGTCTGGCTCTCGGTATGGCTCTCATCATGTACGGCCGCCAAGAACAGGCAGACGTCATGATCGAGGGTCTCCTCAACGACCCCGACCCAACCTTGCGATATGGTGGTATCATGACTGTGGCTATGGCTTACTGTGGCACAGGAAGCAACAAGGCCATCCGCAAGTTGCTGCACATCGCCGTCAGTGATGTCAACGATGATGTGCGACGTATAGCCGTCATGAGTCTGGGCTTCATTCTCTTCAGGAAGCCTGGCAGCGTTCCTCGTATGGTGGAGCTCCTGTCTGAGTCGTACAACCCTCATGTTCGGTATGGTTCCGCCATGGCTCTGGGTATCTCGTGTGCGGGCACCGGTCTGGACGAGGCGATTGACCTTCTCGAGCCTATGATGAAGGACCCCACCGATTTTGTTCGCCAAGGTGCCCTGATCGCTCTCTCCATGATCATGATGCAGCAGAACGAGGTCATGAACCCCAAGGCGGCCGCCATTCGCAAGACGCTCAAGAAGGTTGTGGGCGACAGGCACGAGGACGCCATGACTAAATTCGGCGCCGCTCTGGCTCTTGGTATCATTGATGCTGGAGGACGGAACTGCACCATCGGCCTGCAGACGCAGACCGGCAACCTCAACATGGCGGGCATCGTCGGCATGGCCGTCTTCACCCAGTACTGGTACTGGTTCCCCTTCACCCACTTCTTGTCATTGGCCTTCACCCCCACTTCCATCATCGCCCTCGACCACGAGCTGGACATAATTGACGTCAAGTTCCACTGTTCCACCAAGCCGAGTCTGTTTGACTACCCGCCGGAGCAGGAGGTCAAGACGGAGGAGGGCCCTGCTTTGATTGCAACGGCTATTCTTTCCACCACTGCTCAAGCCAAGCGTCGCGCACAGAAGAAGGAGCGCGCCCAGCGTCGCGAGAGCATGGATATCGACGCGCCCGCCAAGCCTAGCACCGAGAAGATGGACGTTGACGATCCGAAGAAGCCCGAAGACGCCAAGAAGGACGAAGAGGCGGTTGAGGGTGACAAGGAGACATCGGCCCCTCCTACCGATTCGAAGAAGAAGCCCGGCTACGATATCGAGAACATGACTCGAGTCCTTCCCGCTCAGCTCAAATACATCAGTCCTATCAAGGGTCGCTACTGGCCGGTCAAGCTTGTCCGACCAGGCCCGTTAGTAAGTAGACATCACCCTACATATGCAGTTGCCTTGTATGAGACGTTTCGGAAGCTAACAATGCCACAGCCTACGGGAGGACCCATCCTTCTCCACGACACCGAGCCAGAACAAGCCAAGTACCTGATAGAGGAGAAGCTTAAGAAGGTTTCTACCGACAAGGCCCCTGTGCCCAACGCAGGCGGCGCTGGCGGAAATCGACAGGCCCGCACCGAGCTGGAGAACCGACTGCTCCAGTCCTTTGGCGTCAACCCGCCGGTCACGCCCGGCGGCGCCGGAGGAGCGGCCGCGGCCGTGGGTGTCCTGACGGCTGTGGACGAGGACCAGGAGGGCGACGAGGAGGCCCAGCCGCCTCGGGACTTTGAGTACTTCACGGAAAATGAAGACGAGGGTGACGACTAAGCAGCAGCGGGAGAGCGCGTGTTTTTGTAGATTATTCGGAACATAGACGGGAGGGCAGAGGTGGCCCGGCGAGCAAGTAGATGTGTATTAGTAGGTAGACTATGAAAACATCGGGCGAGTTGCGGAGAGACGTCTCTTCGCTGATTTCGCTGCATGCTCAAATCACATTTCTGCCTTCCTCGCGTTCGCATTCATGACTGCTGACTGGAATTGTGCATGCATCTTGCTATGCGACGATAGGCGTCTGTACGACGATGAGATGCGTCATGGTAGTGCTTCAGCGCGGGTGGTCAGCAGGCTCGCTTCTTATTCGTTGCAACAGTGAGCGGCATTCATTTTACAGGTTCGGGTCAAAATCATTTAGGTCCAACTGATACCATGGGCGCCGCCCCTATAGGATGGCATACACAAAGGCAGATTGGCTCCCCCTCTTGCACAGCCACCAATGGTGCATGGTGGCAGTGAATCAGGCTCCCAGGGCACCCGCTTACCTGACAAACATTCGTACCCGACAAAAGGATTCGCAGGCCTCCACGGAGCATACTGATCCTTCAGGTCATTTCACACCTCACAGTTTTTCTAACGTCCATGGCCTCCAACTAGATAGGCGGTCTCCTCATGGATCCATTGGCAGCCTTTAGCGTGGCGGGAACGGTCGCACAGTTCATTCAATTCACAGCCAGCCTGATTCACGAGTCTACCGAGATCTTGCAATCAGCGAACTCAGCTACGAAGGCTGTCGAAAACGCAGATGTCGTCTACAGTGCCCTGCTTGACTTGGATGAGAAGCTGAGTCGCTCACTTGAGCAACCCGCGGGCCCATACAATGGGAGGGTCGGCGGCGAGCTCAAGGCACTGGTGAGCGCATGCAGTGAAGACTGCCGCAGTATACTTGAGATTACCAGGCGTCTAAAAGCACAGATGGGCCCAAATAACCGACTGCAGAGCGTGAAGATGGCCTTGCAGGCGGAATGGAAAAAGTCCGACATCGAGAAACTCGACGTCAGACTGCGAAGGAGCCAGATTACCTTGGGTGTTGTCATGTCCTTCGTATCAAGGTAACGCACGCGCCCTAGTCCCTACCTGCTATATACCCATACGATATGACTGACTCGGTCCAGTGAATATCAGAGGGAACACAATGTTAAACTCACGAAACTTCAGAGGCAAAGCGAGCTTCATCGCCTGAACCAAGAGCGGCAGTTTTCTGAGCTCCGAGGGCTCCTGGTTTCACTCTGTGATCAAGTCTCGTCGCTAAGAAGTATCGACGCATGCAGCGGAAGTGATGACTTTGAAGTTGAGCGGTCACTGAGACAATTGCAGGCTTTACGCCCAGAAGCGCTCAAAGTCTTCTCCGAAGTGGACATTGCCGCAATCGAAGAACGAATGAGAGACCTGAACATGGGTACAAATGAGCGAGAAAAACAGCTGGCTATTATCGACAGCTTCGACTTTGTGGCCCGCCCAGCCCGATATGAAGCAATAACTGAAGCCCACGCCAGAACATTCCAATGGGCGTTCGATACTGGTTGTGGAGGACTCTTGTCCTGGCTACGCGGCGGTTCCGGTGTCTTCTGGGTTTCAGGTCGTCCCGGTTCGGGGAAGTCTACCTTTATGAAATACCTGATCGGCCAATCGCAGACGCGAAAAGCACTGAATTGTTGGTCGAGCCCCGGAGAAGCAATAATGTCAAGCCACTACTTCTGGATACATGGAGCTTCAATGCAGAAGTCGTGGGAGGGTTTCTTACGAACTGTTCTTTACGAAATTTTCCAGCAATGGCCTTCCTTGTTACCACCCAGCTGTAACAATCGATGGACGTCGGAATCTCCAAGCTTCTGGTCAAGACCATGGTCTCTGAGCGAGCTGCGAGAAACGTTGCATGCAGTCACTCACAGTGCACACCTCTCAACCAAAATTTGCTTCTTTATTGACGGGCTGGATGAATACGACGGAGACCACCACAAAGTGGTTGAAGACATCGATGCACTCACCCAGTCGGCTAACGTTAAGGCATGCGTGTCAAGCCGATCCTGGAACGTGTTCTGTGATGCATTTTCACAGAATAGCTTGCAGGTCTTGTACATCCACGAATTGACTGAAGGTGACATCTACCAGTATGTCCAAGACCGGCTTTCAGCACATCCTCGATGGCCACACCTGGTTTCCCGGGCTGGTCAAGCGCATCAACTTATCCAGAATGTAACCGATAGGTCCCATGGTGTGTTTCTATGGGTCTTCCTTGTGACGAAATTGCTTCGAGACGGCCTTACAAACGATGACACCATGTCTGACCTGTCCAGAAGGCTTGCCAGTTTTCCTACAGACCTAGAAAACTTCTTTGACCATATGGTACAGAGCGTCGAGTCCATTTACCATGAAAAGATGGCAAGCACACTCCTAATGGCAAAAACAGCAACAGAGCCACTGTACGTACTGTCCTACGAATTCCATGACCGAGAGCATGATGATCAGCACTATTATGCCCAAATGCCACATCGTTACTTGTTGCAACATGAGCTTCTTGCTATAGAAGAGCGAGTTGAACGGCGCCTCAACGCGTATTGCAAAGGACTGCTTGAAGTCCATGACGACCGAGTATTGTTTCTGCACCGAACGGTAGCCGACTTTTTAGGCCTGCGTCACATACTACGCCAGCTCGAGAAGAAATGCCCGCCATGGTTTCGCCCTGAGCTTTCCTGCGCGAGGGCAGTCCTGGGCATCATGAAATCCACACCAGGCTCCGGTCTAGATGGTGATTTTTCAATTGGTCTCGGCTCGCGTGTTGAGTCCGTGATGGCCTTCGCCGCTCTATACGATGGGGAACCCAGTGAATTCCGTGACGAATTTTACCTGCTGCTAGATGGGGTTGAGACGACGATGAGAGGGAGACACCATGAGGACGAAAGATGGCAAGGAACACAACATTACCGCGAAGCGCTGCTCTGGTCTGGGAATCCAAACTACATCGACAGAGCACTCAAAAAGAACGTGGCGTACTTTGATGTTCTCAAATGTACCCCCTTGCATAAACTATCCCTCGATGACACCCCGACAAAGTACGTGGACGCTTTTATGGTTCTACTTCGCCATGGCGCAGATCCAAATCAAGAGTACGAAGAACAGGCCAGCCTAGGATCTACTATACATAAACTGACGCCCTGGACGAGACTCATCTCTCTGTCCATATGCCAGGATGGTGACATAGCCGCACCATCCAGGCTTTTGGTCCCGTTTGGCACAATCTGCGAATCCGGATTGCTCTGTATGTTCCTTCGTCATGGAGCAAACCCCAATGCCGTAATATGCAGCGGAAAGAGAAGGAGATGCTCACTTGCTTGGATCGACATACTATTCGCCTGCTTCGAGGTAAGCACTCATGATGAGGTCGCATACCTGGAAGTACTGGGGCATATTTCAGAAAAGGGGGCGCTGGCCTCCTCCACTGGGGAAGTGCCATCGAGTACAATCATCTTGAGAAACTTCTTCCGCGCCCAATACGCACGCTCTTGGTTCTCAGTGTTTGCTACTCAGGTCACAGAGAAAGTCATAAAGATGGCTTGCAACTCGCAATGGGATTTGACTCAAACCTGGCCCGAGATAAGGAGAACTCTCGGGGTGCAGCCGCTGCAGAGACTGCAGCAGATTTACCGTGAAATTGAACGGGAGAGGATGGAGGACCTGGTGGCTAAAGATATGAACCACGGGACAAAACGACCGAACCCATCCGCAGAAAAGGACGGCGAACATGGACGGAAAAGACCAGCACTGGGTGTATAGTGGTTTGGATATCAGCCAGGGCTATGTCTCCTTTTCCTTTCTTCCTGAACCCCTCGGCACCCCAAGTTATACTGGGCTTGCCCAGTAGGGAAAATATGCCTTAAATCAGATATGAAAGCATCACCTCTGGCCATCATAAGAGCGCTTTATTGGCGCCGTTGGTGGTTATCGGCGGCAAGGCGTAGAATTCCTCACCTCATTCGTCCACCACCAAGATGGCGGTTGGTGATTTTCATTAAGATGGCCAGGCTATTGATGTTTGCTATGTAACGCCACCACAAATGGGTGCACGGACTTTGGGTTTTCATTGCCAGAACCCATGGTCTTGCTTTCAAGTTGATCTTCTTCGCCTCCTCCTCAAACATTCAACTTCTTCGAATGGCCTGGCCTGCTTAGTCCCCTTGGTTAGCAAACGAATCGCCCTCCGAAAATGCGTCCTCTGCAGATTTGTATCGCGCCGGTCGAGTGCGGCATTTTGACTCCCTTGCGGGTCAATGCCCTCCACCGCGCATTACGTCACCACCTGCTGAACGACCGGACTGCGCCAACATCGTCCGCCGGAGACGTCGTCCCCTCGCCATCCGCATCGCCGGAGAGCATCCCACCGCCGGCGGCTGCAGCGGTGGCGATGCTGGCCTTTGTGCCAGGGCCGTCTTACCGAGTGCCCCGGGCCAAGGACGAGCACAAGGTCAGGTCGGATCTCCAGGAGGAGCTCCAAGCTCCCCGCTTCGATAACGGAGAGAAGCAACAACAGGACGCATCAGGAAAGTCGACGACGATGCTGAAACCAGACGTCATGTTCTCAAACCACCAGAGAGCGGTGTACAGAGGACCGGGCCAATTGACACTGTGGCCCATCCTGGACACCAAGTCTCCTACGCTCTCGAAGCTCCGGGACGAAGACGCGGAGAAGGCTTTGGGAAATGCGGCCATTGCGTTCCTGGGACGACTGTACGGTAGCCAAGGTCTGGGGCTAATTACGCATCGGCCCGGTCTCGGGTTATGGGTTGACAGCAATCACTTTCGAGAACCGCGGCAGATCGCCAACATCGAGGTCTTCCCGCGGGAGCCCGAGCTGGGAGAGGAGGAGGAGGGCAAGGGCGAGAGGGGAGGAGCGGGGAAGGCCGATTCTGACATGATTAGCTGTCGAGTAGATATCAATCTCAATGTCCCTGTCATGGGCTCGTCCAAGGCGGATAATCCCTGGGCTCGCTTGGAGGACATGGGTCTCGGTAGTCAGGACACTACCAGTGTGGCGGTCGAGTTATCCGTGCATGACCACGACAGGCGTGGTGACGTACCGATAGTTACACCAGCGAAGGCCATGGAGGAGCTGGGCGCGGCATTGACGACCGAGCTGGGGCTGGGGAAAGCGCTGGTCACGGGGCCCGAAGAGGCGTTCGGCGAGGAGTGGCGGCAGATGGGCTACGAGGAGCCTGTGCAGGACCAGTCCAAGCCCGGCTCCAGCTGGCTCGCCGATGCCCTGACGCTTGGCTTCTGGAGCGTCCTTTTCGGGTTCTTTGACTGAGGGACGGACAGTCGTCGGTGTTCTAGAACGAACGTACATACATGTCCATTGAAGCCTGGGGTGCCCGTGGCTGCCGAACTGCTTTTGAGTTCGGATGGATTGCTTCATGGGTGTCGCAGCAGCGATTAAGCAAGTGGCAGCCGTGGGGATTGGCCATGTCTGTCACCTGCCAAGGGAGAAAGCTGCATTGGGCGGTAACCAATTATTCCACCGCTCGTGCGAAAGACGTGAGATTGGGATCCGAACAAATGCCATGCGTGGGTGGAACATTTACCCAGTATCCGTTCCCGAGGGGACCGTCTCTTCTAAGTACACATGACACGGGCCTGAAACGACGCAAGAGAAGTACCGTATTTCGTGTTTCTTCCTCGAGTTGCTGGTGGGAAGTGGGAAAATGTGCATGTGCTCGCCCAAGGTGCAGGCCGGGTGCTGGGGTAACAGGCAGTCATTCCCGACAATACGACGCTGGCCACTGCTTGTAAGCCAGGTTCCCGAATAACAATAACCGCAAGAGGAAATATTCACAAACTGCAGGTGGGTGCGTTCAACTATATCTTCACATACCGGAGCACTAATTTGCCAGTTGCAGCCCGTATGGAAATCCACGTCGGTTGTTCTCCGGGGCAGCCAGGGAAGGGGGTCTGCCTAGAGCCAGCTCAGCGGCGCAAATTTCTTTCTTACCCGTTATGGTTTATGACCTTTGCCGCGACAGGTTCTCGATTGACGCTTGGCCTCTCTCTTCAATCTCAGATTGGGGGGGGTGATATGAAGGCATAGACCGTGCAGTTTCAATGATGATGGATGATTTCTTCAGGTTCTAGAAACGGCCCGGAGTTTGCCGGACAATCCGATGTATGGCCGGGGCGGTGCAGTTGACTGATAATGATAGTGACAGCGGCGGCACCGGTGCTGCAACAGCCACGGCGACTAGCTGGGAAGTAGAGGCAATGAGGTTACATTGATCCGCACTTAAGCTCACCCAAGCCATGGCTAGCTCCCTTTTCCTCGTGCCTTTTTATGGACTGTATCTGAGTTTTTTCCAGCATCATCTTATACTTTGCAGTGGTAGGGCAGAAGCAGAAGAGCAGAGCGACGATAATTCGGCCGAGATGAGCAGCGAGCTGGCTTTACAGGCCAAGGTAAGGCGGAAAGTGTTGATCACGGACCCCTACAGCGACAATAAGGTTTAGTTTTTATGGGAAGCTATGGGGGAAAAAGCGGAAAAAGGGGCAGAGTCGGGGCTGCTTGGCGTTGCAAGTGTCCCGGGATGCCATGCAGGGGTTGTTTATGCGCCCGCCCATTCAGCCGCGCGCAGCAGGGCAGACAGCAGACAGCAGACAGCAAGCAGGGGTCCAGCCAGGTTGTCGTCGTTTTGGCCTGCATTGGGCCTGCATTGAACCAGCATCAGCCCACCACCCCGCGAGTCAGTCGAGCACACTAGTAGTACCAAAAAAGCAACAACCTACCTCCCTCACCTTCGCGACTTTGCACATGATATGTATGATGGGTGGCCTCTCTTGTTCCTGCTGGTCGCGTCACGTCGCGTCTCTCTAAAGATGCTGCTGCCAACTTCGCTTACCATTTGGCCATGAGGTGCTCGCTCTCAAGGGTAGTACCGTAGCAGTCGTGCGGGCGGGAATAACTCCGAGCCCTTACTTACATATGAAGCAACAACCCAAAAAAAAACCCAAGTTTAGTTGGCAGACATCCAAAAAAAGAAACATCCCATGTCATAAGACATCTTGACATACGCGCTAAATCAACTAGCCCGTCTGTCCTGTCATCCTCTCTAGTTACATGTGTGATTGATGTCTGCCTGTCTCTCTTTGCGCCGGAGAGATCCGTGGCAGCTCCAAACTATCTGGAACGATGTTCATCTCTTGGAAACGTCTTGAGAGAAACTCCCGTTACATGACAATTGCTGGAAGAGTCTTGCTCCAACCGTTTCGGACTCCTCCCCAGGCTCCTCCTCAGGCTCCTCCTCAGGTAACCTGGCCCAGCCTTGGAACTCGTACAAAAGGGCCTTGCACTCCACTGGGCCCGTGACCTTGACAGTTACCAGGTCTCAGATGCTAAGGCCTGCGATCTTCTAGCTTCTCGCCCTCGGCGTGTGACCAGGAAGCTTGCTGCCCACGCTGCTGCTGCTGCGTGCCCACTGGGATGTATCCTCTTCAGTGTCGCCTTGACCCCCGTTGATCTCCTCTTTTACTCTCTCGGATGGCTGAGCTTCCTGGGCTCCTGGGAAATCATCTACCTCACCCGAGATCCGATCAGAGGCTGGTAGTTCTAGCCGATAATGAGGCCGTGTTTGGCGGAGTCGGTGAATGGATTATATACCCTCCCACAAGGCCCTGGAATATGGCACCGCTTCGCTTCGCTCTCCTCTCCTCTCTTTTTCATCCGATATATCCTGTCGCTCCTTTCTTCCCCCCGTCTTGGTCCTATTTGGGTCGTCATTCGTTTCTCGTCGTGTCACCTGCTCACGCTGGTCGTGTCCTATTCGGGTTGTTTATTAGAGTTTCTTAGTTTTGTTTCGAATTCCTGCCCTTTACTCTACTTAACTTCCTATTCGTAATCCCGACTGCCCTTTCTCCTACTCTGCTACTACCTGCTACTGCTGCTTGTCACCTTACCAACCCCGTAGTCTATGACTACGATACCGTCACTTCGCAAGCTTCAGTACGTCAACCGACGCAACTCTTAACCTTACCAACTTACAGCTTCACATCACGATGGAGGTGTCACCCGTCGACCCGCCTGTGCGGCCGCCGCAACACGAGTACTGGGATGAGAAGATCTATGTTGAGCCGGAGCCAGCCACCACTAACAACAATGCGAGCTCGTCCTCGAGTGAAAAGAGTGCCGCCATCGCCGCCATGGGGGGCTACCAGTCCCACGGGTTAAGGCGGGACGGCACTGGCGCCGACAACATCTCCGAGCCCGCCCCGGCCTACATGAGCAACAACGCCAACAGCCCGATACAAGGTCCGCAACCAGGCCAGTCGGCCTTCCTGTACAAAGACGAGCCCGGTTTCTCGAGGGGCGACGTCCCCCACCCGGTGGCCGACCGCCAAATCTTCGGCCTCAGCAAAAAGACCTTCATCCTCGTCGTGTCGGGGCTCGCCCTCTTCCTCGTCATCCTGCTCGCCGTCATCCTGGGCGTCACGCTGGGCCGCGGCGCCTCCAAGGACAAGAACAGCGGCGGCACAGGCTCCCTGGGCCTGCTCGAGGGCTCCCGGCTCAGCGCCATGAACTGGACGGACCCGACGTCGGGCGTGGAGCACTCGGCCGTCTTCTACCAGCACTCGAGCAACGCGCTGATGATGTCGGTGCGCGACTCGACTTCGCAGGCCTGGCGATCCATCAACATCACGGCGAGCGTTATGAACACGACGAAGGCCATCGGGCTCAGCGTCATGCCCCGCACGTCCATGTCATGCGTCACCAACGGCTTCCAGCAGAGCTGCTACTACCTCAACGCCGACCGCCGCGTCACCGAGATCTACAACACAGACCCGGGCCTCAACGGCTGGATCCCCGGCGTCTTCGGTGCCAAGATCCAGGCCCGCACCGCGCCCGACTCGCGCATCGCCGCCGTCTGGCAGGTCTGCCAGAACTGCTCCAACTCCATCCTCCTCGCCTGGCAGGACGTCAACGGTGCCGACGTCAAGATCGCCAACTTCACCCAGGGCGACTGGGCCCTGGGCCCCACCCTCTTCGAGTCGGCCGCCCCTGGCGCCGGCCTCGCCTTCTCGACCTTCAACGACTTCCGCGGCACCAGCCCCTTTGGCACCGACCCCAACGCCCTGCGCATGTATACGGCGAGCGGCACCAACCTGGTGGAGCTTCTCAACGGACCCGAGACCAACTTTGCCTGGGGCATCGGCAACTTCAGTAGGTTTTATTTCGTCTTTTCTCTTTGATCATTATGCTTTGCTAACACCATATTTTCTTAGACAACCCTGTGACGTCGGGCCTCTCGCTCAACCCGAGCCCGGACATTGCGTCCATCACGTACGGCAACAATGGCTGGGACAACAACCTGGTGGCATTCCTGGGCCCGAAAGGCAAGCTCATGTCGGCCGTGTACCGGGGTGCCGGCTGGTCGGTGCAGGCGGCGACGCTCAGCGGAGCCCCGGCCTCGGCCCTCGACGGCTTCACGTCCATAGCTGCCACCCAGGGCATGCGCATCTACGCCGTCTCCCAGCGCGGCGAGATCCACGAGTTCGGCACCAACTCGACCAACCCCTTCCTCCTGACCTGGGCCGGCGTCGTCAATGTTTGAGTGGAGCGGAAGAAGCGATAAGACAAGAACAAATGGGAAGGAGAAAATAACAGAAGACGAAAGTGGAAGAGGGGAAGTTTCGAGCAATCCGTGTTGGTTTGACGAAGGCAAGTGGTGAATGAGTGTTTAGAGTAGTAAGAAAATGTGTATATGGGATTACGATATGACAGTCTACATGATAAGGTGGGGTGGAAGAGGAAGAAGAAGATTCATCTCTGGGTTCACAAATTTAAGTCACTCCAAGGCAAAACATACCAGAAGGAATGAATAGAAAGGGGGAAGCATGGGGATCAAACCGCCAATGCTTTTGTCTCACGGTGATGATAGATCGTAACGACTTGCACTATGAATTTACACGGCCACATTATAGGAATCGCCATATGATACTGAAGAAGACACTTCCTATATCGGTAAAGATTGAGGAAATCAAATGTATATCGTGGAAAGTAATAGATTCCCCCCGCACTTAAATCAACCCCTATGGTTCTTCCAGAGAGTGAGCGGTATCTGGGGGTTTTATAATATGTTGTAATATGGACTGCAAAGTCCAAAACTGTATAAAGATGCTATGCCCGCTCCCATTGTTACCTCGTCCTCTTTGCCAGTGTATAAGCTCCCCATCTATGCGGGCTTGCTATATTAAGGGTAGGTGCGATAAGGGGTTGATTACCATTAACAAGAGGACATAACCTTCTTTATACTTGCGTAGTGTGTAACGAACAAGATCTTCTAGAAACACGACTATTGTATCTCCCACGACTGCATTGAGGTCACACATACCCATCATGCCTGCCCCGTGTGATAAGATCATGCCGATTCTAAACTAGGAGATATCGAAGCAGCACCCTGGAGTCCTGTATTTATCCCGACAAATGTAATATATAGCATACTCTTACTCCCAGGGCTCTAGAATATAAATGAGGTTGTTATTAGATTTATAACCATCGTAGCCGGTGGAGATCCCGAAGGCTTTGGATCTGTGCCACCGACTGTGTCTCAAGTGACATTAAGGGGTGACTCTCGTTGTTTTGCCAGACCTCAAGTAGTCAGAATTCGGCTTCCCCAACCCGATCCAGTCTTGCTGTGCGACAGGTACAGTAGTATGGTGCGCCGGGTGCAGGAACACGAAAGCTGAGATGTCTCAAGATCAGGCCATAGCCATTTCGCTTACCACAAACCAGACTGTTAAATCATGACACAATTACCGTCTCCCTCGTTGTGTATTTTCCACTTTCTTTGTCAATTTCCAGGTTATATATTAAATCTTCAAGCCTCTGCTCATCGATGGAGACTTTCGAAAGCTCAACCTGCCCGCCTTTCTCCCGTGATACCCAACTATAATACCAAATGGCTAACTCCTCGGACCCGAACTTCGGCTATTCCGTATTTCCGAGCCAAGCGTCCCGAGGGTTGTTTCAACACTTCTTTCCCGCGTGGAATGACGACTTACAAGAATTGCTCCATGCCGAGTGCGTTTCGGAGCTACAAGATTACCAACGCGGGCAAAGCGCTTACGGCGTGATTGACTGCCTCTTGAGGCAATTCCCCGAATTTCGCAAAGCCGAAATGGCCGTCTCCAGTGTCATCCTGGGTCTCATACCCGTCGTCATCCAGCAACTCGGCGCCACCACCATCGAAATCGGGGTAATCTCGCTGAGGCGGCCACTTTTGGCCGCGGTCCTCGCTCTGGGGTCGCCCGCCGTCATCCCGAAGAGGGCGAGCGACTACACGCATCAGAATGTAGGCTGGAACGGGCAACACAATAGGCAGGTCACCACTAACAGTGGAGGGGCCGTGCGGCGGGGACTGGTTATGTGGCACGGCACCCTGCACTATGCTGTATACCCGATCGCCCTGGCGTCGCTGGGCAATGTGGCCTACCTGTCCTACCAACTTGGGTATCAGGCCGTCAGCGCCTTTGCTGTCGGAACTACCTTCCTCCCGATGCTATGGGCATTCCTCGCACTGCTGATCCACGTCGTCGGCACTTCCGCTCTCCACCTCCGCTATAAGATTCGCCCCGCAGATCCAACGACCCTCGGCAAAGGAACGATGATGAGATGGCTGACGAGGGAGTTCGTGTACCACGATAGCGGTAGCCCCTGTATTCGAATGGATGCCGCAGGGGGCTGGAGGGAAGCATGGTTCCAGGCACTCGTTTGGTTGCTGTATACCGCGACTTCGGTGCATCTTGCTTTCGGAACCATGGTGCTCGCCAGCCTGCTGTTCATCAGTATAGCGGACGCCACCTCGATCCTTAGTCGATTCATCGCTACTACCATCGTAAATAGGCTAGTCCTCGAATCCGAATTTAGACGAATTCAGCATTTAAGGTTTATAGTTAATATAAGTAAAGGTGAGGGGTAAAAGTTTATAAAAGTTATTTTATAAATTATTTTATATATAATTTAATTAAATATACTTTTCTATTATTTAAATTATAATTTAATTCTACGTCTTTTTATATATTTATATATTTATATATTTATTATTAATAATATAAGATAAATATATACTTTTATAAATATAATTAATAACGTGGTTTATTATTAAATAAGTTATATTATTAAGCGAGCCACTTATTATGTTTTCTTATTTATTTCAATTTTTATATATTATATTTTTATAATAATAATATTAATTTAATTTAAAGAATATAAAAATAGTTTAATAATTAAAGTAATATAAAATTTAATAAATACTTTAAATGAATACGTTATTATAAAAGGTTATATAATTCTTTAAATTATTAAATTAATAGCTAAACCTTATAATATAAAATCCGATGTTTATAAATTAAATTAAATTCATTAAAAAGGAGGAATTTTATAATTATATATTTAATTTAAATACTTAAGGAATACGTTTAAATTTTAATATTATAAGAGATATAATTAGTTTATTAATAAATATTAAGTTAAATACTTTATTAACTATAATTTAAACTTTAATATTTATATAAATTATTAATATAATTATAAAAAAGCTCCTTATAGGAATTGAAATATTATTTTTAACTAATTTATATAAATTATAAATATAAAAGTTAAATGTAATATAATTTATTATTAAGCGAGTTATATTATTAAACAGGCTATTTATTCTACTTTCCTACTTACTTTAACTTTAATATATAATATTTTTATAATTATAATACTAGTTTAATTTAAAGAAAATAGAATTGTTTTAAAAATTTAAATAAGGTGAAATTTAATAAATCCTTTAAACGAACGAGCTATTATAAAAGTGTATAATATACCTTAAATTAATTTAAATTATTAAGTTAATAATTGAACTTTATAATATAAAATTTAATATTTAAGATATAAATTAAATCTATTAAAAAATTAAGTACTTTCTATTAACTAAAGGAATTTTTATTTATTTATCTTTAAATATATCTATAATTTCCTTATTATATTAAATATCTATTTAAAAAAAACGACTTTAATTAATTTATATATATATAATTAGATATTTATATAAATATAAATATTTTCTTTAATTTCCCTTTTAAATGAATGTTAGGATTTTGTAATATTAAAAGTGAATTCTATAATAAAGATTTTAAATTTATTAAAGGATAATTTATTAAGGGAGGAGGTAAATAATAAATAGTTATTTAATTTAAAGACTATATTAAATATTTAATTAAATATAAAAATTTTAAAAGGAACGCCGATATAATTAAAAATTAACCTTATTATCAGGCTTAGAAATTAGTCAGAGTTTTTAGTCTTTAGTCAGTTTTTAATCTGACTAAATTAGTCAGTAAGGTGAATTTAGTTAGTCCTTTGTAGTCACTAACTAAATTTAGTTAAACTAAATTAGTTAGTAGACTAACTAAACTCACTTTAGTCTTAATTAGTAATTGAATTTAATCGACTAAAAACTCTAAATTTAATAACTTAAATAAACGTTTTAAATTAAATTAAATTAATTTTATATATATTTTACTTACTTATTTAAAATTAAAATATATATAGTATTTAAGTATATTAAATACTTAAAATATATTTTAAATCTTTAATATATTTTCTAATATAATAAATATATTTAATTTATTTAAGTATTAAAATTTACGTTATATTTATCTATTATAATATATTACTAATATTATTTAGATTAATTCGTTAATAAAATAAATTTAATATTTAAGATATTTTAAGTACTTAACTTTAATTTAAGTTTTAAATCTTAAATATATTTTAAATCTTTAATATACTTCTAAATATAATAAATATATTTAATTCAACTAAATACAAATATATAATATATATAAATATACTATATTCAATTATTATTATATTTTTAAATCCTTTATTTAAAAACATATTAAAATATTAAACTTACGTTTTAAAGAAAATCGTAATCCAATTTAAAGAGAGATTTTAAACTAAATCAAACTTAAATTAAATATTGTTAATTTAATATAGAATTATTTAAATAACATAAAGTATTAATATATATATTAAAATAAACTATATTAATAAACTAAATTATTTATTTAAGAAATATAATATTAAATTTAATAAAAATAAGAAATAAAATATTTATTAACTTTTATTTTATCTTACTTCGAAGGGATATTTAGAATAAATTAAATCTAAATATTAAATTTATTTAATAAATAATTAATAAATTAAATAACTTAGAATATAATTATATATAAGAAAATAAAATATAATAATTTATTTAACTTTTTATTAAATATATATAATATTAAAGTTAATAAAATTAGAAATTAAAAGATTTATTAACTTTTATCTTAATTTACTTTAAAGAGATATTTTAAATAAAATAATGCTAAATATTTAATTACTTTAATAAATAATTTAGAATTTAAATAATTCAAAATATAATTATATATAATAAAATAAACTAGATTAATTAATTCAATTATTTATATATATTTAGTATTAGATTTAATATATTCTTAAATTTTAATTAAAAGCTTTAGTTAACTTTTAATATCTTAAATATATATTTAAACATATATTTATATAATAAAATATATATTAAAAAGTATTTAAAATTTATATATTAACTAACTAAAAAGTAACTAATTAATCGACTAAAAACTCACCCCTTTAGTCTTAGTCTTAATTAATAAGGTGAATTTAGTTAATCCTTTTAATTACTAACTAAATTTAGTCTAATTAAATTAGTTAATGGACTAACTAAATTAGTTAGTGGACTAACTAAATTCAGAATTTAGTCACTAACTAAATTTAATCATTAGTCTTAGTCTTTAATCTTAATCTTTTTTTAACAAACCTACTTATTATACCTTTAAGAAGTATATTAAAAATAATTTTAATTATAAAAGCTAAAACTATAAATATAAATATAAATTTTATATATATAAATATAAATTAGCTAATATTAATATAAAAGCATACCTATAAAGGTATATAATTCATTATATAAATAAACTATATATAATTAATTATTTTAATAAATTATATAGTAAATATAATAAGGGCTTTAGTTAATAAAATATTAACTTCTATAAAGGTTATAATTATAATAATAATTATTATACCTTTTTTAAATAAAATAAAAGAATTTACTATTAATATTCTTTTTAATTATATTAAATTCGTATTTTGTCTTAATTTAAATTATGTATTTAATTATATTAATTATAAAGACTATTTAAGTAAACTTAATATTAATAATAATATTTATAATATATATTTTAAAAGAATAGAACTTAAAATTATAATTAATTAACAATAACTTATAATTCATTTTAATATAAATTAATTCTTTAATTAAAGAAATAAGTTTATTCTTATTATTTACTTTATAATTATTAGGATTAAATTATAAAATTATTTTAAAGGGTAAAGTAAAATTAATAATAACGTAATATAGGATTAAAAAGTTATTAATAATTAAAATATTAGAATAAAGATTATTTATTACCTATCTTTTTATTATTACTTTATTTAATATAGGATATATTTTAGAATTATAATTGAAAAGGTATATTAAAAAGGTTATTTAATTAAATACTTTAGTTAATTTACTATTAATACTTTAAAACTTTTTAATTAATTATTTTTTAATTTTATATTCTACTAATTTTAAGAAATTCTAATTAATTAGTATTATGCCTACTTTACAATTAAAGTATTTATAGATAATAATATTATTAAGGATTAATTATATAAGGATTTATAAGAATATATATTTAAAGAAAGTGGTAAAGTTAATAGGGAAAATAATTAATTAATTTAAATAGAGATAGCTTTCTTCTTCTAAAATTATATCATTTATTATAATTATATATATAATAGAATAATATATTATAAGAAAAGAACACTTTAAAGTAATAATAATATATATATTTATTATCCTAGGGAGGATGGTAATTCTAATAATTTATATATAAAAAAAGATTTTATTGAATAAAATATAATATTTATTTAATTTAATTAATAATAAATTAATAATAATATATTTAATAAAAGTTCCTTTATTCATTCTACTTTTAATTTTATTTATTATTAATATTTCTTTATTATTTTATTCTTTATTATTATTTATATAGTAATTATATAAATTATATTTAGAAAACGATATATAATCAGGCTTGTTAGAAAAAGACTAAGACTAATGATTAAGACTAATAACTAATATTAGTCAGTGACTAAAAAGGACTAACTAAAGTTAGCTTACTAACTAAGACTAAGACTAATAGGATGAGTTATTAGTCGACTAATTAATCACTTTTTAGTTAGTTAATATATAATTTTTAAATAATTTTTAATCGATATTATATAATTTAAATAAATTTTTAAATATTTATTTAAAATATTTAAAATTAAGTAATGCTTTTAATTTAAATTAAATAAGATTTAATAATATATTAAATTTAATATTAAATATATTTAATAATATATTAAATTAATAAATATAAATGGTTTTATTATATATAATTCTATTTTAAGTTATTTTAATTTTAAATTATTTATTAAAGAGATTAAATATTAAAAATTATTTTATTTAAAATATCCCTTTAAAGTAAAGTAAAATAAAAGTTAATAAATATTCTACTTTATAATTTTATTAAATCTAATATAATATATATTTAATAAGGACTTAAATAGATTAATATAATTTATTATATTATATATAATTATATTTCAAGTTATTTAATTATTTAAGTATTTATTAAATAAATTAAATATTAAAATTTATTTTATTTTAAATATCCCTTCGAAGTAAGTTAAAATAAAAGTTAATAAATATTTTATTTTTTATTTTTATTAAATTCAATATTATAAATATTTAATAATTAATTAGTTTTATCAATACAGTTTATTTTATTATATATATCTATATTTTCATTTATATAAATAGTTATATATTAAATTAATAATATTTAATTTAAATTCAATTTATTTTAAAATCTCTCTTTAAATCGAATTATAATCTTCTTTAAACTCTAAGTTTAATATTTTAATATCTTTTTTAATAAAGGATTTAAAAATATAATAATTTAAGATGTAAATAAATATTAAATTACGATATTTATATATATTATTATAAATTAAAATAAAGTAATTTAAAATCTTTAAATTTAATTTAATCCCTTTAATCCCTTAAACGCTATACCTTAGCCTATAAATTTAACTAATCTATATTATTCTAGACTTAGCCTAAAATAAGGTATAAATAAGCCCCCTTTTCATCTATATATAACTTTTCTTTATTAAAGTATTTATTAACTAATATATATAAAGTTAATAATAAATTTAATTATATAATTCGAAAAATATAAGCTATCTACTTTATATTTATGTAATAATTAGAATCCTCCTCTTTTAATTTATTAAATAAAGGGATAAATCCCTTTAAATCTAATAAATTATTTAATTTAATATATAAATTAATATATTTATTTAATAGATATAAAGGGTAATATATTTATTAGAATTGAATATTTAAATATATTATATATATTAAATATAATATAGGATCGGTTTATTAAAATATAATTTAAATATTAATAAATATAATTTTAAAATATAAATAAATATTTAATTTAATAAATACTTATATACTAATTAGCTTAATTTAATAAAGACTTTAAAGTAATATAAAGTAAATATTTATAAGAATAATTGGCTTTAATTTCTATATTATTAAATTTATAAAAGTTATAAAGAATAGGATATATATCGAATCGATTAATTTTATTATAATTAGCTTAATGTATCTTATTAAAGGGTTCGATATTAGCGTTATAAGTCGATTTAAATATCTTATAAATATTAATAAATATATTAATTTATTTATAAACCTTTAAAGGTAAAATAAATATTATTTAAAAAATTATTAAAGCTTTTTAAATAGATAAAGGTAAAATAGTAAGATAATACGGTATAAGCAAAGAGGAAAAATAATAATAATAATTAAAATAAATTTTTTAAAATAACTTTATAAATACTACTCTTATACACTTAGAAATTTAATTATTAAATCTCTTAGGTCGCCGCTATACCTTAAATCCTTTTAAAGCTTAACGCAACACCGGTACAACTTATAATAATTAAATATACTATTCTTAAGGCGCTTTAATAATATTATAACCTAAATATTATTTTAATAATAACCGGTTTTAAATAGAATTAATATTAATATTATAATATATTCTTATAAACTTATAAAAGATTTTAATAAACTATAATATATTATTAAATATTATTAAAAGAGTAATAATAATATAATTAAATATTATTTATATATTTATTACCTTTCTATTAATTAATTTAGTTATTTCTAAAAAAGATTTTTTATAAATAGAGATTTAAGCTTAAAAGATTTATTTAAATATTATTATTAATACTTAAAAATATTAAGTTAAATAAATTATCGATTTTATAAAGATAATTATTTATATTACTATCCTAAATTATATTATAATTAATCTAATATAAAATAACCTATTATAGGATAAGCCGCTATAAAGTAAATATAATTATATATTAATATTAATTAAGGGATTAATAAATTCTCCTTTAATTACCTAAATTATTTAAATTTAGGTTTCTACTTTAAGGATTATTTATAAAGAGTATCTTATTATTATATAAAAGTAGGAAATTATTATTAAGTTTTATAATTTATTTAAAGATAATAGGAAAATTATTAAATTTTAATTATAAAGTAGCTTAATTTAAAACCCTTAATCCTTTATTAAATATATTAATAATATTATTTATTAAATAATTATTAAATCCTTTAAACCCTTTATAAATATTATTATAGCTAATATAATAACCTTTAAGTTATACTTTAGTATTAAAATATTTAATATTATTTTCTTTAAATTAAAGGATATTTAGGTTTATATAAACTTTATTTCTTAAATTAAATTATTAATTAAATATATTAATTAATAAATAAAATATATAAATAATAAAATAATAATAATTATTTATATTTATAAGGTTATTATTTATATTATTCCTATAATCTTTTTTAATTTAAAAAATAATAAGATATAGCTTTTTAATTATAAATATTTAATATTAATTTATTTTAATATAATAAAATTATATATATAAATTAGTTTATAAAGGAGGGAATATAAAAATTAATAAATTTAATAATAATAGAATTTAATTACTTTAAATTTATAAATTAGTTAATTTATTTTAATTACCTTTAATTTAACGAGATATATATAGTTAAGTAATATAATAAAAGTTATTAATTTAAATAATATCTTTATTATTAAAAATATAATTATATTATTATTTAATATATTATTAATATAAATTCTTATAATTTTTATTTTAAATTTTATATTATAATAAATTATATTATTTATAATTCTTATAATTCCTTTAAATACTTTAATTATAATAATTAATATATTAATTAAAGTTATAAATATAAATATTATAAATAAGCTTATAAAAGCGTTATAAAAGCCTTAAATAATAGGATTATTTATTAGCTTATTATAATAGCCTTAATATTAATAATATTAGCTATTCCTATTATATTAGTTATAATTATAATAGTTATAATATTACTAGCCCCTATATTAATATGGCCACTACTACCCCCTATCCCTAAAAAGGTAGCCCTAGTAATACCAGCACTAGCACTAGTACCAGCACTAGTACTAGCACCGGCATTAGTTCCTAATGCTATCCTGAACCGATATACCCTGGACCCGGCCACCCCGGACTGTAATACCCTGGACCCGGTCACCCCGGACCGTGATATCCTAGACCCGGCTACCTTAAATCGCGATACCCTGGACCCGGCTACCTTAAACCGCGATACTTTAAATCCGGCTACCCCGGATCGAGATACTTTAAATCCGGTTACCTTAAACTGTAATAGCTTAAACTAAACTACTTTAAATTAATTTAACTTCCCCTATATTAATCCTTAATAACTTAATTAAGCCCTAAGTTAAGTTAATACTTAAATTTAAAGCCTTAAGGGCTTTTAAACCCTTTAGAATATAGCCTCCCCTATTTTTAGCTTTAATAAAAAGGAAATAATAGAAATTTCCTTTAACCCTTTCCTTAATATATTAATTAATATAAAATTTATACTTATAAACCTAAATTCTTAAAAAGTTAATTATATATTCTAAAAATATTAAAAAATAATAATTATAAAGTTTTAAAAGGATTTTAAATATACTATAAAAACTAAGGCTTTAAATATTATATAAAAAGCTTAAATAAATAACCCTTTTAATTAAAATAAATTCTCTAACTCTATATTAATAATTAATATTATCTTAAATTATATTATAAAAAAGTGGAAAAAATATAGCCTAAACTTTATCCTATATAATCTAAATAAATTAAATATATTAAAAAAGCTAGCTAATTAACCTTTAACTATTAACTTTATTATATATATTAAATTAACCCTTTAAAAGATTAATATAATTAAATCCACCTTTTAATTAATATTATAAAAATAAAGAATTAAATCTACTTTTAAAAATTATTATTTAATTTAAACTTAAAAAAAAGATTATTAAATAAATATTTTAAATATTTTAAATATTTAATAAATATTTAATAAATAATATACCTATTTTATAAATTTTATAATATAATATATAAAAATCCTAAAATAAAATTATAACCCCCTTTTTTAAAAATCCTTAAATCCTAAATTATAATATTATTATAATCTAAGAACTTTAAATTAATAAAATAAAATATAATAATTATAACCCCTTAACCTTAATCTTTACCCTTTAATTCCCTACCCTAAGACCTAAATAATTTAAAGTAACTTTCTATATTAATAAAAAATTAAATTAATCCCGTATCTCTTTTATTAATTATAATAATAATATTATTTTATTTATTATTTTATATAACGTTACTCTAATTAATATTATTAACCCCTCCCTTATATTTAATATACCCTTAATACTTAATATACTATTAATACTTAATACCTTACCCTTAACGCTTAATACCTTATTATTAATACTTAATACTTTACTTACTAAAATTATTAATATAATATTTATATATAATATTTATAACTCCCCCCTTTATAATTATATTACCTTTATTATTTAAAAATTAATAATAATTTATATTAATTATAAAATAATTTACCTTATAATAAATTAAATTATTATAAAAGATTTTAATATAAAGAGCTTTAATTAAATTATAATACTTTATAATAATTAAAGCTTAACCTATTAAAGTATCCCTTTTTTTAAAGTTTTTTATATATTAAGGGCTTAAAAATAATCCTTCTTAAAAGGGCTATTACTTAAAAAGAAAATATATTATCTTTAATAATTAACCTATTTATTTATAATAAAGTAATGTTTAATAAACTAATTAAATATTAAATAATCCTTAAAATATATTATAATTTAAATTATATATTTATCTTTATTACCTTTTAATTCTAATTAATTTAAACCTTTAAATAAATCCTAAAAAAGTTATTTAAAAATACCTTAATAAATAAATTCTATATAAAACTTTTAAAGAAATTAGTTATATTTTAAAATAAGTTTATTAATAAATAAATTATTAATAAAATTTTAAATATAATAAAGGCCCTTTTTATTATTATAAAAGATATAATATTTATAATTAACCTTATAATATAATATATATTAAACTTTATAAAGGTATATAAAGTGATTTATTAAAAACTAATTAGGCTTTATTAAGCCTAATAATATATTAAGAATTTAAAAAATTTAAAAATAAATTATTAAATATAAAATAAAAAATGCCTTATAATAAATTTTTTTTTAATAAAAACTTAATAAAATAAAGGCTAGGGGATTTTTAATTAAAATATTATATTAATAATTAATAATAAAACTATATTTAATAAAAAAGTAACTATATTTAATAAAATTTTCTTTTTAATTATATTAAATATCCTTAAAATCTCTAACCCCCTATTATTTTTTAATATTAAAATCTCTTATTTATTATTTATTAAAGATAAAATAAAATAAGCTATTTTCTATTTTAAACCTTATAAAGCTTTTAAACCCTTTAAAATCCTTAATTATATCCTTTAAATTTTAATAAATCTTATATTATTAATATTATATTTATTATATAATTATTACCTTTTTAAAGGTATTTATCCCTTTAAGGATTTAATTATAATAATCCTTAAAAAATTAAAGAAAGATAAATATAATATTATAAAGGCCTTTAAGCCTATTACTTTATTAAAAACCCTTAAAAAGGTTTTAAAATCTACGCTAGTTAAATAAATTGATTATTAAGTTAAATAATACTATTTCTTATTAAATAACTATATTAGAATATATAAAATATAATCTATTAAATATACTATTTATATCCTTTTAAAATATATTTATAAAGCCTATAATTTAATTAATAATAATAATTATAAAGTAATTACTTTATTATATTTAATACCTCCGGGATATTTAATAATATAAATTATAATAAATTAATAAATTACCTTACCTATAAGGGCCTATTATAATTTATTATACTTTAAATTAACAATTAGCTTTAAAATTAATATATTAAATTAAAGTTTTTAAAAGGAGAGTCCGATTAAATTACTTAAAATCATAATATCCCTTAAGGCTTATTATTATCCCTTTTACTCTAATTATTTTATAATATAAACTTTCTTAATAAAATTTTAAAGGAAAGTATTATTATAATTAATATTATAAATACTAAAGGTATTAATATAATAATAGCCTTAAAAGCTCCTTTAAAGGTTAATCCCCTTAAATAGCCTATTAATACCCTATTATAAAGTAACCTATTATAAAATAGCTTAATATAAAGTAGCTTAATATAGAATAATTATAAAATAATAATTATAATTTAAATAAATAATATTAATATTCTTATTATTAATTATTTTATTATATTAAATTATTATATATTAAAAATAATATATAATAAAGTAATAATATAAATAATAAAATATAATTATATCTTTATTTTATAAAAATATAAATTAATATATTTTTAAATAAAAAGGATTTAAAAAGTTTAAATATTAATCTTAATTATAGGGATAAATATAATTAATAAAATATTATTATTAAGCCTTATTAATCCTAATAATATATTTTTAGAAAAATATATTTAATTATTTAAAATTATTTTAATTAAATTTTAAAAGAAGTTAAAATATTTAGGTATCTTTTTTAACTTAAGCCTTTTATAATATTATTATATTTAAAAGACTATCGCTAAAGTATAAAAATTAATTTATAGCTTTTAGACTATTTCTAGCTTTAATTAGAGTTATAATATAATATAACTCTAATAATTATATTAAATAATTATTATCCCCTAAATTATTTATTATAACTTAATATAATATTAATTATATATTAAGGTTATAAGGATAGATTTAATAAAATAATACTTAATAACTTTAAAAATATTCTAAAAAGATACCCTTAAAGTAATTATAAAGGGTATAAATTGAACGGTTTTATTAATAATATATGTAAAAATATATATACTTCTTATTAAATAATAACTATTTTAGGTTAATTATATAACTTACCTTTAATTATAAATAAACCCCTTTATAAAAAGATATAATATAACTAACTTTAATATAGTATAAAAAGCTTATTAAAGATTACTCCTTATATATTTAATTTAATATTATTAATAATACTATATATTATAATTACCTTTAAAAATAATTAACCTATTTAAAATCCCTTTTTAATAAAGGAGGATTATTATAATTATTTTTAAAAGGGAATAAATAAATAAGGCTTATTATAAATATATAATAAAGATTTTTAAATTTAAATCGCTAATCTTTTATATAAATAATAATAAATATAATAATAGAATTAAAATAGTAATTTTCTAGCTAAAATAATTAACCTTTAGATTTAAATACTTTAAAATAATATATTTAAAAATATTAACTTAATTAATAATATACCTAGCTAAATTAAAGGATATTTATATATTATTAAATATTATAATATAGCTAAGAAATTAAAAGTTTATTTAAATTAATATTTTTATAAATAACTAAGTTATAATTATATTATTAGCCTAACTATAATAATAATTTAATTAATAATTATTATATTAAATCTTAATTTAACGAATTACTTTATAATAATAGAGTATTTAAGTTAATATTTATTAAATCCTAATATATATAAGTATCTTAAATAATAAACGAGTTAATAAGCTAATTAAAAGGCTATAAAAACCCCGGTTCTAATAATTAAAAAGGCTTAATAAGCTCATTAATAATATATTATAATAACCTTCCAGCTATATAGCACCCTAAATATATTTATTATAATAGCCTTAAAGTATATTATAATATATATATTTATTTTAAAGCCTAATAATACTATAATAACTTTATTACCTATTTTATTATTAGTAATAATAGCTACCTTATTATTAATAATAATAGTTATTTTATTATTAATAATACTAGCTACCTTAATATTAATAATAATAGCTACTTTAGTATTAATAATAATAATTACGTTAGAATTAATAACTTTAAAATATAATATTATTATAATAATATTATAAATAATAAATATTATAATAATCCTAACGGCCCCTTAATAACAGGCTCCTTAATAATAAACTTAAGCTTTTAAAGGACCTTAAGCTTTTATATAATATACCTTTAAAAGACTAATATAACCTATTATTAATTAAGCTCCTTAAATTATAAAAGCTATATAATATATATTAATAAAAAAGATTATTAATTAATATTAAATTAATAAATAGAAAGGTATTAATACTAAATATATCTTATATTAATTATTTATTAAGCCTTAAAAAGTTACCCTTCTTTATTATTAAGGTTTAAAATATATTATCAGGCTTGGAAATTAGTCAGAGTTATTAGTCATTAGTCAGTTTTTAGTTAGACTAATCTTAGTCAGTGAGCTGACTTTAGTCAGTCCTTTTTAATTACTGACTAAAGTCAGTTTAGTCTTAGTTAGTGACTAATATTAGTCGCCTAATAACTTATAAATTAGTCACTTATATAAATACTTTTAATTAATTTATTAATATAAATAAAATATTATTTAAGATATTTTAAATAATTAGGTTTAATTTAAGGTTTAATATATTTTATATTATATATTTATATACGAAAATAAAGAATATATTAATATATAATATTATATAAATAATTAATTTTTAAATGATTTATAACGTAAATAAATATAATATTTAAGATTTTTTAAATACTTAAATTTAGTTTAAGTTCTAGATTTTAAATGTATATTAATATATTAATATTGTTTTAAATATAACGTATAAATATAATATATTTATATGTAAAAATAAGGTATATTTTACTATATATAATTGTATAAATAAAATATTTTTAACTTATTTATATTATAAGTAAATATAATATTTAAGATTTTTTAAATATTTAAATTTAGTTTAAGTTCTAGATTTTCAACAGGCTTGGAAATTAGTCAGAGTTTTTAGTCTTTAGTCAGTTTTTAGTCAGACTAAATTAGTCAGTGAGGTGAATTTAGTCAGTCCTTTTAGTCACTAACTAAATTTAGTCTGACTAAATTAGTCAGTGGACTGACTAAACTCACTTTAGTCTTAGTCAGTGACTAAATTTAGTCGACTAAAAACTCAAAATTTAGTCAGTTAAATATATTTATTAAATTAAATTAGATTAATTTTATATATATTTAATTTAATTTTTAAAAATTAAAATATATATAATACTTAAATATATTAAATATTTAAATTAAATTTAAATTTAATATTTAAAAAATAATTTTAATCTTTAATATATTTTCTAATATAATAAGTATATTTAATTTATTTATATATTAACATTTATGTTATATTTAAATATTATATTATATTAACAATATGATTAAAATTAATTCATTAATAAGATAAATTTAATATTTAAGACTTTTTAAATCTTTAATATTCTTTTAAATATAATAGATATATTTAATTTATTTAAATATTAAAATAAGAGATATATTAATATATATAAATATATAAATAGTATACTTCTAATTAATTTATTAAATAAATAAATATAGTATTCAAGGTGTTTTAAATATTTAAATTTAGTTCAAGTTCTAAATTTTAAATATATATTAATAAGTTAATATTCTTTCAAATATAATATATATATATATAATATATTTATATATTAAAATGAGAGACATTTTAATATATATAATTATATAAATAGTATATTTTTAAATAATTTATTAGAAAAGATATTAAATTATTAAACTTAAGGTTTAAAGAAAATCGCAATTCAATTGAAAGAGAGATTTTAAAATAAATCGAACTTAAGTAAATATTATTAATTTAATATTTCACTATTTAACGAACTTAAATTATAAGTATATATAATAAAATAAACTGTATTAATAAAATCAATCTTTTATTAAATATATATAATATTGAATTTAATAAAAATAAAAAATAAAATATTTATTAACTTTTATCTTAACTTATTTCGAAGGAATATTCAAAATAAAATAAATCTTAATATTTAATTTATTTAATAAATACTTAGATAATTAAATAACTTAAAATATAATTATATACAATAAAATAAATTATATTAATCTATTTAAGTCCTTATTAAATATATATTATATTAGATTTAATAAAATTATAAAGTAGAATATTTATTAACTTTTATCTTACTTTACTTTAAAGGGATATTTTAAATAAAATAATTTTAAATATTTAATCTCTTTAATAAATAATTTAAAATTAAAATAACTTAAAATAGAATTATATATAATAAAACTATTTGTATTTATTAATTTAATTATTTATTAAATATATTTAATATTAAGTTTAATATATTTAATATTAAATTTAATATATTATTAAATCTTATTTAATTTAAATTAAAAGCTTTATTTAATTTTAAATATTTTAAATATATATTTAAAATTTTATTTAAATTATATAATATATATTAAAAAATATTTAAAAATTATATATTAACTGACTAAAAAGTGACTAATTAGTCGACTAAAAACTCACCTCTTTAGTCTTAGTCTTAGTCAGTGAGGTGAATTTAGTCAGTCCTTTTAGTCACTGACTAAATTTAGTCTGACTAAATTAGTCAGTGGACTGACTAAATTCAGAATTTAGTCACTGACTAAATTTAGTCATTAGTCTTAGTCTTTAGTCTTAGTCTTTTTTTAACAAGCCTGATTTTCAATATATATTAATATATTAATATTCTTTTAGATATAATATATATATATAGTATATTTATATATTAAAATAAGGAATATTTTAATATTTATAATTATATAAATAATTTATTTTTAAGTTATTTATGTTATAAGTAAATATAATATTTAAGATTTCTTTTATATTAAAATTTAGTTTAAGTTCTAGATTTTTAATATATATTAATTTTTAAATATTCTTTTTAATATAATAGATATATTTAATATATTTAAATAATAATATATATTATTTAAATTATTTAAAATATATAATATAATATAATAAACTTTATTCCTCCTTGCTCTTTAATTCGATTAAATCGTTTAAATTGTAAACTTTTTAACTTTTTAATAATATAATATATTTAATTATTTCTGGATTTAATTGAGATTGGCTTTTTGTAATAATATTATTAAATATTGAAAAACACCTTTTGGTGGGGGCTGTTGTAGCTGGAATATTTAAATATCTCCTGGTTAAAATAGATAAAGTTGGAAATCGTATTTTATTTCTAGCTTATTACTTTAAGGGATTAGTTTAATATAATATTAGTAAATTAATTATATTTAAATATAATATATTAAATTAATTTATTAATTGTGGTATAATTCCTTTAGTTAAATATATTATATATTCTGGGATAGTATGTTAATTTCGATTTCCTTGATATAATTCGGTATTGGAGTTATATTCCTTGTCTATATTTGAATTTAAATTTAGGATTTAAAATTATATTTAAAATATATAGTTTAAATCCTTTAATAATAGTATTATTTAATCGACGAGGGAAATATTTATTTAATTTATTGTATTTAGTTATAATAGCTTGAGTTAAATTTAAATATTCCTTTTCTTAAATAAATAAATACATATTAATTTTATTTAAATATTAATAAAATATAAAATATAAATATAAATATTATATTAGGATTATCGATTTTCTTTTAAATAAACTCTTCCTTAAAGCCCTCTAATTTAATATATATTTTATATATAAATAAAAGGCTTATAGGTAAGGTTGTAAATTTTTCCCCTTATAATTTAATTAAAGGTTTTATAAATATTTTGAATATTTATTTAATTTTATTTAATAAAACCCAGTCGTTATTAGATAAAAATATATCTTTAAATTTGGAATTTTCGGTAGTTTGATAAATATAAAATAAAACGATTTTAAAATATTTAAAAGATAAAAGTATTTTATAAATGGAATTCTAATGTATTAAATTATCTATTAATTAATAAATTTAAAATAAAATAATACTTAAAAGAATAATATATTTATTTAATAATAAGCGTCCGGATTTAATATATTTAATAATACCCTTTTAAAATAATAATTTAATATTAAGAGTATATTTAATTAAAATAACGATTCGTTGAATTCGATGAATTAAATTTAAAATATTTATTAATATTAAAAATATTAAATATATAAAGGATTTAATTATAATATACCTTTAAGAATAAAGTTCTTGTCGTTTTCATTTAAATTGTAATTCATATAATAAAATAAATTTAATGAATCTTTTTCCGATAAAATATAAAATTTAATAATATCTTATACTGTTAAATTAATTATATATATAATATATTGAATATTGTTTTTAAATCGTTTATATATTAAATCGTAATAAAAGTTTATAAATCGATTTATAAATATTATATTATTTAATGTATTATCTTGAGTTATATTAAATTATAAAAATTATATTAATAGATATTTAATTAATAAATATATATTAATATTAATATTAATTAAAATAAAGGGAATAAAGAATATAAATATTTATATTTACTTAAATATATTTTCTATTAAAATAAAATAAGGTTCTAAAACTGATTTAAATATTTCGAATATATTTAAACTAATATAGTAATTATTAATTGGCTCGAAACTAATTAATTTAGAGATTAATTTAAAATTGTTATTTATAAACGATAAATTAACCCCTATATAAAAGATTTAATTTCGAGCGGTCTAAATATTGAAAGTAATATTAAAAGAGCCGTGATTATTTAAAGTATTTAATAATTCCTTATTAAATATATTTAAACATTTTGTAAAATTGTATAATAGAATTATATGAACTTTATATCGATTAATAATAATATCTCTAAATAAGAATTTAATTAATATATTTTAAATATTTAATAAAATAAAGAATTTATTATTGAAAATATTAAATTAATTCTTAAAAGGAATTAGAATTGATAATATTAAAGGTAAAGTTATTTTTAATAATAAAATATAATATTTTATTATAAATAACGTCGTTATTTAAACTGATTTCTATATTTAATCGAAGTCTTTTTCATAAAATATCGAAAGGGTTATTATTATTTAAAATCGTATTTTCTAATTAAAATATTAATAAAATAAGATATTTAAATATTAAATATATTAATAAAGTTTATTTACTTTTATCTTTTATTTTTTCCGTCTTAATATTATAAGTAATAATTGGATGTTTATTCTTATAATGCCATTATAAATTCAACGAATTAGAATTAAATAAATTTAAATCCGTTTTCTATTTATACCTAAAAATATTTAAATTAATTAAATGAAATAAAAGACTTTAAATTAATTAATTTATATAATACAGGTAAATCTTATTTTTCGATCTTTTCTTAATTCGATTTTTAATAAAGTACATTTAAATAAACAATTCTTTATAATATAATTCAAGGAATATTCATTATTTAATTTATAATTCGGATTATTATAAATCTCTTTTTTCGAAATTGAATTAATTGAAAAACTAGCCTAGAATTTAATATTTTCTTCATTTAAATCGGTATTTAATTCGCTTTTATCGTCTTAAAAGGGATCGTTTGAAACGATTTCAGATAAATTATTTAAATATTTAAATTAAATTAATTAATATATATATTTAATTATAAATATAAAAGGAATAAACTTATTTAAATTAAACGATTTATATATATCTCGATTAATAAATCGAACGTTAGGGAGGAAGGAATCGTTATTAAATCTAAAAGAAGACATTTTAATTAAATAAGTTTTAAAAACGTTATTTAAATAAAATAAGGATATATAAATAAGTATATTATTTATTATTAAAATAAATAAGATAGTATCTATATTTAAAAGTAATATAATATTAATATTGTAAGGATATAAAAAGTTAATAAGAATTAAATATCTTCTATAATACAGGGCTTTTTAAAATATTTATTATTGATTCTCTTTCCATCTTCTACAATGACTATTTATCTGATATTATTTTAAATTTTCCCCTAATTTTCACCTCCCTTCACTCGAATCTTTCATCTGCATCTTCTATTTACATATTTAACATTTGTATAATAGAATATTTAATGTAATATTATATTTAAACCAGGCTTGTTAAAAAAGATTAAGACTATGATTAAGACTAATGACTAATTAGTCAGTAACTAAATACTGACTTTAGTCAGTCCACTATTAATATTAGTCTGACTAATATTAGTCAGTAACTAAAAGGATTAACTAAAGTTAGCTTACTGACTGAGACTAAGACTAATAGGGTGAGTTATTAGTCGACTAATTAATCATTTTTTAGTCAGTTAATATATATTTTTAAATATTTTTTAATATATATTATATAATTTAAATAAATTTTTAAATATATATTTAAAATATTTAAAATTAAGTAAAGCTTTTAATTTAAATTATATAAGATTTAATAATATATTAAATCTAATATTAAATATATTTAATAAATATAAATGATTTTATTATATATAATTATATTTTAGGTTATTTTAATTTTAAATTATTTATTAAAGAGATTAAATATTTAGAATTGTTTAATTTAAAATATCCTTTTAAAGTAAAGTAAGATAAAAGTTAATAAATATTTTATTTTCTATTTTTATTAAATTAAATATTGTATATATTTAATACTTAATTAGTCTTATTAATATAGTTTCTTTTATTATATATATATATATTTTAATTTATATAAATAATTATATATTAAATTAATAATATTTAATTTAAATTCAATTTATTTTAAAATCTTTCTTTAAATCGAATTGCGATTTTCTTTAAACCTTAAGTTTAATATTTTAATATCTTTTTTAATAAAGGACTTAAAAATATAATAATTTAAGATATAAATAAGTATTAAATCACAATATTTATATATATTATAATAGATTAAAAAGATTAATTTAAAGCCTTTAATATATAAATATATAATATATTTTTATATTAAAGCTTAAATTAAACTTAAATATTTTAAATATTTTAAATAATGTTTTATTTATATTAATAAATTAATTTAAAATAAATCCTATATATAATATATTAAAGTAATATATAGTTATTTTTAATATTAAAATATATTTTATATAATTTAAATATTTAAGTATTATATATATTTTAATTTTAATTAATTAACTAAAATATATATAAAATTAATAAAAATTCATTTAAAGTATTTATATAAGTGACTAATTTATGAGTAATTAGTCGACTAATATTAGTCACTGACTAAGACTAAACTGACTTTAGTCAGTCCACTGACTAATATTAGTCTGACTAATATTAGTCTGACTAAAAACTGACTAATGACTAATAACTCTGACTAATTTCCAAGCCTGTATTTAAATATTTAAAATAATATTTAAAATTTATATAAATAAAATATTTAATGTGTTAATTAAATATTATACTATATTATTAATAGAATTCTATTTTTAAAATATTATTTAATATATATATTATTAGAATTCCCTTTAATAATTTTAATCTTTTGAATTAGCTTATATACTAATATTAATAGTAGCCTACCCTATACCACAACAGCCTAGCTACCCTATACTCTATTACCTTATTACTTTACCTTTATTTATTTAAAGAGCTTTAATAATTTTTTAAATATTTATTTTATATTATTTCTTTATTTTATTTAAAAGATTTTAATAATTTTTTAAATAATATTTATTTTACTTTTACTTTTACTTTTATTTATTTTATTTTATTTATTTATTTATTTAACTTTTAAAGGTTTATAAATAAATTAATATATTTATTAACGTTTATAAGACCTTTAAATCGATTTATAATATTAATATCAAACCCCTTAATAAGATACGTTAAGCTAATTATAATAAGATTAATCGATTTAATATATATCCTATTCTTTATAAATTTTATAAATTTAATAATATGGAAATTAAAGCTAATTATTCTTATAAATATCTATTTTATATTACTTTAAAGCCTTTATTAAATTAAGCTAATTAATATATAAATATTTATTAAATTAAATATTTATTTATATTTTAAAGTTATATTTATTAATATTGAAATTATATTTTAGTAAATCGATTTTATATTATATTTAATATATATAATATATATAAATATTCGACTCCGACGAGTATATTACCCTTTATACTTATTAAACGAATATATTAAATTAGATATTAAATTAGATAATTTATTAGATTTAAAGGGATTTATCCTTTTATTTAATAAATTAGAAAAGGAGGATTTTAATTATTATATAAATATAGAGTAAATAGCTTATATTTTTTGAATTATATAGCTGAATTTATTATTAATTTTATATATATTAATTAATAAATATTTTAATAAAGAAAAGTTATATATAGATAAAAAGGGGGTTTATTTATACTTTATTCTAGGTTAGGTTTAGAATAATATAAATTAGTTAGATTTATAGGCTAAGGTATAGCGTTTAAGGGATTAAAGGGATCAAATTAAATTTAAAGATTTTAAATTACTTTATTTTAATTTGTAATAATATATATAAATATTATAATTTACTATTTATTTAGATTTTAAATTATTATATTTTTAAGTCCTTTATTGAAAAAGATATTAAAATATTAAACTTAAGGTTTAAAGAAAATTATAATTCAATTTAAAGAGAGATTTTAAAATAAATTAAATTTAAATTAAATATTATTAATTTAATATATAATTATTTATATAAATTAAAATACAGGTATATATAATGAAATAAATTATATTAATAAAATTAATTAATTATTAAATATAGATAATATTAAATTTAATAAAATAAAAAGTAAAATATTTATTAACTTTTATTTTAACTTATTTTGAAGGAATATTTAAAATAAAATAAATTTTAATATTTAATTTATTTAATAAATACTTAAATAATTAAATAATTTAAAATATAATTATATATAATAAAATAAATTATATTAATCTATTTAAGTCCTTATTAAATATAGATTATATTAGATTTAATAAAACTATAAAGTAGAATATTTATTAATTTTTATTTTAATTTATTTTAAAGGAATATTTAAAATAAAATAAATCTTAATATTTAATTTATTTAATAAATATTTAGATAATTAAATAATTTAAAAGATAATTATATATAATAAAATAAATTATATTAATTTATTTAAGTCCTTATTAAATATAGATTATATTAGATTTAATAAAATTATAAAGTAAAATATTTATTAACTTTTATTTTCCTTTACTTTAAAGGGATATTTTAAATAAAATAATTTTAAATATTTATTTTCTTTAATAAATAATTTAAAATTAAAATAATTTAAAATAGAATTATATATAATAAAACTATTTATATTTGTTAATTTAAATATTTATTAAATATATTTAATATTTAATTTAATATATTTAATATTAGATTTAATATATTATTAAATCTTATATAATTTAAATTAAAAGCTTTACTTAATTTTAAATATTTTAAATATATATTTAAAAATTTATTTAAATTTTATATTAACTGATTTAAAAGTGACTAATTAGTTAATTAATAACTTACCCTATTAGTCTTAGTTTTAGTTAGTAAGCTGACTTTAGTTAGTCCTTTTTAGTTATTAATTAATATTAGTTAGATTAATATTAGTTAGATTAATATTAGTTAGTGGACTGACTAAAGTTAGTATTTAGTTACTGACTAATATTAGTCATTAGTCTTAGTCATTAGTCTTAGTCTTTTTCTAATAGGCCTGCTTAAGAAGGGTAATAAATAACATTTTAAGTATTTATCGATTATAAAGGGTATTTATATATAATGTATTTTATAATTAATTAATAAAGATAGATAAAATATAAAATATAAATATAAAGTAAATAAGGAAGAATATTTAATTTCTTAATATATAAAAGGTTAATAAGAGAAACGTTTATTTTTAATAATATTATAATATTTATAATATTTATAATACATTAATAGCTATTAAAATATTATATATCTAAGTTATTTAAGATCGAGTTATTATTATATAATTAATTATTTAATAAAGCTTACTTAATTATATTTATACGAATTATATATTTATTTATAAATCTTATTTTTTAAAGAAGTAATAATTATTATTTTAGTTAAGTAATTAAAACGTTATTTAATTTTAATTTAACTTTATATATTAAAATATTGATAAAATTAATAATAAGATTAAAGAATATATTAAAATGTTAATTCTTTAAAGAGGTATATTAAATATAATAATACCGTTACCCTTATAATATACTTTAAATTAGCTAAATTATAACTTTTATAACTATTTACGATTAAAAAATATTAAGAACCCTTCTTCTATAACTTAATATATTTATTAAAGCATTAAATCTAATTTAAGCTTATTTTAGTATTAATTTAAGTATTAATAATTAATTTAATTACTTAATTACTTAATAGATTATATTTATATAATTCATTTATAAAATAATATTAACTTTAAATACTTAAGAATAGGCTTGGAAATTAATCGAAGTTATTAATTATTAGTTAGTTTTTAATTAGACTAATCTTAGTTAATAAGCTGACTTTAGTTAATACTTTTTAGTTACTAACTAATATTAGTCATTAGTCTTAATTATTAATCTTAATCTTTTTTTAATAAGCTTGCTTAAGAATAATAAAATATATTAACTTTATAAATTAATATACTTAATAATTATTAAGTATTCTTAATTATTTAATTAAACTAATTTTACTTTTTTATATTATTTAATATATATTTATTATTAAGAATTTAAAATAAATATATACTTTTATATATATAATTAAAATAATTAATAAGAATTAAATAGAAATTATAAAAATTAATAGTATCCCTATATTAAAATAAAAGAAAGGGGGTATTAAAATAATTTATTAAAAAAATATAATAAATATTAAACCTCTTATCCACTATAACTAGATATTGCGACCTAACCTAATAATATAGTTAATATCTACCTCGAAATGGAACTAAGATAAGCCGGAACGCCTATAAATTATTAAACAAGACCTTACCCTATTAATTATCATTTATAATCCTACCTATAATAATAAAGAATTACTATATTAATTATAATAATTAATATTATAATAATAAATAATAATAGATATAACTATTCTAAATTAATATTTAAAAAATTACTTAAATAAAATATATAAAGATATTATAATATTTTTAATAAGTTAGGAATTAATAAATTATAATAATTTAAATAAATTAATTAAAATTAATTTTTAATTAATAAAGTAATCTAATAAATTAATAAAAAAGGAAATTAAATATATAATAATAAACGTTCCTTATATATTTTATATAAATACTCTTTACTTTAATAACCCTATTATAAATACCTTTAAATTTATATACCTTAATTACCTTTATTCCTATAATTATTATTTATTATATTAATAAAAATAGACTTTTATTATATATTTAAATACTCTTTTATATTATTAAATATAAAACCCTTTAATATATTTTATTAAATTTTTATTTAAACCCTTAATAATATTTATTATATTTTAATTACTTTTATTCTTATAAGTTATTACTTAAACTTTTAAATAATATATTTATAGGAACTATATTTATATTTAAACCTAATAATACCCCTTACTATAGGAAGGCCTTTATTATTATTATAAGCATTCCTTATTAAAATCCTATTATAAAGGTAAATAATAATAATAACAATTATAACCCTACCTAATAAATATTAGTTAAATAAATTAAAGAATTTAAATAGGAAAGTATTAATTAGTAGTATTATTATATTAAATTTAAAAAAGAATATAATAAGCTCTTGATTAAAAATACTTTAGGATAAATATTAAATATTAATAAATTATATAAAGAAGTATACCTCCTTCGTATTATTATTAATATTATTTAAACCCCTATTACTCTTAAAGGAGGTATAAAGATTAACACTTTAATAACCTTTAATAGAATAAATAAAAACCTCTATAAAGTCCTTATTTAAATTAAAGCCTATTAATAGTTTTATAAAGGAATATTCTAAAATATTAATTAATAAGTTATTTATACCACTTTGTTCCTTAAAGGTAAAGTATTTATTTAATTTAAACCTTATTTAAATAAATTAATAAAGAATAATTAATAAATTAAATTGTATTATATAAAAATATAACGAATCTTTATAAATTATAATAATTTTAAATAAAGTTTTAAATTATTCTTTTAAAATCTTAATAAAAAGCGATAAATAGAAAAATAATTAGAAATTCTTAAATAAAAAGGATTAATTACTTCCTATATTATTAAATTCTAATATATTATAATTTAATTAAATTATATCGAAATTATAAAGATTATAATATATTATTAAAGATTAAAGGAAAATATTAAAGATGAACTTAATTAACTTAATATTTTTAATAATTTTCTTTTATATATAAAGCTTATTATTAAAATTAATACTTATATATATAAACGATATTATAAAAAGTAAGATAGATAATAATAATAAATTAATTAAATTTAAACTAATATAAAATAATTATATTATTAGAATAATATATCGTTACAAAATACTATAATATATAATTATTATAATAAGCCTATAAACCTTAATATTATTAAATATAATAAATATAATAAAAAGTAGAATATTATCTACTATAATTATTAAAAATAAAGATATTATACTTAAAAATATTAAATACCGAAAAAGGACTTCTAAAGAATCTTAAATAAATAATATATTAATACTATTAAAACAGAAAATACCCCTATAACAACTATTAAAGGTAGTAATATTATTATTAAATATAGCAGCCTATCCTAAATAGCCTACTATAATAATAAATACACCTCTTATTTAATAAATAAGGAAAGAATTAAATAATTTTTAAAAGCCCTTAAAAATAAAAGAAATTATAACCGAAATATTATAATAATATAAAGGGAATAACCCCTTTTATATAATAATAATAATAATTTTATAAATAATACTATAAATTAATTAATATAACTATTAAATTATAAATATCTAATTAATATATAAATAAATAAATTAATAAATAAATAAAATTATAAATTTTAAAGACGTAAAACCAATAAATAATTAACTATACCTAATATCCCTTACCTTAATTTAAAATACTTATATTAAATACTTAATATAACTAAATTTAACTAAGGAATTTACAATAATTATATAATAAAAAATAATATTTAAATCTCCCCTATATATAAAAGATACTTTATACTCTTATAAATCTTATATATATATAATACTTATATAAAATACTTTATAAAAAAATTTAAATATAAATAATTTCTTTAAAAGATTAATAAACAATTTATTATATATTTATACCCTAATTATATTATTAAGAAGATTTAAATATTAATTCCTAATAAATAATATATATATCTATTAATATAAAACAATCTATAATAATTATAATAATATTATTTAAAAGAATAAAATTAAAAGGAATACTTTAAAAATTAATATTTTAAATATATTTAAGAAAAGTCGTAAATTTATAAATATTCAAAGGAGAATACTTAATATTTTTAAAATATATAAATATATACTTAATAGGAAAACTTCCTTAATATAAAAAAGAACCTATAAAGTATTTATAAATTATTATAAACCTAATAAATATTTAATTTAATAAAAAAACCTGAATTTAAATATTAAAAGTAATATTTTATATAAAAAGGAATAAAGAAATATTTTTATTAATATATTAAAAAGTACCTTATAAAGAATAAAGGGAATAATAATAATAATATAAAAGTTAATTATAAAAAATCGTTAATAATTTATAAAGGTAGTATTTAGGAAATAAATATTATCTACTATAAAGGGATAATAATAAGTAGATTAAAATAAATCCTTATATTAAATAATAAATAATAAAGCTATCTATAAATATATTATATTAATAATAAATATAAAGGGAATCTATATTAAAATACTATTTAACAGTAAAGTATAAAAAAACTATATTTTATTATAAATTATTAACTACCTTAAATTTAAATAATAGGAGAAAAATACCTTATACTAACTTAAAATTATTAATAAAGAATTTATAACTTATAATAATAAAGAAATATAAAAGGAAGTTATAAACCTTTTAATTAATATTAGAGAATATTATAAGATATAATATAATTTTAAAATAAATTAAAGAATAAGCTAATTTTAATAAAATATATTAAGAAAAGGTTTAATTAATAAATAGCAATTTAAGAAATAATCCCTTAATAAACCTAAGATATTTAAAGTATATATTATTATTAAAGAATTTAAGCTAAATATTATAACGATTATATTAAAAGAATATTAATAATTTAAAGCTCTTTTTAATAAGAAATTAAAAATAGGCTTACCACCTTATATATAATAAGATTATAAAATACCCTTTAAAAATAAAAAAGACCCCTATTTATACTTATATATAAATTTAATTAAAAATATAAATAAATTTTAAAAGAGTATATTATAAAGAACTTTAAAAAAAGAATTATATAACTATTTATATTATTAATAAGCTTCCTTATTCTCTTTATTTTAAAAAAGAATAAGAATAAAAAATCTAAATAATATATATATATTAATTATTAAAAGCTTAATAAAATAATTATTAAGAATTAATACCCCGTATCTTTAATTAATAACCTATAAAATAAATTATTATATATTAAAATCTTTATAATATTTAATCTTCTTAATATATATAACCTAATCTATATTAAAAAAAGAAAGGAATAAAAAATTATATTTTAAATTAAATATAACTATTTTAAATATTAAACTATATCTTTTAATTTAATTAATATATTAACTAATTTTTAATTAATAATTAACTATATTTTATAAGAATATTTTAATAAATTTATTATAATATACTTTAATAATATCCTTATTTATTCTAAAAATAATAAATAATATAAAAATATATATAAAATTAATACTCTAAAAGTTATAAAATATTAACTTATTAATAAATTTAAAAAGAAATAATATATATCAATAAATAATTATATTTATAGAATATATAATATCCTTTAAAAAAATTTAAATAAAATAATTAAAAATTATAATAATTAAAAAATAACTTATATTTATAAATATTATAAAAATTAAATCCTTTTTAAAATTAATTAATTATTACCGAATTTTTATCTTTAAATTTAATAAATTAATAATACCCTTTATAAACTTAATAAAGAAAAATAAATTATTTAAATAAATAAAAATAGAAAAAACCGCTTTTTAAATAATTAAAAAATAAATTCTTAATAAATTAATACTTTATATAATAAACCCTATAAAACTATTTAAAGTTAAAACTAATATATTAAATTATATAATTAATAAATAATTAAACTAAATAAATAATAACGGAAAATTATATATTATTATATTCTTTTTTAAAAAACTAAATAAATTAAAATTTAATTATTAAATTTATAATAAAGAATTAATAACTATTATTAAAATATTTAAAAAATAAACATATTATTTTAATAGAATAATAAAACCTATAAAGGTTTATATTTATTATTAATAATTTAAGATAAATATATACTTTTATATATATAGCTAATATAGGTAATAAAGATTAAATAGAAATTATATAAATTAATAATATCCCTATATTAAAATAAAAGAAAGGGGGTATTAAAATAGTTTGTTAATAAAATATAATAAATATTAAACCTCCTATCTATTATAACTAGACCTTAATTATTTATTAACCTTATAATATAAAGTTTAATATAAATTCAGGATTAGTAATAACCTTATATCTAATTATTAGAAAAATTAAGTTACTCTAGTTAAGTTATTAGAGAGAGTAAAATTTATATATTAAAGTTTTTAAAACTAAATTATATAAATACTAGCTTTATATAAATTTTAAAGAAAGCCTTCAAAAGTAGGTATAAAATCTCTTAAAATAATTATTTATTTATTAAATCTATAACTCTTCTTATCTATTATATATATATTATTATCTTAAAACCCCTAATTACTATTATATTTAAAAATATTATTAATAAAGATATAGCTTTAATTATATTAATAAAATGTATTTTTATTAATATTAAAAATAATATAATTATTATAACTTTAAATTAATTAATTATTATATAATATTATTTCTTTAAAATTATAAATTTTATTAAAAAAGCCTATATAAATATAATATTATTATACTTTAAAATTATTAAAGCTATTATTAAAAATATACCGCTTATGATAAAGGAAAAGGTAATAATTTATATATATTATCTTTATATTATTAATAGATATTAAAATATAAAAAGTAATAATAAAGATTAATTTAAAATTAAGTATAATAAGGCTAATTATATTTTTATAACTTTAAGAAAATAGAAAGTTATTAAAAATAAAGTTATATTTATTATATATTATTTTTTAAATATAATTTATATAATTATTTTATAAGTAATAATAAAGAATAAAATAATAAAGAAATATTAATAATAGATAGGATTAGAAGGAATTAAAATAGATAAAGGAACCTTTATTAAATATATTATTATTAATTTATTATTAATTAATTATTATTAAGCTAATTAAATTAAATAATAATTATATGTTATTAAATAAGAATTAAATAATTTTATATAAATTATTAGGACTACTTAGGCTTAGAAATTAGTTAGAGTTATTAGTTATTAGTCAGTTTTTAGTTAGACTAATCTTAGTTAGTAAGCTGACTTTAGTCAGTAGATTAACTAAAGTTAGTTTAGTCTTAATCAGTAACTAATATTAGTCGACTAATAACTTATAAGTTGGTCACTTATATAAATACTTTAAATTAATTTTTATTAAGTTTATATATATTTTATTTAATTAATTAAAATTAAAATATATATAATACTTAAATATTTAAATTATATAAAATATATTTTAATATTAAAATTAACTATATATTACTTTAATATATTATATATAGGATTTATTTTAAATTAATTTATTAATATAAATAAAACATTATTTAAAATATTTTAAATATTTAAGTTTAATTTAAGCTTTAATATAAAAATATATTATGTATTTATATATTAAAGGCTTAAAATTAATCTTTTTAATCTATTATAATATATATAAATATTGTAATTTAATACTAATTTATATCTTAAATTGTTATATTTTTAAGTCCTTTATTAAAAAAGATATTAAAATATTAAACTTAAGGTTTAAAGAAAATCGCAATTCGATTTAAAGAGAGATTTTAAAATAAATTGAATTTAAATTAAATATTATTAATTTAATATATAACTATTTATATAAATGAAAATATAAATATATATAATAAAATAAACTGTATTGATAAAACTAATTAATTATTAAATATTTATAATATTGAATTTAATAAAAATAAAGAATAAAATATTTATTAACTTTTATCTTAACTTACTTCGAAGGGATATTTAAAATAAAATAAGTTTTAATATTTAATTTATTTAATAAATACTTAGATAATTAAATAACTTAAAATATAATTATATATAATATAATAAATTATATTGATTTATTTAAGTCCTTATTAAATACATATTATATTAGATTGAATAAAATTATAAAGTAGAATATTTATTAATTTTTATCTTACTTTACTTTAAAGGGATATTTTAAATTAAACAATTTTAAATATTTAATCTCTTTAATAAATAATTTAAAATTAAAATAACTTAAAATAGAATTATATATAATAAAATCATTTATATTTATTCAATATATTTAATATTAAATTTAATATATTATTAAATCTTATTTAATTTAAATTAAAAGCGTTACTTAATTTTAAATATATATTTAAAATTTTATTTAAATTATATAATATATATTAAAAATTATTTAAAAATTATATATTAACTAATTAAAAAGTGACTAATTAGTTAACTAATAACTCACCCTATTAATCTTAGTCTTAGTTAGTAAGCTGACTTTAATTAGTCCTTTTTAGTTACTAACTAATATTAGTCATTAGTCTTAGTTATTAGTCTTAGTCTTTTTTTAATAAGCCTGGGATTACCCTTATTAATAAAAAAGATATATTTACTATCCTCCTTAAGATAGAAAATATATATATTATTATTTTAAAACCCTTAATTATTATTATGTTTAAAAATATTATTAATAAAGATATAGCCTTAATTATATTAATAAAATATATTCTTTTTAATATTAAAAATAATATTATTATTATAATTTTAAATTAAATAATTATTAAATAATATCTTCTTTTTATAATAGATACTTTATTAAATATTCTTATAAAAAAAAATATAATTATATTTTAAAATTATTAATATTATAATTAATAATATGTTATTTATAATAAAGGGGAAGGTAATAATTTATATATATTATTTTTATTTTATTAATTAAATTTAGAAAATAAAAATTAATAATAAAAATTAATTTAAAATTAAATGTAATAAAGATAATTATATATTCATAACTTTAAAAAAATAAAAAGTTATTAAAAATAAGTTATATTTATTATATATTATTTTTTAAATATAAATTATATAATTATTTTATAAAGGGTAGAAAAGAGTAAAATAATAAAGAAATATTAATAATAAATATTATTAAAAAGAATTATAATAAATAAATAAACCTTTATTAAATATATTATTATTTATTTATTATTAATTAATTATTATTAAGTTAATTAAATTAAATAATTATTAGATTTTATTAAATAAGAATTAAATAGTTTTATATAAGTTATTAGGATTTTCCTTAATGATAAGTTAATATATATTATAATTAATATTAATTTAATTATACTTATTATGAAATTAATTTTATTAAAATTCTATATATCTTTATTAAAAATATTATATTTAATCAGGCTTGGAATTTAGTTAAAGTTTTTAGTTATTAATTAGTTAGCTGACTCCAGTTAGTCCTTTTAGGTACTAACTAAATTTAGTTAGATTAAATTACTTAATGGACTGATTAAAGTTAGTTTAGTCTTAATTAGTAACTAATCTTAGTTAACTCAAAACTCTTAAATTAGTTAGTTAAATATAATTTTTAGATTAAATTATATTCTTTCAATATTCTTTTAAATATAAAATAAATATATTTTATATTTATATATAATAATAAGGGAAATATTAATATATAATATTCTATAAATAATAGATTTTAAATTAATTTAATAAGCTAATAAATATAATATTTGAAATCTTTTAAATATATAGTAATCTTTTAATATTCATTAAAATGTAATTTATATATATAATATATTTATATATTAAGAAAAGGGATATATTTATATATATTAGTTTTTAAAGAATATTCTTTTATTAAATCCATTAAGTAAATAAATATAATATTTAAGATATTTTAAATATTTAAATTTAATTTAAGTTCTAGAATATAAATATATAACCTTTTTTATAGTTTTTTTAATTATAGAATTTATATATTATATATTTATATATTGAAATAAAAGATATTTTAATATTTATTATTCTATATATAATTTAATTTCAAGTCCTTTTTTAAAAAAGATATAAAATCATTAAACTTTAGGTTTAACGAAAATCGCAATTCGATTTAAAGAGAATTTTTAAAATAAATCGAATTTAAATTAAGTTTTATTAATTTAATATATAACTATATAAATAACTTAAAGTGTATTTATATATATTAAAATGACTTACGTTAAAAGATTTAATCCATTATTAAGTATATATAATATTAGATTTAATAAAAGTAAAATGTAAAATATTTATTAACTTTTATCTTAACTTATATAAAGGGATATTTTAAATAAAACAATTCTAAATATTTAATTTCTTTAATATATATTTAAATATAAACATTACTTAAAGTATAATAATATATAATAAAATAAACTATATTAGTTTAATGAATTCCTTATTAAATATATATAGTATTAGATTTATTAAATATAAAAAGTAAAATATTTATTAACTTTTATCTTAATTTACTTTAAAGGGATATTTTAAATAAAATATTTGTGAGGCTCTAGAGCTATACATGTGGCTAGATTGTGGCTACGCTATAATCTAGTTAGATAGATAGTTTAGCGAGGGGCCTTCGGCCTACTCGCTTCAATCTATATATCTCTTTTCTTAAGTCTTTCGCCTTATAATATTTAATTTCTTTACTATATAATTTAAAATTAAAATAAGTTAAAATATAAATAAATATATAATAAAATAAAGTATATTAATTAATCCAATTCTTTATTAAATATTATATAATTTAAATTAAAAGCTTTACTTAACTTTTAATATTTTAAATATATATTTAAAATTATATTTAAATAATATCAGGGTTGTTAGAAAAAGACTAAGACTAATGACTAAGACTAATAACTAATATTAGTCAGTGACTAAAAAGGACTGACTAAAGTTAGCTTACTGACTAAGACTAAGACTAATGGGGTGAGTTATTAGTCGACTAATTAGTCACTTTTTAGTCAGTTAATATATAATTTTTAAATATTTTTTAATATATATTGTATAATTTAAATAAAGTTTCAAATATATATTTAAAATATTTAAAATTAAGTAAAGCTTTTAATTTAAATTAAATAAGATTTAATAATATATTAAATTTAATATTAAATATATTTAATAAATAATAAAATTAATAAATATAATTGATTTTATTATATATAATTCTATTTTAAGTTATTTTAATTTTAAATTATTTATTAAAGGGATTAAATATTTAAAATTATTTTATTTAAAATATCCCTTTAAAGTAAAGTAAGATAAAAGTTAATAAATATTTTACTTTATAATTTTATTAAATCTAATATAATCTATATTTAATAAGGACTTAAATAGATTAATATAATTTATTTTATTTTATACAATTATATTTTAAGCTATTTAATTATCTAAGTATTTATTCAATAAATTAAATATTAAGATTTATTTTATTTTAAATATTCCTTCGAAGTAAGTTAAGATAAAAGTTAATAAATATTTTACTTTTTATTTTTATTAAATTCAATATTATATATATTTAATAATTAATTAAATTTATTAATACAGTTTATTTTATTATATATACTTATATTTTAATTTATATAAATAATTATATATTAAATTAAAAATATTTAATTTAAATTCGATTTATTTTAAAATCTCTCTTTAAATTAAATTACGATTTTCTTTAAACCTTAAGTTTAATATTTTAATATCTTTTTCAATAAAGGACTTAAAAATATAACAATTTAAAATCTAAATACATATTAAATTACAATATTTATATATATTATCATAGATTAAAATAAGGTAATTTAAAGTCTTTAAATTTAATTTAATCCCTTTAATCCCCTAAATACTATACCTTAGCCCATAAATCTAACTAATCTATATTATTTTAAACCCAGCTTAGAATAGGGTATAAATAAACCCCCTTTTTATTTATATATAGCTTTTCTTTATTAAAATATTTATTAACTAACGTATATAAAATTAATAATAAATTCGGCTACGTAATTTAAAAAATATAAGCCATTTACTCTATATTTATATAATAATTAAAATCCTCCTCTTCTAATTTATTAAATAAAAGGATAAATCCCTTTAAATTTAATAAATTATTTAATTTAATATATAAATTAATATATTCGCTCAATAGGTATAAAGGGTAATATACTCGTCAGAGTTAAATATTTAAATATATTATATATATTAAATATAATATAGAATCGGTTTATTAAATATAGTTTAAATATTAATAAATATAATTTTAAAATATAAATAAATATTTAATTTAATAAATACTTATATACCAATTAGCTTAATTTAATAAAGGCTTTAAAGCAATATAAAGTAAATATTCGTAAGAATAATCGGCTTTAATTTCCATATTATCGAATTTTTAAAATTCGTAAAGAATAGGATATATATTAAATTAATCGATCTTATTATAATCAGCTCAATATATCTCATTAACGGGTTCGATATCAATATTATAAATCGATTTAAACGTCTTATAAACGTTAATAAATATATTAATTTATTTTTAAACCTTTAAAGGTTAAATAAATAAATAAATAGAATAAGTAAACGTAAAGGTAAAATAAATATTATTTAAAAAATTATTAAAATCTTTTAAATAAAATAAAGAAGTAATATAAAATAAATATTTAAAAAACTATTAAAGCTTTTTAAATAAATAAAGGTGAAATAATAAAGTAATATAGTACAGGGTAACTAAGCTATTGCGGTATAGGGTAAGTTATTATTAATATTAATATATAATCTAATTAAAAAGATTAAAATTATTAAAGGGAATTCTAATAATATATATATTAAATAATATTTTAAAAATAGAATTCTATTAATAATATAATACGATATTTAATTAACGCATTAAATATTTTATTTATATATATTTTAAATATTATTTTAAATATTTAAATATAGTATTGCATTAAATATTCTATTCATATGTATTTTAAATATTATTTTAAATATTTAAATATAATATCGCATTAAATATTATATTCATGCGTATTTTAAATATTATTTTAAATATTTAAATATAGTATCGCATTAAATATTCTATTTATACGTATTTTAAATATTGTTTTAACTATTTAAATATAATATCGCATTAAATATTCTATTCATATGTATTTTAAATATTATTTTAAATATTTAAATATAGTATTGCATTAAACATTCTATTCATATATATTTTAAATATTATTTTAAATATTTAAATATAATATCGTATTAAATATTTTATTTATATATATTTTAAATATAATTCATACAATAATATATTTTTAGAAATCCTTTTATTATATAATATATTTTAATTCCTTCTATTAACTTTTTTACTTATCTCTCGTAATATTAATATTATATTTATCTTTAAATATATATATTTTATCTTTATTTATTTTAATAATAAATAATATATTTATTTATATATCCTTATTTTATTTATTTTATATAAATAAATCTATCTTTATTTTATTTAAATAACGTTTTTAAAACTTATTTAATTAAAATATCTTCTTTTAAATCTAATAACGATTCCTTCCTCTCTAACGTTTAATTTATTAATTAAGATATACACAAGTTGTTTAATTTAAATAAGTTTATTCCTTTTATATTTATTATTAAATATATGTATTAATTAATTTAATTTAAATATTTAAATAATTTATCTAAAGTCATTTCGAACAATCCCTTTTAAAATAATGAAAACAAATTAAATACTAATTTAAATAAAGAAAATACTAAATCCCAAGCTAGTTCTTTAATTAATTCGACTTTAAAAAAAGAGATTTATAATAATCCAAATTATAAATTAAATAACGAACATTCCTTAAATTATATTATAAAGAATTATTTATTTAAACATACTTTATTAAAAATCGAATTAGGAAAAGATTAAAAAGTAAGATTTACCTATATTATATAAGTTAATTTATTTAAAGTCTTTTATTTAATTTAATTAATTTAAATAATTTTAAGTATAATTGGAAAATGGATTTAAATTTATTTAATTTTAATTCGTTAAATTTATAACGGTATTATAAAAATAAATATCTAACTATTATTTATAATATTAAGATAGAAAAAATAAAAAATAAAAATAAGTAAACTTTATTAATATATTTAATATTTAAATATTCTATTTTATTAATATTTAAAATATTTTAATTAGAAAATACGATTTTAAATAATAATAACCCTTTCGATATTTTACGAAAACGATTTCGATTAAATATAAAAATCGGTTTAAATAATAACGTTATTTATAATAAAATATTATATTTTATTATTAAAAATAACCTTACCTTTAATATTATCGATTCTAATTCCTTTTAGGAATTAATTTAATATTTTAAATAGTAAGTTCTTTATTTTATTAAATATTTAAAATATATTAATTAAATTCTTATTTAGAGATATTATTATTAATTAATATAAAATTTATATAATTTTATTATACGATTTTACGAAATATTTAAATATATTTAATAAGGAATTATTAAATACTTTAAATAACAACGGTTCTTTTAATATTATTTTCGATATTTAAACTGCTTAAAATTAAATCTCTTATATAGGGGTTAATTTATCATTTATAAATAACGATTTTAAATTAATCTTTAAATTAATTAGTTTTAAGCCAATTAATAATTACTATATTAATTTAAATATATTCGAAATATTTAAATTAGTTTTAGAACTTTATTCTATTTTAATAGAAAATATATTTAAGTAAATATAAATATTTATATTATTTATTCCCTTTATTTTAATTAATATTAATATTAATATTAATATATATTTATTAATTAAATATTTATTAATATAATTTTTATAATTTAGTATAACTTAAAATAATACCTTAAATAATATAATATTTATAAATCGATTTATATACTTTTATTACAATTTAATATATAAACGATTTAAAAATAATATTCGATATATTATATATATAATTAATTTAGTAATATAGGATATTATTAAATCTTATATTTTATTAAAAAAAGATTCGTTAAATTTATTTTATTATATAAATTACGATTTAAACGAAAACGACGAGGACTTTATTCCTAAAGGTATATTATAATTAAATCCTTTATATATTTAATATTTTTAATATTAATAAATATTTTAGATTTAATTAATTGAATTCGACGAATCGTTATTTTAATTAAATATACTCTTAATATTAAATTATTATTTTAAGAGGGTATTATTAAATATATTGAATCCGGACGCTTATTATTAAATAAATGTATTATTCCTTTAAGTATTATTTTATTTTAAATTTATTTAAAGAATTTAAAGCTAATTTATTAATTAATAAATAATTTAATACGTTGGAATTCCATTTATAAAATACTTTCGTCTTTTAAATATTTTAAAATCGTTTTATTTTATATTTATCGAAATATCGAAAATTCCGAATTTAAAGATATATTTTTATCTGATAACGACTGGGTTTTATTAAACGAAATCGAACGAATATTTAAAATATTCGTAAAACCCTTAGTTAAATTATAAGGGGAAAAATATATAACCTTACTTATAAGCCTTTTATTTATATATAAAATATATATTAAATTAGAGGGCTTTAAGGAAGAGTTTATTTAAAAGAAAATCGATAATCCTGATATAGTATTTATATTTCTATTTTATATTTTATTAATATTTAAATAAAACTAATATTTATTTATTTATTTAGGAAGAGGAATATTTAAATTTAATTTGAGCTATTATAGCTGGATACAATAAATTAAATAAATATTTCCCTTGTCGATTAAATAATACTATTATTAAAGGATTTAAACTATATATTTTAAGTATAATTTTAAATCCTAGATTTAAATTAATATATTTTAAAATAAATAGTTTATTAAATTTATATAATACTATTAAAGCCGATATTATTAATTTATTAAAAACCGAATTTAATAAATTAAATAATAATAACGATCTAGATAAATTAAATAATAATTTAAATTCGAATATAGACGAGGAATACGACTCCGATACCGAATTATATTAAGGAAATCGAAATTAATATACTATCCCGGAATATACGATATTTTTAATTAAAAGAGTTATACCGCAATCAGTAAGTTAATTTAATATATTATATTTAAATATAATATATTTAAATATAATTAATTTATTAATATTATATTAGACTGATCCCTTAGAGTAGTGGGCTAGAAATAAAATATGATTTCCGACTTTATCGATTTTAGCCAGGAAATATTTAAGTATTCCAGCTATAATAGCCCCCACCGAAAGGTCTTTTTTAATATCTGGTAATATTATTATTAAAAGCCGATCTCGATTAGATCCAGAAGTAATTAAATGTATTATATTATTAAAGAGTTGGAAAATTAACGATTTAAACGATTTAATCGAATTAGAGAGCGAGGAGGAATAAGGGTTATTATATTATATTATATATTTTAAATAGTTTAAATAATATATATTATTATTTAAATATATTAAATATATCTATTATATTAAAAAGAATATTTAAAGATTAATATATATTGAAAATCTAGAACTTAAACTAAATTTTAATATAAAAGAAATCTTAAATATTATATTTACTTATAAAGTAAATAACTTAAAAATAAATTATTTATATAATTATAAATATTAAAATATTCCTTATTATAATATATAAATATACTATATATATATTATATCTAAAAGAATATTAATATATTAATATATATTGAAAATCTAGAACTTAAACTAAATTTAAATATTTAAAAATATTTAAATATTATAATATTTTATTTAATAAAGTATTTAAAAATATATTATTTATATAACTATATATATTAAAATACCTCTTATTTTAATATATAAATATATTATATATATACGTTGTATTTAAAAGAGTATTAAAATATTAATATATATTTAAAATCTAGAACTTAAACGAAATTTAAATATTTAAAAAATCTTAAATATTATATTTACTTATAATATAAATAAGTTAAAAATATATTATTTATATAATTATATATAATAAAATATACCCTTTTTAGATATATAAATATATTATATTTATACGTTATATTTAAAACAATATTAATATATTAATATATATTTAAAATCTAAAACTTAAATTAAATTTAAATATTTAAAAAATCCTAAATATTATATTTATTTACGTTATAAATTATTCAAAAAATGATTATTTATATAATATTATAGATTAATATATTCTTTATTTTAATATATAAATATATAATATAAAATATATTAAACCTTAAATTAAACCTAATTATTTAAAATATCTTAAATAATATTTTATTTATATTAATAAATTAATTTAAAATAAATCCAATATATAATATATTAAAGTAATATATAGTTATTTAAAATATTTAAATATATTAAATATATTTTATATATTATATATATTATATATATAAAAATATATATTATTTAAAATATTAAAATATATTTTATATAATTTAAATATTTAACTATTATATATATTTTAATTTTAATTAATTAATTAAAATATATATAAAATTAATAAAAATTAATTTAAAGTATTTATATAAGTAACTAATTTATAAGTAATTAGTCAACTAATATTAGTTACTAATTAAGACTAAACTGACTTTAGTCAGTCTACTAACTAATATTAGTTTGATTAATATTAGTCAGTAACTAAAAAGGACTGACTAAAGTCAGCTCACTAACTAATATTAGTCTAACTAAAAACTGACTAATGACTAATAACTCTAACTAATTTCCAAGCCTGTAAATAGGTAATATAATTATTTTTATAATAAGTTATTTAAAATAGGTTATTATAATCTATTAAGGGTATTATAGTATTATTTTTATTAATAATTATTAAGGTTAATACCTATATAATAGTATTAATATATTATTTATTTAGGATATATAAGAATACTTTTTTAGGATTATAATATTCCTTTATATAATACCTTTTTTTCTAGTAATTATAATAAATAATATTTTATTTCTTATTATCCTTATTATATTAAGTAATATTAAGGTTTATAGGCTTATTATATTATTTATAGGTAATAATTTAAATTTATTATTATTATAATTAATTTATATTAATCTATAAGGTTCTTATTAAAGATATAGTATTATTTTACCTTTTAAGGTATTATTTATATTAACGATTATTAATTTTAATAATCCTTTTAATATATATATTTAATATATTAAGTTAGGTTTTTTTATTAATATTATTCTTTATATTATTTTATAATTTTATATAGAAGAGTATTATAAAGGTATTATTATTATTCTATTTAATTTTTAACGTTAATTATTTAAATTTAATTATATATTAAAATATAAAGCTTTTTATTAAAGTTATAAGAATTATCTTTTTATAGTTTTAACTTTATTTAAAATTTTAAATATAGTTTTTAACTTTTTTTTAAATTTAAAATAATATTAGAAGATATAGATTATATCTTTATCTTAATTTATTTTATTAGGGTTATTTAGGTAATTCTTTATAATAAGCTTAAATTAGGTAAGTGTATTTCCTTTAAGGAAGTTTATAATGTAGAGGATTTTATTTAGCTTTATAATAATTATATAAGTATAGAAGTAGAGGTAGGCCTTAATTTAAATTAGGAAATTTTATACGTTACCTTTATGCCTATTGTATAGCTAGGGTAAGGTAATTCTAAACCTTTTAAGTCCTCTATTAATTGGTATAGTGGTTATTTATGTGATAAGTTAAGTGTTATTGCCTTTAAGCTGGTTAAGCCGAGCTTATATTTATGTAATTAGTTAGTAAGTGTCTATCCCTTTGGTTAGGTTGGGGTTAATTTTAATTACGGGGTATTAAAACATTATAGTTAATTTTATAGTAATATTACTTAGGGGTTTAAGTAGTAACTTATAAGAATAAAAGTAATTAAAATATAATAAATATTATTAGGGGTTTAATTAAAATTATAATAGAATATATAAAGGTTTATATTAATAGTATAAAAGAGTACTTAAATATATAATAAAATAAATTCTATTAATATAATATATAATATCTATAATTAAAGTATAATTAAAAGTAGAACTTTTAAGGGTATTTATAATAGAGTTATTAAAGTAATATATTTTACTAATAAATTAAAATTAATATTTAAATTAATTATTAAAATAGAGAGTATTTATATAAAATATATAAGAAATATTTATTATTATATATTTAATTTTTCCCTTATTAACTTTTTAAATTTAATAATATTTATAAAATTCTATTAAATTAAATTTTTAAATTTTATTAAAATCCTAAAACTTTTTATATAATTATTTATATTATCCTTTTCAATATATTATTTATAATATATTATTTATTATATATTATTTAGGCTTAAATAGCTTTTATATAATTTATTATTATTCTAATTATTATAATAAGGCTATTATTATATATAAAGATATAAATATTAACCTATAGGTCGTTCCTTTAGATTATTATAGTTTTATATTAGAATTAAGGTATTAGGCCGCTCGATTAGGTTAAGTTATAATAATAATTAAGGATAGTAATATTAGTTTAAATCCTATTTAGTTAGATTTAAACTTATTATAGCTTACCCCTCCTTTATTTTATATTATTCTTTTATAAATATTACTATTTACTTATATTACCTATCCGTATATATTAAATTAATAATATCTTTTTTAATTTTAATCGATTCTTAAATAAAATTATTCGATTTAATAATCTAGTGGATAAATTAATAGAATTCTATATATTTAATACGGTCTTTTAAAATTTTATATAATTTAATTTATATATTAAATCCGTTTATAAATTAATATTTTTACGCGTTTAATTTAAATTTAAATTAATCTTTAACGAAGTCGAAACTTTAAGAAACCTCATTTATATATTTAATATAGATTATATTTTTTTAAAATTAAGGTACCTTTAAGTATTTAACTTTATATTTATATATTTAATATAATTATAGTTATTAATTATAAATGTTTAGGTTTATAATTAGTTATATACCTATATATATAATATAACTATAATAATTAATTTAATCTTTTTTTATAATTATCTAATAACGAATAATTAATTAAAAAATACATTTAAATTAAATAAATAAAAATTCTCTTATTATAAATACAATTAAATAAGTTTTTATAAGCTAAAAAACTATTTATTAATATTATTTAATTCTAAATTATATTTTATATAATTATAAATATTATAATTTCTTTTAAGTATTTTAATTTTTATAATTAATACCTTTATTTTTCTTATTCCTTTTAATTTATATTCATTATTTTTACTTTTCTTTTATAATTAAATTACTTTATTCTTTTGAATTATTAAATAAAAAAATTTACTTAATATAACCGATTTATAATAGCTATAATAAAAATAAAAATAAATTATAATAATAAATATAATTAGAATTAACCTATAACATCGATTTATTTCTATAGGTTAAATAACGAGTAATATTCTTAATAATTAGCCTAAATTAACTTTAACTATAAGTAAACCTCCTCTTATTAAAACTTTTAATATAATTATAGATAAAGGAATTAATTTAATTATTTAATATTTCGAATATTAATTTAATTTAATTTAAAGAAGGAATTAACCTATTAATTTTATTAATATTAATTTAATTAAAGATATTATTTAATATTAATAAATATAATAATAATAAAACCGACTATTTTAGTTAAAGGGTTATAAATTAATTTAATCTGAAACTTTAAAATTTAATAATAATAATATCGCTTTTTTTAAATAATAAACGACACTTTATTAGCTTTCTAAATTTAAAGAATTTAAAATTAATACTCTCTTAGCTTCTAATAATAAGGAAGTTACCTTTAGAAATAATTTAACCTTAATAAAATATTTAAAAATTATAATTTAAAAAATTAAGTTAAAATAGAAAAGAGTTAAAGAAAGATTAAATAAAAAAATAATAAATAAATTTAAATAAATAAAGAATAATTTTATATTTAAATTTAATAACTACTTTAATATTTCCGAATTAATTTTATTTTATTAAACTAATTATAATTATTTAATTAATATTAATAACAATAAATATAAAAATATTATTAAAAACCCTTAATAATAAAAGAGACTTAATAATTTAATATATAATATTTTTACCTTATAATTTACTCCCTATATTTATTTATTAATAAAACGTAAAGAAATATTTAAGGAATACTCTTTTAAAATCTTTAATCCTTATTTAATTAAAAAGTATTTTAAGTTATAGCGAGTAATAATTTCAATTAAACCTCTTTATCCTAATATTAACTAATAAAAAGATATTAAATATAAGGAAGGAATTTAGAATCTATTTACTAAGGATTAATAATAGGCCCCACTAGGGGGACCCACTATAGATTAGATAAGATAAGGGGCATTAGCTAGATTTAAGGGTAGTATCTATTAGCAGTATCTATCCTAGATTACTAAAGCGGACCCTGCTGATTAAAACCCTACTAAATCTCTTTATTATTATTATCTCGTACATACCTAAATATATTAGCTATTTACACCCTTAAACTTAATCTATTAAATAGTAATATCTCTTTAAAAATATTTATTCGTTTTTATTAATCTTAAAAAACTAATATTTTAATACATTCCTTAATATTATTATTAATTTTAAAAAATAATAATAATAGTTAAAATAATCTTTTTAAAAATAACTTTATAAATACTATTCTTATATACTTAGAAATTCGGTTATTAAATCTTTTAAGTTACTACTATATTTTAAACCCTTTTAAAGTTTAGCGTAGTATTGGTATAGCTTATAATAATTAAATACACTATTCTTAAGGCGCTTTAATAATATTATAACTTAGAAATTACTTTAATAATAGCCGGTTTTAAGTAGGATTAATACTAATATTATAATATATTTTTATAAACTTATAAAAGACTTTAATAAGCTATAATATATTATTAAATATTATTAAAAGAATAATAATAATATAATTAATATATTATTTATATATTTATTACTTTTTTATTAATTAATTTAATTATTCTTAAAAAAGTTTTTTTAATAAATAAAGATTTAAATTTAGGAAACCTACTTAAATATTATTATTAATACTTAAAAATATTAAGCTAAGTAAATTATTAACCTTATAAAGGCGGTTATTTATATTATTATTCTAAATTATATTATAATTAATCCGTTATAAGATAACTTATTATAAAGTAGGCCGCTATAAGGTAAATATAATTATATATTAATATTAATTAAAGGATTAATAAATCCTCCCCTAGCCGCTTAAATTATTTAAATTTAAGTCTTTACTTTAAGGATTATTTATAAAGAGTACTTTATTATTATATAAAAATAGGAAATTATTATTAAACTTTATAACTTATTTAAAAATAATAAGAAGGCTATTAAATCCTAATTATAAAGTAGCCTAATTTAGAACCCTTAATCCTTTATTAAATATATTAATAATATTATTTATTAAATAATTATTAAATCCTTTAAACTTTTTATAGACGTTATTATAATTAATATAATAACCCTTAAGCTATACTTTAATATTAAAATATTTAATATTATCTTCTTTAAATTAAAGGATATCTAAGTTTATATAGACTTTATTTTCTAAGTTAAATTATTAATTAAATATATTAATTAATAAGTAAAATATATAGGTAATAAAGTGGTAATAATTATTTATATTTATGAAATTATTATTTATATTATTCCTATAATTTCTTTTAACTTAAAAAAATAATAAAATATAACTCTTTAATTATAAATACTTAATATTAATTTATTTTAATATAATAAAATTATATATATAAATTAATTTATAAAAGAGGGAATATAAAAATTAATAAATTTAATAATAATAAAATTTAATTACCCTAAATTTATAAATTAATTAATTTATTCTAATTACCTCTAATTTAATAGGATATATATAATTAAATAATATAATAAAAGTTATTAATTTAAATAATATCTTTATTATTAAAAATATAGTTATATTATTATTTAATATATTATTAATATAAATTCTTATAACTTTTATTTTAAACCCTATATTATAATAAATTATACTATTTATAACTTTTATAATCCCCTTAAATATTTTAATTATAATAATTAATATATTAATTAAAGTTATAAATATAAATATTATAAATAAGCCTACGAAGGTATTATAAAAGCTTTAAATAATAGGATTACTTATTAATCTATTATAATAGCCTTAATATTAATAATATTAATTACTCTTATTATATTAATAATAATTATAATAATTATAATATTACTAGCCCCTATACTAATAAGGCTATTATTACCCCTTACTTTTAAAAAGGTAGCCCTAATAATACTAGTATTAATACTAATATTAATTCTTAATACTACCTTAAATTAAAATACCCTAAATTAAGATACTTTAAATCCGGCTACTCTAGACCGTAATACCCTAAACCAAGATACCCTAAATCTAATTATTCTGGATTATAATACCTTAAATCTAACTACTTTAAATTATAATATCTTAAACCCGGCTACTTTAAATTAAAATATTTTAAACTTAATTATTTTAAATTATAATACCTTAAATTAAACTACTCTAAATTAATTTAACTTCCTCTATACTAATCCTTAATAGCTTAATTAAGCCCCGGGCTAGGCTAGTATTTAAATTTAAAGCTTTAAAGGCTTCTAAGCCCTTTAGAATATAGCCTCCCCTACCTTTAGCTTTAATAATAAGGAGATAATAAGGATCTCTTTTAGCCCCTTTTTAATATATTAATTAATATAGAATTTATATTTATAGATTTAAACTCTTAAAAAGTTAATTATATATTTTAAAAATATTAAAAAACAGTAATTATAAAGCTTTAAAAGGACCTTAAATATATTATAAAAGCTAGGGCTTTAAACGTTATATAAAAAGCTTAAATAAATAACCCCCTTAATTAGAATAAATTCTCTAATTTTATACTAATAATTAATATTATTTTAAATTATATTATTAAAAAGTAGAAGAGGTACGGCCCGGACTTTACTTTATATAATTTGAATAAACCGAATATATTAGAAAAGCCGGCTAGCTAACCTTTAAATACTAACCCTATTATATATACTGGGTCGACCCTTTAAAAAATTAATATAGCTAAATCCACCTTTTAATTAATATTATAAAAATAAAGAATTAAATCTACCTTTAAAGGCTACTATTTAATTTAAGCTTAAGAGGAAGAAATTATTAAATAAATAATTTTAAATATTCTAAATACTTAATAAATATTTAATAAATAATATACCTATTTTACGAATTTTATAATATAATATATAAAAGTTTTAAAATAAAATTATAGCCCCCTTTTTTAAGGATCCTTAAATCTTAAATTATAATATTATTATAATTTAAAATTTTTAAATTAATAAAATAGAATATAATAGCTATAACCCCTTAACCTTAATCTTTACCCTCTAGCTCCTTACCTTAGGATTTAAATAGCTTAAGATAGCCTTTTATATTAATAAAAAATTAAATTAATTCTATATCTCTTTTATTAATTATAATAATAATATCGCTTTATTTATTATTTTATATAATATTACTTTAATTAATATTATTAACCCCTCCCCTATATTTAATATACCTTTAATACTTAATATATTATTAATACTTAATATCTTACCCTTAATATTTAACGCTTTATTATTAATATTTAATATTTTATTTATTAAAATTATTAATATAATACTTATATATAATATTTATAACTCCTCCCTTTATAATTATATTACCTTTATTACTTAAAAATTAATAATAGCTTATATTAGCTATAGGGTAATTTACCTTATAACTAATTAAATTATTATAGGGGACCTTAATATAAAAAGCCTTAATTAAACTACAGTACCCCGCGATAATTAAGGCTTAGCCCGCTAAAGTATCCCTTTTTTCTAAGGCTTTTTATATATTAAAGGCCTAAAAATAGTCCTTCCTAAAGGGGCTATTATTTAAGAGGAAAATATATTATCCTTAATAATCGATTTATCTATCTATAATAAGATAATATTTAATAAGCTAATTAAATACTAAATAATCCTTAAAATATATTATAATTTAAATTATATATTTATTCTTATTACTTTTTAATTCTAATTAGCTTAAACTTTTAAAAAAGCCTTTAAAAAGCTATTTAAAAATACCTTAATAAATAAATTCTATATAAAGTTTTTAAAAAGATTACTTATATTTTAAGATAGGCTTATTAATAAATAAATTATTAATAAAATTTTAAATATAATAAAAGCCCTTTCTATTATTATAAAGGATATAATATTTATAACCGACTTTATAATATAATATATATTAAGCTTTATAAGGGTATATAAAGCTATTTATTATAAAATAATTAAGCTCTACTAAGCTTAATAATATATTAAAAATTTAAGAAATTAAGAGATATATTATTAAATATAAAATAAGAAAGGCTTTATAATAAAGAAAGTATTAATAAAGGCTTAATAAGATAGAATAAATAAGATTAATATTAATAATTTAAAAAGCTTATAAAATTTAATAAAGTTTATTAAAAATAAAGGCTAAGGGATTTTTAATTAAAATATTATATTAATAATTAATAATAAAATTACCTTTAATAAGAAAATAGTTACGCTTAATAAAGTTTTCTTTCTAATTATATTAAATATCTTTAAAATCCTTAACCCCCTATTATCCTTTAATATAAAAATCTCTTACTTATTATTTATTAAGGACGAAATAAAGTAGGCTATTTTCTATCCTAAATTTTATAAAGCCTTTAGACCCCTTGGGATCCCTAATTTTATCTTTTAAATTTTAATAAATCTTATTCTACTATTATTATATCTATTATATAATTATTACCTTTTTAAAGGTATTTACCCCTTTAAGGATTTAATTATAATAATCCTTAAAAAGTTAAAGAAGGATAAATATAATATTATAAAGGCCTTTAAGCCTATTATTTTATTAGAGATCCTTAAAAAGGTTTTAAAATTTATATTAGTTAAACGGATTAATTATTAAATTAAATAATACCATCTCTTATTAAATAACTATATTAAAGTATATAAAATACGATTTATTAAATATATTATTTATGTCCTTTTAAAGCGTATTTATAAAGCTTATAGCTTAATTAATAATAGCGATTATAAGGTAGCTACTTTATTAATATTTAATGCTTTTAAAGTATTTAATAATATAAATTATAATAAATTAATAAATTACCTAGCCTATAAAGGCTTATTATAACTTATTATACTTTAAATTAATAATTAATTCTAAAATTAATATATTAAATTAAAACTTTTAAAAGGAGAGTTTAATTAAATTACTTAAAATTATAATATCCTTTAAAATTTATTACTATCCCCTTTACTTTAGCTATTTTATAATATAGACCTTCTTAATAAGATTTTAAAGGAAGGTACTATTATAATTAATATTATAAATATTAAAAGTACTAATATAATAATAGCTTTAGGAGCTATTCTAAAGGTTAATACCCCTAAATAACCTATTAATAATATTAATATTAATATTAGTATTAATATTAATATACTATTATAGAGTAATCCATTATAGAGTAACTTAATATAAAGTAGCTTAATATAAAGTAATTATAAGGTAATTATTATAATTTAAATAAATAATATTAATATTCTTATTATTAATTATTCTATTATATTAAATTATTATATATTAAAAATAATATATAATAAAATAATAATATAGGTAATAAAGTATAACTATATTTTTACCTTATAAAAATATAAATTAATATATTTTTAAATAAAAAGGGCTTAAAAAGTTTAAATATTAATTTTAATTATAAGGATAGGTATAATTAATAAAATAGCTATACTTACCTTAATTATAAAGGTAAATATAATTAATAAAATATTATTATTAGGCTTTATTAGCTTTAATAATATATTATTAAAAAAGTATATTTAACTATTTAAAATTATTTTAATTAAACCTTAAGAGAAGTTAAAATACTTAGGTATCTTTTTTAATTTAAACTTCTTATAATATTATTATATTTAAAAGATTATTATTAAAGTATAAAAGTCGATTTATAACCTTTAAACTATTTCTAACTTTAATTAAGGCTATAATATAATATAGCTTTAATAATTATATTAAGTAATTATTATCCCTTAAATTACTTATTATAGCTTAATATAATATTAACTATATATTAAAGTTATAAAGATAAGCTTAATAAAATAATATTTAATAATTTTAAAAAAGCTTTAAAAAGATACCCTTAAAGTAATTATAAAGGATATAAACTTAATAACTTTATTAATAATATATATAAAGATATATATATTATTAATTAAATAATAATTATTATAGGCTAATTATATAGCTTATCTCTAGCTATAAATAAACCCTTTTATAAAGGATTATAATATAGTTAATTTTAATATAATATAAAAGGCCTATTAGAGATTACCCTTTATATATCTAATTTAATATTATTAATAATTCTATATATAATAACCCCCTTTTAAGATAATTAAGCTATTTATAATCCCCCTTTAATAAAGGAAAATTATAATAATAGTATTTAATATCTTTATGAAAATAATATTCTATTTTAATTAAATATAAGTTATTATTTTATTAAAACTGCGCCCTTTATTGCTGCTTTAACCCGTACTCACAGCCAATCGTGTAAGAGCTAGCCATGCCCGCTGCCTTAGAAGGCCTTCCGAGCCAATCATTAGCCATTCGCACCCTCCTCAATATTTATCTAGGTGCAGTACCACATGTACGTGCATGGCCCCCTTACCTTCTTCCCCGAAATGGGAACTCATTGCCAAGGCTCGAGTCTCCTTTTTAGGAAATAACTAAAAGCGGCAGTTACTCGTGATGGGCATGGCAGAAGGTATATATATACCAAGGTGTCAAGGAGAAATTCACTCTCATATAACCTAACTTATACTCAACTTGAGAACCGCCCTGCTATTTCACCCGCTATATTGATCATCATGTCGCTACGGGGATGGAGACCATACGACCCTCACAGCTCTCAGAAGAAAGCCTCCATGCGACGACAGCCCCGTGGACAGATGACTGGAATCGTTTGTCTTGTTTCACCCCCCGAGAACTTCCCCGGGAACCCTTTTCCCGAGGAATTACCCGTCACCCAGCACGTGAATGTGCCCACGCCCGCTCTAACTGCTTCCCCTGGGTTTCCCACCGCAGCTCACGTTCTAGGCTGTGGCCCTCAAATACACAATAAATGTACCCCGACCTTGAGCACAGGCACACAGCGGATGCCTCTGCCTCGCCTCCCTGGCAGCCAGGCGCACATGTCCGAGTACCAGACAGTGGTTGGGCTTTCTCAGATACATAATCAAACCATCGCCGCATACTCGCCCGAGGATCAGTTGGGTCATGAGTCTGGAGTGACCAGCAACTCCTATGTTGATGGCCAGCTTCATGGACCTGAACAGGGGGTACGAGCGCCATTGTCTCCCCATCTTCATCCTCTTCGTGAACAACCGCATCTGATAAGCCAGGGCCAACAACTCGCTTCTCCCCCTCAATGTTGGCTTCTTGGTGACCAGTCGGATAAAGCACCTGGCATCGGCAATTCTAACCTTTTTGGAGATGGTCAACTAAAACCTGCTTTACCGCATATTACTCAAGGGGACAGTCACTTGAATCCAGCACTCGGGGAGATCAACGCTGCTAACTCGCCTCGAGATGGTGGCCAACTTGACCAGGGTCTGGAACCTTCTCTACCTTCTACTTTCCACCAGAGCAGTCACTCGAGTCCAGGGCAGATCAGCTTTACCCACACACCCCTTCATGGTGCCCAGGTTGACCTGGGGATGGAACCTGTTTCACCCCCTCCCAACGGCAGCCACTCGAATCGAGAGCCCGAGGTTCCCGATGGTGCCCAGGCCAACCATGGGCCAGAACCTGCTTCTCCACCTCACTTGCTATTCCATAGTGACCAGTTGGATAACCCATTCACGGCAGTCAGTAATCTGCATGGCCCATGTGATGGTGGACAACCTAAGCAGGGGCTAGAACTTGTCTCACCTACCCCTCATGAGGATAGCCACTTGAGTCCAGAGCCCGAAGAGAGTAACCCTTGCGATGGTCAGGCCAGCCAGGGGCTAGAACCCGATACTCCCCCTCACTTGTCACCCCTCGCTGGCCAGTCGGATCAAGGTCCTGGGAAGATCAACGTTGCGAACAGCTCTCGTGATGGTGGTCAGCTCCGGCAGGAGGCAAATCCTGCCAGCCCACACGCAAATGACCAACTAAGTCACACATCTGGCCTGGATGATTTGCCCGATTGCGAAGTCACACTTGGCGACCAACCGGATGACAACCTGGGAGGAGCTGCGTCGTGCATGCATCGCAACAACGCAACGTTACAACGCCACCATGGGGCCAACGACGAGAATGATCATGCGTCTCAAAATGAAGAAGAGCCGGGCGGCCAAAGTACCTCTGCTGGCCATCAAACATCTTCATCGGTCGGTGCTCGTCCACCAAAGCGTCAGCACGATGAGGCCCCTAATGCTCAGCCCAGGAAGAAGAGAGCGCGCGAGATTCAACCCAACTCAGACCACGAATGCTGGGACGGCGATTACAGCGGCCTTGTAACTTGGCTAGACGGACGCCCAAATGAAGAACGCCTGGACTTGCTGCTTCACATGGTCCGAGAATTTGCTGGCTGTGAGACAAGTCGATCGATCGTCCAAACTCAGTCCCTCCCCCGGTGCGCCCGAACTGACATATTCATACACGTTCTCCTCAGTCTGGGTGACAAGGACGAACTTGCAGACGATCCAACTCCAGCATGGTTCCGGTCAACTCTTCGCAGAGGACGCACCGCGTCCGAGGCGTTAGAGAGTCAATCACGTGCTCGAGCGAGATTTCCAGTCGGGAGAAGTACGCTTCGATCAGCGCACATCAAGGGGTCTCCTTCCTCGTCTTAGCTAGTAAAGGTACAATAGCTTCGGGCTACATGCTGCTTGGTGTTTGACAGATTGATTCTCTTGGCTTGATGGTCAGTGGTGAATAGACTCTGGGGCAATGAATAGGCAGCGCTCTGGCCCCGGATGTTAGTGATAGAATAGCAATATAGGTACGCGTTTTGAATATAAATACTTCCAGCGGCGCACTCTTGTCCCGACAGACTTCCCCCCTTTCCTCATACTTTTCTTCTTTCTCCTTTAGATTCATTTGTCCTACCCATGTCACGATGTCTCCAGTCTGTCAGTTTGGCATTCAAGCGTCTGATGAAGCCTTCGTGTGTCCAGGCCTAACGAAGACCATTCACTGTAAGCTTGGCCATCGCTGCGGATATGGTTATACTTGCCCGGAGTATCATCACTGTGAAGATGATCACCATTGTCTTAGATGCGAAAGGAATGAAGACTCTGGTTGCGTAAGTTCATGTCGGAACAACAAAATTGCGCCCACTGCTGATAAACATGTAGCCTGCCTACTGCCAGGAAAATGATGGATATTGCCGGATCAACTCACTGTCATTCCATCAGAATCGTGACACGACTGTCAGTAATCCAGGAGCACCAAATTCCTCCTCTCCCAGCCAACCGAACAATCCTCACCTCCAACGGAACGACAATGGGTCCAACAGACCGCAAATGGGCACTCTCTCCACCCTAAACGATACACCATGTGTTCGATTTTCCGAACCCATGTACTACTGTGACCATCCTGGTTGCGGACGGACTTATACGGCCTCTGAACTTACGCAACATAAACCATCACACGCCAAAGGGACCGCCGCGTCCGCAGAGAGAATGTACCGATGCAAACATTCTGGCTGCTGGCAGTGTTTCAATACATTCGATGACCTAGATAATCACGGCAAACAGCATCGACGTCGACGTTTCCCCCACTGCCCCTACTGTGTCAATAACATCTATTTTCGATCACAAGATGGTCTCGAGGAGTGTGTACCTACATCGAAGGAACCTATTTTTCTTTCGAAGCTAATACAGCTTAGGCATCTCGAGGAAGAACATTCTGACAATGAACCTGTGAATATTCCACCAGGTATGAATATCGGATCCTGTTACTCTCGTCGCCCAGCCCCGAAAACGACACTATCTATTGTCTGTCCAATATGCCCTCGCATCGTTGACAAAAGGTGTCAATTCAGACGGTATGTTGTCTCAATCCATCCCTTACTCTCCTTTCGAGCAGAAATCGAGGGAAAGTAAAAAACTAACAACAAGTAGCCATCGTCGTCGGCACCACCCACACATAAGCCCTAGGCATATCTTGTTCAAAAATACCAGCAAGACTTGGGTAACCATCCTCTAGAATTCGATTGGCAAGTACTGCAAAAGGGAATTGGAATACGCGCAACGTTTGGCGCCAAGGAGTTATGGGCAACAAGTGTGGGAATCGAGACCGATGGTTGATTACCTATGAGCCGTGATCAATGTATCTACGATATTACCCTAGCTGGGCCTACCCAATCCTTTTTGCGACTCTCCAGAGCGGCGGGGGAAGGGCCGCCGAGCCAGCATGACTGTAAAATCGCCAACACAGGCAATGTCCGAGTATAAATGCTCGCTGGCTCGCCGTCTTCGCTCGCCAACTTCTCCCCCTTTTCCTCCCCATAATCATCTGTCGCCACTGAAGTTTACAGTCTTACCCACGTCGCGATGGCTTCAGCTTCTACATTCTGCAAAACAAGCTCTGGCGACGACGTCTTGTGTCTAGGTGAAGAGCAAGTCACATTTGACCTTACACGAGAGGAAGGTCATCATTGTCTTCGTTGCGAAAATACCGGAGACTCTGGGTGGATACTCGAGTCCTGCAGCTGCGTAGGTTTGGGTCGAATGGCTTTGGGACCGGTGCTGATCATACTGCAGTTTGTTTGTGATATATGCTGGGATGAATACTGCAAGGTCAACTTGTTTTTGCCTTACTTCGACCCCGAGATCGAAGCGACTGTCATGTGCTCCCAAGCATTCCACCGACACCATGACTTGCAGAAGCCTCTCAGGGTCTATCTGGGCGAGTGCCCGATATGCCTAGAAACACCCTTGAAACGGTTCAGACTTCGATGCGGTAGGTCAGGACCTCCACGTCAAGCATACCTAACGTCGCTAATCCCGCAGGTCATACGTATTGTTACGATGGCGAGCTGAATTGCATCGCGGCTGCTGCAGACAAATGTCCAGTTTGTTCAGGGGGTGGGGAGCTCGCTCAACCGCTGTTGCCTAGGGACTATGGACGACGAGTGTGGGAACTGAGAGATTGAGTGCTGGCCATATTTGAGCTACGTATCATACATAGCCGAGTTATCACACCCATACAATTAAATCATTCCACTGGTACTCCGAAAACTCCTTTGACCATATGCCCCCAGGATCTCTTGTAGAGGGGGCGCCAGGGGTACTGCTCGTCACTTTGGTGCATCATGGCTTCGGTCTAGAAACACCCGCGACCCTCCTATCAACCCTTGGCCGCAGCGTTTTCAATCGATCAGCACGGGAAGCCAATACAGCACCCAAGATGTGCATAGGCTGTCGGCGAGGTCGGGAGTTAGTAGCGCCTGCCGCGCTGACCTCTGTCGAGGCTACCGTCGCCCTGACATCCGGGACGTCAATACAGCGCGGAGCTCTCCCATCCTTTCCCGTTCCCCTCAGCCGTTTCGTGCTCCTGGTCACCGGACCCTCGCCAGCCATCTGTTCTATCGCTAACTGTGGCACTGAGGCATCCTCATCTGCCAGGAGCTTGCGTTTCTTGCTTTGTGTTGTCCGTGGATTGTCACTTTGGTGATATGCCGACACCATTCTACACCTTGCCTCTTCCAAGTCGCCGATACTGCCCGCTGCCTTCTGTCCTGCCACGATACTTCTCAACTCCGACTTGACCCACTCAACGCGGCGTTGCTGATGGTCTGTTTGTGCTTTGGCTGCCTGAAACCTCTGCACGCAATTGCGACATTTGTCTATGAGAATGGCCTTTCGTGTTTTGTTTTCAAGGCGGCGTGTCCCGCGCCGTTTCCGATGTTTACCTCTCGTTTTCGTGTGGGCATCCTGTGCCGAGTTGGAGGATGCCATGCCCATGGGTGCCGCGCACGAAGCCGACGTGAGCGAGTGCGCGGCCTGCGCGGCCTCAAGCGCCCGAGCATGTGAACCGCCGCTTTCTGCACCTTCCAGATCATGATCTTTGTCGAGAGGCTTCACGATCCCTACCTTCACAAGTCTCTCCCAGTCGGCCTCATACTGTAGCCGAAGCTTATGGCTAGTCCGAGCAAGGTTGTCAAGGGAGATGCATTCGAATGCGAGATACTCGACAAAGGTCGTCCATTGGTCTTGCTTCTTTGGGTCCGCCTGTAGTTGGAAGGGTTGACCGAATCCATGTTCTAGAAGCAGCCTCGATGAGATCGCAGATGCCTTGGAAATGTCCGCTTCCACATCGCGGTCATCGCAGCGACGCACCTGCCCATGGCCGTGTTCTTCCTGCCATTGCCGAAGTACTGTCTGCTCGAAAGCAGGCTGCCTTGTGAAGTTGGCGGACCCCAGCCTCTCAAATTCGCGTCGCTTCGCATCGAGATAACGAGAGAACCCGACCGCCTGCCGCCTATTGCCCAGCTGCCACGTACGAAATGCCTCCCACCGACGCAGCTGCCTGGAGAACACCTTCCAATCTTCGGCACTCGAGGTGTGGGGGTACGCCGTCCACGGTCGCAGCAATTCGTGATATGCGTCCGCATTTGACGCGACTTGCGAAAGCAGGTCGATAGGGAACAGCGGCCTGCACCCATCATCCATCAGAGATTCGTAACACTTGGTCTCGTATGCTTGCGTCGCGTCTTCGGATGGTTCGACAGTCGATGATCTGGAGCTGCGTGAAAACGGAGTCGTAGCTTGCCGTATTGGCGAGCCTCTGTCGGAGGGTATGCGGGCTAACAGTGCAGCGAGGTCAAGGGGGTCAACTGCGGGTGCTGCGATCTGCTCCACCGCCATCCTTGGTGGGTGGTTTTAGTGCGCTAGAATTGGCATGGGGCAATTGGGCCAACTCACAGCAGCTGTTTGGCAAGCAAGTCCCTCTTGGCCTGCGACGCATCTTCCCAGTCTGTAATGTTCGAGATGTTCAATGAGTTGTCTTCGTCACTCGCATTCCATTTAATGAAGTTGACGAACTCATCGTGGGGGAGACTGAGAGCCTGGTCGATGGAAAGTTGTGTCATGGTGTTGTGGTCCGGTGTCTAACAAAGTATGAAAGTGTACAATTAGGTTGGGTGAGCGGCACTGGTAGTGGGGGAAGACGGCAGCTTTATTTACTCTTTGGGTGTAGCTAACGGGAGCTAAGCTCACAGCCCTTTAGACAAGGAATACACAACCCCCACCACTGCCGATCCTGCGGTACAGGCACCGAAGACGATCAGTTTCATCCAATCGCAACTAATCCCTGGCAAGCTAGGTAACCCCCTATTGACTATGGAATAACAGGTAAAGTGCACACTACGCACACCAACACGATTAGTGCCAAACGCCGCTCATTACTAAACATCACCTTGCATGATTGACTTGTTTCGCTTCGATGTTCGTTTCTCCGTCGTCATTGTCCGTGGGCTCCTGGCTCTCTTGGGAGAGAGCGTTGCATCGGCCTCATTGACTGTGTATGTTCCCAACTCCGCCAAAGTCTGCACAGCACAGACAAGTGACACCGGTAGCTGGGTTTCCGAGTGCCTGCCACCCGCCACGTCATCTGCGTTAGGAGACACCACACGCCGCGAGACAGACCAGGGAGGCCCATCAACTTGTTCATCCTGTGGCTCGATATCATAGACGGATGCCATTGTCGGAGCCAAGCTAGGCCCTTCCCCGTTGGGATTTTCGTTCGAGGTTTCTCCAAAGCTGGATCGGTAGAAGAGGCTGTCCTCAGGGTCGCGGAGCCTGTAGTATAGATACGGGACTGCCCTGGAAGATGGTGACATGTGGGACCGGAGAAGCCTCCTGGAAACGTGAATCGAGCGCCCAATATCCGAATCGTCACCGGGCGCCTCTGTATTGTCGCTGCCGACTGGCAGGACCTCGATTTGGTGCATGGACGATTCGATCGTCGGAAGAATTGGGTGTTCTTTGAAAGTTGGGCGAATCCTGGACGATTCACTATCAAGATCGTCCGAGTAGTCACTGCTCACTCTACTTTCGAGTTCCTGGTTACGGCGAGGTAGGCACAAGACCAGCTTGTGGCAATCGGCGGCCGTCTTGCGGGTTTCTGGCGTCACGCAGAGCATTGAACCTAGAACGATCGACGCCAAGGCACCTTCTCTACGCTCCACCCTCTCGCGGACTCGCTCGCACCACTTTACTCCTCTGTCCTGATATCCGCGGTCATCAGGAAGTCCACAGAGAAGCTGGGCGAGCACGACACCAAGTGACCAGATATCTACAAGGGCCGTGTAAGGCGTGCGTCTCTTCCTGGTACTACTTGATCCCCGAATTTCAGGCGCCATGTATAAGCGCGAACCACATATGGTCTCAAGACTCTCCCCCTCTCGGGAGACTCCAAAGTCTGCGAACTTGACGAAGATTGTACCGAATCGGCGGTACTGAATCAGAATGTTGCCCGGCTTGATGTCTCTATGTACGATTTGCGGCTTCAGGTTGTGTAGATAGACAAGGGCATCCAACGTTTGCGTGAGAATCTGCTCGCATTCGGTGGTGGAGAAGCCAGGGCCATTGTTGAGGTGAGCTCTGATAGAACCCTCAGGCATATACTCGAGCCGTATCCACGGCTCTCGCCCCGCGCAAGAGTCCAGCAAGGCGACGATACGATCCTAGGACCAAGTTAGCAGTGCTGACCGGCGCAGTGCAAGGGGATTGATATGGAAAACGAACGTGCTTGATTCGTTTCATGATGAGGATTTCTCTCTCCCATGCGGCAACTTTGAACGACCTGTCGGCTGGTTTCTTGAGCGCATACTCCTCTCCCGTGCTTACGTTCCAAACGCGATACACTACTCCATAGCTTCCCCTGCCAATCTTATTACGAAGCGACACCTCCATGCCACGCTGTGACGCCGGTGTTTGCGCGCCCGTTGGGGCTTGGGTATTGACCCGGCTGAGACCAACATGGTTAAGGTCGAGAAGATGTTCCGCATCTGCAGTCCCAGCGCGGAACCTGTCGACCTTTTCCCTGTACGAGGCGGATTGAACATCGTGTCGTGGTATGATGAGCCGGAACTGTATGTCCGGGACTACTTTGACAACGATGAGGCTCGTGTGCTCTAGGAAGCCGCTGCCGCTAACGATCCAGTCCAAGCCGCTGTACGGTCCTAGGCTTTTCTGGCCATAGATAACCGTGGTGCCGTAAGTAGAGCCCAGGTCTCGGACGACAAGATGGTACTTTTCGTCAAAGGTGAGGGCCAGGTGGTAGGAGCTGACGCCGGCGAGTGATGGAAGAAGGAGCTCAGCACCCTCGTCCCGCCCAATCCTCAGGCCCAGGCGAGTCTTGGGAATGTGGTCGAAAGTCACCTTGATACAAGGCTCATAATCAAGAGGATCGCGCACCTCCACGGGCACTGTTGGCTCCCGGACGCCTCTCTCCAGATCGTGTAAGTAGTCCAGGGGCTGAGCGCGAGGGCATTTTGGAGGGATGTGCCCAGGGTCCATCTCGATAGCCATTGCAGCCATCTCGTGTCCCTGTGTGCCCGCAGCCGGGTAGATGTAAGCCAGGGTGTTGCCGTCATCCATCGCGAGCATAAGCAACTTGGACTTTCACGAGGGGTATGTAAGTGCGTAGGGCAAGTAGCAAGTATGGGAGACGATAAGGTGTGCAGCAGTCGGAATAAGTGCGGGAGACGCATGGCACCATCAAGTGGCCGTAGTGATTTCTTTAAGTCCCTTACTCCCTGTCCCTCGACTGGCCTGCGGCAGCGTACCTTTGCCGTGGCCAATAGCAGGGGCGGTTGGTAGCTTTCGGGGAAGTACCTAGGTTAATGCAGTCGCACTTGGTCTAAGTGGTTAGATCTGCATGGTGTCTATCTAGTCGAAGCGTCCCAACAGGTGACTTCGACGTGGTACCAGTCCCCGCATCTTGATTCACCTCCACCTTCGGATCTGGGCTGCCGTCCCTGGTTTCCCGGTTCCGGTCTCCACTGTTCATGGAGCGCCACGCATAGATATCGAGTTGTACTTAAGTATGTAAGGTTGAGAGAAAAGGGTGGGTAGAACTTGCACACCAGACCATCATCGTATAGGTATCACAGCCCAGGTCAATGGTTAGTGGTTGTTTTCTTATTTTCGCTCGCAGTCTTCTCTGACCAATGCCTATGGTTAGTGTTTGAACCAGTGATGTGCGGTCGAGAAAACATGACTCCTTCGGGATCATGGGCGATTAGTATGGGAATCGACTGTGTTATACGGGGTTGACAGTAGTCAATCAGACTCCAATAGAATTTGCACACTAAATACGATATACGGAAACTATCACAATGTGCCCCCCTCGTGTTCAAATATCTTATCTGAGCCTGTCTCCAGCTCGTGCCTATGTAGTACTCTCTTCTTCGCATGCCTTCTTACCATGTTTCTGCTTAGAAAGGAATTGTTGGGGCTCCGACGAATAGAAAGCGTGCCGCCACTTGTTGCGATGATGTCGTACCTCGCGCGCCAAGTGCAGAGTCGTCTCTTCGCATAGCTAACGGAGTACATATTTCCGAATGTGAATCTGCTCGTACGTAGGACGCTAGGTGTTCGTCTGTGGCCTAGACGGAACGTACTGACTCGAGAAGCGGCGGCTCTGTCAGCGGCAGCTTCAGTGGCGGCTCTATCAGTGGCGACCCGGGAAGCGGCGGATCTAACTCGGGACATGGCGATTCAAAACGTAGTATGGAATATGGGGTCGCCGTATCTGGCATGGAGCCCGAGGTGCGACATTGCATACTCGCATAGTCTCCGATATCGTCAATACCCGGTCTGCCGTCCCCTTCCAAACGCGCGGGTGATCGTCCCGCGTCTGACAGGGGAAAGACACCATAGGGTTCGTTGACGGCCACAGGTCCTGTACCGGTGGCTTCACCATCGGCAAGCTGTGCAGCCCATGATTCAACGTGTGGCGCTTGGGGGAAATTGAATGCGAAAGGTGAAGCCAGTGGACCCGATGGTTGAGAGAAATCATGCCATCCGATCTCCGCTGCAATTTCAAGGCCTTGATTGCCATTGGCATACGACTGGGGACGAATGGTTGGTGGATCCCCTGTTGACCACACGTTGCCTACGTCGTCTTCGAATGATACCTCGGTGATGGGAGAAGTGATGAAGGAGTGCTTCAGGCATCTACCCGCCGAAGGGCGAACAGCTGGATCTTTTTCGAGAGTGTAATAAATGAATTCGGCTATTGGGGACCCGGGTTGGCTTAGGCGTTTGTTCACTTCTCCAAGCCACTGGCTTGATCGCGACGGCTGCTGCTCGTTGCGAGGCTGGGGGATTCCAAAGGAGAGAGCGAGCAGACTCATGCCGGCCGACCAAATATCGCGCTTCTTGGAGCAGGAGTCGCCCGACCAAACCTCTGGCGCTGTAAATAGTGGTGTGCCCAGGTTCAACAGGAGTTCATCGGCGTCCACCGCATCGCCAAAGTCCACCATGATTATGTGGATCGGTGTGCGAGAAGACAACATGATATTTCCGGGTTTGATGTCACAGTGGATGACACCTTTCCCGTGCATGTAGTCCACCGCCGCCAGCAGCTGCTCGGTGATCGTCCTCAACTCGTTCGCAGTGAACGGTCCAGCATCATCATGTACATCCTGGAGGGTATTCCCATCCACGAGATCCGTAACGACAATGGGAAGCTCATTTTCGAAGATGAAGGCGACGAATTTGACAATGTGTTTCTAGATCGGGTGTCAGAAGGCCGAGAAATGGCGTAAAAGGGAGAGGCGGGTAGTGTTTACATGATGGAGGCGGCGGAGTAGCTCGACCTCTTGAAACCTGAAAGACTTCGGATTGATGACTTTCCCCGCGTACGTCGCCGCTGATTCGTAGTGCGTCATTTTGTAGACCTTGGCGGCGGCTCCTCTTCCGATATATCTGCCTTGCTCGAAGGCATTCACTATGGTCGTCCCGCTGTTGCTGGTGCCAGACTGGATGTCCAACGGCATCAGGGGCGGGACTTCTGGTATATGCTCCTTGCAGTAGGATGCCCATCCTCGTTCAAAGTACTCTTGGTCATCGTGATCATGGCGTTTGATTCGGAATGTGAACTCCTGGAGAACGATTTCGAATCCAAAGGGCGCGACCCTTGTCCTCATGATGCGCACTGCACGACTGCCGGATTCGACGCCCCCTTCATGAATCCAAGTGCCTTGTGTGCTGAGGTTCTGAATGCACAGCTGCCTGTCAGGCGTGAATCGCAAGGCGAATTGCTTCCGACTAACGCCTTTAGCACTGGCCAGGAAGTCACACGAGTTGCTTCTGCCAAACACATAGCCAAGTGCACTGTTCTTGGGTGGATGGCCCGTAGTAATACAGAGGATAGGATAGGACTCGGGCGCCGGGGTGTCGTTGTCCTCGCCGATGTCACTGGCTTGGTCCCCGTTGAGGAGACGGTCATGGTGCTCCTCCCGCACAGCGTACGGGTCATTATGTGGATGTAGGAGGAATGGCAGATAAGTCGACTCGATATCGACAATAGCGGCCATCTTGAGCGATGATCAGTGGGAGACGCAGTACACCAGTCGTGCACCCGCAGTTGGGTTCGACTCGAGTCTCTTTAAATACATTGCTGCTTGCTACCTACAGGCCTGCTCGACGCGCACTTATTGCCCAATCGCAGGCGCATTCTGTGATGGCCAATGGCAGGGCACGTTGGAAGCGCTTCGGAAATGTACCTAGTTGCGTCGCACTCGAGACCCTAGTAGATTTGGACAGTGTCGATATAATGGGTACACTAACTGGTCCAACGTGGTACAGATCATCCCTGCATTCGATCTACCCCACCTCCGGATTCCAGCTACCCAGCTACCCGCCCGCAGGGAGCCATTCTCATTTCCTGCTTTCCACCATCACTCCCAACTTCCCTCCATCTCCCAACTATCCCATCTCTCTTCCACACACATCGCAACCATGGTCACTGTCGAGGAACTCGAGCGCCTTGAACAGCAACAGCCCACGCCTCTTTCGACGTCGCCCTCGTCATCGTCAACTGAAGACGAACTATCTGCCACTGCCAGGCTACGAAACGCGAGAGCCTCCGTCTTCGCCTTGATGACCAGCCTACGTGCCATGGGGCCTGCCGGGCGCTGGGTTCTCATGCATGACGAACTGGTCATTGCCGGGCGCAACGAAATCCGATTGCGGAACGAAGACACGCCCAGGAACCTGGCAAGCCCTGAGTACTGGGAGTCGCGGGAGCTGTTCTTTCGCGAGCACTACAACCGCCTCTATCATGCCAAGCATCCGAGACCGGCCGAGCCGATGATCACAGATAGCCAGCAACAGGCCGAGCAGAATATGTTCGACCAGTACATGTGTGGCCTGGAGAAAAGCAAGAAGACGGTCGCTGCTTGGGTCCAAGAGTCGCCGGCATTGTCCCTACCAGCTCCGTCCCCACCTTCTTACACACACCAGAGCATGGCGAGCTCGAAGAGGAAAAGGCAAGACAAGGAGGGTCAACAGCACATGCAGCCTGCCAAGCGCCTGCGATCGACATGTCCGCCACCAGCAGCCACGGGCGTGAAGGACCGCATATCAGCAACCGGAAGGGGCGCGCGTCGCGCCAATGATGAGGGGGTTCAGAATGGCAGTCAAGGGGGAAGTAGGGTGCTGAGGAGGAGTGCGCGCATAGCTCAATTGCAGCGGAGGAAGAGTGGGACAGCCCACAACTAATCGTAATCTAATAAAGCTAATGTTGACCTATCCTGCCCGTCCTTGCCATCCAGTTGCATCCGTCCTCAGTCGCCCATGCCAGCTGGGACTCAACCATGTATACCTGCCAAATTTCGATGCCTACCAACGAGTGATGCGGACCTCCCTGACATTCAGCAACTGATTTAGATCCGCCGTTGGATGGTGCTTACACCAATGACTGCTTGGTGTTAGCCTTCGCTATGTCGCCTGAAGGGCTCTTAGAGGGTGGTGGAGGTAATGGAGGCAACATACGCCGATAACAGTTTCTTGCTGTTGTGTGGCGAGTTACAGGAGGGACAGACGACACCGTTCGCCGTTTTCGGTTCCGCATGGTGTCTGAGATTGGTAATATCCAGAGGTTTATCAATCTTGTCTTTATGATTGGTATGAATGTGCCTAAAGCCTGTAAGCATTGAAAGAAAAGCCCTTGCGCTACAATACGTACCTGGTTAGACCACCGAGAAGTGCATAATCAGTTGCACAACCATATGGGCAGATGATGCGAGGTTCGATAGCGTGCTTTGATCTGTGCCCCTTTAACTGATCAAATGTGGCAAATGGCTGGTTGTTGCAGGTATTCACGATGCATATGAATATTTCTTTCAGTTCCTGTGGAGATGCTGGGGCATTCTCCTGGCGACGAGGCAGTCCGTTTGCGCCCAGATGCTTCCGTGTTTTATGTATAATGAGTCCACCGGTTGAAAAGGGGCCCTTTCCACAGCCTGGATGATCACATGGAATCTTCTTGACTTGATGCAACTTCTTGTGTGCATTAAGCCCATTTCGCCCCTTATAAGGCCCTGGCTTCGGACAGTCTGGCACCGAACAGCAATACTTGGTCGAAGTGGGAGCTGGAGAAAGTGATTTATCCGATGGAGGGGGTGATAGTGGACTCGCTGGCTGTCTGATGGACCCATTGTCGTCGCTTTGGACATGAGATAGCATGGCAGATATCTCAACAGATTGAACGTGAGAGTGGTGGCTGGCTAGCGAATCAGTCGGAGGACCTGGAATGCAGAGTTCATGGGCAGAAGCAGGCCCTAACGACCTCATGTGCGAGGCCTCGTGCGTACTGGAAAGTGGAGGTTCTGGTAAGGCATATTGAAGCAAAGATCGTAGAGATGGTAGATCAACATTATGTTTCTTAGGTTGGGGGGGGACTGGTGCTCCTGAATCAATAGCGCTTGTGTTAGGGTGGAGTGTACTTTGACTGGGAGAAGAATGCATAGTAGTAGCCGTTAGTAGAAGCAAGGGGCTAGTGTGTTGAGCGTTTCTGGAGAGATAAACTGACTGCCCGTGACCCCAGGACTCATATAAGGACCGCGTTCAGAAGTGATCCGTATATTTCTGGTCTGCTGGGTGATCTGGACAGCAACATGGATTAGTCGGGAAAAGTCGATTTAGGAAGACTGATGAGCTGTGTCAGAGACTAGGGGTACGATGTTGCCCTGTATTTCTGGACGCATTGAGCCGCCCCCCCTCTACGCATTCTAGCAGAGTCGGTCCAACGGATCGCTATTGGATTACCCCTATCAATAGTCGCAGGTAGCCCCGTATAATTGCACCACTCACATGGCCCTGGATCTGCCAGTACAGGGATTTATGTCACCAGGTTTCGGGGTTTGAGGGATCCTGCATCACGGCATTGGGGCATTGGTTGGCAGCGCACCATGTCTTCCTACCGTGCTATCTCACTTGACCGGGGAGTGGATGGCGCCTCGACTTCCAGCATGGGGTTCCCAACTCTTCTGCCTTGATCTATTAACATGGCACAGCCGTGGCGTGCAGTTTGCTGATGGTTGTGTTGGATTGACCAAACGGAACGATCCTAACACGTCCTCCTAGCGCTTTTTGGCCAATACCAGCTCTTTATTTCCGCAGGCTGTCTTGCAAGCCACTCTCTCTGCATAGGAAAGGAAGGGTTGCCAAACTTTACAGCATTTCGCAACCAGGGTAAGCCGGGCCGCATGTTCGTCCCGCTTGGCCTCCCCGCTGACTTGGAGTATATGAACGCTTAGCCTTGGCCAATGATAGAAAATTTGCGCCGTTCCAACGGAACATGTCACATCGGCTAGTACAGTTTGAGTCGAGGAGACCATTGACCAGGCGCCACAATATAGAGTCGACCAGCAACTAGTGACATAAATCCCTGTATTGGCGGGTTTGGCGACGGTGAGTGGTGCATTTTTGCGTGTACAAACTCAGCAGTAAGATAGCAAAGAGCCTATAAGACGTGGGCCATCTGAGCAAATATACTTCGCCTATGCATGGGATCGTCTTTGCTTCTTACGGGAGGCTTGGCCAGCTCGGTTGACACTGCATTGACCACCCAATAGGAACCCAACCCGTGTCCCTTATCGGAGCGGATACGAATGAATCCCATCATGGCCAGGGGTCTCGAATGGTTCTCCGGCCAAGTCCCGGGTGCGTACATCATGTTCCAGGGGGCCCTCGCAGACGGAGATATAAATCCCGACTACCCTTTACACGCCATGCACACCGCCTGCCGGAAAGCAACTTGTAGAGTCTAAAACCGCTCTACATTGATTGGTGGTCACCTGCCATACTGCATACCTAGCCTAATTCGTGTGCCAGGTCCGTACAATTATACCAAACTGCGGCCAACCAGAGTGGTTCTGGACCCTTTCATAGCTTTGGGCAGAATCACCCATAGGCTGTCCAATTAATATATGACACCATAGTCGCTATCCATGCCCGATTGTGTATAGCGTTGATTCATCCTATGTAATCAGCTATTCTATCTTATTGTAACCTCCAAACAAGTTCCTTCGTCAACTGTTTAATATCACTATTGCTCCATAATGAGTTTGCTGATCTAGTCTTGCCATGTCGACTCGCTCGTTGTATTACAATCCACACAATCCCGTTCAAGAAGAAACTCGGCGATATTTAGGAACGAAAGCGCGCTCAGTACAGAAGCGAAAGCGATGGACCCCGCACATCAAGTTCCTCTGTCGGCACTGCTTGATCAAGATGCTATCCGATCGTATCCATCAATGGATCTAGACATCTATCAATCGTCCCATGGATTCGGTTGGACTGCTTTACTGCAATCCCTTGCAGCAATAGCTGTTCATTCACCCGACGGAGTACGCATGTTGTTGTATCCCTTACTCCTGCACGATCGACTATCTCGGGCTACTAAGGCATCATTTGCCCTTGTCTCAAGATTTTTTGGTTCAATTTTTCCGGGAGGCATATATCATGGTGGTGGCAATCTAAGAGAAGTGTGCGACCTTTCGGGCGGCTTTGGCCGGTTGTCTTCATTCACTTTCCCAATTCTGGCGGGGTCTTGGGTTGGATTGCAATGGCACCCTTCTAGTCGACACCGAGGTCTGGGGCTCGGTGCAGTACCATTGGGAGGCGGTCTCTTATTGGCAGGAACGGTCTAAGTTGTAGTTAGGATCTTAAGTCACTTTGGAAAGTTCATCACTTAGGCACTGCTTTGGTCGGCTTGGTATGGTCTTGGTACGTCTCGTGGTGAACGATATCATTGAATTCAGACTGCAAATTACATGTTCTCCTTGACACGAAAGGTAACAAATAACTGCCACCCCTTCTCTTGTGACTTCCCAGGGCGTTGCTTCAATGGGACGTGCCTGTAGTGATGAAAGCTGCACACCATTTCCACAGAACCAGCCAGCTATAGCCGGACGTTTCTTGGAGGTTCTCCGACCGAGACGTAAACCGTGTCGATTCCGTCCATCTGAAATGAGTCATATTGATCGTCTTTCGAAAGATTCTCGGGACCTCTGCGTTTGCCGACTATGCCATGGGTATTCGCTACCCAGCGAGGGTGCACTTTGGGTACTTTGGCAAGCCGCTCCTCGAGTGCCAAAAAGCGCTGCGCTTCTTGCAGCACCATCGGCATGGATGGCGGTAGTTCCAGTCGGATATTGTAGACAGAATTCCCCGATATATAGAGCGTCATCTCACGCGGCTTGTCGTTATCGGTCGTCGAGCGCGGCTCTTCGTCAACATCGTTTGCGCAAGATAGCGATCGAAGCGCCAGAATGTTGACCGGCTTCCTGTTCGCCACGAGGGACAGGAGCTCTCCGAACACGCTCTGTATAAGGCGGTATACGAGCTTGGTACCCAGAGAAGGTCGGACTGGATGCTGAGGTCCAGATGGGCCTTGGAGTGGGAGCATGACCGAAGACATTATGAGGATCTGAGGTGGAAGAATGTGTTCGCAGGCAATGTAGGGAGAGTCGGGCGAGGTCTCGTATTCGTACGCTTATTGCGAGTTTCAGGTTCCAAGAACTCTGGTGTCGAACGGGGGAGACTGTCGCCTTAAATAGCATTTGTGTGTTAGATCGAACTAAGGTGACAACTCTCCTCCACGACGCTGGAGGATAGAACGTAGTACGCATGTTGCTTGCTCAGGGTTGTATGGGATGGTAGACGAGCTTGAAGTTCTCCAGACTTCCAGTTTCCACGAGACTTGTATCTGGGCAACGGGCAGAGACAAAGCGTGTCCTGTTGCAGTGAGATGGTGGGTGCATCGAGTCGGCCCTCCACGTCACCCTGATGCATACTGACGGGGGGCTGGCATATCCCGCATCGACGCACTACTCGACTATCCCTGAAGCTGCCAGTACAGGGGTTTATGTTACTAGCCCCCTGGAATCAGTATCATTTGCAAATGGTGTTTGTTCCACTGCAGCAGGCCTGCCACTGACCAAACAACCCCCGAATTGCCAATAGGAAGTAGCCCGGTATGCAGTAGATGTTTCGTGCATGGCGCTGATGACATGGCGGGCTGGCTATCAGGACGCAAGTATTGGTTGGTAGATCCTGCAATTCGGTCGAGCCTGCAGAACCACCCCCAACCACTTTTGTCGGCTGGTACAGAGCTTCTCTGCATCGCCATGTCTGAGATACGATCGATCGAGAGTGAGTGCTCATCCTCTGCAGATCACCCACCTGGAAACCGTCCGGTGACAGTCTATTTATGATCCAATGTAAGAAATAGGCAATTTGTCCTTTCGTGCAATTTCCAGCCAACTGGTCCTCGTCTACCCGCGCAACATTCTTCTCGGATTCCCTGAGTACACATTATATAGTGCAACAACTAGATCCGAATCGCGATACGACCTTACAATGGCGGACTTACCTCCGAAAGCTTACAGTCGCTTGCAGTGCACACTCTGCGGCGCTACTTGGAAGGAATGGAGTCTGTCTATGGGAGCGTAAGTTCTCTCAGGAAGAACCCATTAACCATATTGATAGTCCGTCACATAGGCATCCAACGAGATACCACCCAGAGTATCAGTTATCCCAGGCGCAAAACTTCAATCATGATACTACTCGGCTGATCACGCCATGCTTACATTACATCATGTGATATTCGCATGGCCGTTCACTCGGCTGGCAATTCACAAGGTATCTTGATCCCGGATGTCACTAAGCCTATGTGGCCATTGAAAATCCCTCGAGTACCTACGTGGCCGAATAGGACGATCTTGTGAAGGGGGACGGCTTGGAGCAAGCACGGCCAGGGGTCTCGAAGGGCACCCTGGATGAGTGGCCGGGTTCGAACTCCTATTGGATAGGCCATGCAAGCCGAAAGATGACGAGAGGGCCTCTGGAGTCTGTTGTTTCCGTAGGACCAACCTGACGTGAACCGCAGTTGATCAATCATGACGAAAAGGCGGGGGTGGTAAAGCGAGAAAGTCGATTGCAACCCAGCAGGAGATGTATTGGCCGGGAAGCATGCCGGGGATCTTGTCCGGTCTCGAGTGGGATGCACGATACGGATTGGGGCAAGTAGCACCTGCGAGCACCTGCGAAGAATGAACGTGTCATGCGTTCAAGGTCGGTTGAGCTGCCCCTTTACGTATATGCAAGCCATTGCGGTGTCATCCTGAGCGAGTGTTCCTTGATCACATAGGCATTGTTGGATCGACGATGGGCGGCTGCGCGGCTCGGAGCTAGCACCTCGGCTGGAAGTGGCCGGGGTGGGCCCAGAAGAGAAGATCAGCTTGTGACTAGGGTCAAGTGAAGCTGCGAGTTGATTGTGCATTGCCATTATGAGAAGCATGGGTTTGTGTGCATCTATACGGTGACTAGGCCGGTACTCGTATTGTCGACCTAAGAGTCAGCCACGATATTGTTCAGCGCCGGTCAGTCTCCACTACGGGACGGATTAGCGGTGTCCCTGGCGATGGGCGCATTAGAATTGCGGCTGGACCCGTTTGAAGCAGCCGTGGACAGGCTAATTGGAAGCCGAAGGCTGGGTACCTTGACTTACTAACCCTTGCGGAGTGACGTGAAGTATCCTCGAGTCCACGAATCAGACCTCAATATTTCATGCAGCAGTCGTGAATCCGTTGCTTGGTACGTAGATCGAACGGCGCTAGTAAAGTACGTAGTCGCATAATTGAGACTTGAGGCACAAGACGCAGGCGCTAGTAAAGTTTACTAGCGTCTTTTGCCCACAGGCGAAGGGAAGGAGACTTGGAAACCACACTAGTAAAGTTCGCTAGCGTCGTTTGCTGGGTAAAGGAAAGGGAATTGTTCCCCAGTGCTAAATTTACCTAACACAAACTAACCTTTCAAGTCCCCTCCTCATTATGCTTGAACAGGAGCTGAAGGCAGTATTCGATTCAATTCTCTCATCTGAAAGCCCACGGAAGCGTAAGCCCAACTTGTACCAAGAGGCTTACTCTAAGGCTCGAAAGGCACCCGAAAGTGATACGTCTCGGATCTTCTCAAATTGCGGTTTCCAGGCGTGGGCAGCTCTCTACCTCGCTCGTCCCGGAACCGCCCATGCTCAAGGGCAAGCAGCTCGAAAGACCCTGTTTAGTGCTCTTGACCAGCTATCAATTCAGGAAAGAACAAGCCTTGCGGAATATGTCAATAAGGTGACGCCCCATGAGGAGACGCAGAAACTTATTCAATTGATGGCACCGCCCGAAGTGCGGTCCGAACCGCCATCTGAACCGCCGCCCCACCATTGTCCTAAGCGTCGTCGTAGGGATCTTGTTCCACCGCGCCGCGACAACTCGTTGACAATTGCAAGTAGGTACCGAGGCTCGTCCCGCCGAAGACCAATACCCGTCGCAATACCCACGCGAATTTCCTGTGGACGACTCATATCATACGTCGCTCACAACCTATCATTCCACCTCCGAAGAAGTGTGCGCAGGCGAGGGCGAAGGAGAAGTTTGTTCCGGCGTAGACGTCGAAAAACTTGACATCTTCCCCGAATATCTGCGTGGCGCAATCAGAAGAGATGGAGAGGACGGCAGGGTGACTGCGGCAGTGTCTATGAATTTTCCACGTCATGTTCTCGCAGACGTGGATTGCATCATGACCCTCGTCGTGTTTGCCAATAAAGTGCAACATCTTGCATCGCTTCTATTCAATGCAAATCTGGAGTCAAATGATGGGGTGCGGGAACTTCTCAATCCAGGCGGATTGAAGATACTGGCTACGCGACTACAAGGCAGCTCTCCTAAGTCTGTTCACGACGTTTTCGGTCCCAATATAGCTGCTGCGATAGAGTCGGCTCCATATCGCAAGACCGAGGTGCGCAATGCAGGTCCTGTTGCTCCTACTCGATGTGTGACAATGACGGATTTTGATGATGCAAAAAGAGGAGCGGTTATTTCCTTGACACTTGGTAGGAGAGCAGCCTCACAGATATACGAGGAGCTTTTTCAGCCAAACCCTTCCCGCTATGCTGTTTGTGTAAATAGAAATCTATGAGAACCCGCGAGGATTCAACCCTCCTTGACTCTGCCACCAGAGAACTCCAGAGCCCAGCCTTGGGGAAGCAACCCTGCCATGCTGGTCTCGAGTTTCTCGACTACCTCCCATTCGACCGTGCCGTCCTCTGTGAGGTTCTGCTGCAGTAGTTGTGCCGTTGAATCACCCCAAGTAACCAACTGACCATGCCCTTCTATCCATTTTCTAACAGAGCCCGTTTTTAGGACGTTTTTGACTTCGTCCAATGGAAGCGACTGAAAACCCTGCATTACACATAAGACAAGCCCATGTGGGTAGGTTGTAAGGAGGCAAGATGACATACCGGCTTGACAGGATATCTGTCCCCCATAGTCGGCCGCGCGGAAGTCGGAAGCCGTCTCCTTTCAAGTGCGCAGGTAAATATATAACTTAAATGGGAAACCCCTGTGGGTAGGGATACGGAAGGACGACTCGAGATACTGGGTAGACTTGAGAGCATTTATCTACATGTATCGCAGAAATAGTAGTGTTGTTCGCATTTGCCTGAAGTATTGAGAATTCTCGTTTGGGCGCTGCTAGGCTTACTTTGCTCCGTGGCGGGGTAGATCAGACCATCTCCCCACCACAAGTATTCGACAGACACACGCAGTTACACTCAATGGGCATGTGAGGCTTTTGGCGTGCACTCGGTGTGCCTTATTGTAATTTCGCCCTTGATATAGCCCCCGCACATTTGACTATGTAGCACACTGTAGTTAGGTTCTTTGTATTCAGGCGGCTTGTGATCGAAACGGTGCATCTAAAGAAGAGCCTGCTGCGAGGACCTAACTCACACCATGCTAGCTTTTGAGTCCTAGAGTTCCCACGCATTGCTGCCTGGGAGGCAGTTCATGAAGCGGGGCTGAAAGACACAGTTGGTAGGTACAGGCTTGCATAATGCAACTGGTGCATATTTTACTAGCGCCCTAACAGGACCAGCATCAACAGCGAATCAGCGCTGTACGAAGAAGTCGGCCTCTAAGCAATCAATCCGACCCACATGATTGCACATGCATCTTTTGCTTCTTTGGACCCAATGCCATACCACACAGCCAAAGCTAGTAGCCTCGGAGAAGTAAGGGCTGTTAGGCAATCGCCATTTGGCTGTTGATATCCAAGGTATAGGTGGTTGACATCGCATTACCCAATGTGGTTATGACGACAGACCTAGCTCATCATTCTACTTGAAGGACTCACTAGTTGAAATACAGAGTGCTGAAAGTGCTATATAAGAAGGCACGGGTTGACAACCGACTGTTGTTACTTGGTCAACATCACTCGACCTGGTAGGGGACGACACAGCGCCCTTTTCATACCTCTTCAGCCATCTTCAAGTATTACGACTCATTCAACCATTCTCTCCTTGCCCAAGAGCTCTTAGGTTTTCCACCTGACTTAACATCACTATCGTATTCCCATTCCAAAGTGAGTAACAATCAGGTCAAGCAGAGGTTCAGCTTACTAACTGAGGTCCAGCATGGCTCTATCAACCCCTAAACCCCTTGTTGACGAATGCCACTTCAACTCGGCACAGGTGGACGGCACACCTAAAAAGACATATGAGTGTCGCGAACCGTGGTGCCCAACCTCTGTCAACTATGATCCCAAGGCCAAGGCGCCCAAGAACTAAGTGGGGAGGGCGGTTGTATTAGGGGATGTGGGGTATGCAGGGGACGGGACGGATCCGAGAGTAGAGGGGCAATCTCTTCACCTACCACCACTGCAGACGGGAATATTGTTTTCAAACATACCGTCCATCGTTCTTTACCTTCTATTATCAGAAATACACATGACGTTCCACCATGGATATTATTGAATCTCATGAAGCCTTCAAAACCATATCCGGTAGATTCGGATTCTATTGCATGAGAGGTATTGTCCGAATGAATGGGGCCCTTTATCTAGCATCCTGGAAGCGAAGGGATTGTGCCAACATCAAGCCCGAGGAGCTCTACGATCTCGAGCTGCTTCAGTTGGAGAACAGAGGACCTGAAATACAGAAGTCATGGGCAATAGTAGATCCACAAGCCGTCTACTACCTCAAAGCACCAAATCTCTGCGACTTCGCTAGCAGCGATCTTGAATCTCATCTGAAGAAGGAGATTGAGATATGTGAGATCTTACGGAAGCACCCACACCACAACATTGCGACATACTACGGCTGCCGTGCCAATAACGGCCGAGCTTCGGGACTCTACTTCAAGCGCTACGAGGCAACACTCCTAGAGATTGTCAATCCACAGCGCTTGAATAAGCGTGCATTCATCTCGAGTGGCCGAAGTCTTGTCAACAATAGTTTGGAACGCGAGCTGGATATTCTTGCCCAAGGCCTCGACCACCTACACTCCTTGGGCCTTGTCCACAACGACATCACGCCTGCGAACATTATGCGAGAGAAAGATACTGGGACCCTTGTTCTAGTTGATTTTGGGAGCTGCCGTCGCATTGGGGAATCGTTGCGGGCTACATTGGCGAGGAGGACACACGAGTGGCATGACCCAGGGGTAGACATCTCCGGGGCAGAAAACGACACGAGGGCCTTTACAGAATTGAGAACCTGGTTGCGAGGATCGGTTGAAGAGCTACAGTGGTAAACAATTGATAGATACATGTAGGCATGTCACAAGCAAGGCTCCATCCAATCTACATACCCAGATGATAGATCACCTGCTGCCCCTTGAGAACACCTTCCCCCACCGAGACGTGGAGAGAGCTGGTTCTCCAGTCGGCCCGTGCATTTATTCGTGCATACAGTAGTACTTAATCCCCGCCATCCCCCACTCGCTATCCCCACCTCGCCATTCCCACTCGCCATTCCCACTCGCCATTCCCACTCGCCATTCCCACTCGCCATTCCCACTCGCCATTCCTACCTCGCCCAATATGCTTTTCAGTCCCTATGATGCACTAGGACTAGACGCCCAAGCACTTACCCCTGAGACTATCCGTACTCATTTCAAACGCGCTGCCCGTAAATGTCACCCCGATACAGGCATGCATACCGAATGGCCCACCATTAACCATCTTCAAGCAGCCAGAGATTATCTGATGGAGCACAGCCAAACGACAGTGATTACAGACTACCAGGACTTCCCCCGAACTTTCTTCCCCGGCACTGATGAAGTCTTTCGCAAACCAGAACTGGCGAACGCATTTTGGCAATGCGAAACCTGTAGGCTTGTCACACGTTCTGGATCAGCCCCACAACATCTTGTTGAATCTCATGGGTACACCCGGTGTGAGATTTGCGAGGCTGCTGTCGCACCAGACGAGATACCGGCTCATAGCGCAAATCACTTGGAGCAGGCGTGCTACATCTGCAAACGCATCGTACCAACCAAATGCTTCGACGAACACATCGAATTTGAGCATTCCTGTACCTATTGCGATATATCCCTTCCAGGAGATGGTCTTCTTGGCCACCTCACCACCCATCATTCGGGGAACGACTCTTGTCAAGGCTGTAGTGTACTGACTGGCGTGGACCTCTTCCTGCATGTTCGTGATGTTCATAGAGCCATACGTTGTCCGTTTTGCTCTGAACAGCATGAACAGGTTCTCCAGCATCTCCAGCAAAGGCACGAATTGCGGCCGTGTCCCGACTGCGCCGGTGACGACGACCTGCTACACCACGTCCATATGCAACACCCCATGGTTGCATGCCCGTGGTGTAAGGAGTGCGTGGTCGAATTGGAGATTGAGGCTCATTTCGATATGAAGCATCATTTCGCACGCTGCCTTGAGTGCGTAGGGGTCGACCTGCGCCATATCGTCGAACGTCACCAGTGGAAGGGTTGCGAAGCTTGCAACTGGGAGGTTTCCCTGCCAAACTACACTACGCATTTGCTCCAGCGACACAACTTCATTAAGTGTCAATTCTGCGACAGAGCAGAAGAAAGTTTGGAGACGATCCAGGAGCATGTAACTGAGGATCACGGTCGCCCACAGAATTGTGGTTTCTGTGGTGCACTGCAGCCTCAGTGGGAGATGAATAAGCATCTTGTTCAAACCCATTCATGGAAACAGTGCCCCTTCTGCGATGTTGTCGAGCCAGAGGCTGAGCTCAGACTGCACATACGCCAGAGGCACAATGAAACCAAGACGTACTCAGCTTGCGGCGATATGCAAACGGAAAGCGGGCACGACGCTGGAGACTGTTCGATATGCAACGGATCCGAACTAGTCTCAGCAGCCACGAGGGCATCCCATTTAGAACAGGTGCACTCGTCCGTCGAGTGTCCTTTATGCCAGCAGATGATACCGCGGGGCAATATACGTGACCACCTCGAAACAGAGCTATCGCCGCGGCCTCCTCCTCCTCATCCACCCACAAGCACACTACCGTCTCACCCAGCCACGTCAAAGAGAAAACCCTGTCTATATTGCCCGTTGTCGTACAAGGATTCGTCTATGAAAGAGCATGTCCGCCTTGTACATGGGGGGATAAGGAAACACCAAGAGTTTAAGGGAAATCGATATTACTGCAACGGGTGTCAAAAGGACAAATCGGAATCACATAGAGCGCGTCATAATGCGAAATGCCCTGGTAGATAGTGCTCTTCGCAATGTACTGGAAGTGAATCTCAGAAGCAGCACCGATTAATTGACAGTGATTGATTTCTTGGGTGCTCTAGGGTTACTTGTGCTGTCTCTGTATGCCTCTCTCCAGTGGTTAGCCACCAACCAAAGAACACTTTCTATTGAATGGAATTCAGTACGATCGTACGTAAGTGTTGGGTTCTGATAGTGTATATTATATTGCTTGTGTAACTTCCTTACTAGAGCAGGGGATGTCGGATTCCTTCGTACGATGATATGGTGGCTCGTGCGCTACACAGCACGTGACACCCCTTTACAGTGTCGGTAGCCCCTGAGCTGGGAATACCAACACTTTCCACTAAGTTTCACCTTGGGCCCAACAAGGGCCAAACATATTAACAAAGGGCATTCCACGGTACTATCTCGTCTTGAAAATATCCCATACTTGAAAACAATCCGCACCAAAACTCCGAATTACCCAAGCGGCGAGGCTGGCCAGCAGCTCACCAAGAAACCTCATCTCAAATTTCAAGCGCGGCCCTCATCTTCTCGAAGGCACTCTGCGCCCTTATTTTCTTTGCTTTCTCCCGACCCTCACGAATTTCAGATGCTACGACTAGTCGCTTGCTATCAATCCAACATTCCATCCCTGTCTTGAAGTGGTTCACCAATACAGTCCGGGTGTAGAATTTCTCCGTGGCCTTGTTGCGGGTCTCTGATGAAATATTCTTCAGGCGTAAAAGGACCAGTACATCGGGAACATTGTGCTGTTCTTTCATGGATCCAAAGAATTCAAAAACAATGCTGTTATCGGTATCCACATGTTTATCAAACATGAGCGCCTTCAGCTCTTCCTGTTCCCCCATCTTGACATTGGGATTTCTGTCATTGTCAGCGATCCAGTTCGTGAATGCGACCGTTGGGTAAGTCCCAGCTGGCAGTATGGCACCCCTGCTTGTTCTCTCCCGTTCGGGGCCCGGAAACTCCACAACAAGTTGATTCTTCTTGCTCACGCCATAGATGTAGGCGTCGGTTTCTTCATCGGTCTCGGGGTGGATGATATCAACCCATCGTTCAGGGTCGCGATCAAACGGGCCATAAGGAGTCCATCGCGTCTCTGGTCTGTTCGGGTTTGGGTGACCAGGTTTCCAACTCTGGTCCTGTGGGCGTCCTTTGAAGTAACCGCTAGAAGAGAACAATGTATGTTCTGCCGTACTAGTAAGTGGGGGCTTAGTGGTATTGGTGCTAGTATTGGTGTTGGTGTTGGTATCGGCATCGGCATTGTTGTTGGTGTTGGTGTTGGTGTTGGTGTTGGCATCGGTGGTATCGATATTGGCATTAGTGTTGGCGTTGGTAACACCAAGAGAATCGACCTTCTGCTGAAGCGTTTGATTCTTCTTCTTCAATATTTTGTACTTGTTGGCCATTTTCTTGAGGTCCCTGTATGCAGCTGTATTGTCATCGTTTACTTCCTTGTTCTCTTTCTCAAGTCTGTCGATCTTGGCCTGAAGCTTTTCGTTCTCGTCCCGGAGTTTGGCATTCTTTTGTTGGAGCTCATCACTCGGTTGCGTGGCTCCCTCTTGCCGTAACAATACGCTTTCCTCGTTGATCTGCTGCAACTTTCTGGTTTGCTGTTGCTCACCTTGCAATGAGATATGGAGGCGTTCGTTTTCCATCCTCAGTGTGTCGATAATCTCATTCAGCTCATCATTTGAGTGCGAGACGTCCCGGAGAGATTTGGTTTTCTCTCCGAGCTTTTGTCGTAGATCGTCCACCTTTCTCTCCAGGTGTTCCATTTCTATTTGCATCGACTGAAGAGACTCTCCGTCCTTTATTCCACTTTCCAGCTCTCTTTTCCTGTCCTGCAATTCTCCAATCGAAGTCTGAATATTATCGCGTTTATTCTTGAGCCTTGTTATCCTCTCCTCGTTGTGCTTGACTTCTCCAGAGTGGTCAGCTATGCAATCTCGAAGGCCTTCTAGTTCGTCCTTAGCTTGCAGCTTCATTCTCACAAGCTCTGTTTCCTTTTCACGTCGTTCATCATCTAGTCGTTTCAGATAATATTGTCTCGCTCGCTCTAACACACTCTCGCTGTCGCGACTCTGAGCCTGGAGCCTCTGATACAACTGGTCTGCTTTTTGGACACATTCATCCACATCTCCCACTGCCTCCTTTACCCCAGGACTTGTACCTGACGCCCGCGCAGCATCGCGGTTCAGTAATATCAGGCCTAACTTTTCTTTGGCACTGCTAACAGATCGCCAGATGTTTTCCTGGAGCTGGGCCAGTGTGGTGGTATTACCATCGGTCCTGTTCGCAGCCTCCTTCAACTTTTCCAATGAGCTTTCGGCGTCGTGTTCGATATCAACCATTGACTCCAGCACTTGGCGTGCTTTTTCCACGGTGAGCCTCGCTTGTTCAGCAGACAGATCGGTGGCAATGGCAGCCATGCCCACATCGCTACGGGTTTGACCCTGATCAGGTCTATCATATGATATTGATTTCTGGCTTTTGTCTTGGTGCCTGCCTTCATCCGATCGTTCGGGGTCCTCTGCTGACGCTTGCCTCTTCGATGAATCTGCACCGCGTGTCATGAATGATAGCCAGCTCTTGCCTGTACCACCACTCTCATCACCTTTGCCATCATGCGCAGATCGGTGCGACTGGGCAGGTTCGAGCGAGTCCTTTTCTAATTGCTCGGACAACGATGAACGTCTTGAATGCCGTGTTGATTCACGGCTCCTGGAGTCCCCACTCTGGACCCTTGCTCCTTTGCTTTGTGTAGGTGTCTCATTGAGCTCTGGGGCAGGTGTGAATGGCGTAGTTGCTGTCCATCCTGTTGCCGACCTTGAGAAATCCCCTGGTGAGTTTGATGTAAGCTGGGTTGGCTCACGACTCTGAGGTTCGTTGGTTGACCTGCGTCTGCCCTTCTCAGCAGACAGCTCAGTTCCTGGTGGAATGGCTGGAAGTTCCACACTGAGCGCCGCTTGCTCCATCACAGACCCAGCTGGCTCGGCATCTGTCCTGGATGTAGTACCGCCAGGGAGGACGTTGCCATCCCCATCCCCATCCCCATCATCCTCACCGTCCCCATCATCTCCACCATCTCCACTATCTCCACTATCTCCACTATCCCCATCATCTGATATGGATAGGTCCGCGTCATTCATATCTTTATCGTATTCTACAAGCTTGTCGGCCAACTCTTGCTCAGAAAGTCCTAAAGGGGAACCTAATCCACGAGTCCGAAATGTAGTTCTTAGGTGTTCTAGACTCCAATGGTCATACTTTCGTTCGTCCTTATCCTGTTCCTCAAGAAATTTGGTGATCTCTTCTCTTGTCCCTTGTTTCCCCGGGGCTGGCTTGAAGCCTCTGCTTGTTCCAAGCTTTCGCAGGAGATTCCATTGTTTTTTTTCATAGTTAACCATCTTGAATGTAGGGAGTAACGTTCTTGGTTTGAAGGAAAGGGTGTTAGTTCAGGGACAAGAAGGATAGAAAGTACGAAGAGAGAAAGAAAGTCAACTATGTTCTGGATTGGATCAAGTCGGAAGAGAGAGGCTACGAGCTGTCTAAGAGACGTATATAGTAGTAGAAGAAAGCAGATATATTTCAATTTCTTAGAACGGGTTTCTGTAATTCGAATACTCAATCTAGTAATTCAAAAAACGAAAATGAAAAAGAAACCGAAACCTTAGTCGCCAGCGACCAAGGCCGAACCTGACGAAGCGTAACCAAATAGTGTCACCTGAATATTGCAGTACTCAAGAAAGGCTGGGGGATACCTTCTTAGGCTTTGGCGGAGCTGCAATCTCAATGTGCTGTGCCGGTCTTTGCCTGGCCGTCCGACCAGATCCCTGCGCGTTGCTGGGGGCCTTGGGTAGACTTGCTGTCTTCATAGATTCGTAGAGAGGAGCGGTAGGTCTATAGGTAATCTCAGACGCCCTCCGGGTGGCTTCTCCCTCTGTCCGTAGAGCTGCGGTAACCTCAGGGAGAAAATCGATCTCGATAAAGTCAATTGATCGCTGCTCCAGATGATGAGATAGAATGTGATCCCGGAGGCGCCGCGAGAATTCCGGAGAGCCTGCGACTGTGAAGTAATTCAGAGAATTGTAGCACAAGCTTATTCAAACTTCACTTACCGACAAACACGCTGCCTCCCGAAGAGAAGGATTCACGATCCACTAGATGCGACATACTCTCGTTAACCCCCCAGGGGGGGCAAGGCAGGGCACTCCAGAGTCTTGAAATAGGCAGCATTAGACCGCCAGAGTGCTCCGGGTGGAACAGCTTCGCATCCACTATGGCCTTGCTCTCTTCATCAGTGGAAAGTGCAGATTGCGTGGGGAGCTGCTTACCTTGCCCGTGTGCGAGTCTAGAGTCTGAAGTGTATCCAATTCCTCTTCGTACCATTCCATCTGGGCACTGCTGTCCATGCTCCAAACCAGGTTGATCTTCCTCGTTCTGAGGCCATACAGGGGTGCCTGGAGACTCAAACCACTGCCTTTGCCCTGTTGGGGGTTGGGCTCCTTCCCTTTGTTCCTACTGCGGATGCTCTCATTGTATTTGCGGCGGCGCACGATGTCCAGTGCGTACGGTAGTATGCCCGCTAGGGCTGCGCCTTCAGCGGCCAAGGTAACGGTTTCGAACCGGTCGAGGCGGAGATTGCATCCATGCGGGCCCTGTAGAACCAACCGTTTGATGTCTGCCACGTTGGGTAGGCAACGCGACTCGCGGAGTATGAAATAAAGCTCCTTGGTTCCGTCGCCATGGGACGGCGTCCAGAAGTACGCGTTGACTTGCCACGCGCACAACTTGTAGCGCAGAGGTGCGTCAGGGAAGTATATGCTGAAAAGGAGGCCTGGCCGAGCCGGTATGCTTTGTGGCAGTCGGACTTTCAAGCGAACCATTCCATTGATGCTCGTAGCCTCTACGTCCTTACTGTAGCGGAACAGTCGAAGTCGCCATAGCAAGGAACAGGCCCAAACAGCCGCTGTTATGAGTACCGCGGCCTGCTTGGTCGCTTCCTGGAATAATAGGTGCCAAAATAACACAACCAAGACGCCAAGAGCCAGAAGTAGGTGTAGGTACGCCTTGTAGTTCGGGGCATTGCGGAAGGCCAGTGGGGAGAGGAGTAGGATGCCGAAGAGCGCCACGATCTCCCATTATCAGCACATCGTCAGAATGATCAAGAGTGGGCAACTTACAAGCCAGCCGGACGATCCCTGGTCTAGGGCAGCTTTGGGTTGGAAGTAGAAAACGATGACCCCGTGAATTACGCCTTCTGCGGTGACGGTGAAGCCAATGCAATAGTGCCAAAACCAATAGGTATGCGACGACACGTCGGCGGCATTGACCAGAGGACTCACCCGCCCGCCTAGAAACAGCGGGATGAGGTTGACCGTCGAGAGCAGGGCCGCCCGCTGTTCAAGATCTCGATAGCTTTGAAGGTACAGCGCCAAGGCGAAAGCATTGAGAGCGATATAGACGAGAAGCTGTAGAATGTGCAGCCTAGTCAGCTTCCATGCCAGTATGGGGTAGACTAGGTGTCGCTTGAGCCACCTATCCACATAGGGCCATATCTTTCGGAAGTGAGGCACTCCAAGCACAATAGCACTGATGACACCTAGTATAATGGCGTACCAGCCTACAAACGATATGAAGACTGCCATACTGCAAGTTCGGAGTACGTGGGCTACCCTTCCATCTTGGGTTGGGAGTCGAGGTAGAAGAAGCCGAATAGATCCGCACAGCAAAGTAATAGGATATCGAAATTCAATACATGATTCTAATAAACAGAAACAATGCTTTCCGAAACACTGCCGCGCGCGATTGCGTTTCACTAGGGACGCGCGTCTCTAAGCGCTCGGGTTTGGCGCGCGCGTGGGGTAACGAACGAACGTACCTCCCTATCTGTTACGCTAACACCTGGATATAAATACCCGTTCAGCCCCTCCAAAGGATGAAAACCGCTTCATAAAGCCCCTGCAGAGTCATCAACCCAACCACATCCTCAAATCCCCTTTTTCACCTAACCTCGCGTCCACAATTTCAACATGGTTACTACCGCTCGAAACTTCGCGAACCGTCGCAATGGCGTTATGAAGAAAGCCAATACACTTTATCGCATGCACGGAGCTCGTACCGCCGTCTTGATTGAGATGAACAATGTCGTATACTGCTATCGTTCTCACCAAGACTGGCCCCCCCTGGATGTAAATCTGGATCCTTCCAACTGCTTTACATCTGACAACTTCGAGACCGTCGCCGACAGAACCGTCCCAGATGGGGAATTCTCTCTGGACTCTCTCCTGAGACCCTGTGGTCTCATCAGTTCAGACGACAGCCCCTGGAATGCCTTGGGGTCTTCGGCATCTTCGTCTACTATCTCCTCTACCACGTCGTCCGTTGGTGGCTCCTTTACTGGTAACATGGGCAACATGCCTTCGGGGCTACTTGGACCCCTGGTACTCTCAGAAAGCCCCACCCCTCTTGATCCGGTCTTGAATCCTTGTATGCAATCCTCGAGCGAGGGGGAAACCTCGCGGATCATGACCCCTGAAGATCATCCTCCTCAGGAGAAGCGAAGGCGCATTGGCGCAAGGCCGACGCCCGTCATCACTCGCGCTCAGAAGCGCAAGCGTTATTTCGACCAGTAAGGAAAGCTGTTTGTAGGGCAAGGTAGGGGTGTTAGCGTTTGAAAAACGTTGGAGCTGGTCTCTATATAGATTGGTATCTTTTAAGGTCTATTGTATACATTTATTTCACAATTTCTACAATTCTCACTAGGACCCCGATCGGCCCGCAGTAACACACTCATTAAGAAGGGGTCTAGAGACAAGGGGCCTAGACGTCAGACGATTCCTTTATAGGTAAGATAGCAGGATACCACCCCCGACGCGGTCATGATCGCGAGTGTGCTCCCCGGTCCGGATCGGACGAACCTTCCTCTTACTTGATCGTCAATTGACTGGTCCCGCAACTGAGTGTGGTATCAATGAAGCGACGTAGCAGCTGTCGGTAGAGGTGGAGGGTCGATGGATAGGGCATCACAAGGGCGGCGAGGAGGATACCACGAGAGCTACGGCGAGGCTGGCGATGCCCGCGATCTGCCCGCCAAATCCTGTATGCCTCCTTTTGATAAACAAGACTAGATAGACCAGGCCGGTATACAGTATATACATTAATATCAATCTTATATAAAATTAAGGACTAAAGGATATAACCTTCGTATGGCAATTAAAGTGGCCCTTCCGGAAACCCTGTCGGCCTTGGCGCCCGGCCCTCCACGAGCCACAGCAGGATCGCGTTTGTACCGATTGGCCTGCCCAAGTACCGCTCTGCCACACCCTCCAGGCCTGCCCCTTAGACTGGTGTACTGATTGAATGCGAATAGCATTTACTTTGCTTCTCAATTCGCCTCCTTTCTCGGTGCCCGATAAAATTACCGCAACAAGAACGCTGCCGCCGCGACGGCAGACAGACATGCGTTACGTTGTCGCTGAGCCTAAGTAGCCGACAGACGAAGAACGTCCCACGACGGGATCCCGATCCTAGTCGTGTCGCGGACGGGCTTGAAAAATGTAATAAGGCTCGTGACCTCGGGCGACAAAACCAGTAGAATGACTGGGGCGTCGGGATACAGACATGAACGTGGCTAAGGGAAGCCAGTTACAAGCAGCAAGAACGTTTCCGACGCGACGGCAGTGTTGAACTGTCCAGGGCAACGGCACACAGACTTGCGCTGTCGCTGGGCCCAAGTAGCGACAGACGAAGAACGTCCCACGACGGAATCCCGATCCTGGTCAAGCCGCGGGCGAATGGAGGTTACTTGAAAGAGATGGCAGCTGTCGGGCGCCAGTGATTGAAATGGAGAAAGTGGTTGAAATGGGGAGCATACCGAATTCACGGAGAGACATCAATTTAGCCTGGTTTAAGTGGGTGGCTGTGTCCCAGGCGCCACTTTAGTACAATAAGGTAAGTACAGTGCAGAGAGCCCAGCTCCCTATCCACAGTCGTCCCCACTGACAGGTGTTATCCAACACCTGCTACAACGCTTGTTTGCCCCCTAACCCCACTAGCTCACCTTCGATCTATCTTCCCTTCCGTCTGATTTCTAGAGTAGTATCTAAGCGGCTAGACATTGGAAACCTGCAGCACGTTATCTCCGTCTCCTCTTGCGCCTCTCTCGGCAGCGTGCACGTCCTGGAGCCTTGAGGAGTCCCGCCCGGGGGCTCGAGCCGGATACGAAACTGTTCGTCTCCCTGGGACACCAGCTCCACGTACACGGCTGCCCGCGTTAGCGTGTTCATACCAAGGTCCAGCGGCAACAGGCTCCGTCCCTGAGGCAGGACATACGGGTAGAGTCCCAAGATGCAACGACTATCAGTATCGTCGGAGGAGAGGCTATAGGTGTGATAGCTGAAATTCGTGGAACTAATCGCATTCGGTTCATTCCGGCGAGAGTCATGAACCAGGTGGGAGGGAACCTGCGCAGTCAACTCGGTCTTGGCACGGACCAGCAGATGCATTCCAGTGCGCGCCTCGCACCACAGCTCATAGAGCGAGTTGCGAAGGTCTGAGTCTAGCGCTGGGAACGATGCTAGGTACGCGGGGTCCGGGTGCAGCAAGAGGTCCATCTTTTCGTCGAGGAACAGGCTTGTTATCTTCCCAGCGCCGGAGAGCAGCTCGCACATCGAACCTGCGCGGTGCCGGCGCTCCAGTATCCCGATCACATCCTGAAAGGGTTGTGTCTTGGCGGGCCAAACATCGGCATACATTTCGCAGGAGAACTTGGGAAACAGGTCCATAGCCCCAAACAGGACATTCAACGGGGTGCGGGCAATCTTTCGCGCGGCCAAGACGACGTGCACGCTGCAGACCGGGGGCACGGGACTGCCGTCGGCGGCTCGGTCCCGAGCCATCTGGCAGTCGAAAAAGATGTGTCGGTACGCGTCCACCTCGTTTACGCAGATCAGGTGGCGCGTGCTCGAGCCGTAGAAGTCGCGCCAGTAGGCGCGGTGCGCGTGCGACAGCTCCAGCAGCACCCGCGGCGACCACACCTTCACGACTCTGGGTATGGTTCGCATACGGCGCCTCCGGTCAACGCACTTAGGTGTAGAACAGCAATCCGCCTTGGGTCGGAAGACATACGCGTCTCGGATGAGCGGACCCGGCCAGAGATAGTTGTAGATCAGAGCGTGGATTTCTGGCAAGCAGGCGCGTGAGCGTTCCGTTCGGAGAGCCAGCAAGCACGGGACGAAAGAGGGCGGAAAACGCCGTTCCCGATGCAGTCTGATATAACACTCACCTGCAGGCAGATGTAACAGCAAGCGGCGGCCCGCAAGTGCCCTGGCTTCTTTTCGTCTTTTTCTAGTTTTTGTCCTCTCGAGTGTCTTCGCCTTCTGGATCTCGAGAGCGCGCTTCCCAATCTTCTTTGGCCGTAGTGCGGTGGCGGTCGCCCTCTTAGAGTTATTGGTTGTGCGGGAAGGGGGGACCTGTTTTTGTGAGCGTGTGGTCACCATCTTGTTTGGTGTTGAAAATGTGCGTCGTGGAAAGGAACGAGATGGGTTATAGGCATTAATGAGGTTGGACGACAGCAAGGCGGCAAAGGAAGGCAGGATCACGCATCTGAGCAACCAGCCGAGGGGTGAATAGAAGAAAACCGCGCCACCCCTATTCAGCCCGGCAGGTTTCTCGCTTTATAGCGATCGTCTTCGTCGCGGCGGTACGGAGCCCGGTCTTGGTCCAGAAAGACTTGGTACATTAGGTACATAGTAAAGGGGGGTGGGGCATGCAGGTGCCTGTATCGAACCGGCTCAGAGCCTAGTAGAGTGAGAAGTACCACAGGAACACGAAACCCAGGCCTTGCGCGTCGCGTCTGCGCCAGTGGCAGCTGCATGTCGTGTGTAGTGTTCCCGACGCGGTGCCCACGCGAGACTTCCGCATTCATCAATGCACTCATCAGTAATGCCGTTGCTTCGAACGCGTCGCGTTTCTTCTGCCAGATGAACGACTTCAAGTTCATATAGCCTAAATCCTCGAAGCGCAAACAGAAGCACCAATAGATGCTCTCCCCGACCCGAGTTGCCAATGAGAGAGTGACTGAGGGGGGTAAAGCATTCTTCGCCCCTGGGACTTGGTGCTACTACCACTGGCAGAACGACTTCACGCAACGCCAGCCAAGGGCCACAGGATAGAGATGAAAGCCAGTGTACTTAGGCTAAGATTACCACACTCCGGAGCCCCCTTCCTCATCTCCTAGCTTTCGAGCTACCTCCCTGCCCCTATGCCAGAGCTAGCCCCAGTAGGCATCCTTATCAGATTGTTGCGATTGTGGCATGAGACAAATATCTTTTGGACGCCAGTCATTCAGTATAAGTGTCAGTATTCCAGTTCTTAGCCAAGTGGTACCCAGAGTAGCTATGTTCGGCATTGCAACCCCGTTTCCACGTAGAGCCGAGTATACCCCTGATGGCTTCCTCGAGCGCTGGTTGGGGAGTCGCTGAGGTTGAGACGACCTGGATTCACATTACGCACAACATAAGCATTATATGCAGTATTTCAACCAACCGTCAAGGTCAGTAAATAAGATTAACAGATTCTATCAAATTGAGTCCTCCCCCAAGCAATTTGCCAAGTCCAAGAAATCAAGATCTATTCTGAATAGTCCATCGTGACTATTGCAGCTTCTCCTGGGATCAGCCACTGCAATTAGTGTTTCGCTGGCCCCAGGTCCCTTTCTTGCGTTTGATCAATTGATTGAATGCCAGCCCGCAACCTGGTAAGCCCCCATTAGTCAAGCGTAAAGAGCAACTTTTTGTTAACTTACTCATCTTTGACTCCAGTCCTATATTCAAGCATAGACGCTACTTTTTCCTCAGGCATACGCGAAACTACACGTTCAGCCACTTTTGGCTTAGGTAGCTTCGAAGGATCAGGGAATTCTCTTTGAGCCTCAGGCATGACTTCCGATGTGGACTATCAAACGAGGAATGTATTGTTGGAAGCAAAGATTTTTAGGCTTGGTTCATCGGCTACGAGGGACGAAGCACTGCTACTTATGCAAAGTCGTAATGCCTTGAATAATCATCGAGGTGTATCTGCTTTATGCATTTTAACATCATTTCATGGCTGTCAAGATCGTCGCTCCCGCGCCCAGATACCGGCCTGAATATGCTCATGACTTCTTTGCCACTATTTAGTCTGCAGATGCAGCCGGTATAATTCGAGACACCTTGTGATACGCAGAGCTGTTTACTGCGCATAATCAGGCATCAAAAACGTAGCAGCTAGTAACATAGATCCTTGTATAGGCAGGCTAGCAGTGCATTAGTGGTGCATTTTAGGGAACATCAAGTCACCGACTGGTACAGGTCATGCTAATAGCGACAACAAGACACGACAGTCTGCATGCTTTGAGACTGATTGGCCATTGATTGGTGCGGTATGCTTTTAGTCGATCCCTACGTAGATTGGGTGGGATTGTTACATTGACGAGTCGCTAGATTAGAATCACGCATGCAAAGATACAAAGGTACTGAACGGAAACATAGCCGTGTAACATCGCAGACATCCTGCATTCCGGATGTGTTACGGCAATTAGAAACGGGCAAACTATTGGTTATCAGAATCTCGGTCGCCAGGACCAACTCAAAGACAGCACAACGCCGACCACCCATTCCATTCCTAGCATTCGCATATTCTGAGCTTGACCCAACAAAGCATCACATGCCTCATCACAATCTCACAAGTCCTCCGCAACCACTTGAATCGGGTATTTCCGTGGTCTGCCTCGCTTCCTCGGAACCTTCTGGACTGCTGCTGACTTCCTGGGCCTGCCCCTCTTCTTGGGCTGTGTGGCGATTGGCATCTCAACATCTGTTGAGCTTTTCCGCTGCAGCTGCTTCAACGGAAGATCGTCGAAACATGTGACTGGTGGTGTGATGGGCTTGCTCTCATCGATTGTAGACTGCGCACCAAAATGTGGGTCCCCTTCTAACTCGACATCGATTTGAACTTGGTAGCCGGTGTGTCTATGAACCATAGTAACGAAGTAATGTTCCTCGCCCCGTAGGTGCATATCGATCTGGACTGATGGCCAGGGGCAGACTGCTTCCAGGGCATGCTCGGCAGTGTAGAAAGTCAAGCGGTAGGAAATGAAATCCTGTGAGTCTAGGTGGACAGGGGCCTCAGAAATGTCAGGGGTTGACAGATCTAGGATAGGTGACCAGGCGTCAATCGTTCCGTCGTGCGCAGTGAACGCTTCGTATGTCAACGCTTCGCCATTGAAACATTCAAGAATGACGCGAAGTCCGACGAGTGGCATTTCGCCCTCGTCCAAAGCTTTACAGGCAAGAGGAGCCATGGTGCATGCGTCAGGAGTGTCAGTTGAAGAGAAGCATATTCGCTACTTAAATAGACTTTGTAGTCCCAGCTCTGTGGGGTAGCTCACACCAACCCCCAGATTCGTCCCAGCGTTGTCGAACGTTAAGCGCCGACGTCTGGGCGCCGCGCGGCGTACGCGTGTTTTGGAGCCGCGCGCGAAGCCAAATCACACCGATTCGACTCCCCAAAAAGAACATAGAAAGGGGCACAAAGTAAGGGGGTTACAATCCGCGTAACCCTGCGTTGCAATTCAACGAACTTTTACCAGGTGCCTTTCGCTCCAAGAGACGACTAATCACTTCATTGGAGTTAGTTAAAATGCAGCTATCCTAGGCGGTGCATTGCTCTTACACAAGATCTCTCAATAATGTCACGTTACGACTGTGACTAAGCCTTTCGTTTCCGCGGATCCAAATTTTATGTACTGGTAGCAATGTCAGTTATAGCTCCCTGTAGATATGGGTAACGTTTAACTCACCATTTCTTTGATGGTTTATAAGTGCGTATCTTGACTTATAAAATCTTTCACATTTCTCACATCGGTGGTCCATGGCCATCTTAGAATATGAGCCTTCCCCTGAAAGCCTTGTATCTTTTTGTCTGTTAATACCCCGAATAATTCTATATTCAAGTTAGTCATCTTCAAAACCAGTAATTAATCCGTATTACCTACGTTTTGGGCACTTTGAACGCCTCTGAGATTTCTGCCACATTCCGGTCTTTTTTTTGGAGGGCTAGGCATATCTGGCGTTTCATATCGGGATGTAGCCGTGATCTGTTCGCAACATTGCCGAGGTTGTGGACACGTTCCAGGTTTCCATAGGAGAGCTCCTGTCCTATCTTCCGCCCACCTGCAGCCAAGACGAGTCCCTCCTGTGGCTTGTTCCGAAGGCACTCAGAAGGTCTGGACAGCTCCTTTGCCATATCTTCAGTGTAGTATGAGACCAAATAATATTTGGTCTCGTTATGCGACAAACGCAGCACCTTTTTGACCAGGCCGCCATTTTTGATATCATGTGACTTTTTAGCCGCTTCCTGATAAATTGCCATGACACTCCCAATGTTACACTTTTTTCGCCAGGTGAGACTGTCAAGCGGTTGCTTTCTACTCGTGGGATCTCCGCGGTACACAAAGACTTCGCCGCTACGAATCTGTTTCAACAGCTTGCCTTTGTGCGGGCGCTGAAGGAGGGTCATCTCATCATCCAAGCAGGCTTGGATGATAACCAGACCGTCCATTATCGATCCAATGAAGCCCACAAATGTCGGCTTGAGTGGAGCTATATCGCCGCTGCAGCCACATTCACCTATCAATGTGGCTTGCTCGGGGGGTGGGGCCTTCCCAAGCTGGCCAGCCTCATCTGGTTGGTACCCGCAAGGGCCACCGTCTCCCTCCCCGTTGTCAGACTCATGCGAAGGCACGTTGGAGGCTGCAATCAAGGTTTTCTTTCGATCCACGGGAGCCATGTCGTCGGCTTGTTTTGGAGAGTTTGGAAGGCACTGGGTGTGATGGCTTCTTTTGAAGTTCATTTTGGAGCGTATTACTGGCTCTGGAGTCTGTTGGTTCTGTAGGACCAGCCTGTTGTCAACCGCAGTCAACGAATCATGCGACAAGAATGCCTGCCGACAGGGCTCACTGGCCATACCTTGACGTTCGCGTAGCGTCAAGTCGGCTCCAGGAGCAACAAATGCAGGCTCTTCGTTTCCCTGGGTAGTAAAATGAGGCGCGGGCAGGCTCTGGGTATAGACTGAGGCGTGACCAGTGGTAGTAGGGATGGAGCAGAAGTTGGGAAGTGATGCCGACACCGTAGAAGAACGAATTGCATACATCGTTCCGGGCGATGGCGGCACTGGGTAGCAGCTCGGTCCCCCATCATATGAACAAGGATAGGGATCAACATTCCATAGCAGCGGCGGTGCCTGAGGCGACGTAAAAGGCGCGAAATCCCTGTTTATGCCTGGAGGCGTTACTTCCAACAAATCGTCGTTGTCGTTACAGAACAATCCGAGTTGGTTCGCTCCCCCATGGCGAGCAGCCCGGCGACTGTAAGAATCCATATATTCTGGGACTCATTAGCAAAGGTGCTATATATAAGAAATATTTTCTCATTGACCAGACTCACGAATCATCAGCAGACCACTGCCATCACTGCTTAATAGCTGCTGCAATGTGTGCTCCCACGAACTCAAACTCGAGGGCTCGGCGATTGAAGTAGATGTTGTACTCATTCTTGATGCGTGGTGGTTTCTGTCCTCCTCACGCTGGACACGAATGAAGGGTTGGATAGCTATCGAGTTCTCTCATGCCGTGACTTGTGCTCACCACGTTTATGTAGTGATCCCCCGGAGATATATCACGTGGAGAGTCCGGGATAGGCAGGGTACAATGTCAAGTTTGCACCGGCGCTTAAAGACCTCGGGAGTGTGCTAGACACATCGTGCACAGAAGAAGTGATTTGCACTTGCATGCATGCGTGGAAGTAAGACTAAACCACTACTCGTTCGACTAGAGAAGACCACTTCCTATCTGAGAAGTATCCCCAGGGGATTCAGGCTCGGCTACACGTGTCGTGTATATGGCACAACTCTTCCGATGTCATCAAACCGTTTGAACCCAAGGACTGGTTATTCTTTTTGATTGGTAAAGAGAAGCCAAAGCCCAGGAGGAAGTCAACAACTTGACACATTTCTAACAGCACTAGACTATTGGCCAGCGCGGACAGGTCGCTTAATCATGAACTCCCATGAGACTTGTTTGCAAGGGCGACAGTCGGCTAGGCAGCTGTTAGTGAGGCAGGGGTTCAACTCTGGGTTGCTTACGGCACAATAAATCGAGCCTGTTCATCGATTAGCGTCGCATTGAGACCTGGGAGCAAGCTACTTTACCTACCGCAGCTCCTGCGATGTAACTTTAGGTTTGCACCTCTTGTGTGTTCTTTCATAATTGCAGCACCAGGATTTTACGCGAAGTCGCTGATGTACACATAAATATTCGGTCTACAAACATCAGTCTCTGGGTACATAGAAGATTATCAACCATGGGCTTGCTGTACCTGAGTGTATTCACACATGTTGGACAGGGGATGAATGTAACCTTGGATCGCAGGAGGTAGAAGTCGGGCGAAGGTGCATCGGGGGAAAAGAAGGCTGTGGTTGCCTTGCCGTTGGGTCTATATACCTGGGCGACTTACCATCGGGTCTGGCTCTGGGGTGGGTAAGGGGATGAGCCCGAGCCCCTCCTTGAAGTTATTATTTTCAGCAAGCCACATATTGGGTACGTATGTAAGAATGACACTCAGTTGCCATGTATGACTGGTCTATTGAGGGGCAACAGGGAGTTGTGTATCCTGTAAGGATATAAGACTTATGCATTGCTAAACCTGCTAGTACAGGGATGTGGGATACTAGCATTATTTCCAAGAAGAGGAAAAAGGCTACTATATCGCTATGCCTCTACAGGCAGGCTTCCTCCAAGCATTTTCTGATGCTACCTCTTTTAAAGTGGTCTGGCTTTGTATGATTACCCTTATTCACCTCTGTGGTAACACTAGCCGTGCAGGCACTCCCGCCCACTGCAGCCACGGTTCCACCTGTTCTTCGACGTCCCAGCAGCGTGTACAATGATCGTGTGCACATTGACGACATCGTTCATGGATAATTGTGTTGCATTGGCACTAGTCATAGTTAGATTAAATATATATTGCATACAACGTAAGACTTACACATTCCTTGTAGAGAGGTCGGACGTTAAGTAGCGCACCCCTTGATACATAAGTTTTACGCCGTGTTGGAGGATTCGCGTTGCTATTTTCGTGAATACGACGATACCTATAACGCCATGCTCGAACTCGATCTATTAGCTGCGTCCAGACCGACCTTGCAGGTGGAGCTTCGACGTATTTGTCATCGATCAACGGAGCTTTGATGCTGTCTTGATACGAAGATATAGATAAGGTCATACTCAAAATAGTGCTGGTGATAAGGATCAGAAATAGAAGCGGGTTAAGGCAGGGCTAGGGAGCGGCAGTAGTTAGCAGAAACAGGATGGTGGAAATTAGCTTTCACGGGTTTTTATATTCAGTAACCGCCAGGTCTGGATATGTGCTTTTGGTCTATATTTCAGTGCAGTCCAATCGTCTATGGACATGATACATCCCAATGACACCAAGGGGGGTCGGATCAGTATCCTGGCTCATCAGCTAATATACGCCCACCGCATGAAAATGAATAAGGAAGACTCTAAGCGCCTTACCCTTGAAAGGATAAGCTGCAGCATATGCACACTGTAAGAACACACTGTCAAATACAGAAACTGTTGATACAGGGGTGTATTCCTTCCTGCCTGGTCTAGTATACGTGTTTGTTGCCTTTCCTGCCTTTGCCTACACATCCAAACTAGCGCATACCCAATGGCGCCTGCATGCGCTCAGAGAAGAGAGTGTGTCGAAAGTATCTCCGGAGACTTACGCCGCCCAGATGAATGACGGGGGGCAGGGACACATTCGCTTGGGAGTGCTAAGCCAACGAGCTTCCAGTATGCTCTTGGTGTATCAATGGCAGTCGTCACACATCCCTTCGAACTCCTCTTCGATTAGCTTGTCGTCATTCCCGGGGCCGAAGCACTCCTTCATCCACTTCGGGCAGTTATCGACGCGCAGGAAAGCATCATGCTGGCAGCCTTGAAAATGTTTATATATTTGGTGGCACATTGGGGTGGTATTTCGGTATCGTTCTTTTGCATGGGATACGACCTTATGAGGATACTTGACGTACGTAAATAAACCTGCAATGGGGCAGCCGGGGGGGGGGGGGGGGGGGGGGGGGCATAACCTTGGCGCGATTTGCAGCGATGGATGTGCTTCACCTGCCTGTACTCGTCTACTGCTGCAGGTCCGGATATGGCAAGTGGACGGTAGAGATAGAAAAAGTCTCATGCCAGCGCAGGGGAATATCCCCTATTGGCCGAGCCTGCAAGGTGACGGTCAGGTCATGTATTATCCCGCAAAGTCGCACCACTCATCGGACGCAGAACATGTCAGTACAGGGGTTTATGTCACTAGTTTCTGTGACAAGTCCACGAGCGAACGGCCTAGTATCTCCTCGTGTGAGTAGGCCGTATTACATTATCCCTGCAAGCGTACCCTGCATGCGGCATGCATGTCCCGCAAAGGCGCACCACTAATCGCCACCGAAGCTGTCAGAACAGGGAGTTATGTCACTAGACTAGCTGCTGCTCATGCATGAATCTGTATATTGTGGCGCAAAGCCGTTCCTCGAGAGTAGCTCATATGGGTTGCAGCACTGGATATCATTCGATGTCATTATCCCTAAAAAGTTCCAGTATGGTGAGTAACATCACATTGATTGGTGTGTGACATCTGCCGCTGAAATACGACCTTCCAAAAACACTACCTAGACAGCCTGATGTCCCTTTCTAGACCCATTGGAACAGAAGCTACCCCATGTCTGTACTCTTTCGAATCTTTTTGGAAACCGCCGCCAATCGTTACCATGGATGATTTCGCGGTTGGTCTCAGTATGCAATGTATGACTGGCTGGCTACTGACCGTGCCAGTCATTGGCACCAGTGCCTCATCGCTTGGTTCAAATGGGTTCAGAATTTTATCTTGCGACCCTTTATGTCCGCAGAGGGATCCATGTATTTGCAGATCTCATCCCGGACCGTCTCATGAGCCCTTCCACATGGCAGTTGTTAACAAGGTTTGGGTCGATTTGCCGCCCCAGGCTAAACTCGCAGTCTCGATTACCCGTACCCCCCTTTATGTCGATATGGTAGTTCATAGAAACCACATAGATCGTGGCCTGACTAAAAACTCCGCATTCAGAATGCAGCTCTGCCTCGATCATCATCGCAATGGGAAGCTTCAGGATAGTGCCTGACAGGATGGAAATGATTGAAAAATAGAAGATAACTCTGAGGCGTTGCGCGCCGATATAATGACCCGTTGGGCGGCCACTGTGGTCCATATACCTCGAAGAATATTCCGAAAGTCCGGGAAACATTTTGCATCGCTGGCTAGCCAAAATTCTCATTTGCTTCGGGGGAGGTCTGAACGAAACCTGCCGGATGTGTCCCGCGAGCACCTCAGTGGGGATTTCCCTTGAATCGCACCGTGATGTGGTCTTCCGCTCGGCCCAGGGATTCTATATACGAGTTTGAACGTTAGCTTCCTGGACCGCCCGCGAGCTCTAGGTGCATTGATCAAGCCATCGATGTCGCAGCTGCTCATTGAGACCGGTGTCTGCGGGACTGGCTCATGGCCTGTTTTCTCACTTGGATCCTTGACCAAACAAGATGTTGGGGGAGGGATGCCGTAGGTAGTCTCATTTCCGGTGTTTGATCGCAGCGTTGTGTGGCAGTCGTCACTTGGTAGCCCATGTCACCACACGCGGCATAGACTGCATGATGGTGATCCTTGAGAATGCGCACATCTGCAGACGGAGTTGAAGTGTGGAGGGAGGGAGTAGGTGAGACGACAGGATAGGATGTCGTTGCAATCTACTGCAACAGGCGGCAGGGGTTCTTTTTCGCAGTCACTCAAGTCCCTCGCAGGTATTCAGACTTAAATCATTCCGCTTGGCAGGGAAACCCGCTCGTAGGCAATTACAATGTTATTGGAACAAAAAACACGTGGAACCCAGCCATTGGATTCGCCTGATAGTCGTACCCTTGGCAAGTGAGAAGAGCCATTTACGTGACGGGTATGTCGTTGGCGATGGGCTGCGTCAGGATTGCATGGCCATTGCTTCAGGCCTTTTATGCAGATGTGCTACGGTTGGCTACCAGGACCCGCCAATCTGAAATCCAAAGACCTGAACCCCAAAAATGTTAGGCAGTTCCCTGCTTCCGCTAACGTGCGCCTGGTAGGGCTGCGGGGGCTTCATGTACCCGGGTAACAGGGAGCGAGCGGAACAACAATGTTACGCAGCCCCGCCTAGCTCATACCCATGTCACTGCTATTCCCGGTGACCTCCGCGCCTGGAGGAACAACACACTGTTTGGTACGTAGTGAAGATGTCACTCAGCTACACCCAAGGGGACGGGGAAGTACTGACGCTACGCGATGCCCTTCTCAGCCGGCCCCTGGAGGCGCGCGGCCTCCTCTCGGATGCATTATTTCAATGCAGCAGCGAGGTTCTACCCGACACCATGGACTACGTCCACGCCGAGCAGGCCATACGCACCGCCTTGTCCGCCTTTCGTGCCGATCAGGACCGCTGGGTAAAGACATACATCCTTACTCGTGTACTTGAGTCACGGGTACAGCAAAGCAAACGAGCAGACCTCGTCCACTTGGCCTTCCACTTGGGCGGGCCAATCGTGTTGGCAGGAGTTTACCATGCGACAAATGATTCCCACCGCAATGTACGCAACCGTGAAACCCTTGAATTCCTGCTTCAAGCACCACAAACTACTCTACAGGAGCTGTTTGGGAGGGCCAATAGATTCCCTTGTAACCTGTCGATGGGGGGCTGGCTTCGAAGGATTATGGCGAAGCTACCATTGGACGCCAAGGAGCTGGCTTGCCTGATGATTGCTCTCGGGATACCAGTCATTCCCCAGTGCTTGTTTACCCGAGCCCGACAGCCCACGTCTACATGGGGGAGTAACGGAGAGGTTGTACCGATCGCCACCAGCGTCACCCTTATGGTGCGCAATGAAGACAGGTTCGGGGAAGCTCTCCGTGCTCTGGAGTCTGTACGGCTCGTCACGGCCACCCCTGATTCAATTGAACTCAACAGTAGATTCAAAGAGCTCCTGGGTGACTGGGGGGAGGATACGAAATGGAAAACCGAGTCTGTCAGGCTCGTCTGCCATGCGTTCCCCAAGTCCGCCATCATCGAACCCGAGTGAGTACCCCAGAGCGCTGTCCCGAGCGCAGCTAATCTGATCCGTTTAGCTATGCGGAGGTAGGGCGCCTGCTACTGCCAGCCCTTAGACATGTAATCTCCTATTTTGACGAGGTCTCGGCTCAGTCTACGCACATGCTCGTTGTTGTTGAAAGCTGCCTGTCCGCCTCCTGTTTCTCCGATCATGCATGGAAGGAGAAGGTGCTACGCATCGCAGATGGCCTGCTCCATGCCGTGAGCATGGATGAGGCAAGACCACTATTGCTGATGCGGGTCCACTTACGGCATACAGCCCTGGCCCGTTTGTACGGGGGTGCAGGCGAGCCTGCCTCCACCATTACAGCCACCGATGAGCGAAGTAATGGGTACTTCGCTGGCGAAGTGACACTGAAGGTGCAGGCTTGTCTCGAGGCCGGCCTCCTGGCTTCTGCGCGCAACATGTTATCGAGCTACCACCCTGGCCAGTTTGGCAGGGTCTCGGCGTTCGAGTCGGCCCAAAAGCACGAAATATTGCTGCTGGAAGGTAAAATTTGTCGTCTGGAGGGCCAGTTCGCCGCTGCTTTGCCGCTTCTAATCAGCTGCATGCGCCATCATTGGCTTAGAACCAGGTGTGTTATCCATCTAGCTGCAGTGGAATGCGAGCTTGGCCAGAGTTCCAGTGCGATCGACAGGCTGGAGACTGTTATCAGTACCGCTGTTTCGAGTCGGCGCCCCCGGTTGGCTCTTGCCAACGCTCACCTGACCCGTCTCCTCGCTGCGCTACGTGACAAAACGCCGTACATGCATATGGTCTCAGCTACGAGGAGCCTCTTCGCAGGCTTGGCCGAGTCAGGAGATGACCAAGCGGGAAGCAGAACGCTTAAGCTCGATCGGGTAAACATCGCGATCGCTATGGCAATTTTGGACCACGTAGCCGGCAATCTCGACGCGGCATCTGCTGCCTGGCAACACGCCCTTGTGGTCTCCAAACGCCATCATGCATCGCCAGGCTACACAGACATGGTTATTGCATACTCTGCGTACGAATTGGAGACCCGCCGGGGAGATCTTGCAGAAGTATCCCTGTTGGAGGCCAAGGCCAAACACCTGTTTGCTGCGACCGGTCGCCAATACTACTTCACAGCTCTTGGTACCGTCTGGCCCGACATTGTCGGTGATTGGCTCGAGGCGTCGGGTAGGGAGCGGGTCGTTCGCTGATCATATCTAGGCCTAGCGGTTGCGGGGCACACCCAATGGGTGGCGTCTGATCTGTTCTATACCAGGGTCAGATACAAAAGATCAGAGGGAGTGTGGCAGGCTTCTTGTTGTGACAGGGGGTGGAGCGACACGTATAGCCTATAGGTGGCATCCTAACTGTTCCATACCAGGGTCAGATACGAAAGATTGGAGGTGGTGGGATAGGCTCTATGTCTTAACAGGGGTGCGACCAACGTCCACGTAGCCATGCTGCAGGTATTGAACCCAGACGATGGCGTCCAATCGATCCATACTAGGGTCGGATACGGGAAATTGGAGGCGGCTGGTCAGGCTTATCGTCGAAACAAGGATGTAGCCAACATCCGTGTATGCACACACTCTTCCTGCCGTGAAAACCGGTGTGAGCGATCAAGCACTTGGCCGTATATCATCTGCCGTCCCAATTGGCGCTGAATTTGGATCTATCTGGTCTGCATTGGTTAGGTTACTCCTTGCCGTCAAACAGTGGTGCTTGACTCACGCAAAACTTCAATAGCAGTACTTAAATCTGACATGTTTATTGCGTGATGGCGTGACAGTGGTGTGGGCGAAGTAGATAAGATGTTTGGAAAGGGATGAGTTTGGAGTGGGATCTCGATTACTACAAGAGCATTATAGTCCCTGGAGTGTATGGTCACATATGTGATGATGGTCTAGGCTCGTATGTCTGCCCAGTCGTCGTCCAGCTACCTGCCCTTTTCGTATACGTAGGCACTTCCCGCCAAAGTTGCTAGCCACGCCCTTGCTATCGAACCGCCACCAACCCAGAATGTCTTACATGACTGGGAGCAGCGTATTATCTAGTCTCAGCATTATAGATCTAGGTTTTGCGATGACCACAGACGTCGAGTCCAGGTCCATGGCCGCACCGGGTCGGTCTCATATGATAACACAACATGATACCTCCATCAACACCAAATCGTTGACCTCTGCACAGTTCTTGCATTTATCGTGCTTACACTTCGGACATCGATCCACGATTTCCTGCATATCCAATCTCTTCTGCTTCTTTATCCTCTGCGGGTTCCTGCTACGCAACTCCTCCCAGCATCGACACTATTTTGAATTAGAACTCGTCTTAATATATTCAACGTTAGAGATACTTACACAGGCATGATAGCCTTGGCCACTGTAAAATCTCGCTTTTCGACCATCTGGGTGACGCACCACCACGTGACGTGTTATGTGGCCTTGTTGACAGTTATCCTTATATTCCCATTTGTGTGGCATTTTGGATAGATTGATTGGAGAGTGTAGATAGTAGTAGCAGTAGAACATCCAGTTAGGAAAACATTAAAGTACGTTGCGTAGAGTTCTATTGCAGAGCCTGGAAGGATGCTACTACATATAGCCGACACCTATATACGCTTCATGTGCAGGGTGTTCTATGCTTGCCTCGTCAAGCAGCATCGACATATAGCAGACCACCAAGTGTCCTTAATAACCCAAGGGCAGATACGGGAGATGAGAGGTTTGTCGTTATGCCAGGAAGGTGGCCAACATCCGTATATGCATACACCCTTCTGATGTGGAATACCGATGTGAGCGATCACGCACTTGGCCATATTAATCTACCAGCTAGCGGCATGCAGCCAGTTTGTCATAGAGGGGGTGTGACATTCTGCATGCGATGCCAGATGGTCCCCCCAATCCAAGACGAGTGTGTCTATGGTAGAAGCTGCCACAGCGAGGTATGTCCAGCCAAACCAAGAAGCCCAAAACCGGAGCTAACCTCAAGTCTCTCCTCCCATGTCGTCGCAATTATCCATGCATTTATCGTCGGATCTCTCATTATTCTTGGTGCTCGGTATATGCCATGTTTCGTTTGGACTTGAGGTGACTGTATTGGTTAACATATAACATTAATTATATTTTCGATCCAACGGTAATACTTTACTTACTTAGATTGTAGCCCCAAGCAAACATAACATATTTCATAATTAATTGAAACATTGTATAGTAATGGAGGCGAGTGGGCAAGTAGACAAGCTGGATAGAATATCGTGAAGAGGGAGAAGAATGGATGTGGTTTGGGGTGCTGCAAGTACAGTATGTGCGTGGATAACAGGGTCTTATATGTGCCAATCATCTCATCGTGTTTCTTTCCAGGCCTTGGCATAATTAGCTCTTCCTATACGTACGCCCACCGAGACTAGCAATCTTGCTTCCGGCCCCTGAATATCAAAAGGAAGCTGTGCCAGGATGTCTCCCGGGTTTCCGTCATGTAGACTTGTTCATATCTTTGTATCTCGGACTCACTTTAGTCAGTTCTGGTAGGGTTGGAGTAAGAAGATGGTGCTATCTAATGCTATCGATACCAGACGGGCATGGATTACCGCCATCTAGTTGCACCAAACACCCACTTGCAAATGCCTGGCCTCGTCCCAAACAAAGCCGACATTACTATTATCCGGACGCTCTGGAGAACAAATAGACGGACCACACGCTTGGGGTAACCCCGTCCGAGAAACGGCCACCCGACAGCCTGCTTCCAAAGCCAGCCTGAATAGTCCTGGGAGTGTCCGACAGAATGGCCGAACCCAGCTTGGTGGCACCACCTTACTCTCTCATCTGCGTTGAACTTGCCTGGAAATCACCACTGTGGATAGGGCTTGCCTTGTCTCCCGTCCATGTGGCAGTACAGACAATGATACCTTGGGTTCTACCTCGCCTCTTCCAAGAGATAGGCCCCGTCAAGCTCTCTCTGGCCAACTTCAGCCTTTCGTTCGCAGTGGACAGCCTGCTTGACTCCTTTTGGGACATGATCTCCGCTCGTCACCGGGTCTACATGTACCGGCAGCTGAGGGGGCTGACACTGGAGAACGACGAGCAAGATTCACTTAAGAAAAGCGCCAGCTTTGCCACGTTCCCAACCATTGCCTTCAAACTCATTACTACCGCAATCTCGATGATTCAAGCTTTGGGTACATTAGTTGGTGTTATCGGCTTTTTTGTGCTTCTTGCTTATTCTATATTCATCCTATGGCGATTTGGAGTTATGCATGCCATTGAAGGGGAACGCCAAGCAGAAGACGAGATGAATCGATCGTAGTACGTATTGTTGGCATTCCCCTTACCCCAACGCTGACCCGTTCCTAGTTTCAAAGACGATGTACCTGACGTTGTCGTCGACAAAAACATGGATTCATATCTCCAATCCAATCAACAGCTGAACAAGCGTCAAGGATGGCAAATCCTCCCTTTCATCCTCGTTTTTCTCGTGTTGACCTCATCTATCGCGGATCCTAGTCCTAGCATTCTTATTGTGGCCAAAAATGTGACGTTACTGAACGATCGGTTGGTCAAGTTCTTGGCATGCAAAGCAAAAGTAGCAAAAGTTTTAGAGGCTTATCATTGTCAACAGGGGTCGATATTAGCGACGAGCCCCCCCCTGCGGTCCGCAGAATATCAGACACGTCCCAGGCCAGCATACGTGAGATGGGAATGTCTTGTGTGACCTGTAAGTATGCTTTTTAGTTGGATCTTACCCCCGGACATCATCAGGCGCTGCTTTGACCCCTTTCTTTCAGCTCGATTTCAATCCATATTGCGCACCAACTCGCCCGCCAACGCTACATTTCTAATTGTCACAACCACACATCGGCTGCAATCTACCTTGTGACCCCCTTCCTGACGACTCCAGTTATGGCAACCACCGAGCTGCTGCCTCTGTTCCAGAAGGAGTCGGATCGCAGGCTTGCAAGGGGCGGCCCATGGGGAGAGTTGCATGACCCCATTGAAGAGGTCCGAAAGCCCAGGGAAAAAGGTCAGGAGGAAGCCAAAGTGAAACTCGAACAACAACAAAGTCAGGGGTCCATCCGAATCGACGAACAATCTATCCCGCGCTCCCAACGACAAGGAAATATCGACATCACCATTGTTAACCCACCAGATTCAACACTCGAGCCCTCGAAACGACCCTTGTTCTATTTGATCCATGGAGGTCTCATGATGGGTTCCAATCGCCATGTCGGGCTCGAACTGTGGGGTCCCCTCTTGGCCAAGGCATTCGGCGCAGTTACCGTGAGCGTCGAGTATGGACGCGCCCCCGAGAACCATTTCATTGAATCAACGCAAGACTGCTACGATGGTGTCCAATGGATTTGGAAGCACTTGACGTTCGACAAGAAGAGAGGAACGCATATCATTGGGCCGTCGGCGGGCGGCGCCTTCGCTACCCGCCTTACGACAATGCTCATCGAGAAAAGTGCAACAAAGCTGGGTGCGCTGTTCCTAGAAGCCCCCATGTTGAGACCGGGATGCGATTCAGATTCGATGGGGCTCCTGAACACGCCGAACGGGTTCTTGATACAAGCGCATGTCCAGTTTGCATGGAAGCAAACACTTGGTGTGGTCACACCCGAGCATGCGTATCCGGAGAACATAAATCCGCGGATTATCGCAGAATATCCCCCGACATTCGTCTCTGTGAGCACTGCGGACCCATTGCATGACGAGGGGGCTGACTTCGCGGCTCGGAGAGACGCCTTTACGTTAACGAGATGGGAAAAAGTGCCCCACGGACACCATGCTATCTTCTCGGATTTGGATACCTCTACTAGCTTCATCAAGACGAGGTTATTAGAGATGAAACAGGTGTTGGGAAGTGAATTCATTGAGGGGACGAACATGGACATTTTAGTAGAGTTTTATCAATCGGTCATTCCAAAAGTCCAATCCCAGGCTGTACCACCCGCCTAAGACCCTGCCACATGATGGCTTCTGTCTAGGAGAGAGAATGGTTGGAATCACATCACCCACGCGTACATAGAGGTGACTCGGATGGCTGTGTTCAACACACAGTTTCAACGCAGATTGTACTTAGTATAGATCAGTAGCGTCAGTCCAGAATGAAAAGCTATCTTACACGCTTTCTACATATCAATGAACGATCCCTCAACACAACGATAGACTCACTGGCCGACCCGTATCTCCGGGTCAGGCCGAAGAGCAGACCGCCACAATCCCGGGGTACTCACCTTCGTTAGAGGAATATAGTATTATTTATTTATTTTAAAAGGTATATAGGTTAGGCTAGTAGAAAAGAGAAGTCATTTCCGACCCTTAAGTATATACTATCCCCACTCGCTATTCCTACTCGCCATTCCCACTCGCCATTCCCACTCGCCATTCCCACTCGCCATTCCCACTCGCCATTCCCACTCGCCATTCCCACTCGCCATTCCCACTCGCCATTCCCACTCGCCATTCCCACTCGCCATTCCCACTCGATACCTAGATACTTAGATTGAAAGGGGTCTTTACTTAGTCTTCCTCTTTTCCTTTCTTTCCCGTCTCCTCCTCTGTTTCTTCCTCTGTCTCGGCGGCTTGCCCATAATCCATATATCCCTGCCTAAGTCTTGGGGTTGCCAGACTCGGACTCGTTCCAACCAGTTACTTGTGCCATGTTCGCACACTACGTCGCGGCAATAAGGACAGTTAACGCCACTGTTATTTTTCGACGTGGTTTGGGCGTAGGCCTCAAAACAAGCGACACAAAACATATGGCCTGCTACCTGTCAGAGAGGAAACAAAATGGTTGTTCGGATGACTCACCACATGGCAGTACATATCGCTCGTTGCCATCGTAATAGCAGATTGGACAATCTTGAATAAAGACTTCGCGTACTTCCTGTAGGCCCTGATACATGTGGAACTTGAGGCATCGTACCGGGCCCTCTGAGGAAAGCTCTTCCCAGGGAAAGGTGAGTCTTGACATGTCCCTAAATCGTGGAAAGCATTTGGAACAGAGAAGCTTATTCGTCAGCACGTCGAAAGACAAAGCAGATGGAGTTGGTACATACACAACCACATTTCTGCAGCAGCCACCCTTTGCTGATGTGATTGTCGCAATTGATGCAATACGAAGAAGGATCGACTCGTGTGAGGTCAACGACGCGGTACGTCGAGTAAAGATATTGGACTTCCTCGTCAGAAGTTGTAGCATTTGGCGCAGTAGGCGATACAGAGGACGGAGCCATTGCGATGGGTGACTGGGGGTGAAGAAGGAAGAAAAAAAAGAAATCGAGGAGGGCGGGGCACTCCTTACTTATATGTCTGCCTGCTGGCTTGTCTGCAGTTGGGACATTAAGAGTCCTCGGCGCGGAAGAACTACCCAGGTTCAACGAGTCACAGTAGGTATGCCCCATGGTACACTCATGGAGACGGGAGATGAAACGTCAATTTGTTTATTCAGTACGAACTACCTGTGATGTCTGTCTTGCAGACATGAACCGCGTCGGACCAGCCGGACAAGTACCCAAGGAATGAACGAGAGACTCTGCCACTGCTAACTCGAGACATTAGAACTGCTCCATGCCACCTTCACGAACGACTGTCCGACCCCATCGGCATGTAGGTCGAAAATGGAGACGAAAACATAGCATCGGCAGCCTCCTCCTCTGTGGACCTGTCGAGGTCCCCGCCGCCGTACTCAGCGATGGTTTCCGCCTCGGAGTCGACACCTTGATCAAGTGACTCACTGGCCTGGCCAGCCTCACCCGCGTCATCCGCGTCATTCCGCCCGTTGACATGAACGCTGCTGTGCGCAGAGTCGGGGATCGTCCCGTGTTCCGCATAGTGAGCGCAAATGGTGAACATGTACCGTTCGATCATGTCCGCTAGCTGCTGAATTTCCACCCTTGGGATCGTCTCTTGGCTGAATTGACCCAGAGTTTCAAGAACGCAGTCTGTGAGGCAGCTTGAGAAATCGTCGTCATCATCCGCATAGGGTGGGGGCTCTTGCCAGATACGTTCGTCCCCATAGACCAAGAGGTGTTGCGACGGTCTATACTGCGGCATGGGGTCTTGCCAGAGAATCTGATGTCCGATCCTTGACTGGTGTGCAGCGAGGGGTGAATGGAAAGGCAAGAGAGGCTGAATGGGAAGGACGGGGACCCACGCCAAAGCTGGGGGCAATGGGGGAAGAACTTGGTGTAGAGCTTGAGGCAAAGCGTGAGGCAAAGCGTGAGGCAAAGCTTGAGGCAAACCCGAGGCCAAAGGAGATGCAGATGCGGGCGGCAAATATGCTAGAGTTTGCATAGCCTCGCTTGCACCAAAAAGACTTCGATGTCCACGTGTAGGTGGGTTGGCAGGTGGTTCCAAGTAGAAGTTTGCCTTCTCCATGATGTCTGAGATCAGTTGACGGGGTGGTCTTTGTGTAGACTACTGAAGAAGAAGAAGAACGGAAAGACGGCAGAAGGGAGAGAAGGGTGGCAGAGCAAAAGGTAAAGGGATGACCAGGAGGGGAAAGTGGCAGAAGGAGACAGAAGAGGATGGCAAGAGGAGGTCAAAACACGAAAGGGGACGGCGACAGGAGATGCGCGATCATTAAGAAGGAAGAAACGGTACGTATTCTCAAAACTGTCATTCTAGACTAAAGCAAATCCCCATTAAGCGCTTAACAGGCCAATCATGTGTAGTGAGCGTCAGCACTTGACCTACGGACCAGCCGCACCAAGGAAAAGAACAAACTCCATGCTAAGGATAGTGACGGCTGTATCTCCGGCGCCTGGGACTCGAAGGGCTTCTTGACCGGGCAGCGTAGTACACACGCTCCACTGGTTCTGGCTCTTCCTTCTTGAGTCGAAGCTCCGGCTCCTCCTTCTTCTTGAGTCTACGTTTCGTCAGTCACTGCCCGCACATGGATGAGTGGTGTCTCACATGTATCTGGTCATAATATAGGTTCCGGCGGCAACCACCGTGGCCTTGATACCCGCTCCCATTGTTTTGAGTGAAAATGCGATAGTGAAGATCGTTGGAGGTGTGATGTGGGCTGTGACGCCAATGGCTCTGGTGTTGTTGATAAGACGATGCAATGATTGTTGCAATGAGGGCAATGGGAAGTAGAATAGAGAGTAGTTATACTTATGTCAGGTGTCGCAAAACTAGAACCTGGATTTGGAAAACTAAATCCAGGTTGCCTCGTCTTGGTTGTTGTCATCCGGCAGAGGGGTTTCCAAGGACTTTACCTCTTCCTTGTAATCAGAAAAGGCAATGTAGAGTTTGTCCATAACCCTGCCCATCATTTGCTGTTGTTGATCCACGACTTCTTTGTTCCGCTTTCTAAGCCGTGTGTGACTCCTAGTCAGAGTTACCACTTCTCTACGCAGGATCCGGATGGTCTCGCGTAGATCTCGGTTCTCATTCTGGAGTCGTTGGGTTACTGTCTCCACTGGCGAGGAAGTGCGGGACGTGTACGAGTCGGAAGGCGACAGTGAGATGCGTTGACCGGCGGCTGACGGTCTGAATCTAGGTACTGAGAGCGGGGGAGTAGGAGGAAGCTCTTTGTCACGTGCTCTAGCCATGGACGTGAGTGATGGGATGGAGTTGCTTGTTCTAGGCATGGCCGTAAGGGTGGTGAAGTCAGTGGAGTTGCCAGCATATTGCCAACGAGGGCTCTGGAATCCCTGGTTTAAATCAAGATTGCTACACTCTTCAGAAACATGAATTTGGGAAACTGGTTTGCGAATGCTGGACTAACGACGCACGAACTGCTGCACATCTTGGGCGTTCGTCGCTTACCGCGCTTATACGGTCGACGCAAGGGGTCGTCTCGGCTGCCAACAGGATTGGCCCGATTGATGGACGATTCTCAGGGAATTAGCCAGGATAATGAGCCAATATGCAGATCACGGACCTAGATGCTCACGTGGGGTTGCATGGCGTACATATTATTGGATCTTATATACCGGGGTTCTCCACTACTCAAAATCAAGGCTGAGGGCCCCCTGGTCAAGGTACCGTAACAAGTCCACCTCCTCGGCTAAGTCACTCTCGCTCTCGCTCGTTGCATCTAGATTAGGTATAGAGTCCCCACCAGCCATGGTCGCGTCCTCCTGCCCGGGATTCAGCCATACATGCACGTCGCTCGAAAAGTCGGCCAACCCAGACTTGATGCCATCTAGCTTTTCCTCGTTCTGCGCCATTTTCACCTGCATCACGCCAAGGTTCAGCTCCACCTCGAAGATCTGGGCACTCAGGCCATCCATGTTCGCACTGATCTGACGCAAGGCAAGCTCCAAATGCTCTAATCTAGATATGATATGGGACATCCTGTCGAGGAACCGGGTTAGCACTGCGCATCCCTTACTTCAAAAGCGTTGCCACTTGCCATTTTGGTTCACCTTGGCATCCTGCAATGCTCGGCTCCGGTGGAGCACTGTGCATGCTGCCGGCAACAGGAATCGGGCAGGGCATTCCGAGCCCTGCAAAAATGTCGTAATTATGATAAAGCGGCGGACAATGTAACGAGCAGAATGGAGAGGTCTGGTGGCAACAGGAAGTGATTGGCCGGTTGGTAGAGGGGAAGGCAAAGCCATCGTGCGAGTGACCAGACTCCATGACAGATGGCAAGCCGTGGGCTTGTTCGGCAGTGTTGGGCGGTGATTGAGGTGTGCTTTCGAACATCGTTGACTAGTCGGTGGCGATGGGGGAAGAGAACGGCTTTGGTCCTGCGAGGCTCTTATATGTGCCCAGTACTGGGTTGCGGAAAGCCAGATCCAGTTTGCATGTTTACGAATTGCTTAAGCGGATTCCTGGCGTTAACGGAGGCTTACCTACTTATTTAAGCGCGCTCCTGCGAACAACAACCATAACTTATTTTGGACATCCCACCTGAGAAGATGTCGCGCCTTCTTCTTCTCCAGCTTGTGGCCATGCTGCCGACTACGGCCTTCGCGCTCCAGTCGTTGCCGGAAGTCTGCCTCTGGGGTCCCCCGATTCCAATCAGCGTAGGGGTTGCCATATCTACGAGGTGAGCACTTGGTTCGCTACCAGGAATGCAGATCCTAACATGGGCCAGGATCTTGAACCCTGCAGGGAAACGCTGTGAGGCCGTACTAGACTTCGACAATTCCGTCAACCTCCCTGTCAGGTTTTCTTTTGATGCTGTCGACTGTCCCGGCATACAGCTTTCCGAGTTCCTAGTCCCTGAGGGTGTGCCAGCCGGAAACGCCTATCTTCTTTGGTAAGGATCGATTCCTCCCCAGCGCCTAGCAAACTAATGATTCCAGGCATTGTATCGGCCAGGCTCCAACGTGTGCTCGCGTAAACATCTTGGGTGGCACCGGTCTTCTCGACACCACACAAGGGGTAGGGACAAGCCAGTGCATTGTCGACGCGCGGCAGACCACCACCACGGTGATTACTCGGACCAGCGCGAGTAAGGAGATGGTCGAGACCGTCACGACCGTCCGCACAGTTGAGTCCACTTTCGTTCCTCAAACGATGTCACCATCGTCCTCCCTACGCTCGTCTGCGGTCATGGGGCCGGGGCCCCAGCAGCAGTCAGAGCTTACGCGGACAACTGCGTCAAGCACTATGTCGGTAGCCTCTTCGACCGCAAGCCAGGCGGCCAGTTTGCAGGGCAATGCCAGCGACCGGGCGCCTCGATTCGCCTCTCTGACTTCATCGGCAAGCTCCCTGACGTCTACCTCGTCGGCCAGCATGTGGGCGTCTACCTCGTCGTCCTCCACCTCGTTGGCGCCCTTGACGTCCACAGCGGCCAACACAGCTAAGCCAGAAGCGGCAGCTGGAAACACCGCTTCGGGGAACAAAGGCGGAAAAGATGACGCGGCCTCCAAGACGTCGTCTACCATAGAAACTGTGAGGGCAGAGCCGATGGATCAGGGGTTTGGGCGTAGTTCTTTTGCTAACACGGCCACGGCAGTCAGGGGCTCGGCGAGCACTGCGCTGGCGGCAACCACTTTGACCATCATCGTAACCAGTGTGGCATCCATCTGCAGCCAGCAACCAAGCACTTAACGCGCGTCGCTCTTGGGATATTTAAGAAGACCCGCTGGCCGGGTCGTGTTTCAGTTTAGCTATTTCTTCGGATTAAGACACTCATTCTCCAATCCATTAAATAGAGATTCCAGTACTTCCTGCATAACCGAGACAAGATGTCGTCTCGACAAGCGCCTGCTGCTTTGTCGTCCCCTCTCCCTATTCACCCTCAGATCGTCCACTCGTCGTCCCAGCCGCCTCAGCGGCACCCTGCCCCGTCACCGCCCCCCCTCACTGTCAACCCTTCCCAGCTTGTCCACCCGTCACCCCAGCGGCACCCCGATTTCTTTGCCACTACCATGCTTCCCACAGTACCGCCCTCGACCCAAGTGACGGCTTTCGAGCAGGACAATGGTCCGCCTACTCCTACACAGTCCCCAAATCGGTCACTCTTTGATTCTCGTTATCAGATGCAGTTCCCCTCCACGCTCTTGTACTATACAAAGGACCGGGAGGTCTACGACAAGGCCGAAAGTCACAGGACCAATGCTTTGTACTGGCAACAGGCCTACATGAAGACACACAAGGAGCTCACGAAGGCAATCGTTTCTCTGGAAGGGCAGCTAGACACTCTGGCCTCCAATACGGCGCAGTCGCTTCAGTACCTCGAGCTCAGGCTGAACCAGGTAGATGAGAGACATCTCGCGGCCCAGTGTATTGTGAGTATCAAAACCTAACCGCACACGCATCTTCTTACACACGAAATAGCCTCTAGCCCAGCAATCCAGCTGCCAGTTCAGCCCTGCTACACCAGTCGCCATGAATCGCGCGGGGACATCGCAGCCACTGCGTTAAGCAGCTGGGGCTGGTTCAGGCTGGGGTCTATCGGGGACAGGGCGTCGTAAGGGAGTTTGATTTGGGTTGTATCTTTGGGGAAGGGATCGGTACTGTTTTGTTCGTTAGTGGCATGGAAGACCTGTGAGGCAGGTACTCACGATCTGTGTCAGGGGAGGCGGCCACTGCTCGTCATCTGTGGAAGAGTACACGTGAAACTTGCTGTCCTTGTAGACGAGTACATATACTTCAGCACCACAATCTTTGCTAAACTGATCCGCCTTCTTCATGAGAGTGATGCGTCTCTTGCGGGCACGGGCATACTCGGCCCGCCGGACTTTGATTGCGTCTTGAGGTGCAAGTGAAGTCATTGTACGATTGAGTGAAACGGAGTAGAAGCTGTCATGAAGTTGCAGGACATGATGGACTTTATACGTAGCGCTGTGCAAGTTCTTGTTTTATGGAAGCTCCTTTCGATAACCATATTTCTAGATATGAATTTCTTGTACACTAATCCGTATAACTTGGGTCAAGAGGCACTCGGCTGTTGCAGTATGTTCTTTTCTCAGTATTGCGACCATGGACCGTCTTCCGCTTGAAGTGGTCGTAGAGGCCTTCATCCTACTGTCGATGAAGGACGTACGCTCCGTCCGGCTAACTTGTCGCTATTTCGCGCAGGCCGCATTTCCTATTATATCTAATCATATTTCCCTGATTGATACAAGCTCATGCCTGACCGAGTTCCTTGCTTATTTGCAAGGAAACTCCCACAGGTTTGTGAAAAGCCTGACAATTTACCATGGGAAATGGCCAGTCTGCTCAAGGAAAGAGTGGCTGGTCCATCCTCTGCTATGCCACGAACAATACCCCTGCATGGCCCGGCAGATCGGATCTACCCCTTTCGACACATCGCAGGCAACAAAGGCTTTTGACAACTATCGCGAATTTCTTGCTACCGAAAATCGTAGGAGTAAGCGCACTGACTTTGTCATCATGAAGAAAATCCTTCGCCTGCTTCCAAATCTCAAGAACATCATTGTTCGGAATTTGCTGCCTTGGGGACAGACGCCCCTACGGAGTTCCAGTGTATCTAGTCTCCGCAAGAAAATATGGATTTCCCCGTCCTTTGGCGGATCTCTCGACGGCGTTATGGCGTGGCTTTTGAAGTCCATTGTTGGTCATCCGAGTCTCGAGTCAATTGCAATCTACGGCAAAATCCTAAGCTCGACGCTGTGCAGTCACCCATTGCCCGGTATCGTTTCGTTACGCCTCACGGCCGTTGTCCTCCACCGAGCTGGTTTCTGGAGCGATACAACGAGGACTGCGTGGTGTTTCCTCCAACGGTTTCCCAACCTGCGCACACTGGAGCTGCGACTGTCAGTGACGGATTCTAGTGCAGAGCCTCTGGAAATGCTACAGCTTCCACATCTCGTACACCTCAGCCTCGAAGGCGTGCATGCGGGTGACTATTTACTCTCGAATGTAATGCGCCAGTTGCGCCTCTCCTCTCTCACCATGAAAGATGTGACGCTCTTATGTGGCGACTGGCGGTCGGCCATCCAGGGCTTCACAAGGGACCCAAACCCCGGCACACCGGAGACTTCGGGACCGGCGTACGTGCAGCTGATAGTGACGCAAGGGACGAGGACTCTTCTAGACTCCGTTTTGACCAAGCCCGGAACCGAGTGACGGCCCCCTGTGGATTTGGAATCATGGTGGACGCAGGGATAACCGGGCTCCCAGGACTTGAGTACCGTACTGGTGGTGTACATCTGATGCGGGCAGTAATCTCATTCGCTAGTTAGACGCTGCGTGTCACATCATGGCTACTTTGCTCTTAGCGAAGATGATGGTGGGGATAAAAAGCAGTCCGTGTAAAGGGATTGGGCGGACTGGAGACTCCGCACGTGCGTATGACTAGTGCTTATCTCCTAGATCGCGCATATAATAGCGGCGTCTCTTGAACCAACAAAGTATCCGAGGGAGGGCACCATGGCCATATCGGGTGTAGTCGCATGTTCGGCAGACGAAGAAATCAAGGAAAAAGACCGAATAGATATAACGATGGAGGGTGCAAACATTCTTTATTAGATTCTCAGTACTGAGCCCAGCTAGTTACGATCCAATCAGGGTGACTATCACTTCCGTATGCCCTGAGCGAGCTCTCATGGTTGGGCGCCGCGCGTCCTGGGGGCGAGACAGCAACGCTGGAAGGAGCATCCGCTGGTAGCTCAATCGGCTGGCAGACTACAGGGGACTCCGTGGCCCTAACGTTGCCAGGTTGCGCCTCCTTGCCTGAGATCAAGCGTTAGGTGAGGGTGTGAGAATGTGCTCGCAGAATGCTTACTTTGCCCCTCGATTCCCCGAACAGATGAACGGAGCCCGCGCTGTCTCCGTATGAAGCATCCAACAGCGAGCATGCTCAGGACCAAACCAACACCACCACCAATACCGGCTGCGAGTGGCACCACCTTTGATCCAGTAGCTATATGGGTTTGGGGTATGGGGCCGTCCAATGGCAGCGTGGCTCGTGTTGCGGTAGGAGAAATGGCGCTGGAGAGACTGCTTGAGGTGGTACTTTCCATGGCACTCGTCTGTGTACTCGATACCTTTTTACTAGCCGGCACTGGAGGCTGCTGGCAGCCTGCGGTCAGATCGCATGGATCAAAGGGGCAACATCCCCTGAACCCATTGATGGTACAAACGTAGAAGGATTGGTGTGGTGGGCAACTATCCGCCATGGCTTAAGATGCAGAAGAAAGCAAACCCCAGAAGGTATCGTCAAGAGACTGGGTGCGATGTCTCGGTTGATGTAGGCCTCCCGGTTTTGGTTTTCTGTTTTCTGTTTCCAGCATCCGGAATCCGAAGTGAAGTAGGTTACTGTAATTTGATAACGTGAATTAAAACCCGTCCATGTGCGCCCATGGGATCCTATTTAAGTCCCTCGCTGGAAACGTTTTTCTCTCCTTTCTTTGACATACTCCAAAAAAGCCCCCGATCCTTTCCAAACTCTCAACACCGGCCTAGCAATCTGTGGCAGAGCTACCATTAGCCATCCCCGATGGGTCGATTAGCTAAGTCCCAGCTAGCTCGCTTGATCACTCTAGCTGCAGCATCCTGTGCGTGTCGTCCTGGTATCCCACCAAAGAGAAAGCCCCTGCTCACATAACAGACCAACTTGCGGCCGCTATACACGGGTTCATATGGCCCCATGTACTTTGGAAAGGCTCATATAACTTGGTTGATCCAATACCAATTGCCCAGTCCCTCAATCTTGGCAGCGCTATTTTCACACTGGCATGGGAATGGCCCTGTTGGGGAGGGAACTTCTCGCAGTCGGTCAGATGGAGGATCTGCATTATCCCTCTTAATATTATACTATCGAGCTTAATTCTTCAAGGGGTTAATGCAGCATTATACTATTTTATTAGTTTTATATTTTATTATTTAGCATTATTAAATTACGAAAATGCTGTTTATATTTAAAGAACTTAATTTAAATATAGTTTTACTAGTATAATAAAATATTAAACATAATTACTAGTAAAGTATAATAATTTATTACTTTAATAAAGGTAATACTTTATTTTATTTTAAAATAAAACTTTTACTTTACTTTTACTAGTAATTAAAATACTTTTATTAAACTTTTAATATTTACTAGTAAAATAACAACTTAATATAATATAAATAGATAAAATATAATATTTATTAATAACTTTACTAGTAAATATTTTTTATTTAATTTAATATACTTTACTAGTAATAAATATTTTTAAAATAATTATTATATTAATTTATATATAATGTATTATTTACTAGTAAATAATATATTATTAGTTTACTATTTACTAGTAAATAAGATATTGTTTAATTATTTAAATTTAAAAATTCCAATAATCACTAGGACTATGTAGCCCGGTTTGTAAGCCCTGTCGTGGGCTTGCTGCAACAGACCGATCAAGGATAGATGAAGCTCGAGGGTCATCTAGAAGAGGTAAGAAGTCGATAGATACCATACTCCTTACAGTGCCTGGGCTGTACACGGATCCTGTTGATTGTTGAAGACTCCATGGTAAGGCCTGCGGTGAGTCCTGTGTCGATAATTCGAATGGAGATGTCTCATAGCCATACTGGAGCGGAACCGGATCGTCTATAGACATTGGGTCATCCTGAACATCGTCTTCTAACCCCAGTTCAGTGCCACAGTTATCAGGGTCCCACATAGGGGGCATTCGAAGCTGGGCTGAACAGCGGTCAAACGAACTCGTGCTCGGAGCCTGCGCATATATATCCCAATCAAGCCTGTCGTATCGCCCCGGTGCAAGTTGGTCGTTGAGTTGGGGGCCGAAGGGCGTACTAAGATGTGATTCTCCTGAGTACTGGGAAGAATCCCAAGGATACAATAGTTTGTCAAATCGTGCTGCCATAGTAGAAGTCCCCGAAATTCCTGAAAATGAACCACCATGGGGATAGGTTGCTCCACTTGCACCGACGATTGCCGTTTCGCCCCTACTTCTTGGCGAGACCTGTGATCTCTCTGACATGCTGGCAGAGTATCGAGCCCGTAGCCCGCGTCGGGGCTCATTATCGAATAAGAAACTCGTGAAAGGCGTTCCCACCGAGAACGCTTGGTCCTGGTCGGTTACAGAGCCTCTCGGCGGTCGGGGCACAATATGCCGCGGCGAGGTTTGCGATCTCTCCGATGCACAATTGGTCGCATAGTGGGCTCGAAAGGCCGAGGGCACACCCTCGAAGCTGAATGTGATTGGCTCCTCTGGAAGAGGCGGGATTACGAGTGGGCTATCATCTTGATAGAATGCCGCGGTATGTTCCTGGACCCAAGCATCCACCAGGCCCTCCTCAATCTCGGGTATCTCGGTTGCTTCAACCCTAGAGTCTGCCATCTCTACATCTTCATCCATATCGCTGCTTTCTGTTTGTGTTGCGATATGGCGGTAAGACCATGTGGACTTATTGCCCTGGTTCTGTTCATGGCCCATCCCGCCCATGACTATGTCCTGTTGGGAACCATTGGAAACGCAATCGTCCGGCTCCTCCTCTATCTGCTCCAGGGTCTCCTCTCTCGGGCAGATCGACGCTAACCTGACAGGGCTATTCACTTTGTATGTGATTGGACCAAGGAAGGCCTGGGTAAAATCCCTCTGCAGGTAAAGTACAGTCGGGTTTGCACCTTTGGTCCAGTTAGCGCAAAGGGAGGGCAGAAAACATACTCGCCGCATTTGTCGCAGAACCCTGGAGAACGGTCGGCCCCAACGCCGCTCTTTGCCAGCCACTTCTATGTCCACATCGCCAACATCAAGGGTATGCCTACCACTGGAACCCCGGGGCTGGCGGGCTCTTTCTTTCTCCGCGTTGCTAAATCCGAGAAGAAGGGCCCTGCGGTGGAAAGTCGAAACAGCCGAAGGACGAATCTGGGACCTAATTCTGTCGCCCGGATCAACCTTGGGGGCCTCGTCGGACAGCTCCGGGAAGTTGCGCAACGCTGCTAGAAACATCTGCTGGTAGGAGATCTCAAAGGAAGGGGATGTGTCAAACATTTGGAACTCGCCCTCGCCGTATTCAATATATGAATATCTGGGTGCTTTCCAGTTATTCCGGAGCGAGTCGACTAAAGGGCCACGCGATCCTTCAGGAAGAAGGTAGTGGCGTAATATCTTGGCTGCAATCGAGAACAACTTCATATTCTCATGGAACGATTTGATACTCGGGATGACAACTGTTGTGTTTAGCAGACGACCCTTGATCTCTTGGCGTTTTTGCCTATTTTGAACCCCTGGAAATATCTGGTTCTGATCCATGAGTGAGTTTATGAGCTCCATGTCGCAGGAGCTCGCCGCCGGTGCTAATGACTGGAGACATCTCACCGTGGTTATATCGACGGACTGCCGAATCTCCATATCCTGGAGAGTGATGCTATCCCATGTATCGTAAATGTGGGCGAGGTAGCGGCAGATCTCTGTCTCACAGTGTAAAGCAAGGTGCTTGTGCAAGTTGCCCAGCTCTAGTCCTTCCCACAGACCTGGGAAAACAAGCATGCGATCGAAGATAGCCCTGATTGGATCCACAGCGCTCACCTGTTTTCTACCTCGCTTCTCTCTTTTACCAAGAAGCATATCTAGGCTTATTCGCTTGCTCGCGCTTAGTCGGGCAAGCCAGCCTTTCGCGAGCTCTGTGTTCTGATATCGCCGGAGGTTACGGTAGATTTCCCCGTCAGAATGCCCATAGGTCGCATAGAACCGTTCAGACAAGAAGCGGATGAGCTCAAATAGGATAGACTGAGGCAAATTATCTGGAGGGCAGTGCAGTTGAATTACCCATTTTGTATCATGACCAAAGACTCGGGCTGCTGCTTGTACACGATGCCGGTCGGCTGGGCACCAGATTTCTGTCTCTTGCACCAGCGGGTAATTTCCACTATATATCGACTTTCTTAGCGCAGATTTAGACACAGAGACTTCACCTAGTATTTCTGCCAACTGTGCTTCGTTGACGAGACCAGATATGTGGTTATGTGGTACTTCAGGTTCATAGACCTGTGTAAAGAGCTGTTCAAGCCCCTGAGTAACACGCTCGTCGAGTTCACGTGGCATATTGCCGCGTGGTTCGAACGTAAGCATGGCGACGGGCACTTGAATAAACCCGACGAGATATCTTGCGTACAGCGGCATACTCTCCGGTGACGGTGCCATGGTACCAAGACCGATGGTGATCGAGTGAAACTTGACAATGATACGAAAGATTGCAAGAAGAAGGGAAACAATGGCAAGAAGCTGGATAGTGCGAGATGACGAGTATTGCTTTGAGATAGGTATCCAAGGCATCACGGACTATATATATAAGTAAGATTGTATTCCTGGTGGATGTGGTTTTTCGATTCTTAAAAGGTGCTTTTCCAGTTCCAGGACCTAGTTTCGGAATTTCGTTTTCGGGACTAGCATCTTTGTGTTAAAAAGGCACCTTGTCCCCGATTTACAACACATGCTAAGTATGTACTAAACGCAAGCCACTTAAGACCATGTGCAACGCTATCAGGGACCTTCTCTCACAATTCCTCCAGGAGCAGGACCATAGGTCACAAACCAGGGACGATGCCGATGACTCTAAGTGCGCTACCATTGCCGCGCAGCTACACGAGCTCGAATGCGAGTTTGCCACCCTTTTGGAGTCGCCCCAGCAGGAGAAATCCCAGCTCGAGAGACAACTCGAGGAACTTAGGGCGAATATATCCGAAGTCGAGATGAGGATCGGTGCAGTAACCAAGCACGAGGAAGAGTTGGAGAGTGACCATGATGCCCGCAAACAAGATGTGATCCGAAACTACGAACACGCATATCAGCAGCTGGCTCTGCAACGAAAACACGAAGACCTTGAAGAGTCAGACCATTTGATTCGAAGCATGGTATGTCGACACGTGACTCAGTGCTAGCAGCCTTGGTTAACTTGATTTAGAAGCGCGTGTTCGAATTCGAAACACCGCCACCACCGCCCAAGCGCCACATGGCGGACCATGTTGGAGTTGAATCAGAAGTCGTAGAGAAAAGTGAGTTTGAAGAGATGATGAGAGACTTACTGCGATGCGATGGCTTGTAATACTTAGTTGTGGGTTGGTCGGGTTATGCTGGAAGGTCTTGTTCGCGAGGACTAAAGTCAAATTGTATGTGGACGGATTGGTTACTTTCCTTATTCGGTAAAATATATACGTACCGTAGTTGCTGCAATAGGTAGTTTCCGTATCTGGAAATTGTATAGCCGCTGGCGCTAGTCCTTACAAGGGTATCAACAGCTGTCCCGTTTTAGTCACTTGCATAATCTTTGCTGGTCTTCTTGAAATGTATATTTAGATGCTCCGCAAGGGCGCTCTGTAGGCTGCCGCGCGCTTAAGCAATACATGTTGACTTAAGTACAAGGTATGAAGTGGCCACGTACTGAGTAGTTTTCCTAACCAGAGTATCGTTTTTAGTAAACGTGATGTGAGAATGGAGTTCCTGGAAACAAAATGCTTGCATGATATCACAACCTTAAAGAGGGTAGAGAGAACAAGAGGCAAGAAGCCCATTTGGAAGGCTGCCGCGTCAACATGGAACCACATCTTTGGCTCGAGTTCTATTCCCCTGCCCCAGGGTTTCCCGGCTTGTACATGATGGAGAATGCCGCGAAACGCCTTGGGCGTTCTTCCCAGCTACTGTTTTGTATCGGCAGTACGGCGAAAACCAAGTTTCTTTCAGGTTTATGTAGCACATCATCTTCAGAACATAGCACACTTTCACTATGTCGATGGGGTGTGTGCACCATCGTCGACTACCAGATTGGGCTCAATAGAAAGCCGAAGCGCCTCCGGGGGGGTCCGTTGCCCCCAAAGACCAGACTCCATCATATAAGCCACGGCAGTTTAGCCAGCTTCATTGCTCGTTTTGTGCGACATCTCACATCGACAGTGATTGTTTTTGCCGACGATTGTGGCGGTGTAAGCAGAACGGCTGAGATGATTGCTGAGTGGGTGGAGTTGTCCATGGATGACCGGACCTCGGGCTCGCCTCGATTGATTATAGCGCAAAATTCACCCGTGCACAATAGCAACGACATATGCCGCCAAATCAACATTGAAATCCTGTCAAGGTTACGGCGAGCTAGCCCAGATAGGCCATATGCTATCGCCGAGATCGCGGCCATTAGAAACACGTGGTTTCGGAACATAGAGATACTACCCCTGAACAGACTACACCACGCTATGGCACTGCACGCTGACGGGATAGACCGCCCCGTCTCGAACATAACCTTCGATCTGATGGTACTTCACTTCAAGAGTAGCACGCGAGCGTTTGACCTCTTAGGCGCTTCCTCCAGGGATCAGCTACCACCAAGTAGCCCGCGCTATATCGGCCGGTTCTTGAGAATGGCCAAGAAGTCTCAAATGGATCCGGTGCCTCTCTTGGCCTCCTGCCTGGGCATTGCCACAGCTCGTCATATAAAGGGTAAGTTGCATCCCCCTATGACGGGTTCTTATTACCTTACTAATCGTATCAGGATACACGATTGACGAGACGTTCAACACAGTGTGTTTAGATACTCTCAAGAAAGCTCTTGGACCAAAAGGAGAAGATGTTTTAGGGCAGATACGATCCGAGTATCGTCGAGCTATGAGGAGGAGCCAAATCCTAGGTGACCCAGCCCTGTTAACACATCTTAGGCAGCTGCGGCATCACCCAATACCACTAAATGTCAAGATATGCTTTTCTTGTCTGCTTCGACCACCAATTCATGTTCTTTCTTGCCAGCATGTACTTTGCAGCGCCTGTGTGGCCTCCATCGGCAAGGTCGAGGGGATGGACGCTGAAATAAAAATATGTCCTTTCTGTCAAACGATAAACACGAGGCAACTAGTCATGCAGCCACCCACCACGCGGGCCCGGGCGCTTTTGATCCAGACCGATACTGTGGATCAAGGTTTAGATCTTCTCAAAGACATCAGACACTTTCTCTACGGGCGTATAGACGAATATATTGATCTTGTTGTCGGGGTCAACGAGGGTACGAGCACTCCATTCTCGATTTGATCCTAAACTGACACGTGCTAGGACGGTATGTCGTCGAGGATGTTTTCGTCGCAGACATAGATCCGATAACAATTCGCAAGAAGCATGGGTCAAGGCGTAATGTGATATCGAGAGCCTTATCCCGACAACCGAGTTTGAATGTCAACGGGCGATACCTAGGAAGTTTACAAGCCGCTACGTTGGGCGATGGCAAGATATCCACAAGCTGGAGTTCGAGCAGTGAAAAGCTACGGTGTGTACCAACTACTCACACATTTCCACTATCCGTCTAACGCTCCACTCAGGGGACGGTCAACAGGTACTGCTATTGCTGAAGTTTGCGAAGACTTTTGGCCTCATGTTGAAATCTTCGGAGAAGATGCAGATGGACCAACTGCAGCTAGAAAGCTTATCTCAGCGCTGTTCTACACCAGTATTATTTCGAATCATGTTGGATATTTGATCCGAATTCATTGCCGACTAGAATGGACTGATCATCTCTCCGTCGTAATACGGAAGTTGCGAAACAGAAACGCACAGCTATACTGTTTCGTGGACGGGGTTCTGGTAAAGCAATTAGCCTTTTGCGACAAGGCAATGGTAGACCAGTGTACAGCCGACAAGCGATTCGGCTTTTGTTTCTCCATGGATGCAATTCAGTCAGACTCAGAACTTCGAGTTGCGCTGGGAAACACTACAAATTCCGATACTCCTGAAAACATCGCTAACTCGCCATGTCAGGTGAGCAATCTTATGATGGTATCAACTCATCCGCTCGTCGGTGAGCTGGAGGGTGAGTTGGATGGTGAGTTGGAGGTTGAGGATGAGGTAGAGGGTGAGGTAGAAGGTGAGGTAGAGGGTGAGGTAGAGGGTGAGGAATATGGTGGAAGTGAGAAGTCGGTAGACATACCAAGCCTCACATCTGCAACCACGCTAGAGAGTCTTGATACTAGCAGAGAACAAGACACAGGGAGTACAGAGATCGTTAAGGGGATTGACCAACTGCATGAGCTATTAAGAAGTATAATTAAGTGAGGTTTAGCTTAAGATATAAGCGGGAGATCGGCTCGTAGTAATATCTAGAAGAAGTAAATATCTAGTAATTTTTTATCCTTCGTTGTCCATTGCCAAAAATGGAGTGTGGGGCTCAACCCCTGTCTGCTAATGAGCCCGCTATAAGCGACCTTCGTGGCGGTGCGGCGGCCCGGGAGCTTGTGTTGACCCCTTCAGCCTATGTTCCCCTCGTCACAAGAAGGTCAAAAATGTGACCGTGAAGGTCCAATTGTGACGGCGACACACCCACTCGCTGTGATGCATCTTCCGGTGTGTACACCTAGCTAGTGCAACCTTGTTCCAACCATCCCCATGAAGTTATAACCACACCCGCACCTACGTTGAGGGTACCACACAGCATGGCATCGTCATTCGGGAGCGAGCTTCGCAATTGCATAGATAGAGGCTACAAGTAGAGACCGGTGCAGGCGCCGTCACGCCAGAAGTAAATGACCAACATCGGCAGGAAGAAACGGCCGGCCGCATCCACTTGCGACGACGACGTCAGCGATGCGCCGAGGCAGAGGATAGGGACGAGGAGATGTCGGACAACGAAGTGCATGGAGGCGACTCGGACGATGGGGGCCAATTGAAAGAAAGAGGGATTGTGGACGACCGAGGATCTGAGAGCGGGCCAACGATCCGAGAGAGACATAAGGACAAACATCCAGGGGGCGCGCCTTCAGAATCCAATCATACTAGTATTGCAGACAGGCGCTCTACACCTATCCACTTCGAGTACAGCTCCTAACATACCTATCGCAGTACCGCCGCCCAATGAGCCAACCAGCCTACCCCGCAAGCGATCAGTCGTAGCACGGAATAAGGAATCCGAAACGAGCAAGACTAAGAGCGCCAGGCCTTACAATCCTGCCTTCGAGCAGCACCTCATCGATCATTCCATTTACTTTTCCTTTCATCGATACCCAGATATCACACGGGTGCCAAACCCACGGGCGCCAAACCCAGCCAATCTATTCGTTATGTACGCCGCAGTACAACAACCAAGCCGCTCAGTAACAACATCTGCCTTTACGGAAGACGCATTTATGGACTTTTGCGAAAAGCAGTTCGCCGAGGCATCAGAGACAGGCATCAGAGGCAGACTCGTTATCGAATCTTCTTGCCCTTGTTGATGCGTACGAGAGGACACGCCGAGTGGTCTTCTGGGAGTGGATCGCCTGGCAGACTATCGTCTGTCAGATCTGCGGGATCTAGCGGGTCCTCGTCCGTAGCCGCCGGTATTCAGTGGTGGTCTTTGCCAGAACTGGAGTAAAGCATCCGCGCATTGGGCAAGCAGCCCGCACATATCAGCATCGACGGGCTCTCCCATCGCGTGGGCGAGCCTTCGATGCTTCTCCAAGCAGAGCGAGCATGTGGGACGGTCTTTGAAAACAGTGGGAATCGTGTTCGAGACAGCTTCGGTCCGGTGGGAATCCTCCGAGCTGCGATTGGATATACCTGGCCGTGTGGTAGGTTACATACACCTAATGTCTCGTAGACCAGGCCCGACTGCGTGTGCGAAGTGTTTGGGGTCTCGGAGCACGTCCGACGCTGCGTCTTCAACGTAGTCTTGTGCAGGCTTTGGGCGACGGAGAGCAGCGGCACGTCTCGTCACTGGACCTCCGCTGGTGTATCTCTTCGCCGGGCGCGCTGGCCCTCTGGTCTAGTTCCTCGAGAGCGGTTCGCACTAGGGGTATTTTGCTGAGTCATGGATGGTTTGGAGCTGGCTGGAATTCAGGGTCGCGACGCATTAGCGAAGTCGGCGGCCTGTTACTTTATGAGACTCTATATGCTCGATACCTTCTATCCCCTTCTACTCCGTATGATGCGACGCTAAGATTATCCGTAGTCTGGGAGGTGTTGCTCTCTCGCTCACTCCAAGTACCACTTCTTATGTATTCCCTTGTTCGTCATGTTGTGAAAAGAACTCATGATGTAATTCTAGGCTACGTGATGTGATGTGCAGGACATATTTCCGCGTAAAGTTCTGAATATATTATGTGCAAGAACGGCTTGTACCTAGCAGCGGTACCCTTTACAGAAACAAGTCGCCGAGATGCTAAATACATGAATGCAGCAAAGGTTTACAAATCGGGACTATTTATTGTAACCTGAACTGGTCTGTTGAGATTGAGTCCTGTATATTTAAGGAATGTGTTCAACCTCAAGAGTTGGAGTCCCGCTCAGCCGCTCTCTAGCGTCCCGCCTAGCGCTGCGCTGCTGGGACAACCAATGTGGGTCGGCCCCGGGTAAGCTGGAATTTGGGGGGCAGCCATCCACCGTGGAGGACTTCCACTTGACCACGCAGGCCGGCCTTTGATGACGACTTCCCAATGCATCACCCGCTCTCGTTTTAGTTGCCCTATGGCTCAGAAACGTCGGCTGCAAGCCTGGCTCGACTCCATTGAGCCAAGCGGCTTCCACGACGAATACCCAGCTCCGAAGCGCGCCCGCCCGTGTTCACCCGTATTGCATAGTCCACCATTGACCATCGAGAACGAGTCCGCCGACATGTCCGACGTGTCGCGAGGTCGTAAACGAGCCGGCGACGAGCCAACACAACCCCGACCCATCTTTCCGATGGCCAAGCGGACCAAGTCGACCAGCCCCAAGAAGCTGAAAACAAAGTCTCAGCTCGAGGAACTGGCGAAGCCCTTTCGCATGCGAGGGTTTCCGTCGCATACCCAAGCCCCTGCTCGAATACCCTCCGATGTTCGAGCCCTCTACGAAAAACTATATCAGGCGAAGAACCGCATACACGTTATACCCTTTGAGCTACGGGAGCAGTTACGAACCGAATATGCTAGCGACATGTCGGTCAAGCCGTGCAGCCCAGCTCCGGACGGCGACGAAAAGGACGCACAGGCCGAAGCGGCGGCCGTCCTTGCAAGCCTCTACAACATAGGCCAGAAGGCCATGGAAGCGTCGGTGTACGCGCGCCACGAGAGCGCTTGGAACTCTCTCGTTCACGGGCCGATTCTGGATCTGGTGTTTACAGCCAATATCCTCGGTGCCGACAGCATGTTCTTGGACGACCTGCAACTACCGCGCCGGCACAATACCAGTGTGCGCTACGAACAGGTAACGGGCGCCTCCATCGCATCCGACGCGTTGCCGAATCGCGGCGGTATGGATACTGGATCTCTTTACAGCGCGTCCCTAACAGGCGCGAGCGTGGACTACCAGAGCGACATCACTGGTCCCAGAATCGACAACCGTGGCGACAGTAAGAGGGTCGACTATGTTCTCGTGATGGACATGCCGGAGACGGCACCCCTCCAGAGGGAGATCTCGCGCATCGCTGCTGGTGTGGGCTGCTGTGGAACGTCTCACTTCAATCAGTCGCTCTACCGTGCAGTGGCCAAAAGCCTGATCGCCGTCTCGATCGAGACGAAAGCCGAGCTGCCGCACCACGATCCCCTCCTCCAACTAGGGATATGGGCGTCCGCCTGGCACAAGCGCATGTACGACCTGCGCGACGCCATCGACCCCGAGGGGCCCTGCCCCCGTCTCGTGACTATGCCCCTGATCCAAGCCGTCGGGCACAAGTGGGAGATCTACTTTGCCGCAGACCTGGGCAACGCGATTGACCTATTCGGTCCCGTGGCCATCGGCAGCACAGAGGACCTGGTGTCGGTGTATGCATTGCTCGCTTCGCTGCAGGCTATCAAGGAGTGGGTCGAGACGACCTTCCAAGCCAGCATGGCGGCTTGGTTCATGATCGGGGAGGAAGAGCGGCCCTCCGATGGCTGATGTGAAGTCAAGAGTCTTGGTTTATGATATTATGTGCTGGGAGTCGGGAACCTGGGGGTACGGCAGATTGACGATGGAGATTATGACTAATGAATGATTTGCGGCTTGTACCACGGAGTTGCTATGATATAGTATGCAGCGTTTAGTAATGACTGTGTTGACCCTGGCGCACCGAGACCTTTTGTAAAGAAACTATCTAGCCATTCGAGTGAGGAAAGTTCGTGTTCGTGGATTCCTAGGCGGAAACGCCGTCTCGGTACAGGTTTGCATCGTATTCCTTCTTCAAGCTTCAAGGACCTCACGCGTGAGTTGCCGTTCTTTTCTAGACCCAGTCCTCGCCGACCCGCCGCTTCTTTTCCGCTCACTTGACCTCCTTCTCTAAGGCCTACCAGCTTCGGGCTCTCATGCTATATACACACTGGCTTTACATTATCGCGAGTGGAAGAGGTCATGGAGGCCAAGGGCATCTATATCATTACTCACCAAAACGTGGGCGTGGTCGCCCAACTGTACGTTCGATACAAGCCATCGGCCTCAGTCTTTTTTAGGTTATCCATCGTCATCACCCGACCTAACTACGACGATACCCTCTCGTACCTGTACATTACCCACGACCGCCTACTGTCCCTACAGAGAACCGTTTACGATACGAACGAGGAGACGCATCCATCATGCCTTCATGTTGTACGCAGGAAGATGGGCATCAGCGGCGACGTTCTGCGCCTCCAGTTCACCCTGGACAAGCCTGGGGATCTTGTAGTCCCAGAAGACTCGGACTTCGGCCTCGAGGAGCGCTACAGCTCCGCTGGCTCGTTCCTAGCGTCAAGTACGGCGTTGGCCTTTTCTCTCTATGTGGAGCCCAGCCTCTTGCCCCAAGCCAGTTTTGCCATCATCCATCGTGCTATGAAGCAATGGGCGCAGGCTACGCAAGAACCAAAAGAATTGGGGCAGCTGACGGACCGCCGAAGCCTCTACACTGGTCAAGGCGGCAAGCTGTACTGCCCCGAAGCTCGCACCGCCACTGCAGCGACTGCCGCGATACCTTCAGTCCATCATGGTCCGCTCGACGATTTCCCCCCTCCCTACGGCGGCAAGGAACCGAGTCGTTCTCAGTCGCCTATGATATTGGACGTCGCTACTATCGCCGCCACCGCTTCTGCTGACAGTCCGCCAGGAAACCGCGTACCATCTGGATATCAGTTGAGTAAGACACCTATGCTTTCATGCCCAGAGTTCAGCTCTTTCCGTCTTGATCTCTGACAGCTTCGCATCGCCCCAGTACGCAATACCTGCAAACGGCGCAAGCGCAACGTGGAATCCGACCAGACACCGACCTGGACACCTGCGCCAAAGACAGACTAAGGCAGTCTAGCAAAAAGCGATGCCACCTGCAGATCGGGCCCTATCGCGGAGTTAGACGTTCAAGCCCTGGTGGCCCGGGTCGACCAACAGCAGCAGCAGCTCCAAGAACAACAACAGATCATGCAGCTCCTCCGACAGAACTGCGAATACGAGGAGCGCTGCAGGGAACTGGACGAACGGCTCTTCGCTATTGAGAACGAACGGGACGAGACGCGGGAGGATCTTGAGCTGTTGTCGGTCGAGGTCGGGGTCGGGGAGGTGCAGTCGGAGTGCGCGGACTTTCGGAGGCAGCTGCCGGAAGTGCACGAAAAGATCGAGTGGGTGGCAGAGAACATGGACACGGAGGTGAGAAAGAGTGCCGAGGCGTGGTGGGAAGAGGAGACCATGTCCACCGGGAATTGCACCATGGAGGCCAAGGCCGGCGAGCTGGTGAAGGCGGCTATCGACAAACAGCTGACCGAAAGAGTCGCAGGGAATCTGGGCGGACAAGGTGGTAAGGGGGGAGAGGAGGCTAACCAGAGAATTTATCAAACCATAATTAACAGAGTAACAGTGGAAGTCAAGGAGAAAATACGGAGTGCTTTGGAAAATTGATTGGTGGTTGTTGGGCTAATAAAGAGAGACTGAAGGGGCCAAGCATCCTTCGCCTTCGTGACTTCGCGCCCCTTTCCCTGGTGATGGCTGACAAGCGACTACACCTGGTCAGCCCTTCCACGGCCCCTCGCTTTCGTTTTCCTCTTCACTTCCCCTCCTTCCAAGAGCCACCACCTAACGATCAGCGGATAGACCTGATCGATGTCCACTATTGCCTGAACAAGGCCGAGCAGTCTACAGCCACGGAACGGAGGTTGGTAACACCGAAGTAGATGAGGAACTGGGTATAAAAGGGTGTGATTGATCAACTTGTCATGTTCTCTTTCCCTTCTTTCTTCCATCTTCCCCGCTAAACCATTTGCCCTCCCTTGACGACATTTGGATATTCTCATCCCTCGATCAGCCATCGTCCATCATCCATCATTAGTATGCGACCAGACAACAGCAGTTATGATATCCTCCACAGAGGCAGTCCACACTTGAGACGCAAGCACAGCTCCATTCCCCTTACATCAGGCGATACTGGTAGTTCCTCAGACGCCGAGGATCGTGGTGAATCCCCGACTGAGGGAACAGTTTCGTCCAGAACGCTGAGCATCGCATCCTTGGCGCCGTCCAGAAGTCACAACGCCAAGAAACGATCGAGGTACACTTGCGATGACGATGACGGCGAAACCAGCAGCATTTCGGAGTTGATCGAGGCCGGGGCAGCTCTCGATAGCACATCGGCCGTGAGTCAGGTGGCCATGGGAGACCAGTCGAGCTCTCAAAAGCGTCCCAGATTGGACGGTGGTCACTCCGGCGAGGATGCTGTTACAGGCTCTGTGGCGACGAATCGCCAGTTGAGTGTGCTGCAAAGCAGCTTGACTCAACTGGAGTTGAAGGTCTACTTCCAGGTGAAGGACGAAGTGGCAGAGATCAAGAAGATTTTGCAGAAGATCTTCGAACTCCAGAAGTCGGCTCAGGCTCACAAGGAGGCGTTGTTGTCGATGGCACAGGACTTTGTCGAGGAATCCGGAGAGTTGAATGAGGAGAACAGAGCTGTGTTGGAAGAGTGTTCTCATGACTTTGGTACGTTGCTACCTGATGCTACCTCTGTGACGGAGCTACAGCGTACCATGTATAAGCTAGTGCATTGATGATGATAGTCGTCGAATGTTTCCCAGACTACACCACTGGTAGCTTCGGGAATATCCTCTTGGAGTACATATTGATATTTGCCGCTATTCATAATAACAGGAAGACTTGTTTCTATTTTTCTTCTGTGATGGTAATTCAAGAAAGGATCTCCAAAGCACACGCGTGTGTACTCCAGTGCAAATCAACTATTCCTCCAAGTACGTGATCACCAGCCCAGCTGGTGCGAAGATCGCTTTCCTGGCGACGCATGCATAAACCAATCTCGCTCATTTCCCATTAAACTGAGTAACATAGTCCCTCCAGCTATAGACCTGCACGTCGGGGAGAATCGATTTGGGGAACCGGTCTATCCCGTGAGACCCGTGAGCATGACAGGCAAAGTCCCCAGCACTGTACAGTACTGTTGAGCATCCTGCATATGGGCAGTCAAAGGGCGGTGATCCTTCACGGTCTTGGGGGGGCCTTGGACCGAGTTTGATCCTTCCCTTTTCAGTGAAGTGCTGCACGAAGATGTGTCTCCCTAGTGCATCAATGCGAGAGTAGCAGTGATCTTTCCGGCCAGGCCCACATGTTGCTTCACTCCGACAAAAGGGACAACCCATATCTTTTGCTTTCTGGAGTCGGAAGGTAGTCTGGAACATCCCTATGGACTGATTTGGTCCAGAGGAGGGGGGCTTAACCTTCTTGTTTGGCCGAGGTGGCAGGTCTGCATCCCGGCGTCGCTTGCGGAATATGTGGGGGGTTTCCCTCATCCGAGCAAGTGCCGCCAGCCTGTCTACGAACTGTACTCGTAATGCATCGAGATCCGAGACGCAGTTGAGATCGGCACATTGACGCAGTACATCAGCAACTTGTCGACGCTCTTCGAGCTCGTATGGTGGTGGACAGGATGCCCACGGAAGCTCAGTCGGCGTCATCCACTGTTCTCTCCCAATTTGTCGTTCAACTTCCTCAATATCTGCAGAGGCGTGAAACTCATCGATTGAATGCCTGAGAGTTTCACTCCGCAGTGAAGAACGTAGCCTCTGGACTTTTCGTTCAGCATCCGAGTGTTGCCTTAACACTGCATCCGCCTCCTCAGTCCCACCTTGTCTCGCCCGTTTAATCGTGCCATAGGACTTGCGGATGTTCGCAGTAAGTTGATCACGCCTAGTGATGGCGGAGGTGAGTTCAGGGTGGTTCTTGATAGAGTCTGTTTGGTCCTTCGTAAGCTTCGTTGGCGCCGAGCCATTGCGAGGTATGCGCCCAATTGCGCGAATCAGGTCATCTTGTGAAGTGCTACCGAAGTATATCGACTGTACATCCCGGTCAACGAATTCGGGCATATAGTACTGTCGATACACGGTAGATGTGCCTCCACTGTGTCCCATGATCTGGTTCCTTTCCTCGGGGGAGACCGTCCGGGTTAGGAGTCTGCCACTAGCACGTCGTAGGTCATAGAACATCAATCTATCTTCGTACCCACACGATCTACCAAGTCTCACGAGGGCTGAACGAGCTTGTTCGTATACGTATGGCTTTTCCTCTTCGGAGTGCAAACCCATGTCGCGAAAGATGGGTCGTTTGAGCTCAGAGTCTTTGAACTTAACTCGAATGCGATCCCTACCAGCTGGCACACGAAGTTGGTAGATCTGTCCGAGGCTGTTAATACCCTGGACTGCATCGTCTGCCAGAGCCAAGGCCAGCATGCCAACCACGGGGCAGTGGATCAGGTTGATCTCCTCGTGAAATCCAAAAGTGGTAGGAGTTCGCTTTCCACCGCGCTGCTTCGTCTCCTTGAGACGTATCGTCATCGTGAGATGATGCCGGGCACCGTCACTGGAGGGCAGCATGGCGAATTGTACATCGCCATATCTCAGCTGTAGCAATGCGCCAGGTCGTGTCGATGTAGCACCGGCAATAATCACGATCATGGCGAGTTGCAGTCGCATTCGCTCATGTGTGAAAACCTCGGTATCATAGACCCAGTGATGAGTAAGGAGTAGGTCTAGATCCTCAACGAACAGGGCTGCCTTCTGCGATCTTGGCTCTAGTGACAAGTCGTGTTCGCTTTTCAAATTTTGGGTAATAAACTAGTCACGTCAGCGCCGATCTTGGCTGAAAGAAATATTCTGCAAAATACATACGTTGTTCATCTCGCTGAGCACAGGCTGTGCCATCCATACTTGCGCGTTGGCAGCATAGATCAGGCACAAGCTTTTCCAATACGTCTGAATTGTCGAGAGCTTCTTGATACGGCCATGCTTGATGCGCCAAGCCAGATATGTCTTGAATAGGACCACATCGGCAGCTCGAATCGCATCGTCGGGATCGTGATGAGATAAGTCACAGAATCTAGCAATAGTTAGTCCAAATCTCATATAACGAGGCAGAAATTGACTTGCTTCAGCCAGAACTTCTTTTGTGACGATAAGAGGCTCACAGTTCTGTCGGAATACACCTTTCGGGTTGGCCCTGATTCGGTATATAGACGGAAAAGTTCGGCAAGCTCATCAAATTCCTCTGAACCACCGAGTTCCTCGAGGGGTTGATCAGGGACCTCGAGTTCATCATTATTGTCCTCTGAAAGTGAACTCTGTTGCGAAATAATGACAGAGTTCGGGTTGTCGCGGAAAGCACCGCGGGGGTAATGACGATTGCCACGCATGTTTAGAGTACGGCAATTGATGAGCAAGAGTGAGGAAAGGGAATGGATAACTTACAAGTGCTGTATATGTATGTAACTATGTCCTCCTTGCATACTGTAGCCGTTGGGGGTGGCCAGCGCTAAGTGAAACATGAAGGGCGCGTATGTTAAAGCAGCATGTGAGTGAGGTACTAGAAAACAGGTCTTTTAATTTCTACTTTTAAATTTAATTTCATTTTAATCTCTATAATATTAGTTATTAAAGGAGAGAAAGTTAATAAATTTTATTATAATTATATTCTTTAAGCCTTTAGTTTTAAATTATTAATCTTTTATATTAATAGTAATAGGTATAATAATGGGGTTAGAATAGTAACCTTTTAGCCAAAATAACTAATATTTAAACTTAAATATTATAAGATAACGTATATAGGATTATTAAATTAATCTATAATATATTTAACTAAATTAAAGGATATTTATATATTACTAAATATTATAATATAACTAAGAAATTAAAAATTTATATAGATCGATATTTTTATAAATAACTAAGCTATAATTATATTATTAGCCTAACCGTAGCAATAATTTAATTAATAATTACTATAATATATTTTAATTTAACTAACTACCTTATAATAATAGGGTATTTAAGTAAATATTTATTAAATCTTAATATATATAAGTATCTTAAATAATAAAAAGGTCGATAAATTAGCTAAGGAGGTTATTAAAGCCTCAGCTTTAATAATTAAAAAGGCTTAATAAACCCGTTAATAATATATTATAATAACCTTTTAATTATATAACCCCTTAAATATACCTATTATAATAACCCTAAGGTATATTATAATATATATATCTACTTTAAAGCCTAATAATATTATAATAATATTATTACTTACCCTATTATTAATAACGCCGGCTACCCTAATATTAATAATAATAACTACCTTAGTATTAATAATAATAGCTACCCTAATGCTAATAGTAATAGCTACTTAGAAGCTAATAACGACAGCTACCTTATTATTAATATTATTACTTACTTTATTATTAATAACGCTAGCTACCTTATTACTAACAGCGCTAGCTACCCTATTATTAATAATATTAATTACTTTAGTATTAATAATAATAGCTACCTTAATACTAATAGTAATAACTACCCTAACGCTAATAATAATAGCTACCCTAGAACTAACGGCCTTAAGGTACTATACTATTATAGTAATATTATAATTAATAAATATTATAATAATCCCAGCAGCCCCTTAACGGCAGGCCCCTTAATAACAGGCCTAAGCCCTTAAAGGACCTTAGGCCCCTATATAATATACCCTTAAGGGGCTAATATAGCCTATTATTAATTAAACTCCTTATATTATAATAACTATATAGTATATATTAGTAAAAAAGATTATTAATTAATATTAAATTAATAAATAAAAAGGTATTAATACTAGATATATCTTATATTAATTATTTATTAAGCTTTAGAAAGCTACCCTTCTTTAATATTAAGGTTTAAAATACATTATAATAATTATTATTTTTTAATTCTAAATTAAAAAAATAAAATTAAATAACTATTATTAATTTATTTAAACCTATAATATTATAATATCGCTTTATAATTATAACTCTAAGGATTAATAAATAATATATTATATATTATTATATTATACCCTTTATAAAGTATTAAAGGATAAGGTCTAAAGGTCTATTAACTTATATTAAAAAGTCCTTAAACTTCCTATAAATCTCTAAAAGATTTAAAAAAATAAATAAATTAAAATAACCGCTATATTTATACTCTATATTAACCTTTTAAAATGCTTTATCTATATTAAAATAGAGGATAATCCCCTTTAAAAACCTTTAAAAGAACCCTTAAAGGGGTCCTTAATAAAATCCTTAACGAGGTCTTTAAAAGACTTAAAGCCCCTTAAAAATAATCCCTTAAATACCTTAAATATAATAAATAATAGACCTTTATAAGGCTAATATAGCCCTAATATTATACTACTATATATATAAGCTAAAAGCTACCCTTAAAGGTAGGTTCTTTAAAAGTTTACTTTAGGGTAGCTACCCTATTAATATAAAGTATTAATAGCTCGGCTTAATTAATTATAATAATAGTACTTTCGGATATTATTAATTAATTATTATCTTAAGTATTAGTTATTATAGGATAATATTATTAAACTTACTAATATTATATTAATAAATATTAATAAAATTATTTCTTATAGAACTCCTTATAGTATATTACGTACTACCTTTAATATATATATATTATACTTTTAATATATTTTATATTAAAATATACTCTATTTAATTAAGTTCTAATTATTATTATTAAATAATAATAATATCTTTTAATATTAAAAGTATTTTAATTATTTTAAAGTAATAATCTTAATAATATTATTAAATATATTATTAATATCTACTTTAGAATCGTTATATAATTACCTTATACTATTATTAAATTTAAATTCCGGTCTCCCCTTTCTTTTTTTTTACTTATTATTCTTATATAAATATATATATAAATATAAATAATATAATTATTAATAATAAATAGGAAAAAAAACGTAATAATATATATAAAGCTTATATAATAATTTTAAAATAATAATAATAAATAGAAAATTAATATTAAAGTAGCCCGAGTATTAGGGCTGGAAGGAGAGTATTAATAATGCCGGAAAAGGCCCGCTAAAGTGCTATAATAATATATTATAATAGTTAATATAGTACTAATATCTATATAAGGCTTATACCTTCGGCCGGATAATAAATTAACTCTTATTATTATTATTATTATTATTATTATTAATCTTATTAATATTTTAATATATAAGGTTAAATTAAAATTAAATAATATTTTAATAACTTAATTAAAATAATAATTATTACTTCTTTAAGAAATAATACCTATAAATAAATATATTAATCCTTATAAATATAGTTAAATAAACCTTATTAAATAATTAATTATGTAATAATAACCCGATTTTAAATAGTTTAGGTATATAATATTTTAATAATTATTAATTCTATTATAAATATTATAATTTCCTAAAACGATTAATAATATCTTAATAATTATTATAATATTATTAAAAATATTTTTTTCTTTTAATTAACTTTTTATATATTAAGAAATTAAATATTTTCCCTATTTAATTTATATTTATACCCTATATTTTACTTATCTTTATTATTTAATTATAGGATATATTATATATAAACGCCCTTTATAATCGGTAAATACCTAGAAATACTATTTATTACCCTTCTTAAATATTAATTATTAGGCGCTTTTAATAAAGCTAAGTCCTATTAAATATATTACTCTATCACGTACCTAAACCTAGAATAAATTATACTTAATACCGCTATAGCCGGTAGCTTTAACGCCTAAAGCGCTAATAATTTTAAAAGAAATAAGTTAGAGATTATTAAATGTAAAGAGAAATTAAGCCTTAATAAGCCTATAATATTAGAATTTAAAACCTGAATTTTAAAGTTAGAGAATCTACTATCCTAATTTAATAAATACTTAAAATTACTCTTTAATAAAATTAATATTAAAGTTAAGAATAGAATTAATTAAAAAATAAATATAATTATAGCTATTTTTACTAGATAAATAAATAAGAAATTTAACTAATTTATTAAAAGAAAAAATTATATATTACTTTCTTTAAACCTTTAAAATAAAGATAACTAGCCGTAATTTCTAGTTTTAAGTTCTAATAACAACCTATTCTAATAAGTTAATATAAATAATCCCGCTATTATATATTAACCTTAAGCTAATCTAACTTAAGGAAAGCTACCTTTCCCCTTTAATCCTAAAGAATAGATAAATTTTAAAAGTAAGCTTGAGTTAAGCCTTAAGTATAAAGACCTTAGAATCTTTAATTTTAATTAAGAAGATCCTAATAATTTAAGAATTATTTATAATAATTAATATATTATTTTCATTAATATTAATTCTTTCCTTATTTATATATAAGGCTTTATACCTACCTTAACTAGCTTTATTATAATTTAAATTATATTCTTATTTAAAATACTTTTAGATAATAACGCCTTTATTTAATAGAATAAAGAACTTATTATATTTTAAAAGGAAGAAATATATATCTAAAGTCTACCTAACATTATAAATATAATTTATTAACGCTTCTACTTTAACTTATATAATACTATTAAGAAATAAATAAACGCTTACTTAAGTATTAATAATATTATAATAAATTAAAATACTCTTAAATAGTATTTCGTTAAAATACTCTATTATACCCGTTATATATAAGCGCTTAATAGCTATAATACTAATGCCTATATAATTATAATCTAAATTTAATTTACCTTTAATATTAAAATCCAATAATACTTATAACTACTATATAATTATAACACGATCTAATCTTATTAAGAATAAGTATCTATAATAAGAAGCGCTATTCATATATACGTTATAAAAATTACAAATAATTAGTATAATACTTCTAGGTATTAAACTCTTAATTTAAAATTAAAAAGTATTACCTAAGGAGATAAATACAATTTTAAATCTAATTTAAATAAATACTCCTAATATAATTAACCCCTTTATAATAATAAATCGTTATAAGACCGATTTCCTTCTCCTTACCTTAATACATATAATTTACAATACTAATCCCATAATTATTCATTTATATATAATAATCGCTACCGTAATAATTATAACTCTAATTCTTAAATTAAAATTAAGAAAGAACTTTTTAATAAAAGTTTAAATAATTATTAGAATAATAATAAATATAATTAATATATTAATAAATATAATTAAAACGATAGATATTAATATAATAATAAGTATAATAATAAATAAAATTATAATAAAAAGTATATATATTTTATAAATAATATAAAATAGGATTTAATTATTAAGAATTTAAATTCTAATAATAATAAAAGTATTAAATATATATATTTTATATTTAATTAAAATAATAATTATCCTAAATATTATAAAACTTTTTATAATAAAAAGCAGGTTAAAATATATTTAATAAAATATTAAAATATATATAACGTTATAAAACCCCTATTTATTAATAAATGTATATACTATTATTACTTTAAGGAGTTCTCTTCTTATAATATCAGGCTTAGAAATTAGTTAGAGTTATTAGTTATTAGTTAGTTTTTAGTTAGACTAATATTAGTCAGTGAGCTAACTTTAGTTAATCCTTTTTAATCACTAACTAATATTAATTAGACTAATATTAGTTAGTGGACTAACTAAAGTCAGTTTAGTCTTAGTTAATGACTAATATTAGTCGACTAATTACTCATAAATTAGTCACTTATATAAATACTTTAAATAAATTTTTATTAATTTTATATATATTTTAGTTAATTAATTAAAATTAAAATATATATAATACTTAAATATTTAAATTATATAAAATATATTTTAATATTAAAAATAACTATATATTACTTTAATATATTATATATAGGGTTTATTTTAAATTAATTTATTAATATAAATAAAACATTATTTAAAATATTTAAAATATTTAAGTTTAATTTAAGCTTTAATATAAAAATATATTATATATTTATATATTAAAGGCTTTAAATTAATCTTTTTAATCTATTATAATATACATAAATACTGTGATTTAATACTTATTTATATCTTAAATTATTATATTTTTAAGTCCTTTATTAAAAAAGATATTAAAATATTAAACTTAAGGTTTAAAGAAAATTGCAATTCGATTTAAAGAAAGATTTTAAAATAAATCGAATTTAAATTAAATATTATTAATTTAATATATAACTATTTATATAAACTAAAATATAAATATATATAATAAAAGAAACTGTATTAAGAAGATTAATTAAGTATTAAATATATACAATATTTAATTTAATAAAAATAGAAAATAAAATATTTATTAACTTTTATCTTACTTTACTTTAAAAGGATATTTTAAATTAAACAATTCTAAATATTTAATCTCTTTAATAAATAATTTAAAATTAAAATAACTTAAAATATAATTATATATAATAAAATTATTTATATTTATTAAATATATTTAATATTAGATTTAATATATTATTAAATCTTATATAATTTAAATTAAAAGCTTTACTTAATTTTAAATATTTTAAATATATATTTAAAAATTTATTTAAATTATATAATATATATTAAAAAATATTTAAAAATATATATTAATTAATTAAAAAGTGACTAATTAGTTGATTAATAACTCACCCTATTAGTCTTAGTCTTAGTTAATAAGCTGACTTTAGTCAGTCCTTTTTAGTTATTAATTAATATTAGTTAGACTAATATTAGTTAGTGGACTGACTAAAGTTAGTATTTAGTTATTAACTAATATTAGTCATTAGTCTTAATCATTAGTCTTAGTCTTTTTTTAACAAGCCTGTATAATATATTATTCTATTATATATATAACTATAATAAATAATATAATTTTAAAAAAGTAAAGCTATTTTTATTTAAATAAAATAAAACCCTAAATAAAACCAGGCTTGTTAGAAAAAGACTAAGACTAATAACTAAGACTAATGACTAATATTAGTTAGTGACTAAATACTGACTTTAGTCAGTCTACTGACTAATATTAGTCTGACTAATATTAGTTAGTGATTAAAAAGAACTGACTAAAGTCAGCTTACTAACTAAGACTAAGACTAATAGGGTAAGTTATTAGTCAACTAATTAGTCACTTTTTAGTCAGTTAATATATAATTTTTAAATATTTTTTAATATATATTATATAATTTAAATAAAATTTTAAATATATATTTAAAATATTTAAAATTAAGTAAAGCTTTTAATTTAAATTAAATAAGATTTAATAATATATTAAATTTAATATTAAATATATTTAATAAATAATTAAATTAATAAATATAAATAGTTTTATTATATATAAGTCTATTTTAAGTTATTTTAATTTTAAATTATTTATTAAAGAGATTAAATATTTAAAATTATTTTATTTAAAATATCCCTTTAAAGTAAAGTAAGATAAAAGTTAATAAATATTTTACTTTATAATTTTATTAAATCTAATATAATCTATATTTAATAAGGACTTAAATAAATTAATACAATTTATTTTATTATATATAATTATATTTTAATTTATATAAATAATTATATATTAAATTAATAATATTTAATTTAAATTAGATTTATTTTAAAATCTCTCTTTAAATCGAATTACGATTTTCTTTAAACCTTAAGTTTAATATTTTAATATCTTTTTTAATAAAGGACTTAAAAATATAATAATTTAAGATTTAAATAAGTTTTAAATTATAGTATTTATATATATTATTACAAATTAAAATAAGGTAATTTAAAATCTTTAAATTTAATTTAATCCCTTTAATCCCCTAAACGCCATACCTTAGCCTATAAATCTAACTAATTTATATTATTCTAGACCCAGCTTAGAATAAGGTATAAATAAGCCCCCTTTTCATTTATATATAGCTTTTCTTTATTAAAGTATTTATTAACTAATATATATAAAATTAATAATAAATTCGGCTACGTAATTCGAAAAATACGAGCTATCTACTCTATATTTATATAATAATTAGAGTCTTCCTCTTTTAATTTATTAAATAAAGGGATAAATCCCTTTAAATTTAATAAATTATTTAATTTAATATATAAATTAATATATTCGCTCAATAGGTATAAAGGGTAATATACTCATCGGAGTCGAATATTTAAATACATTATATATATTAAATATAATATAAGATCGGTTTATTAAAATATAATTTAAATATTAATAAATATAATTTTAAAATATAAATAAATATTTAATTTAATAAATACTTATATACTAATTAGCTTAATTTAATAAAGACTTTAAAACAATATAAAGTAGATATTCATAAGAATAATCGGCTTTAATTTCTATATTATCGAATTTATAAAATTCGTAAAGAATAGGATATATATCAAATCGATTAATCTTATTATAATCGGCTCAACGTATCTCATTAAGGGGTTCGATATTAATATTATAAATCGATTTAAACGTCTTATAAACGTTAATAAATATATTAATTTATTTATAAACCTTTAAAAGTTAAATAAATAAATAAATAGAATAAATAAAAATAAAGGTAAAATAAATATTATTTAAAAAATTATTAAAATCTTTTAAATAAAATAAAGAAGTAGTATAAAATAAATATTTAAAAAACTATTAAAGCTCTTTAAATAAATAAAGGTGAAGTAGTAAGGTAATGCGGTACAGGGTAGCTAGGCTATTACAGTACAGGGTAGGCTATTGTTAATATTGGTGTATAATCTAATTAAAAAGATTAAAATTATTAAAGGGAATTCTAATAATATATATATTAAATAATATTTTAAAAATAGAATTCTATTAATAGTATAATACAATATTTAATTAACGTATTAAATATTTTATTTATATATATTTAAAATATTATTTGAAATATTTAAATATAGTATCGTATTGAATATTCTATTCATGCATGTTTTAAATATTATTTTAAATATTTAAATATAGTATCGCATTAAATATTCTATTTATGTGTGTTTTAAATATTGTTTTAAATATTTAAATATAGTATCGTATTAAATATTCTATTTATACGTATTTTAAATATTATTTTAAATATTTAAATATAGTATTACATTAAATATTCTATTCATATGTGTTTTAAATATTTAAATATAATATCGTATTAAATATTCCATTTATGCGTATTTTAAATATAATTTATATAATAATATATTTTTAGAAATCTTTTTATTATATAATATATTTTAATTCCTTTTATTAACCTTTTTACTTATCTCTCGCAATATTAATATTATATTTACTTTTAAATATATATATTTTATCTTTATTTATTTTAATAATAAATAATATACTTATTTATATATCCTTATTTTATTTATTTTATATAAATAAATCTATCTTTATTTTATTTAAATAACGTTTTTAAAACTTATTTAATTAAAATGTTTTCTTTTAGATCTAATAACAATTCCTTCCTCCCTAACGTTCGATTTATTAATCGAGATATATATAAGTCGTTTAATTTAGGTAAATTTATTCCTTTTATATTTATTATTAAATATATATATTAATTAATTTAATTTAAATATTTAAATAATTTATTTAAAGTCGTTTTAAACGATCCCTTTCAAAACGATAAAAGCGAATTAAATACCGATTTAAATAAAGAAAATACTAAATCCTAAGCTAGTTCTTCAATTAATTCGATTTTAAAAAAAGAGATTTATAATAATCCGAATTATAAATTAAATAACGAATATTCCTTAAATTATATTATAAAGAATTGTTTATTTAAACGTACTTTATTAAAAATCGAATTAAGAAAAGATTAAAAAATAAAATTTACTTATATTATATAAATTAATTAATTTAAAATCTTTTATTTAATTTAATTAATTTAAATAATTTTAAGTATAACTAGAAAACGGATTTAAATTTATTTAATTTTAATTCGTTAAATTTATAACGGTATTATAAAAATAAATATCTAACTATTACTTATAATATTAAAACGGAAAAAATAAAAGATAAAAATAAATAAACTTTATTAATATATTTAATATTTAAATATTTTATTTTATTAATATTTAAAATATTTTAAATAGAAAATACAATTTTAAATAATAATAACCCTTTCGATATTTTACAAAAACGACCTTAATTAAATATAGAAATCGGTTTAAATAACGACATTATTTATAATAAAATATTATATTTTATTATTAAAAATAACTTTACCTTTAATATTATCGATTCTAATTCCTTTTAAGAATTAATTCAATATTTTAAATAATAAATTCTTTATTTTATTAAATATTTAAAATATATTAATTAAATTCTTATTTAGAGATATTATTATTAATCGATATAAAATTCGTATAATTTTATTATACGATTTTACGAAATATTTAAATATATTTAATAAGGAATTATTAAATACTTTAAATAATAACGGCTCTTTTAATATTACTTTCGATATTTAGACCGCTCGAAATTAAATCTTTTATATAGGGGTTAATTTATCGTTTATAAATAACGATTTTAAATTAATCTCTAAATTAATTAGTTTCGAATCGATTAATAATTACTATATTAGTTTAAATATATTCGAAATATTTAAATTAGTTTTAAAACCTTATTTTATTTTAATAGAAAATATATTTAAATAAGTATAAATATTTATATTATTTATTCCCTTTATTTTAATTAATATTAATATTAATATTAATATATATTTATTAATTAAATATTTATTAATATAATTTTTATAATTTAGTATAACTTAAGATAATGCCTTAAATAATATAACGTTTATAAATCGATTTATAGACTTTTATTATAATTTAACGTATAAACGATTTAAAAACGATATTCGATATATTATATATATAATTAATTTAATAGTATAGGATACTGTTAAATCTTATATTTTATTAAAAAAAGATTTATTAAATTTATTTTATTATATAAATTATAATTTAGATAAAAATAACAAAGACTTTATTCTTAAAGGTATATTATAATTAAATCCTTTATATATTTAATATTTTTAATATTAATAAATATTTTAGATTTAATTAATTAAATTCGACGAATCGTTATTTTAATTAAATATACTTTTAATATTAAATTATTATTTTAAGAGGGTATTATTAAATATATTAAATTTAGATACTTATTATTAAATAAACGTATTATTCCTTTAAGTATTATTTTATTTTAAATTTATTTAAAGAATTTAAAGTTAATTTATTAATTAATAGATAATTTAATACGTTAGAATTCTATTTATAAGATACTTTCGTCTTTTAAATATTTTAAAATCGTTTTATTTTATATTTATCGAAATATTAAAAATTCCGAATTTAAAGATATATTTTTATTTAATAACGACTAGGTTTTATTAAACGAAATCGAACGAATATTCGAAATATTCGTAAAACCCTTAATTAAATTATAAGGGGAAAAATATACAACCTTACCTATGAGCCTTTTATTTATATATAAAATATATATTAAATTAGAGGGCTTTAAGGAAGAGTTTATTTAAAAGAAAATCGATAATCTTAATATAGTATTTATATTTTATATTTTATTAATATTTAAATAAAACTAATATTTATTTATTTATTTAGGAAGAGGAATATTTAAATTTAATTCGAGTTATTATAGCTGGATACGATAAATTAAATAAATATTTCCCTTGTCGATTAAATAATACTACTATTAAAGGATTTAAACCATATATTTTAAGTATGATTTTAAATCCTAGATTTAAATCAGTATACTTTAAAATAAATGGTTTATTGAATTTATATAGTACTATCGAAGCTAATACTATTAATTTATTAAAAACGGAATTTAATAAATTAAATAACAATAACGATCCAGACGAATTAAATAACGATTTAAATTCAAATACAGACGAGGAATACGACTCCGATACCGAGTTATATTAAGGAAATCGAAATTAACATACCATCCCGGAATATACGATATATTTAACTGAAGGAGTTATGCCGCAATCAGTAAGTTAATTTAATATATTATATTTAAATATAATTAATTTACTAATATTATATTAGACTGATCCCTTAGAGTGGTGGGCTGGAAATAAAATACGATTTCCGACTTTATCGATTTTAGCCAGGAGATATTTAAGTATTCCAGCTACAACAGCCCCCACCGAAAGGTCTTTTTCAATATCTGGTAATATTATTACTAAAAGCCGATCTCGATTAGATCTAGAAGTAATTAAATATATTATATTGTTAAAGAGTTGGAAAATTAACGATTTAAACGATTTAATCGAATTAGAGAGCGAGGAGGAATAAGGGTTATTATATTATATTATATATTTTAAATAGTTTAAATAATATATATTATTATTTAAATATATTAAATATATCTATTATATTAAAAAGAATATTTAAAGATTAATATATATTGAAAATCTAGAACTTAAACTAAATTTTAATATAAAAGAAATCTTAAATATTGTATTTACTTATAAAGTAAATAACTTAAAAATAAATTATTTATATAATTATAAATATTGAAATATTCCTTATTTTAGTATATAAATATACTATATATATATATTAAATCTAAAAGAATATTAATATATTAATATATATTGAAAATCTAGAACTTAAACTAAATTTAAATATTTAAAAATATTTAAATATTATAATATTTTATTTAATAAATTATTTAAAAATATATTATTTATATAACTATATATATTAAAATACCTCTTATTTTAATATATAAATATATTATATATATACGTTGTATTTAAAAGAGTATTAAAATATTAACATATATTTAAAATCTAGAACTTAAACGAAATTTACATATTTAAAAAATCTTAAATATTATATTTACTTATAATATAAATAAGTTAAAAATATATTATTTATATAATTATATATAGGAAAATATACCTTATTTGTATATATAAATATATTATATTTATACGTTATATTTAAAATAATATTAATATATTAATATATATTTAAAATCTAAAACTTAAATTAAATTTAAATATTTAAAAAATCTTAAATATTATATTTATTTACGTTATAAATTATTTAAAAATTGATTATTTATATAATATTATAGATTAATATATTCTTTATTTTAGTATATAAATATATAATATAAAATAAATTAAACCTTAAATTAAACCTAATTATTTAAAATATCTTAAATAATATTTTATTTATATTAATAAATTAATTTAAAATAAATCCTATATATAATATATTAAAGTAATATATAGTTATTTGAAATATTTAAATATATTATATATATTATATATATTATATATATTATATATATTATATATATAAAAATATATATTATTTAAAATATTAAAATATATTTTATATAATTTAAATATTTAACTATTATATATATTTTAATTTTAATTAATTGATTAAAATATATATAAAATTAATAAAAATTAATTTAAAGTATTTATATAAGTGATTAATTTATGAGTAATTAGTCGACTAATATTAGTCACTGACTAAGACTAAACTGACTTTAGTCAGTCTACTGACTAATATTAGTCTGACTAATATTAGTCAATGACTAAAAAGGACTGACTAAAGTTAGCTCACTAACTAATATTAGTCTGACTAAAAACTGACTAATAACTAATAACTCTAACTAATTTCCAAGCCTGAATAAAACTAAATTAACTTATCTATTTAAATTAATTATTTAAAAAGTATTACCTATTCCCCCTTTTAAACCTTCCGCCCTCTTTAAATATATTTTCCTATAAATTCTTATATAATTAACCTTTAATAATATTATTACTTATAGATACCTTAATTATAAAGTAAGAATAATATTAATTAATTGCGATTTCCTAAAATTATTAAAATATAAAATTAAGAAATAATTAATTAAAAAGCTTTAAAGAATTAATAATAAATTAATTAAAATATCTAATTAAGTAACCTTTTTAATATACTTTTCTAACTATAACTTTAAAGAATACCCCGTTTTAAATAAAATAATAATAAAAGGATAAATAATAAATAACCTCTATTCTAATATTTTATTTATTAATAACTTTTTAATTTTATATTATATTAATATTAATTTTAAAATTAGTAAAGTTAAGTATAATAGATTTAATAATTTTACCTTATCCTTTAAAATAATTTTATAATCTAATCCTTATAATTATAAAATAATTAATAAAAATAAAGTTACCCTTTTACCTAGAGAATTAACCTATATTAAAATAAATTATAAACCTTTATTAATTAATTATAATTTTTACTTCTATTCTTTTAAAATATATATTATAAATACCATTATTAACGTTAAGTTTGCTTAAATAATCCCTATAATTAATATAATTAAATGATTAATTTAAATTAAAAGAAAATAGAAATTTAATATAATTAAAGAGAATATTAATAGTAGATTCTTCTATATTACTTAAAAGAAAGGTATAATAATAATTATTATAATTGTAGCCTTTATAAGAACCGGTATTTTATTAATTAAAGCCCTTATTATATTTAGTATATAACCTATTGGAATAATTATTTATATATAATCTATTTATATAATTAATTATATACTCCTATAAGTATACTTTTATATAAATATTAGTTAATTTATATTTATAAATATAGAATTTAGCCTTATACCTATGCTTTTAGCTTTTATAATTAAAACTATCTTTAATATACCCCCCGAAGGTATAATAAGGTCGACTTTTAATTATATTAGTATCCCTCCTAGTATATTAATATTTAATTAAATATTTAATATAATCTCTAAATTAAAGAATTACCTATTATTTACCTTCCCCTTTAATAAACTACCTTTTAATAAACTTAAAATCCTTATTATATAATTAACTCTTAATATTAAAAAATCTTAAAACTTACTTAAAAGAGAAATTAAAAAAGGTATTTATATTTATATTAATATTTAATTATATATAAATAAATTAATTAAAATTATTTCTTCTTAAATAAATATTTAATAAAATTTATAACGCCCTTTATAAAAAAGGCCGATTTAAATAGGTTAACGAACTTTACCCTTTTATAATATTATTATTTATTATTTAATATTATTTATAAAGTGAATTTAAAGTAAGAATAGTTATAAATTTATAATTATTTAATTCCGTAGCCGTTCTAGATTCCTACCTATTGCTATTATAGGTTAAAGTAATTAGAAGTATATAAGGTAAGGGATAGATTACCGTGGTTAATACTATTTAATTATACTACTAGTTTAGAGTCCACCTTAAATTTAGGGATAGATTCATCGTTATTAATTATAAGGGTTTAGAGCGATCTATTATAATATTTATAAGCTTTTATAATTCTATAGTATATATTTAATACTTTATAGATTAATTATTAAAACTATATAGAGAATTTTATTAAGCTTTTATTAATAATATTATTATTTTTTTAGATATTTTTAAGGATTATATTTAATATTTTAATATTATATTCTAATTTTTTATAAAGAAGAATATTGCTATAAATTTAAAGAAATTATTTTTAAATTATCCTTTAATTAAATTATTTAAATTCTATATTAATACCTTTAGACTTAATATTATTAAATAATATTTAATTATATATTAATAATTAGCCTTCTTATTAAATTTATAAGTGCTAGAATAGTACTTTAATAATACGGGATTTCTTTATTATTTAATACCCTATTATATATAATTAGTAGAGCCTTTATAAAAATGTAAAATTATTATATTTATTAAAGGTTATAAGTAAGGGAAAGTTATTAACGGAAATATATTTAAGTAATAAACTTATTATAATTTAGTTATATTCGAGCCTTTAGAAGCCGAATATTAATCTTTTAAAGCTTTATAAGAAGCTGTTTATAATAAAATTAATTTATATTATTAAGACCTAGATTATTAATTATTTATTTAAATTAACGGATCTTTAAAAAAAGGATTTAATACTATATTATTCTATATTAAGCTAGATTATATTTAGTAATTTAGTAGCCTAATTCCTATAAATTAGGTTCTACCTATTATATTCTTAAATCGTTATTTATTATTATTTAAAACAAGATATAGCCCTTTTAAATTTAAAGTTATATACTTTATATAAATAGCTTATTATATTAGAATTATAATTTAATTATTAAATTTTCTTATAATAATCCTTATAAACTATAATACTATTAAAGGAATTCTAGATTAAAAGAGCTTAAATATAATAAGTATAAATTAATTAAATTGATATTTAATTAATATATTAATTTATTTATTTAAGTATTATTTTTAAATCTATTATATTACTAAAAAGCTTAACTTTATATTAAATACCCTTAACCGTTTAAAGGCCCTTTAGGATAAGTAGGAACGATTAAATAAATTAATAATTTTAAATAATATTTAATTTAATTAGGTAAAAGTATTTATAAATAAAGATATAAAAATATATATAATAAAAAGATATAAAGATAATATTAAGTTAAATAAATTTCTTTTAAATTTAATGGAATTAATTATAAACTACGGTATTTTTAATTAATATAATATTATTTATTTAGGATACCTTTTTAAAATCTAAGATAAATTATTTTATAATATTAATATTTAAGGAAAATAATGTCTATATATATTATATAAAATAATTTATAAGTTCCTTTATATAGTTTATAATAATTATTATTATTATAATATAAAGTATATATTTAACTTATTATTTAATTTCTTTTTTAAATAGAAAAAACATTATATTAAAGAATATAAAATGTATTATTTAATATATATAATTAATATAATAGATAGAAATTAAGGAATTAATAATTATATATTAATTTAATAAAACGATCTATTATTAATAATAATTATTATTATTAATTTTATTAGTATCTTATTTAAAGTTTTAATTAATAGTACCCTATAGCGTCTAAAAGGGAAATCCTATTTTAATTATTATAATTCTATCCTTATAGTTTTATACTTTATATTAAAACGTATTATATTAATCCTTAATAATAAGAAATATATTATAAAAAACTAGGGAATAATCTTTATTATTATACTATTAATTTTAAATTAGGGTATCCTTAAAGGAATTATTTTAAATTAAAATAAGAAGTTTATAAGCGGTTTCTAATAAGGATTTTAAAGTACCTTAAATATAAACCTCTTTATAATAATAATTTAATATCCCTAAGCTAATAAACTTTTAAAATAAAAGAATTAGGAAGTTAAATTAAGTATTTAATATTAGAACTTTAATTATTTAGATAAAGAATAGATAGATTTAATCCCTACCTTATAATAGAATATAAACAATACCTATTCTTAAACTATAAAGTTTACTCCTTATAAATAATTATTTAATTATAAACTCCCCGGCCCTATAAATATTATTATAAATATATAAATAATATTTAGAGCCTTTATAAATATTAGATTTCTCTATAACTATATTCGTAAAAATACTAGATTAATAATAAATTTCGTAATATTTATAATAAAAAAATATTATAATAATAAATATTAAATAATTAATTTCACCGTAAATAATAAAGTATTCTTTAAACTTTATTATAAATATAACTTATTTAGAAAATTATTATAAAAATTCTTATAATAATAATTAAAACCTTAAATAATCTTAAAAAGAATTAAACTATTTACTTATAAATTAAATTTTTTTAAAAACTTTTAAATATATTCTATTATATTTATAAAATATTTAATAATTATATTATAATATAATAACCTATTTAAATATAATACCCTATTACCTAGCCTAATTAAAGTAAAATAAGGTAATAACCTTAAATAATATAAAATAAAGGTAATCTTATAGTATTATCCTAATTAATAATAAAATAAATATGAATACTTAATTAAATAGAAAGATTATAAGTATAAATTTAATATTTAGAATTAAGAAAATACTTTAAACGGATTTAAAGAATTTATTAAAAAATATTAAACCCGTTATAGAGGTAGACCAGCTAATCCCTTAAAGAGATTAAAAGGATAGCTTAAAAAGGATCCCCTTATTAATTATATATTATATATATTTAAACCTATTAAATAAAGCTTAAGAAAATTAAAGAAAAACCCTTATAATAATATATAGCTTTAAATAATAAGGTTAATTAAGGATAATATAACTTTTTTTTTATTACTAATATTTAATAGGCCCCACTAAGGGGACCCACTATAAATTAAATAAGATAAGGGGTACTAGCTAGATTTAAAGGCGGTATCTACCGGCAGTATCCATCCTAGCCTACTAAGGCAGACCCTATCGATTAAAACCCCATCGGATCTCTCTATCATCATTATCTCGCACATACCTAAATACATCAGCTATTTACACCCTTAGACTCGATTTATTAATTAACCTTAAAATAAATAAGAATTATAACCTTTTATTTTATAAGTTATAAAATAACCTTTTTTATAACCTATTTATTAATTTATATATTTATAAAATAATTCTTAAATTATTATATAATAAATTTAATAATAACTTTATATATAAATCTATAATAATTACCCTATTATAATATAACTATTTATATAACTTCTTAATTAACTCCTTATATATTTATTTATTAATTATTTTAAAAAGGAGTATAATAATTAATTACTTTACCCTTTATACTAATATATAAAAATAAAGTTTAAACGCGAAAATATTAATATTGTTAACCTTAATTATTTTAATTTAATTAAATAAGGTTTAATTTAAAAAAAAGACTATTACTTTTATGTATATTATATTTTTTTAATCTAGAATTATGACCTTTATTAAAGGAAACGACTTTAGATTTATTATTTAATAAATTCTAAATTACTTTTAAATACTTTTTAATAAAAAAATATTAATTTAATAGAATAACGAAATTTCTAATTTTAATAAAATAAATTTAAAAAGATAAAGTTTATAATATATAATATAAGTATTTATTAATCGCTTTTAATTAAATAATATTATTATTATAAAGAAATCTTAATAATTCTATTTAAATTTTAAGAATATAGTTAATAATTTTAATACTTTAAAACAATTCTTTAATTAAATAATTAAATATTTTAAAATTATAAGAGTTTTAACCTATAATAATATTATTATAATTAATATTCTAAAATAAATTTATAATTAAATAGATAAAGAAATATAACGTTTCCTCTATTTTCTTTATAATAATAATACTATTATTTTATATATAATTAAAGTTAATAAAATATAAAGTATTCTACACTTTTATACTTTAAAGATAATTAAAGGCTTATTTAAATAAAAATTTAATAAAGATTATTATAAATAGAAATTTAATAAAAATTTTATTTTAAAATTTAATTTTAATTTTTATAAAAAGAAATAGAATATAAAATATAATATTAATAAATTTAATTAATAAAGTAATAATTATAATAAAAATAATTCTAATAATTCTTATTAAAAGAAATCTTTTTAAAAATGGAGTTAATTATTTAATAAAATAGATAATTTAAAGCTTAATAAATAAAAAAGTAAAAAGGAGTATAAAAAGAATTATAATAAAAAATATAAAAAAGATTCTATAAAAACTATTATTTTTATATAATAAAATTATTTTTTTAATTTTAATTCGGGCTTTAAAATCTTAAAAAATTCTAATTTAAATAACAAATTATTTTTATATTATTTTTAAATAATTTATAATTAAAGTGTTATTTATAATAAATATTATTAAGATAATTTTTATAATTTAATATAAAAACGCTTATATTAAAAGATATATAATAATTTAAAGAAGAAGTTAGAATTATTACCTTTTAACCTTAAATATTAAATTTATAATTATTATATATATACTTTTCCTTTAAGAAATCGAATATTTAAATATATTTATAAATATATTAAAGCTTATACTTTTAAATAACTTAACCTTAAATATTATAAAGGCTTAAATTTAAATAAAGTTATAGTATACCTAGCTAATATAAATAAATACTATATATTTAAAATTATTCCTAATTCTAATCTATTATTTAATATAGAGAATAAAGATATTATTAATTATATTTATTTAAAGGTAAAGGCTTATATTTTATTTTAAAATCTTTAATAAATTTATATTTATTTTAATATTAATATAAAATTAATTATTATAAGAAAATAATTTTTTAAGAAATTAGAATATATTATTAAAAAGCGAAATATTATAATTAAAATAATTATAAAAAAATAAATTAAATTTAAGGAATAGGTTATATTTATAATTTATATAAATAATTATAACAATAATAATTAATTAATATTTTAAAAAGTTATTAAAAGCGGATAGGTTATAAATAACTTTAAATTTAATATTTTATTAAAACATTATATTCTTAAACCTATTAATATTATAATTAATTATATTATAAATATTATTATATTCCCTTAATATAAATTTAGGATTCTATTTAAAATTATACTTTATATAAATCTATATATATAAAAAATTATTATATAAAAAAAAATAACGTTCTTCTTTAAAGAATCCTCTTTTATTATTATTAATTATAAACCTTTATTAAAGAGATATAATTTTTATTTTATTTTTTATAATAATAATATTATTAATACTTTAATAAATATTAAAATTATTAAAATAATTATAATTTAAAGTTAAATTAAATAAGTTTATTATAATTAATAAGAAAATTAAAGTTAATTAAATTTATAATAATAAAAATATAAATTTTATTAAACGTATTTAAAAAAGAGGATTTAAACTCTTTATTATAATAATTAAAATAATAGCTAAATTATAAGTTATTAATCTAAAGGTTTTTTAAATAATATTTTAATTTAATATTAAGGTTATTACTTTAATTATTTATAATAATAACTTTTCGCTTAAATTTACTTTAATAATTATTAATCTATTTATTAATTTTAAAGTTAAGTTTATTTTAATTTTAAAATTATTAAATATAATTAAAAATAATTTAATTTCTTTAGAATTTATTTTAAAAGAATTTATTAATATACTATTTCTAAATTAAAGTTTTAATTTAATTAATTACTTTAATAAATTTTTAAAATAATAAATTTTTATTTAATTTTATATCTTAATTTTTAATAAATTTAAAATTAAAGACTTATATTTTACTTTAAATATTAAGAAATTAATAAATATACCCGAAATTATAATTAAAGAGGGTATTTATATTTATATTAAAAATTATATTTATATTAATTAATTAATTACAATTATTAATAATAATTTTAATATATAGAAAGATAGAGGAATTCTTAATATTTTTAAGAAGGATTAAATAAAAATTCCTTTAATAAAGGGATAATAAAATAAAAAGTTTAATAATTAAAGTAATTTATTAAATAATAAAGATAAGGCTACTTTAAATTAAATTTATAAAGCTTTATATAAAAAAGGATGTATAGAATAAATAATAAAACCTATTCTTTTTATTATATTATTATTTATTAATTAACGTTAAATTAAAGGAGAAAATAAATTTTAAATAATTATTAATTTAAAACTTTTAAATTTAATAATAATTCTTAATAATTATCCTTTACTTTTTTAAATTAAAATTATTATTTAATTCTAAAGTATATATTATATTATAATTATTAATATTATTATATTCTTTTATTAATTTTAAGTATATTTAAAGTTTTAAAATTAATTTACCTTTATTAATTTAAGAAGTATAGAATAATTAATTATTATATTAATAAATTTTAAAAATATTCTAATTTATACTTAATATTTTATAAATATAACTTTTAAAAATTATAATAACTTTTATAAGGCTTTTATGAATAATATTATTATTTATTTTAAAATAATTAAAGAATATTTTAAATATTTAAAGAAAGTCTTTAATTTATTTAATTTTAAGAATATTTTAATTAATTTTAAAATATCTTTTATTAAATATTTATTTATTAAATTATTTAATTTTAAAGTTAATACTTTAAAATTAAGAACGATAATTAAAAGAGTTATAACTTTTTATAATTTAACCTTTCTTATAAATTTAAAGTAATTTAAATAATATATTAAAAATTCTAATTTTTTATATTATTTAATTCTATATTATATTTAAATAATTAAATCTTTATAGAAAAAGAAGGTTACTTTATTAATAAAAGGATATAAATAAGGACGAGTTATTAATAGAAATCTTAGAAAAAGAAAAATTTATTATAAATTAATTAAATTTATATTAATAAAAATAAAATGGATATTTTTTAAAAGTATTTAAAAAGTTATTTATAATAAAGTAATATTATTTTATTATAATCCTAATTATATATTATTTATTTAATTAAATAACTCCCTTAAATAAGGATTTAAAATTATAATATTCTATTTAAAAGATAGAATTAAATAATAATTAAGTATATTTATTATAAATATATTTATTAAATTAATTATATACCTAAGCTAAATCTTATTCTAATTAGAATTAAGATATAAACCTTTTAAATTAGAAATTAAATATTTAATTTAATATATAAAAAGACTTTAAATAATTATTTAATTTAATAATAAATTAATTATTATATTAATAAATTATAATATTATTAAAGGGATTTATAAAGTAAAAAGTTTAAATATTATAAATATAAATTAATTTAATAAAAGGTTAATTATTACTCTAATTTACTTATTTTAATATAATTTTAATATTTTTTATATTCTTAATAAGGTTAATTTCATTCTTAATATATTAAATAAATTAAAAACTCTTTAAAATATTAATAAAACATTTAATAAACTAGCTATTTTTAACGATATTTAATTTATTATAAATAATATTAATTATATTTATATAGAAATTATACTTAATAATAATATAAAAACGAAATTTCTTAATAATTATAAAATAAATATATATTTATTTAGAATTATTAAAAATTTTAAGCGTTTAATTAAATCGATAAGGTTATTAATATTTTTTTTTATATTAAATATCCTTTTAAAATTAAAGGTAAATTTCTATATTATATTAATTATTTAAAAATTTAAAAATTTAATAAATTTTATATATTTATATATAAATTTATAATTAACTTTTATAATAATAAATATTATTATAAAGTTAAATATATATTAAAGGATTTTAATATATTAATAATTAAAAGTAAGAAAAAAAGAATTAAGGAATATATTATTTATTATTTAAATTATAAAATAAATTATATTATTTATTAATTTAAAATTAATAATTATAAATCAATTTATAATAAAAACCCTTTTTTAATATATATTATAATTATAAACTTTATTATAATTTTTTTATTAATAAATATTATTAGAATTGTATTATAATTAAAAGATGAAAAAGAATATTTTAATATTTATAATTATATAATAATTATTTTATATATAATATTTAAAAGAACATTATTAATATTTAAATATTTTTATTATTTAATTAAAGAAAAAATAATTACTTTTATAATAAGATTACTATTATTTAATTAGGGTATCTTTTAAAATATTATTTTAAATTAAAATAAAAAATTTATTAAAGTATTTTAAAGAAATATTTAAGGAATTTTAAATATTTATTTTTTAATAATAATTATTTAATATCTTTAAATAAATATTTTTTTTAAGAAAAAGAATTAAAATATTAAAATAATAATTCATTTTTATAATTATATTTATTTAAAACGTTAATGGATTAATATAATTCTATTATTATAATAGAATTAACTCTTTACTAATAATTCTTTAAATTTAAGTTATTTAATCCTTTTAAAATAATTATAGATATAGACGTTATTTAAAAGGTATTTTTTAATATTTATTTTATATAAGAATATTTATATTAAGATATTAAATTAATTATAAATTTTATTATTATTATAATAAAGAAGCATTATAATTTAAAATATCGATTAATAAATTTTATTATAAGAAATAAAATATATTTATAATTTTATAATAATTATTATCTTTTAAGCAATCTTTTAAGCAATTTTTTGAAAAAGCTTTTTTAATAATATTTAAGTCCTTAAATTATTTTAAAATAAATTAGAAATTTAATATATAAATTTAACTTTTTTAAGGGAAATTTAATTTATTTAATTATATTTATTAAATATTTCGTTTTTATATTAAAAAATAAAGATTCTTTTTATTAAAGTTAATCCCTACCTAGTCCTATTAAGGCTAAATAATATAGATATAATTTTAATAATAATATAAATTAATATAAAGTTTAAATTATTATTAATTATTAATTTAATTAAATTTATAATAGCTTTAAATATTTAATTAAATAAAAAGGTTACGATTATAAATAAAATATTTAAAGGAGAGAAGATTCTTTAAATAAATTAAGGTATTATTAAGGATAATAAAATCTCTTTTTCGCCCCGGTAATTTAATATACTTTATTAAAGGGCTTATTAATAAAGGAGACCTACTTTTTTATTTAGGTAAGTAATTAGGGATTGTAATATTAATTTAGATCCTATTTAGTTAAATTTAGATTTATTATAACCTACCTTTCCTTTATTTTATATTATTATTTTATAAATATTATTATTTATTTATATTACTTATCCATATATATTAATTAATTTAAAATTATAATAATTATATTATTTTTAATATTAATAAAGTTATATTTTATTAATATAATTAAGATTATATCTTTATTAATAATATTTTTAAATATAACGGTAATTAGGGATTTTAAAATATTAATATATATATAATAAATAAAAAGAATTATAAATTTAATAAAGAATTAATTATTTTAAGAAATTTTATACTTATTTTTAAAAGCTTTCTCTAAAATTTATATAAAGTTAATATTTATATAATTTAATTTTAAGAACTTTAATATATAAGTTTTATAACTTAATCTTTTTAGTAATTAAATATAAAGCTATTATTAACCTTAGGTTTATATCGAACTTTATATTATAGGATTAATAAGCTAAGGTCTAGCTATAATAAATAAAAGGCTTAATATTTATTATATTTTATTAATAAATTATTTTAATATCCCTTTTCTTTTATTTTAATATAAGGATATTATTAATTTATATAATCTTTATTTAATCCTTATTATTTATATTAACTATATATATAAAAGTATATATTTATCTTAAATTATTAATAATAAATATATATTTAAATATTATTTTTTATTATTAAATATAAACTTTTTAATATATTTTATTAAATTTATATTTTAACTTTTAATAAAAGTTATTATAATTAATTAGCTTTTTAATATTAATTAATAATTTTATAAAAATAAAATAAAATAGAAAAATGGTTCTTTTCTTTATTATAAGTATTTAAATATATTATACTAATACAAGCCCCACTCGACGTCCTGACCCTTCACGGTACCCCTGCAGCTCATCCTGCCCTTGGCACCAACCTTACCGCTGCCGCCGAACCGCTTGATGGAGTCCTCGATGATGTCGACGATGTCCTGTGCGCCGACGTGGAAATCGATATTGCCGTTCTTGCCCATGCCCTGCACGCCGAACTTGCACTGGGAGTTGGGCGAGTGCGCGATCTCGTGCTGTGCGCCGACGGCGTTCTCGATCTCCCACTCGCCCTGCGTCCCCCGAATGCTGTCCACGAGGGCCTGGCAGTCGGCGACGGATGGCGAGGCGTCCGAGGTGCGGTCCTCGAATGTCGACCCGCCGCAGTCGCTGATGGATGGCTTCACGTAGCAAGGGTAGTTGGGCGCGTCTTCGCGCACGCTGCCGTCGGACCACGCCGCGAACGCTACGTTGGCGCTGCACACAGGGATGCGGATGAAGCCCGGGGTCGTCACGTCCTGCGCGAGCAGGTCGTCGAACGACTCGCCGTTGGTCGGGTCGGTCGGGGCCCCGCCGTTCTGTCGGCCGTTCTGGAGATAGGTGCGCATGGCGCCGGTGATGAGGTCGTCCAGCCGGACGCCGCCGAAGCGAGAGCCGTCGAGTGTGTCGAGGCCCGGCGGCGCTGAGAAGTGGTTGTCGTGGCATATGGTGGCGTGGCCGTTGCCGCCGTGGCAGGTCTGGGGGTCTCCGTCGGGATGGACGAGATAGTACAGCTTGCCATCCCCTTTGAAGCAGCCCGCTGTCGCGTGCATGGTTTTGGGGTCGAGGTGCTTGGAGTCCGGGTCGATTGTGCCGCAGTCGTAGCCCGAGTCTAGAATGAAGGCGCTTGTTCCTGATATTGACCAGAGTTGCGGGATGCCAAACGCGAACATGGCCTTGGCTATGCTGGCCTGCAGTTCCGATTCTGTAGTGCCACCCGCTGTGACGTCGGGAGACTCGAGATCATTGTTGACGGAACCCTCGATCATTTTTCCACCGGCAATCATGGTTGTGAGTAGATCAAGAGATGTGTCGTCGCCGCGGAATAGGTTTTGGAGTGACAACTCGGTGATGTTTCCCCAGGCGGTAACAACCTGGCCCATGTAATCGGAGAAAGCGTCTTGCTTCTTGGCGGTCCATCCAGAGCTGTAAGTATTGCGTTAGCGCGTGCAGCGGGATGAAGTGATAAATATTCAAAGAAAGGGGGGATGTCTTGCTTGTCATTTCCTGTGCCACTGAGGGTTCCAGCGATGGAAGTGCTGAAACTAACCATGGCCTTGGCCGTATCCTTGGAGTTGTCGTATGTCAGCATGCTGGCTCTGAAGTACGGTAATGCCTTGAGAACTACGGTTCCAGTTGAGTTAGCATTGGTAAGCGGAGGAGCATAAATGAGGGCATGGCAACAAAGATCGAATAATGACGTACTCGTGTTGAAGAAGCCTGAAACAGCCACGGTGCCCACCAGACTCACGCAGGCCAGGAGTATATCAAGCCATTTGTCATCAAATGGCGGTGGGATGGGAGCAAACGAGTTCTCAAAGTCTTGGAGGGCCGGGTCCAAGGTCCCCGCAGCAGCCTTGTAAAGAGTCGTATGGAAATCGGAATACATCTGAATGAAAATGATTAGCGTATCCCACAGGTGGCCTCGCGATTGGCTGCTATTGCTTCTCTTTTAAAGTCTTTCTTTACCGACTTCACATACCTCGTGAATGATTACCATGGAGTTCCAAATCTCGTAGCCGGCGGCGCCAGAACGGCCTCCCACAAAGGGGAGGCACTGTATCGTCTGTTCGCAGTTGCTGCGTAGCAGTTCGCTACAGTTCGACATCTCGGGCCCGTGGATGGTGTTGGAGACGGACTCTGTGAAGCCCCAGTGCTTGGGTTGGTCGGTGTCGGTCCACACCTTCAGCACATCGGCCCAGGCATCGCTTGCGTCCATCATGGCCCACCGCTGCGCCGGAGAAAACACGTCCAATCCCTGCACCGAGGGATCGTCGCAAGTGAGGCGGGACCAGTTGCCGGTGCGGTTGCCCTCGGCGTACGGGTCATTGCCGAGCGCGACGCTCGACCGGAAGGCGGCCCACGAGCTGTTGGGGACGGGCGCGCCGTGGTACGTCTCCAAATCGGTGGCCCAGTTGGCTGTGCCCCCCATCGCGAGCCGACGGTAGATAGCGGAGCGCTGGGCGACAATGTCGTCGTCCATGTAAGCTACCCATTGGTTGTCGTCGTAGACGACAATGCGACTGTGGCTGGTGTTGTCGATGTAGTTCTGGTTGATGCGGCTCTGTCGTGCAGCCAATGGGCCGGCTATGCCGTTGACGATATCATAGATCTCGGCGTTCGAGAGGTAGCCGGCTGTGTTGGTACAGAGGCCCTTGGCGGCATCGGAGAGGCTAGCAGTGCCGGTGAAGAGACAGTCGGGAGTGTAGCATCCGGGGTCGGCCATGGCAAATGAGCGGCCGTAACTACTGACACCAACGACTACCTTGCTTGAGGGCACGCCGGCCTTGGTTATCTGGAGCAGGAAGTACCAATCAGTAAGGATAACTAGGGGGTGGGCACAGATAGGAACGAGGTGGCTCTCACCATGGCCAGTGCCGTCTTGGTCTCGGTTAAATTGACATGGCTGCGCAGACACATGCCGGTGGGGCAACCTTCTTGCGACCACTTGTTATTGGCATCCCACTGGCCGTGCAGGTCGTACGTCATGTAAACGATGTAGTCAACCACCTTGGAGATCTCGTCAATGGGGAACGCCTTGAGGTACCAGTAGGAGGCCGGGGCCGCGATGGACACGGTCTTGCCAGGAAGGAGGTTCTTGAGCACGGCCAGGAAGGCCAGGTAGTTGGCGCCGTCGCTCTCGCTGCCAGAAGGGATGCCGAGGATGTCAGGGGCCTTGGCAGCCGTCAGCATGTAAAGTCGTTACTCGCCAAAAGGGGGGAGGTGGAGGGGAGTGGAGGAAGGTTGAACTTACGCCTGGGTATTCCCAATCAATATCAACTCCATCCAAATCATTGGACTTGATAAAATTGGCGATATTGGTAGCCATGGTAAGGCGGTTGGCCGCGGCCACTCCATTGCGGAAAATGGCGTAGGTGCTGGGTTCGGTCGAGAAGGCCCAGCCGCCTAAAGAGAGTACGCGGTGGACACCAGTCAGGCGCTGAAAGGCGTTGAACTCATATGTACTGAGATCACTGCCTATGGAGACCTGGTAGTCGGCGCTCAGTACGCCAAAGGCAAAATGCAGGTGCGTGTACTTGTTCGTGTTGATCTGCCGGACGTCTTGGTATAGGCAAGCTCGGTTCATGCCGTAGCCTTCGTAGTAACCTAGGTTAATAAACTGGCTGGGGGCGCTGCTCCTCACGACGTCGGTACCGCAGTTGGAAATGCAGCCGTTCGTGTTGGGCTTGGCTGTGCCGGGTGCGCCCGTACTGGTATCGGTGCAGAAGTCGGCCGTAATGCCACACTGCCCCCAGACATTGCAACAGGCGTTGAGCGGACACGGGTTCAGGCGGGAGATGTCGTCCAGGCCACTGGCGGGCGGCGTCGTGCCGGGCTTCTGTGGGCCACATACGGCGTTGGCCAGGGGGGCGGGCATAGGCGGCGATCCACTGCTGAGGCAGATGATGCTCTTGTAGAAGAGTTGGTTACAGCCGCTCCATGCCCACGTGTTATTATTGTAATTCTCGAGGTCGTCGACCGTCAGACTGCTGGCGGCCGCAATGGCCGAGCACGAATCGTCAGCCTGGACTGTATATGCGTGACACGATCCATCGGCATTAGGCTTGGGCTGGAAGTCGGGCATCGTGCCGGCCGAGCAGCACACGTGTTGGAACGGCACCAGTGTAGAACAGAGCGTCGGGCTGGGGTTGTACTTGGTGAAGTCGCTGGCCGAGATGCCGCATTTTGTCGCCAACATTCCACAGCCATCGCCGGAGGCCACCTGGATCGTTCTGCATTCGCTGCGGCCTTCCAAGCTAGGCATGCTTCCCAAAGAGGTTGAATTGGTCCCGGTAGAATGGTCTGTTGTGTTGGACGTCAGCAGTAAAGGCGCCGTGAATATGGCTTTGCTGATGACTTCCTTCGTCGTGTGAAAGGTCAGACAAGTCGCCTTGGCCCAAGATTGTAATGCATGCTGCACTGGAGTAAAGGATAGATTGCTCGTGGCCATGAACCCAAACACGTGGTCACTGCCGTAGCCCTCGTCACATAGCTGCATGGCTATGCTGCCGCCTGTGTTGTTGGATGCGTACAGCGCATTTTCCATCTCCACGAGTGCATCGCCAGCCGTCGATTGGAAATGTAGGTTCTTGCCCATGTACAAGCCAGCCGTGCTGCTGGCTGTCTGGGCGAACAATACGAGCGGTTTGTCCTCAGCGGCTGTGTAGCCGTTGCCCATGAAGCGCCGAACCTGCTGTGACAAGGTCCGCAAGTCGATGCCGCGTGGGGCGTTCTCGTCCCACCTGCCCAGCTTGAACGATGCGTTATTCAGAGTCTCTACCGCTGCCTTGTCTTGGACCGCCTCTACGCCCGGCATCTTCGTTGCGCCAAAGGAAGTACAGGCGTAGATGCGGTGTGGCATGCTGTTGTCATCTACGGCATCATGGATCGAGAAGTGGTAGAAAACCGTCTGCTTACAAGATGCCACCTGATTCAGGTTATGGTAGGCCGTCCAGTTGGCCGGATCCGGGCCCGAAACGCTGCAGAGGGTGGGGCAGTCGTTCCGGCCTTGGTAGTATACAGCGGCTGGCTGTCGTAAATTGGCCTGTATCCCCGTACCCAACGCGCCCTCCACTGGCCCAAAGGAGAGGAAGAGGCCAGCGGCACCTAGGGCGTTTAGCAGTCGCAGAACAGAAACCATCGTCGCGATTAGAAAGTGCTGGTAAGAAAATGTAGAGTGCAAGTGAGTTGATGGTTGCTTGCTTGTTTCGTCTAGAGGTCAAAAGATGAAATAATGAACTTGTGTATGTTGATGATCAGGGTTTCTGTTCTTTTATTTTGTTTTTGTGATTGTTTCCGAGTGTGATTTTCTCCGAGTGTGATTCTCTCTGGTTCAATCAATGCCTAAAGTAGAAATCAAGACTCACAGCTCCTGTGCGATCCAATCTGCTCATGAGGACTTTGCAGGTTTCTCACTAAAGCGTTCCTGCTATAGAAGCACCTGTAGTGGCCGGGCGTACTCCCGCCTAAAGTAGAGAAGACGGAGCGGGTCCCAGCGATGGCAAAGCATTCAATGTTGTTGTGTTTTCCTTCAGTTCGACACTAGGAGTTAGCAGGAACGAATTGCATAGCATTTTTAGGGTTCGACAGATGGAATGAGGTCTGCTCTAGACATTAAGTGGGAGAAAATCGAAAACAGAGGAATAATAAAGGTGACTTCCTTCCTCCCACGTTTGCATTGGAGTAATGTCTATAGAAATCGGATCCAGTTGTGCAACAATATTATAAGAGAATACAAATACGTAGAAAGTCAGACTTGAAGAGAAGAGTCTTATACCATGACTTGATATCTCTTAGTTGGCTATGCTAGACTCCATAATGACACCAATACTGCCAGAAAGCCGCCAATGACCGACTACACCACGGCCATTTGCTTCCTTCCTAACGCCGCAAGGCTTGGCTTGCAGCTGGCCTAAGAGGGGTGCCAATTGCATTCGTTGCTTGTAATGGCGGCCGCGATGCTGCTCACGGCCGAGGGGCTGATCTGGACTTTACAAGGGTCGCCCTCGAGACGCGGCTGCACGCTGGAGAATACGGCACACGTGTCGTGGGGCCGGAGCTCCTCGGGATAAATCTTTTGTGTGCCGGTGATGTTAAAGGCAGCGCGGGACATGTTCTTGCAGCGCTCTCCCGAAGTCGCAGCTGCGAGGTCTGGCTGCTGGCCACCCCTCTGCACGGTGAAGTCGACGCGGCCACCGCTCACCCAGCCGCCACCGTATATCTCCCCCATGTCGGAACAGTTGCCAGCGTTCGTTTCCCGGGTCAGTGTGACAGACACCGGGCCCTCTCCCTCGTCCCTGGTGAAGTTCCGGAGGTAGCTGTAGACGAATGTTGGATCGCTGGCAGAGAAGTTGGTGTGTCGTAGGTCTATCGACGGGTAGATGAGCTCGGGCTTGGATTGGCTTCCATTGAGGAGTGTGACGTCCATATTGATCCAGGGGTTGAGCGACGGCGCCAGTGCGGCGTTCTGTCAGGTGAAGACGAGGGGAAATATTGCTGTGGGCGCGTAGGTCTCGTTCTGCGGGAAGATCAAGTCCACTTCCACCGTCGCCAGGAAGGTTGCGGTGCCGATCTGCACCGCCCAGCACAAGAGCGCGACTGTCAACATGACCATACGTGAAAGCGCAGCCATTCTGAAAAGGCGAAGTAAACGTGGAAAGGGACGGGAAGCAGGGAAGGGTTGGTCGAAGGCGGTGCAGGACAAGAGAGATCGATCCCAATGGGCACGGGATGAGAAAATTGAAGTACTTCACTTGGGGTGGGAAAGAGCACAGCATGGCCCTAGTTGATGCACTCTGCCGCCCTGCTCGGTAGACGGCCCGAAAGGCTTGTTCCGGAAATGGGATGTACAGGCTCCTGGCATTGAATGCACCGGAATAAGAAACAGGGAAGGGAAAGGAAAATAACTCCTTGACATGTTGTCATGTCTCATAGTATCGAACAAGCGAATGGCATTACGTCGACTCGGTTTATAAGTTGGAATCCTGCTGTATGTATATACTACGTGCAGCAACTTGTGGCTTATGTGTTATGTCTGCGTGTATAAGAGGAAATTTTATCGGATCTCTGCATCCATCTTCCCGAACTGAAGCCTAGACGATCAAGACGTTTTGAAACCTCCCCGCAGGCACGTATTCGTCCCCGTTCGCCCCCAGGATCTGCTGCAACCAGCCGATCCGCTCATACGCAGGCGGTCCCTCGAGGCCCTGGTTTCGCTCACGGAGCACGGGGCCCTCGAGCCACGACAATGAATCATCCGAGTCGAGCGTCGACGTGCCTAACTCCAGAAACCGGGTCCCGTCGAGCGACCGTCGCAGTTCTGTCTCGTCAGACCAGAAGACGTAATCGGCGAAGAAGCTGACGTCGACGCCTCCCAAGCCATCGCTTCTCAATACGTCAAAGGCCTCGTGGTCGAGCGCCATGTCTTCTAGACTCATCCCGGGGGGTGCGGGACGGCCGAATTTTACCGGCGGTGGCGAGAGAGCGCCTTCCTCAGTGCTGCTCGCTGGACGGTAGACCATGCATTGCCGAAAGCCGGGATATTTCGGCTCCATCGCCCCCGGCCAGTCTATCCCTTCACGCGGGCATGTCACGAACCTGAGGGGGTCGCTGAGTCGTGCGTGGAGCAGCAACGCTGCCTCAGGCATCTGCGGCCATGTTTGCTGGTCACCCGAGACTGAACCCAAGTCCACAATCCCCTTGATCGTCCACCCCGAATTTCGCAGCTCCGAACACCAGCCGATTTCCCCATCCGCTGCCGCCACCCACGACCAGGAAGGAGCTTTGCGCGTACGGCCCTGTTCGACCGTGAGTTCACTATGCCATTGCAAGTGCCGGGCCAGAGACGGACCCGTCCACATGCCCCAAAGGTATGACGGCGCCGGTTCACCCTTCCTACTGGCCATTTCGCTCTGGAACACCTGGCGCAGACCGTCAAGTGCTGGCAACTTGTCATGGGCATAGGTCAACTTGCGCCTTGAGAAGGCCTCGACGAGATCACGCCAGAGGCCCATCAGCTGCTCCGAGGACAGGGTCGACATGCGTGCAATGTCGTATTTCGCCGGTGAGCAGTTGGGAAAGGAATGGCGCATTCCCACGCCGCGGCCTAGTCCTTCGACCTCCTCTTCGTTGGAGCTGAGGGCGCCGGGCGCCGCTGAACACGAGCAGGCGACGCCCTCACGGCATTCCCACAGGACCTCGTTCTGTGCGAAGCAGAGAAACCGCCGCGACAAGAGGCGCTCCTGGAACACCCAGCCACGGCTCAACAGCGGCAGCATCGGACCGTTGGAGGGCCAGTCCTCGTCGGGGTGCGGCAAGCAGTGGCGCATCTGGATCGTCCAGTCGCGGCCCGATGCCGCCGACGATTCGCCCGGAAGCGAGAAGCGGTGCATGTTGGCGTGTCGCGGCGTGACGGGGCCGAAGAAGCCCTTGTCATCGTGCGCGCTGGCTCCGGCGGCCAGGGTGACGTATGCAGCGCCATAGATGCCGGCCATGATGCCGACGTGGCGGTGCCAGTCCTCGGCGTCGTCCTGCACGATGCAGAGGGAGTCGATCCATAGATAGCGGACGCCGAGGGCCCGCGTAACGGAGACAGCGTCTCGGAAGGTTCGTGGGAGCTCTCGAAGCGGGATACCTCGACACTGACCCTCGAGATTGGAGCGCAGAGTGATATGTTTACACCGGATGTGACCCCAGCAGTGGCTGAGGCAATTGTACCGCATGGTGGCCGGTGGCCTGTCCGAGGAGCTGCTGCGGCAGTCGACCAGACGGACCGTGTTCGACGAATCCACGCCGATATCAAGCAACCGGTCGGGTGGGGCCGCCCCCTCGGCGGCGCAAGTTGTGTGTCGGCTTTCGCAATGCGCGAGCCATTGTTGAATATTTGGTAGGTTTTCGTCCAAATTGGTACTCGTAGGTATCAGTGGTGCAACTCTCACGTGTTGGAAGCGCCGTTGTCCAGGGAGCGTGAAGACTTCGATGTCAACGATGCCTTTGGGATGCCGAAATACATGCAAGTACAACGTGGGGTCCTCGGTCGACATGCGGTTCCAGGTAAGCCATTCATGCTGCCGGCAGTCTGATCCGGGAATGGCATAGTTCCAGCCTTCCCACAATAGACGACAACCATAACAGCCGGCGTCCACGGAGGTGCGGAGCTTATCATAAGAGCCCTCCTGTAGCGAATACTCCTTGAACTCCGCAGTCCCTCCTTGAACCGCTGTCCAATCATGATACTTGCAGATATCACATAGCTTTTCTGTTCCTGGACGACTTGACTCCATCAGTCCGTGGTGGCCAAGATGTCAGTAAAACTTATTGTATAGTCGCGTCAACAGGCTCCTAGGCAGTATTGGGTTGGAATCGTCCACGCGAGGAAACCAACTGTGCGGGGTGAGAGCCGCTAGGCTGTGTGGTCTATCCACCAATGTGATGGTGTTCTGGAGACAGCTTATTGGCTACCCTATATAGGAAGCATTTCCGGATTAGGCAAGTATGGCAGGTGAGATTGCGGCTGATAAATGTGGAATCGCCCGGCAGGAACCATTCTCTGCCCCTCTTGGCGAGTTCGTCGTCGTCGTGCTCTCTTCTCCAGCACTATTTGTCTCAGCTCGCCATTGACGGTCCGCCAATACGCCCGAACTGACAACATGGCGCGCCGACATCTACTTCCCGGCCAGCATCAGGACGTTGGCCAACAGGAGGATCAAATCTACCATGGGATGAACAAGATGATGATGGGGGACGAAGCACCGGCCCAATACGACATCATGCTGCACGACAACTCGGTTGGCGCTACACGCGATTGGGACGGGCCGCTGCTTTTTGTGCCCACCGAAGCACACGTTATACGCCCTCCCCACGATCTGGGTGTCCGGGTCAAGGCAGATAACGAGAACCGCATCAGAGTGTGGATAGACGAACCCAAACCCGGCGCCGAGATCTTCCACGAAAGCGTGCGGCTGTATACGGATCATACACTGTGCACGACCTGCAAAGATGTCCTTGACTACTACTGCAAATATGTGGCTGGCCATCGGAAGGACACTGGCGGGGATGACCCCGACCTGCGTATGAACAATAGCGTTTTACACCACGGTTCTTTATGGTCTCTATGTGCCTTCGCACTCGGATTTGAATGTCACGTCTGTAGCCAGATCTGGAAGAAGGTCAACACACTCTATCCTGGTCTACCTCGCAGCAACTATCGGCAATATCGAATCGAATGCTGTTGGCCTTCGAGACCCAAAGAAGACGACGTGCATAAGATGTGGTTCGTCATGGTAGATCCCTCGCTGCCAAAAATACCTGTAAGAAACTACAAGCACTTATTCCGCATGTCTCTGTGGCCTAAAGCCCATTTCGCCGCCCATTTCGACAAAGCCACTGCCCGAGGCGAAGCTGTCCCGGCCAGTTCTCGCAGAACATTGGATGAGTGCGCCGAGGATGATACCAACGACTGTCATGTAACTCGATCTCTGGCCCAGTACTGGTTTAGCAGATGCAGGCAAGACGCAGATGGGAGACATGGGCTCTGCAACAGGCGGGACGAGGAATACCTCCCAACTAGGCTCCTGGATGTGCGCTATGCCCTTGAAGGGGGTAAGGTGCGGCTTGTTTGCCCCGCTGAACAGCCTGGTTTGTTCAAATCGGGTCGACAGTACGCCTCGTTGAGTCATTGCTGGGGGTCATGGGGCGCAAAGGAGAACCCCGTCCTCCTTGATACCAACCTAGTCGATAGGAAGGCTGCTGGACTACCATGGAGCACCCTCCCGAAGACGTTCCAAGATGCGTTCAAGATAGCCTCCTGGCTTGGGCTGGACTGGTTGTGGGTAGACTCACTTTGTATCGTCCAAGATTCAAAGGCAGATTGGCAAACGGAAGCATCGGTCATGGATCGAGTGTACATGAATGCCGAGGTGAACATCTCGGCCGACTCGGGGGAGGACAGCAGAGCCGGATGTTTTTCGAGGCGAGAGGATGTAGATGTAACACCACTCGAATTCGCAGCCACCCAGACCCAGCATGCATGGGTGGTCACGACAGAGAACCTGTTTGGCTGGGTCAAGTCGGCCACCTCGCTGTCACGGGCATGGATCCATCGCGAACGACAACTAGCCAGGCGTATCCTGCATTTCACCGAGAAGGAGCTCGTGTGGGAATGCTGCGGCCACGGAACCGCGTGCTTTGCGAGCGAATCGATCCCCGGAGGCTTGGGGTCCGACGAGATGCTCTTCGGCGGGGAGGCCAAGTTTCAAAACAAACGTGCAGATGTCGACATCCGCACCGCTCGAACCGAAGATGTCAAGGAGTATGCGAAGAAATTGCAGGACCTTCACGACTTATGGAACTCGACTTGTCAAGATCTTTCGAACAAGTCAGTCACGTATCCCACCGACATGCCCATCATATTGTCGAGCCTGGCAAGGGAATTCCACCAGATGATCCCAGACGATGAATACGCATGCGGGCTTTGGAGGTCAACCTTACCACAGAGCCTCGCCTGGTGGGCTCCTGGTGACAAGCCCGACGGCGGGGACTACATCGCGCCTTCATGGTCGTGGCTCTGCGCTGCCTCCCCGGTCAAGCTTGTGGCCCGCTCGTCGTCCCACAACTATCTACCAGCTGCCGAGATTCTTGAGTTCAAAGCAGAGCCTGAGATAGACGACCCTTATGGCCGACTGACCAGCGCAGAGCTACACATGAGTGGGTACTTGCGAAGATTGCACTTGCATTTCACCGAGAACCACGGCGTACTATTGAGCGTGATCGAGGAAGACGAGAGCGGCCAAGACCGAATACGCCCCATTGGCCCGGACTGGGAGAAAGAGGAGGGGTCGTGCTTTAGGATGACCCATGACGCGATGCTCGTTTTACCCTACCAAGAACTAGAATGCTACGCCTTCTTCACGACTTACAAGGAGTGGGCACATGACCTGCAAAGCTGCACCAGGACCTTCGAAGCTCTCCTGTTAGAAAAGGTAGAGGGAAGTGGTGGTGGTGGTGGTGGCGGGAGCGAGCCCTGTCACTTCAGACGAGTTGGCACCCTCGATAACATCAGTGATGAGTATAGCCTGAGGTTACGCTACCGGGTGGCCCCGGATGCGAATATCCCGGAGGCCGGAGTGCTGCGTTCCATGCACGTGGAAAACCCCACAGGGTACAGCGGCCAGCCACGGCCAGCCAGACTTGCTGTCGGGGAAAATGGGCAACCAGAAGAGGAGGAGGAGGAGACAAGCAGTGATGATGAAAGCCTAGCATCGACCGACCTTTGGGCTATGCTTGCAGGATATATCCGACATAAACGGTGGGCTTTGATCAAAGCAGCCAAGGAGGCAGCAAAGAAAGAGAAAAGTAAAGAGAACGCCGACGCAGAAGTTAGCCGAGATAAGATTGAGGCCTCGCCTGAGGCTGCTGACAGCACCAACATCTCCGACGCTGATGACTCTGAACCCGCCAGCACCGAATCGCAGGACGACGAACGAGACACTGTCGTTATGTGGTACATGTTGCGGATCCAGAAGCATGCATCCGCAGGCTTTCAATCCTCGACCGGGAGCGACGAGGAATTTCGGGACCGTCTCGTCGAGGCCTGGCTGATCGATTCGAACACGATAGCGTATGGTGCCATGCAGGAGCCGGCCAATGTGATTTACCAATTCGACGATGCCCTCGAGGGGTGGATGGAGGAACAGGGGATACTCCCTTGGCTGCAGAGGCTTGAGCCTACCAGCATCATTCTGATTTGATGATGTAAAGTACGAAACCACAATCTTCGAAGGCCCACAAGCCATTGTCCATTGTTGAACCCCTTTTAGTCTCTGATTTGGGGGTAGGGAAAGATTGCTTTGTTATATGGGCATTCATTAGCATTTGCTTGTTCAAGTCACATTTTTACGCAAACACCATTTCTATAAATTTCCTTTGTGTCGACTCGTGGAGCCGCCCGCTGGACATAGACAATCCGACACAAGGCCAAGCATTTACTCCCCTGCCCGCCCCCTCATCGGTCATCTCAAGGCATTGGAAAGGAAAATCTTCTTAACAATGACCGTGGAAGATAGCTCGAGCTCGGATGATGACTCCTCGACAGCTACCAAAAATCGTCTTATTGGATATTTTACTACGCGAGGGAACAATTTCCGGTTCGAGCGACATATTGGCACTGGCGTAGCTGCTGACGCCTGGCTCATACGCTATCGAAAACGAACAGATAGGCCGTGGGATAGGATTGTGCTCAAAACGCCGGTTTCTATAGGCACCGATTACGAAGAAGACGAAATTACGGAAGGGGCACTAGATCCTTCGGAATTCGCGAGTGAAAGGAGATTGCTTAACGTAGATTCTCCCCCTTTCTGCTATCATTTGCCATTCTATACAACACCCATTGCTGATATATGTATTTTATTTCCCAGGAAATTCGCACCCGACATCTGGTCAGACTCATTAATTTCGGCGACGGCGAAGACCCTCTGGATCGATACGAGCCCCGCGACTACCTCAAAAGATGGATCTATCTCGAATACCTCCAATACGGGACCCTGGCACAGTTTGTAAAGAAGTGCCTCGCCCATAGAATCCAATACGTTCCCAATAGGCTGTTGTGGCGCATATTCATGTGCTTGATTCGGGCTTGTGTCGCCATGGCCTATGTGCCTGATGGGCCACCGGTCGACCGTTACGACGAGAACGAGGAGACGTGTGATGTAACAGAAGACAGTGTTGGCTATACGCATGACGACATGCATACTGACAATAGTACGTTTTCCTCCCCCGCCACCCTTTCTACTTCTCCCTTGTTTTAATCTTAGCCTTGGGTTATTAAGTAGGATAAACTAACCATCAACAAATCACTTTAGTAATGATCGGCGATATGATCAACGATCCAGACGATATTGAACATATAATCTGTCCAACTATCAAATTCATCGATCTTGATCTTCAATCTAGATAGTAAGCGCAACCGTCCCCCCTATGGACCACCCCTTTCCGTTTCCTCGCTTGGATTTCCACTTACGATGCACATCTTCGTAGTCCTGGAGGTGAAGGCAAAGGTGTTCAGCAGAATGTGTTCCACATCGGGGCCAACATGGCCGAAGTGGCCCTGTGTGACGGTTCGGTATGCGTCGCTATTTTGGAGGCCCATGACGACGACGAAGACGACGACGACGACGACTGGACATTGGCCAAGCAGCTGCTCCCGACCGACGGGGACCCGAAGCGCCTGCCGCGCCCCGAGCTGGACCCGGACCTGCGGCGGCTCATCTGCTCCTGCACCGCGTCCGCCCTCCAGGAGCGGCCCCGCCTGTCGGGCGCGCTACTGGTGGAGGTCCGGGAGGCCATCGAGAAGCGCGACGCCACGTACTACGAGCAGGCCGGCTACTGCGACGCCGCTAACGAGACGGACGAGGCCATCCTGCGCTTCCTGCAGAATGTCCTGGGGGCCGCGCCGCCGCCGGCGGGTCCCAGCCAAGCCGACGACGGCGACGGCGACTCGTCACTACCGGGAGGAGAAGGACCATTGTCCGTGGCGCTCGTCACCCCGAGAAGGCCCTCAACCCGGGATCTTCGGGAGATGAGCCCCGAAGAATCAACGGAGAATATTCGGGACCGGTATCGAAGGCGTGATGACTGATGTGTGTTTGCTTCGAGCGTCAATTGGGGCAATAGCGTAGAGGCACACAACTTGCTTGGGTGGTATTGGGTGTGGGTGTGTATAAGAAGGTAGATAATAAGCTATGAGTATATACTTATACAGTGAATATACCACTTTTGATCGCGTAAATAGGTAACGATGAAAGCCGCGGCATCGTGACCATTTGTTTAGGGAGAGGAACGTCCTTTTCTCAAACCAAACATCCCATTCTGGTGAATGTTTCGTTTGTATCTTACTAAAACATATACCTTGCCACTCAAGCGACACTCGTTGATGACCTCACGCTAAGCCACCATGCGGCTGCTCGATCACGGTTAGTCCATCCGGCTTGCTCGCACCAGGGCCTTTTCTTTTTTTTTTGTGTGTGTTTTGACAGTCGTTAACAACAGGCCGTCGTGTGTTTTTGGAACTGACGACGCCGGTCCCGCAAATGCAGCCAAATATGCCAACTTCTCCGCATTCCCAGCCCGCGTGTTCGCGTACGGGTTAGTTGATACGACACGGCTCTGGGCCCTCGTCACGGACCAGTTCCTCGGCCTGGCCCTACAATAAGAAGCCCGAAAAGAGCGAGCTTTGTGTCCTAGCTGCGGCTCAGCGGATGACTTATGCGGGGGCTGCCCTGTGGGAGATGTGCGAGAAGAAGGCGTACGCAGCCAAGGGTCTATATTCCCATACCATCGCCGTCATGTCAATGCATGTTGTAGTAAGTCTCGAGGCATGGGGCTGGGCTGACGACAGGGGGCTAAAACTAGCTGCTAGCCCTGTCAAGCAAAGCTAGGGATGCCTGATTTATGGTCCAGAGTTCTCCATATAATATCATTACTATACTAAATCTTTAAATAGCCCAGCCCATCCACACCCCGTTCCCAGGCTCCAGCCGATCTTGATCCGATACTTAAGTTGGTATCTTGATAGTCTTGACAGTCTTGACATGTAGCATCAAACGACTAACAAGTATCTCCCTCTCGTGTTTAAGCAAGATTCCGGAAAACACTATGGCAATCACTTCGCTTGCGTTGGAACTGCAACGCCAGATACTTGCCCATGTCTCCCCAGAATGCTATGCGAACACCGCTCTTGTGTGCCACGCATGGTTGGCGCCGTCTAGAGAGTTCCTATGGGGCCGTATCACATTGAATTTGGATGGGTACGTGCCGGAGAAGCTGGTCGACTGTCTGAAATCTGGGAGCACCAGCATTCCCAGACACATCCACGGCATCAGCATCGACGAGTCCGACCAAGTTGAAGACCGAGACGAGGAAGAGGCTCGAGAATGGCAAGAAGGGGTCGTGGCCATCATAGCCCATTTCCAGACCGTTTCGTCCATGACCATCCGATACCTGGATCTCACAAAGTTTCCCCTGGCTCTGCAGGACCAGGTCTTGCGGCCCGGCATGGTGACGGGGACGTTGGTGGCAGGGCTTATAAAGGCACCCACTGCCTCGATGCTGCTTCCCTTCTTACTGGGCAACCCTGACCTGAAATTCCTGGGGTTGGGCAACTTCGAATTTGCGACCCCTCTGGAGGAAGAATCTGCCAACGATGACAAGGCTGGGCAGGAGTCGTATGTTGCGGTCTCTACACTGCAGTTCCAAATGAACCAACTTGGGCACCTGGTCGTATTCGGAAGCAACGTGGCCAGCTGGGAGGTCATGCTTCCGCTCATTATACAACAGCCCTTCGTTACAAATCTCAAGACACTTGTTCTCGAGGTCTCCAACCGAGACACCACGTCTGAGATGATCAATAAGGCTGCAACTTCATTGCGTTCATTGGCTCTATCTCTGAAGACCGAAGGTACAAAACCAAACTCTTGCTATGTCGTTACTCAAATGAAACAAACGCTGATACTGACACAAACTTGATATAGATTCGGTCTTTGACCTTGGCCACCTCAAGTCCCTCCGCAACCTCAGCCTCGACATCACGTCGTACGCGACGCACGAGCCGATCCTGGCCAACATGGTGCAAACGATACGGTCCGCATCCTCGCTGGAATACGTCTTCATCAACACCGGGCCCACCGTCATAGAGGAGGAAAGTCAACGCGGTAGCGCGGCGCCGCTGTGGGCGGTGCTTGACGCTCATCTGTCCCAGCCTCCCAGTCTCAAGAGGATCGTCATCATCCAGGTGCTGTCCAGTGAGATGGCCATGTTCAGTGGGATCCCGGGGGCGCTGGGAGGTATCTTCCAAATGTGGGAACAGACGATGCTCAAGTTTTTCGCATCGAAGCTCCCAGCTTGCAAGGAAAAGGGGCTGTTGCAGGTGTCGCAGAGTGGTGGCTCGTGGACTAGTATGGCGTTTGCGAACATGGATGTCTTGGAGTAAACTCATGCCACGGCCGAACTTGCCCGCATGTCGTGGGTCAATAATGACACCACCAGTACGATTTCAGAAGAGCAGCAAGCGAGGTACGATTAAGAACGATGGAGGGAAATGTTTAGCTCAAGACGAGAGAGGATAGATATCCGTAAACAGACATTACAACTACTACAGCCTAGCATAATTTAAAGACTATATAAGATACATCAAGTGATACCGTGTAGTTCTTAAAAACACAACGCTTCTTATTTTCTTCCACAGGGGAAGCTTCCACAGTTATACTGGACTGATAACGGGATTTCTTGATACATCAACCTAACTCTCTAAGGTTCTGGTAACTTGGCCTTTGGCGGCACGTCGTCCACATCGAATCCCACCGTCTGCCCGGGCTTCGGCCCCGTCCCCATCCTGCTCGCCCTTACGCTCTGGATATCGTAGTCGACCGTGATGGTCTGCACCTGGACGATCTTGCCGTCGCTGTCGGAGCCGAACTCGGCGGCCTCGGGACAGAAGACCTTGGGCTTGATCCCGCCCCGGCACTTGCGGTTGGCGCTCGTGATGATGGTGGCGGTGCGCGAGAGCCCGTTCTTGATATTGGAGGGGAAGGTCCCGTCGAACGTCGACATGACGTACGACTTGCGGCGGTTGCCCGAGGGCCGGTGGTCCCGGTAGAAGACGCGCAGGGCCGGGATCGACGCCGCGATGATGGTCGTCGTGATCTCGGCGATGGTCCAGATGGCCAGGTGGCCGTCTTCAAAGGTGAAGTCTTGTTCGGCAAGGAGCGGAATCTTGGAGCAACGGATAAATGCCGTGACGCCTGCCCTGTTTTTGTGGAAACGAACAACGAATTAGCCACTGGTCATCACTGATGGTTTTGGGTTTGTTGGAGTCAGAGGGGGTAGTGGTTTAACTTACAGAAAACCGAGACTCATGCAGACAGCAACACCGAACTTTTCCTTGTAGTTCATCTGCGTCTTCGCAATGACAACCCAGGGGACCAGAACCAAGAGGATGTCCATGGCGCCGGAGAATGCCGCGGCGAACATGCTGTACGACAGCGAGATATCGGTGCCCCAGCACTCGCCCTCGAAGACCAAGATGTCCCAGTTTCGCTCAACCGGCGAGCATCGGAGAAAAGGCAGGACGGCGTTGGCGACGAGCGCCATGTTGATCGAGGCGATGACGACCCATATCGCCGTCCGCAGAGAGCCCTCGGTAATGCGTATCAGGGTCAGAGCGAACGACGTCTTGGACCAAGCCGTGCCGAGCAGAGAGAAGATGGAGGTGATGTAGATCAAGAACCGCAGGTTGGTAGACGTGTTGGTGGATATCTCGGTGATGTGTTGACCAAACCCCAAGCTGACGCTGTAAGTGAGTAACCCCACGCTCGCCAACATCATTATCTGTATGAGGAGGTATCGATATGTCAGCAGCTCGTCGTCTTTCTTGTATGCCGTCATACGAAACAGGGAGACTTTTGCTTACCCAGGATGCTGCCAAGACATGATCGTCCCACCAGAGACCTCGATGTCTCGTGCACTTGACGTATAGGCGAAGAAGGATGAAGAGAGCAGATACGCCGACCAGAGACCAGCTGATCCCGAGGATGAGCGGACCCGCGTCCATCAGAGAGGGCGTAACCAGCGCCGACATCGTTACGTATCGTATTTATCTCTCTACTGGTTAAGAAGGGAGGGAGGAAGCAACGGCGTGATTCAACATTTTACTACTAAGAGGAAGGGGATGGACCAGGCATATCAACGATTCACGACTCATGAGACGGTGAGTGGTGGAGTCGGAAGGCGCATGAATCCTTCAACTTGGAAATCAGACTAACGGGAATGCTTCTCGAAGTTGACAGCGCAGGGTAAGGCCCCTGAGGCTCTAGTGTCGATCAGCGGGCATGATCCGACTGACTCCTACTAGTTGTTTTGTTCTTTGCGCTTGGTAGCACAATGCCCTTCACCCTTGAAGGGTTAGTAATGTGAAGCAGTGGCAGTGAGTGTAGAACATCAGACCAAACGGGTTTCCCGATCGAATGGTAATGGAAGGTTTCTGGTGGCATAGTAGTTGGGGACTACCGAAGCGGCTGCTAATGGCGGTGGCCGTTTGTTCGGGGTGTTCCATATTTGCTGTTACTGCCGGACTGTTCGACGTCTACTACTAGCTAGGAACATTTACGGATGGCGGGATTGCCGCCCACTCGAGCCGACGGGACGACCCACAAGGCGATATTGAGTTCAATTCAACCACGGATACATTTCTACCCTATGAGACGAAGGGTGACGACCAAGTTGGGTTAGTTGTAGCCGGCCAAGGAGTAGGGAGATGACAGCATAAGGATGATGGGGTTGCTGGGGTTGCTTGGGCAGTGCTTGGGTTGCCAACCTGAAACGCTAGCAATCTAGCTAAAACGGGGGAGCTAGGGAGGAGGGAGATTCAAAAAGGGGAGACCGGTCTGCGCAGAAGCGCATTAATTAAAGAAAGCAACTAGTCCTAGCGCCCGAGATGGCCAAACGGACATTTTACCCCATCCCCTTCAGGGCTGGCCGTAGTCTATATCTGGTTGATACGTCCGCCATTTCTTGTCCCGTCTTCCTCCCTTCCTTCCGGTGCAATATTCACTGAAACAGCCAGCTTCCAAAGCCCAGCGTCTTTGTTCTAGAAGAACAGAACATCTCATTTGGCGTAGAGACCGACACTAGCAACACCGATGAGTCGGATAAGTATAGTAATATGACGTGGCTAACTACCTACTACTATAGAAGGCATCTTGATTTCAGACTAATTAGTCAGAGGTGGTGGCCCTGGACTATGAAATGTCTTCGTGTTGCTCAACCACAGTGCCTTATGGTGGTCGGGACATTACTGCCTCCCTACCTCAGGATATCATATGTCGCGACAAATGAAATCGTCCAAGTACTGATTGAAAAGTAATTTTAGAAACCTGAAAGATGCCAAGATCCGGGGTATTAAAAGTTCAGCCCCAGGGCAAGGAATATCCAGACTTGACGATCATGCTTCCCTGGTCACGTCCATCTTTTCTCCTTTTGTCCCTTTTCTTATTCGATATCAACGCACCTCGGCAGATAGCCAGGCTCATATTTCCATGACACGACATCCAAGATAAAAACGTCTCACTCTCTTTGTCTCGCCCACGTCGATAGTGATTACGAACTTGCCTCTGAACAGAGACTGGGGCTTATTCAATTAAACTGATAACGTTATCCAACCACGACATGGACTAATGCCCGTATAGGCAGGAGACGCGAGGCGGAGAATGACGAACCGAACAACTAGGTAATCGCAGGGAAAACGGATTAAAATAGCTGGCTGCATGTAACTGTCCTGGGCAGTGCAAGTAAGGCTGACAATATATCTACCTTCAGCTGTGTCAGGTGAGAATCTGCTGGTTCTAAACTAAGAACGACCAACGTTCGGGTAAGTAACAGTACTATATGGGTCCACTATACACGCCGGCTTCTCATCGTGCGACCCGACAGCTCGTAATGCTACTTGACAGATCTGCAAACGATCTACAGATAGCCAGGCTGTAGATCCTACGCTTTCCTTTAATGATAACACTATAGCTTCTAGTGCTGATGATTTGCATCCGTTTGAAGATGTGCCTCCCCTTTCCCCGGAGGCAAACCTGTCTTGCAATATGTGTTCTTGAAGGCTTACCTCCGCATTTTTGTTCTACAGGGTATGCCCGAATCTAGATCTAGATCTCGATCTTGTGCGGGACCGTTGTCAGGGGATTGCACGCAACCGAGCCAAAGGACATGTCGGCGGGGAAATGTAGACCAGATTTGCCCGGTCCGAATCAATGGCGCCGCTGGTTGCCATTGCTCAACTCGAGACGGACTTCGGTTCCAATTTCCTGGAAGACAGCTGCTGATCTCACTTGTGCGTGAAGAATGAGGCCCCATTCCGTCATAGTTGGTAAGAATAAATATGATATCAGATCACGTTTTCAATACAGTAGTTTGTCTAACGACCGTGAGCACGTACCAGAACCATGACGCTGCCTTTAGAGGAACAGCACTACGGTACGGATACCTTGTAGCAGACCAATACACATAGAGAAGTCATGAAGTGGCGAACCCGGGTCTAACAACTAACAACCCCACGCGCTTGTATCCCCAACTGGATATCTCTATCGACAACTAACAGCACAGATATGATTATCTAGACCTATTTGGGCCATCTAACTCTATGGAGATGCCCTACCACCACGTTGATAGTTGTTATTAGCACGAGCTTGTCTTACACAGGGAGAAGTTAATGCGTATTGATCAAAGATATGGAATATCTACAGGGTGAACCCCTTTGCCGGTCGTATGGAGTCGGAATCTCGATGCTCCCTTTCGGGCCTATATGAAAAATCGGCATCTTAGGGATGCCTTTTGTGGTGGCCGAGTAAAACAGCTAGCGCTTTCGTCCTTGATGTATGGTGACTTCATTTATCCCGGTCTGTAGCCATTTCAACAAGGAGGGATGCTTGACTTGATCCTTCAAGGAAACAGAAAGTACGGGGACTGACTGACATTTAGTAGGTGATTCGCTTTCAAGTTCAAAGAGGGGAATGTGGTTGCCCATTCTGGAACTTCTTACTCCAACGGGTAGCACAGGACAGCCCAAATATGAGTTTTGCTAGGAAATTAATGGTCACGCATACTTTACCTAATTGCAGTCTACCAGTCTTTGTATCTCATATCGGCTTCCATATATGTCTTTCGCATCGCCTCTGTAGGTGGGCGAGCGACGTTAAGTCCGATAATGGTTCTACGGAGCCCAGAAGTAATTACAGTGCTGCTTACCGGCAAGTCTCTGCGAGATGGCCGTTTTCGGAACTCTGCCGCCAGGTGGCTTAGCTGAGAAAGCCAGTAGTCCAACAAAAAGCAAACATGATGTGCCACCACATACGGCAGCAGCAGGCGCCTTAGCGTGTGACACGCGACGTGACGCCCTATTTTGACCGCCACTTGGTGAGTGGCATATCCCGAATGCTTGTCACCTCATTCCATCGACGTCTTGCACTCGTGAAAATATGATACACATTTCGACCTCATCTACCTATGTGCAGATGCTCGAATACTCCTTAAGTTGTAATACATATTCTTCTTTTAAAATACCTAGATCTGTTCTATCTTTATTTTTACGAATTTAACTACTTATTCTTACAAGCAGTAAGCAATGCCAACGCCACTAGGGGAGCCCCTCCCACCTGGTGACGCCCATGTAAGTTGAAGAATTTCCGGGTATTAATTGTCACATCGTTTCAGATCTCCAGGTCTGATCGCATAGCACTAGGCTGTCAGTGTCTCCATGCCCACGTGGCGTGATACCGAAGGGTGGGCAAAGCGCGATCCAGCCGTTTTATCGCAACTGAAGTCCGGCTACCCTAGGTTCTACATGCCCCATATCGTCCGCCAACTCGCAAGATATCTGCTAGCGTGGAGGGAGACCCAGCTGTCGGAGAAAGTCACCGAAGCTTCGTCTGTAGACTTGTTCCCGAGCAGACACATGGCTTTGGCCTGCCGTGGGTTTCTGCTCAGTGATCCGGCCAAAGTCGAGGTACAAACCGTCGAGGTTCTGGAGATTGATTTCGATGGTAGTATCTGTGTGGTTAAGGACAACTCATCAGGGCAACTGATTGACGGGTCTCGGATGGAGGGTGAACACGCCAAAGGTCTGAATGAGAAGTCCACAAACCGCCTGGCTCGCTACGTCTATGCCGTCATCTATCCCGATACAATGGCCGCACAAGCGAAATCGTTCTGGCAACATACCGGCTTCGGTATATCGACTCGACTCGCGGATTTCTGGCTCCAGCATGCCCCCTTTTTTCAACATGTACCCGCAGAGATGAAGGTTCAAGAGCCCGGGCAATTCCTTCCGAAGACTGGGCCGGATACTTCCATGGCCATCTCGTCGGCCATTGCAAGTTCGTATGGGCATGATGTGGGTACGGAGAATGTGCGCCTCTTCCATACAGGAATGTCGGCAATCACTCATACAGCGATGGCCTTGAAGAAAGCCAGGAGTGACCGGGACCAAGTGTTTCGCGTTGGGGTATTCGGGTTCGTCTTGACAGCACACTTCTACCCCTGAGAGCTCGTAGCTATCCACTCATGACTGAGAACTGACTTTCTAGCCCGCAGTTTTCTGTATGTTGATACCTTCAAAGTGATGAGCAAAGTGCTGGGGCTTGAGTTCGTACTCTATGGCAACGCGTCCCCCGAAGACATGGACAGGCTGGATGCTGATCTCGCATCTGGTCTACACCTCAGCGCCTTGTTCACCGAGTTCCCGGGCAACCCGCTGCTAGGGTCTCTGGATATAAAGAGGCTACGCAAGCTCTCCCTCCAGCACGACTTTGCGCTAGTAGTGGACGACACGGTTGGCACCTCGGTGAATCTCGACCTATTGCCGTACTGCGACGTAATCTGTACCAGCCTGACAAAGATGTTCAGTGGCGGTTGCAACGTCATGGGCGGCAGCGTCGTCCTGAACCCGCATGCCGTGTACCATGCTGTTTTCAACCAGGCGTTCTGCCACATATACCAAGACGTATACTTCGTTTTAGACTTAGCCACAATGCTCACCAATAGCCTTGACTTCGAGCATCGCATCCGGAAGGCCAGCCGCACCGCCGAGATCATCGCAGAACAACTGCGGGCCAGTTCAGCGGTTGACCAGGTATACTATCCCAAAGGTAGCTCAACGCAGCACCTTTACGACATGGTAGCCAAGCCATCCAAAAATGACAGAGTCGGGAAAGTCACAGAGACGAGGCCAAGCTACGGATTCCTCCTGTCCATCGCCTTTGTGACACCGGCGGCGGCTATTTCGTTCCACGATGCGCTCGACGTGGCGAAGGGACCAAGTTTGGGCACCAACTTCACTTTGATGTGTGCGTACACGCTGCTGGCTCACTATGCGGAGCTCGGCGTCGTGGCTGAGTACGGACTCTCGGAACACCTGGTCCGGATCAGCGTGGGATTGGAAGACGCGGACTATCTCGTTGGACTGGTAGCTACAGCTCTCGCTGCAGCCGAAGAAGGGGTTTGAGGAGACGATCCAGAATACAGAATTGCGTTTACCCCATGATCGTGTTTGAAGGACTGTGGCAAATAAAGGGTTTCGCCATTGAGGAATGCCTCGAACTCATCTTGATGACATGACATTACTCATTGATGCGTCAATGCGATATACCTTGATTTTGCATATGCATATACCGGGGCACACCCCACTCGAAAGGTACCTTGACTCAGGCAGCTCCAGTCCGTACTTCAGGTACTTCAGGTACTTTGAGGATTTGTAGCTCCCGCGTTAGGGACTCAGGATCTCGGGAGGAACTGCCCCTCCATTTGTTTAATCCCCTCCAAAATCCCAAGTGACTTTTCGAGAGTGGCTACAACTTCATTTGCGACCACCAGCACTATTACGAGACGAACCTGAGATCAACTTAATTGCCGATTGTATTATATTCAACACACTCGACACTCAAACGAGAAAATCCCGCCACGAGCGCCGCTTCCCCAAGCCATGGCGGAAGAATCCAAACTGGTCCCCACCGCCGACGAGGAGATGAAGGGCAAGGGCAAGGCACCCGCCACGGTCGAATCCGACGACGAAGATGTAGAAGAGATCAACCCCACCTCGTCAGCGACGGCAGGTGAAGGCGCCAGCAAGAAAAAGAAGAAGTCCAAGAAGACGAAGCTCAAGGAGGCCCTGACCGGCAAGTCCTCCACCACGACCGAGCAAGACGCCGACGCCAAGCTGCAGAAGGCCCTCGGCGGCCTCAACCCGGACCAGATCGCCCAGCTCATGGAGCTGAACCCGGCCCTGGCGGCCGAGATGGGCGAAGGTGCTAAGGGCCCGGCTCAGCTGACCGACGCCCTCAAGCGCCTGCAACTGTCCGACGTCATGACGGGCCTGGCCGCGAGCGGCAAGAACGCCAAGGACATGGGTGCCTACAAGTTCTGGTCCACCCAGCCCGTGCCCAAGTTCGGCGAGAACACGACCGACAAGGCTCGCATCGAGGAGGGGCCCATCAAGGCCGACCAGACGGTCGACAAGGTCTCTCAGGAACCCCCGCCGCTGGTCGCCGGCTTCGAGTGGTGCACCGTCGACCTCGAGAGCGCCGACGAGCTCAAGGAAGTCCAGGAGCTGCTGTACGGCCACTACGTTGAGGATGACGAGGCCATGTTCCGCTTCAACTACTCCATCAGCATTCTCAAGTGGGCCATGATGCCGCCCGGCTGGAAGAAGGACTGGCACGTCGGCGTCCGCGCCACCCAGTCCCGCAAGCTCGTCGGCTTCATCTCGGCCATCCCGCTGAGCCTGCGAATCCACGACAAAGTCATTAGCGCCTCAGAGGTCAACTTCCTCTGCATCCATAAGAAGCTGCGCTCCAAGCGCCTCGCCCCCGTCCTCATCAAGGAGGTCACGCGCCGCTGCAACCTCGCGGGCGTCTGGCAGGCCATCTACACGGGCGGCATCGTCCTGCCCACCCCCGTCAGCACCTGCCGCTACTACCACCGCGCCGTCGACTGGCAGAAGCTGTGGGAGGTCGGCTTCAGCCCCCTACCCGCCGGCAGCAAGCCCCAGTACCAGGTCCGCAAGTACGCCCTGCCCGAGAAGACGGCCGTCAAGGGCCTGCGCGAGATGCAAGAAAAGGACATCGACGCCGTCCAAAGCCTGCTGACGCGCTACCTCGAGCGCTACGAGCTGGTCGCCGAGTTCACCAAGGAGGACATCACGCATTGGTTGTTGCACGCTAAAAAGGTGGACCAGCTGGACGAGCAGGTCGTCTGGTCGTACGTGGTCGAGGACGAGCACAAGAACATCACCGACTTCATCTCCTTCTACTGCCTCGACTCCTCCGTCATCAGCAGCGAGACCAAGCACAAGAACGTGCGCGCCGCCTACCTCTTCTACTACGCCACCGAGGCCGGCCTGACCACCACTTCGTCCGAGGAGGAAAAGAAGGACAAGAAGGAGGAAAAGGCAGACCGCGAAGTGCTCAAGAAGCGCCTTAACGAGCTCATGGGCGACGCCCTGATCCTCTCGCGCCGCTACAAATTCGATGTCTTCAACGCCCTGTCGCTCATGGATAACGGCCTCTTCCTCGAGGAGCAGAAGTTCGGCCCTGGCGACGGCCAGCTGCACTACTACCTCTTCAACTACCGCGCAAACGCCATTGCCGGCGGCGTCGACAAGCGGAACCGCCTCGACGACAATCTGAGCGGTATTGGCTTCACCATGCTCTAAGTCTAAGCTCAGCCTGGCCCGGACGGTTGGGGCAATGTGAAAGACAAGCAAGGATAGGATTGGGAAGGGAAAAGAACATATTCTGCATGGTGGCGGGCGGGCGGATCTTTGTTTTCTTATAGGGAGGGTTGTTGCATCGAGCCTAGCATTCTTCTGGTAATTTAAGCTAATAGAGAAGATCTATTGAATATCAAACGACCTTCCAGTTAGATGAAAACCATCCCTTGCCCTTCGGCGGGGACTATGAGATCTACTCCTTCATGTTTCAATAACCTCTACGACCAACGATGGCGAAAGCGCTGCTCTTGATATAGTACTTCCGATGCAGTATTGACAGTTCTGCCTATTCAACCGTTCATTATAGAGCTGAATATCCTGGTTGAATGATACTATGCCAATGATTGATAGGCCTGTTTGATCAACCAACCATCAAACCATCCGACATTCCTTTCCACCCACCTGCAAAGGACGCAATCCCTCTGGCAAAGGACTCTTCCGCCAGAACAAGCAAGGCCTTTGCATACGATGCCACTTACGAGGACTATGCTAGGCGAACTGCAATGTCCCTGGTCAGTATGCCATGGCCTAATCTGACGGAAACAACACACACTTCCACCATCAAAGGTAGTACCTTGATCGGAAACTCCCGTTCGTTATATCCTTATTCTGATGAGATCACTTCAACCGTATTCAATGCAACCGAGAGATACGGCTGACCCAAGGCGTGCCCATTTCATGTCCAAGAAGCGCGAGAGCAGCACGAAAGATACTAAGGCGACATACGCTATATTGGTTGGTTGGTATAGAACTATGTAGTAGAGGACAGACAAACCCCGGAATGACGAACAAACATGAATCTCGCTAATGCGCCCACCTGGTTGTGGCCCTCCGACGGGCCGCTTTGAGAACGCCATGAGGTCCTGGTCCGCTGTTTTGTATTGAATATTGCTTCGCTTCGTCACGTACACCATCGTAGAACATTGTGGTATATACGTTCTCCCGACTCTCCTCTCTCTTACTCCATCTCGCTCGCTCGCAGCTGCTGCTTCTAGCTCACACTGGCGATGAAGCTCTGGTACTGCTCCTCCTCCCCCATCACCTTTCCGGCAGATTGCCGCGGTGGCATCTTGGTGCCCTTGGTAGCCCACAGTACTTCTGTCTGGGCTTGATGTGGCTGTTGTTGTACATGACGAACCTGCTGATCAGGCTTGGGTGTATCGGCCCTATCGTCGGCTTGGTCCTCCTTATCGTGCCTGGGCAAACGCATGGCTAGCAGGATGTATTCCGCTCTGGTCATATTGCTCATGATATCGTCCATGTAGCGCTTGACCTCGTCTTGGGGCGCAACGACTCTGGCCAGATTCTCCAGGTGCTTCCCGGAGTTCGCTTGCAGGCGAATCGTGATGGGTTGGTAGTAATCGAGGGCAGGGTCTCCCCCGTATTCCGATTTGCTGCCCTTGCGCACCAAGAGAAAGGACGCGAGCAGCTGGGAGCCGCCAGCCTGATATTCCAGGATGCTGAATTTCGGGAACAGGTATCGATCGCCTGTCCCACCAGCAAATTCGAATACAATGCCTGATATGTCGGGCTTAAGATTCGGCGGGGGCCCCTTGGAGCGCAATGCCTGTTGCGAGTTGCCGGTGGGCGTCTGCGGCATCGAGGCAACCGACCCCTTCCGTCCCGGGGCGCTGCTTGGCGCCGATTCTGCTGTCTGTGGCCTCGCGGTATTGGCGCTCGAAGGCGACTGCGCAGGCAGCGCGACTTGTGGTTTCGGCGTGTCTTTTGGCACAAGGTCCTTTAACTTGTCCAGCACCGCCTTCAAATCCGTTGTGTCGCTGAACTTGGTCTTCTTCTCCGCCACTCTCTTGACCATGGCCTTTGTCGGCGCATCGTCCAATGCCTTCCTCACTAGCAGAATTACTAGAGGGTCGCTGCCCACGGGTGGTATGAGATCGGCCCCTTTTTGGTTTGCATTGGATGAAAGAACGATGTCCAGGATGGCGTTCACCTCGTCGGCGAAATATTGGACAGTACGGCCATCGACGATTAATCGATCGGCCGACGGACCCTGCTGGCCTCCCCGTTTTTTATAGTCAGCAGTTATCTGATCAATAATCCTTTGAAAATGCGCGAGCTCGTGGGCGGCAGCATCTCCTACGGCAACTCTCTTCATGAGGTCTCGAAGATGAGGATCTTCCGAGGCCTTCTCGGCCAGCGTGACAATGATAGGATCGGCGCCACCGGGAGCCGGAGTTGCGGGCTTCGCGCCAGGTGTGGGAGGCTTTGCGGGCGGGGCACCTGTTGGTGGCCGAGCACCCGAGGGGCCCGCGGTAGCTGCGCCTGGAGCGGCGATGGGCGAGTGGAGAGGTCTTGGATGAGACAACCCTGGCTGGCCTGATGCATGTGCGGGAGAACGTAATGGCTGGTTTAAGTTTGGTGCTGCCACCGAGGGAGATCGTAGAGGCGGCTGGCCCATGGCAGTGGATGGCGCGGGTGGCGGGGGCGCCGCGCCTGGAGCTGCGAGTACTGACTCTAACCCGCGCGGCGAGGCCGGCGGAGGAGCACCGGCAAGATAGGGATTCATTGCCACGCCCGAAGCAGGAGGAGCAGGACGCGGCGCATTTGCATTGGGCAGCGGCGCTGGAGACGGTGTAGGTGGCCGCACTTGGGCGTTCGGTCGCGCTGGAGAGGGTTGAGCCAGAGCTTGTCCGTTGACGGCCGCAGCTTGCGTGGAGGGTTTTGCAAGGCCTTGCGAAGGCGAGGCAGGGACGGCTGCGGGAGTCGTTGGAGTGGCGGGTGCGGCAGGTTTCGGTGGTGGTGGCATCACTCCGTTCGGAGGCCCGTACTGCATTATCGGACGGAATGTTGAGTTCGTCGTGGGTGCCGCAGGGGGCTTCGGATCTTTGATGGCGAACATGGTAGCCTCAATGAGGTGCGGCTCTACCGTGATGGTGACGGTACCGATCTTGGTCATGCTGTCCTTTGCCGGGTTGTTTGGCTCTTCTTTTACAACGCCTTTCCTCTTGACGGGTTTCGTCCAGTACTTCTCGAATATACCCTCATGAATCCATTTCTGCCGTGATCGGGTAAGCGACTCGGCGAGAACACCACTGCAGGAAGAGGATGTTGTTAGCTTATGCAGATGGAATGTCGCAAAACGCGCGCATCTGGCTCTTACCTTTCTTGGACTGATTGATATGTCTTGTTGGACAAATCGTCTGCCTGCGCCTTCTCGACCGTGGGCAACGGGTTGCCCGGCTGAAGCGACTTGGGCAACGGGGGCTCCTCAACAACGGGTTCGGGTACAGGCGTGGGAGGAGCTGGTGTAGGCGTGGCCGACTTTTCGGGAGGAGTTGCTGTTCGTTTCTTCGCGACCTGCTCGACGCGAGCAGCAGCCCTCGGGGGCAGTTTCCGTTTTCTCTCCATTCCGACTGCTGAACAAATTGATGGGGTGCAATTTCACTTGCGAGAAGCGAGCCACGAGAATAGCATGAGGGCAACAAAAAACAAACAACGGCAGCCCGCAACCGGGGATATTCAGAGCCTGGTGTTGGGCGTGGATCCGTGGCCCTCGCGGGTATTTGAGTTGTTCTCAACCTTGGGAATTAAAGGTGAACATGACACGGGGGTTTCTGTCACGCGGATTCGCAGTCGAATTCGAAGTACATGATAATCGATAACAGACGCGATATGGGTGGGTTTGATGGGAAAAAACCTAGATCAATGCTCGGCTCAAGAAAAGAGAAAAGGCAGAGACAAGAAGGCAGGCGTGAGGAAAGAGAGAGCAGCGATAATTGGCTTATGAGACAACGGGCTGACTGGAGGGAGGGAGGAGGCTCAAAAAGTCAGGGTACGGTACATGTACTTTGCCATGGATTCTACCTAACCTAGGCAGGTAACCTACCTACCTAGGGTGTAATTCCTCCGGGGTTCTTCTGGGAGATTGGAGATGGTAGATGACCAGAAACAGACATGCAAGTGTGTATGTAATTCAGAATCTGGTATCCGTATTTCTCATCATACAGCAGAAGCAGAAGATCAAACCCAAGCGACCGACGTCCATGAACAAGATACGAGACTTCGAAGACTAGACGATACGAGACAAGGAGACAGAGAGAGAGAGAGAGAGTGTGTGTGTGCGCACTGATGAGAGGCGAGCAGCAGCAGCAAGGCATGGAGGCATGTAGGTAGACCTGACCTGCTTGGTCTTCCTAATGTTGTGTGTGGCAGGCGCGCCCGATTGAGCAGCAGCAGCAGCAGCAGCAGCAGCAGCAGCAGCAGCAGAAACAGCAGAAACAGCAGCAGAAGCAGCAACAGAAGTGGCAGCGCCATGGAAATCAACGTCCACAGAGCCTTTGATTCGTGGGTGCAAATGCTAAAGAGCGGGTCAGCTGAGCTCTTGGAATTATGATTGGTCTTGGTCGCTTTTGCCTCAAAGCCCACCCTCTTCTGACCCTCCACACACCACGGGCCAGAAGCAGGTAAGGGTAGTGGGTAGGCTAGGCACGGCTAGGCTAGGCCAGTGTCTGCCAGTGTCTGCCAGTCCAAAGGCGGCAACAACAAGCGCGACCGACCACCAAGGTCCGACATGACCCAACATTCCTCGCCTTTTTGGCCATCAATCCGGGACAACAAGCAAGACAAGATATTTCCAATAGTCATCCTAGAGGCGTATACTTACATACTTACATACTTACATGTATTTAATACGCGGGCATTCAGGGATTCAATGTTGGACTGTATGGTACCGGATGCATGTCCAATAGCAGCCTTGTGACCAGCTGATTGGTGGATGGATGGATGATGGATGATGGATGGGTGCATGTGCATGCAGTAGCTCTCCAGACCCGAGAGCTGCTCGTACCTAGCTAGGTATATTCATACATGTCATATACTTGTTCTTGTTCTCAACTTTTCCCATTCGATACATGTATTATTACGTCCATGGACTAATCCCTGGGAAACATAGAAGTATCACGGTTTGAATAGGAAGTTCAGTATGTACATACAATTGATGTATGTAGGTAATCAGGGCTGCTTCTGCTCTGTTAGTCAGGCACAGTCTTATGGTGATGTCGAGATAAGCACGCTTGATTCTGGCCTAGCTCCACACCTCCCAGTCTCACTCCCACTAAGGCCCAGTAGCTGCCAACCCAGCCAACCCAGCCACAGGCTCACGACGACTTGGCCTCATTTGAGCATGTCATCAGCTAACAAACATGTTCGCATCTCACCAGCTACAGCCAATGAAGCAATAAATCCTACCACCTGTCTGTCTCTTATAACATGATGTTCTGATAATCCCAGCTCCATCTCTCATTTCAATCCTTTCGTGCTTGTGCGACGTTGTTTTGGCCTTCACTGCTTATCAATCCATCAGTTGTCAGCTATCAGCGTCATGGCTCCTCGCTGGTCCATCCCATTGGTGGCTGGCCTGGCCGCCCCTTTCGGCTTATACATCTCCTTCATTCTGCTGGGCTCGATACCGCTATTCCAAAGACAGTACGTCTGTCTATCGAGAACCTCAACTCGAGACGCATGTCCATTGACTGAGCGAGAGATACTGACATTTCTACTGTTAGCTTCTTATACGCGCACAAGATCAATACCCTCTTTTGGCATGACCTCAATAAGCCAGAATACTGGGGATTCGCAAGTCAGTCGCATGCTCACTTCTCTCCCCTTACCATTTGCACCAGTTGCTAAGATGCCACTGCCCTCACAGGAAACCAAGTCACTCCCTTCTCCATCCAGACTTCGGATGGCGAGTCTCTTTACGCATGGCACATCTTGCCTCTGCAGGCCTATCTGAGAAATGAGGACAAACTGCAAGCTCAGCCAACTGGGTTTGCCCAGGATGTTACGGCTACCGAGTCCTTCCGGATGCTCCGCGAAGACCCTGACGCTCGGCTCGTAGTATACTGTAAGCATCACGACCTACCTTCAAGAACCCTTCGCATATCAGTCTTCCTTGCTAATCTTGCCACAGTTCATGGGGTACGTCCACGTTCCGTGATGAGAAATACCATCTAAACTAACCATTTTCGTTGCTGTAGAATGCCGGACATGTTGCGCAGGCCATCAGACCCGACAGCTATCACACCTTGACAGACAATTCCAACAACCATGTCCTCGCCATAGACTACCGTGGTTTCGGCAAGTCCACCGGAATCCCCTCCGAGTCCGGTCTTATCAACGACGGTGCCGCGGCCGTAGACTGGGCCATGAAAGTGGCCAAGGTGCCCTCCAGCCAAATCGTCATCATCGGCCAGAGTCTCGGCACCGCCGTTACGAGTGGCGTGGCCGAGCATTTCGCCATGCAAGGCGTGGAGTTCGCGGGAGTCATCATGGTCGCCAGCTTCTCGAACCTTCCCACGCTTCTGAGCCGCTACTCGGCCGCCGGCATCATCCCGGTCCTGTCGCCCGTGCGCTCGATCCCGCCCCTGATGCGCTTCTTCCAGGGCTTCGTCGTCGACAAGTGGCAGTCGGACGAGCGGCTCGCCACCCTCGTGGGCTTGACGCGCAACCGCCTGCGCCTCACCCTGATCCACGCCAAGAACGACGTCGAGATCCCGTGCAGCGAGGACGACGCCCTCTTCCGTTCCGCGGCAGGCCCGGTCCTTGGTACGGACCTGGATGACGAGGACTTTGCCAAGTGGAAGGAAGAGAGGACGGTCCTCCGGGACGACGGAACCTTTGTCGCGACCGTCAAGTCAAGCCAGCCCGACATTGTCATAAGAGAAGAGGTGGTCCCATACGGAGGTAAGTTTGATAACTGCTATACCCCCCCTCGGCATTCATGCTAATCATACCAGGCCACAATGATGTGATGATGTCTTCCCCAGTCTTACTTGCGGTCATGCGGTCTTTTGGTCTCGAGTCGACGAAGGCGCCGTGAAATCATGGACCAAGTTGAGATGTCACCTGGCCATCTGTGCTCATTGCCCACTCTAGTCGCATCATGATTGCTTAGGCACTGTTGTATACTATACCTGTAGATTACTGTTAAGAACATGTAAATATGGCAACCACTGTGTACCGATCTCGGAAGACGCGAGGCACTCCCACAAGCTACAACAACGGCTATCGGGGGACGGCGCAAAGGCTATCGGGACGGCTCCTCGGCGATAGTGGGGTATTATCACCTGTGGTGGTACGCTTGCGCAGCATGCATGTCGCATCCCGAGCTACTCCAACAAGTTCCCCAAGGGATATTGTAGTCAAGGAGTGCTATCACCTGATCATGAAGTTATGCGAGCCCTCTTTCCATCTCCAACCGAATACAAACATTGATCCTACACAACACATGCGAAGCAACCTCGAGGCTGTAATTCAATGCAGTGGTTCTCTAACCTCAACCGCAGTGCAGGATGATAGCACCGGAGAGCAGGATGATGATGATGATGATGCGAGGCGCCTCCGAGAATGACATAATCTCAATAGCTGGGATCTGGGGCCAATCAGGCAGCTCGCCCATCACGCAATACCCCTCCACGTTCCTAAAGCGGCCATATTGAGGGGTCGCGGGGCAGCTCGACGAACGCCATCCATGGCCCCGTTGACCAATTCACGCGTGCGCTGAGTGATGGCGACATCGATAAAACCACCACCCAATACTCTTCTGGACACTTCTGCGGGGGTCCAATATTTGCATCCCGTCTAGCTCCTGGGCGGGAGCGTACCACGGAAAGTAACACGCCCAATGATGTTCTGTGAGACGGCGCGCGCGTGGGTTGAGGGGAGCGATTCAGGCATGGCGAGCGATTGCTAAGCCCGTCTCTTCGTCTCTTCGTCCCTTCTCTGGCGTGCTCTCTTCCTAGGTAGGAATTCCCTCGGCGTTGGAATAAATAGTTTACCTGTAGCCCTCCTCCGGTCTATCTGAACTTACATCTTCTGTTTCATCATCCAGCTTCTTTCTGCCTTTCAGTCTTACATCTTCCTTTCCGCCTGTGATACCCCATTCCATTACAAAGCCGCAAAGCACAAACGCATCATACACAATGGCTGAAGAGCGTGCTACCCCGTAAGTTTCCTTGATAACGTCCTGCCTGCCCTTTACCCAACTGGCGAACCGCCGTTCGTTTTCGAATGACCTCAATGCTGACATTGCGTTCTTCTCAACAGCCTTCGCCTGGGCTCTGCCGCCCCCAACTTCAAGGCCGAGACGACCACGGGCCCGATCGACTTCCACGAGTTCATCGGCGACAAATGGGTCGTCCTGTTCTCGCACCCCGAGGACTTCACCCCCGTCTGCACGACCGAGCTCGGCGCCTTTGCCAAGCTCGAGCCCGAGTTCACCAAGCGCGGCGTCAAGCTAATCGGCCTGTCGGCCAACACGGTCGGCAGCCACGGCGACTGGATCAAGGACATTGACGAGGTCACCGGCTCCAAGGTGTCCTTCCCCATCATTGCCGACAAGGAGCGCAAGGTCGCCTACCTCTACGACATGTAAGTCAATGCCAAAGCATTCCATCCATACTCGACTGGAGTCAATCAATTGGTGGTAGCCGATTACTGACCTGCGACCATTCACAGGCTCGACTACCAAGATACTACCAACGTCGACGAGAAGGGCATTGCCTTCACCATCCGGTCCGTCTTCATCATCGACCCCAAGAAGACGATCCGGCTCATCCTGTCGTACCCGGCGTCGACGGGCCGCAACACGGCCGAGGTGCTGCGCGTCGTCGACTCGCTGCAGACGGGCGACAAGCACAAGATCACCACACCCATCAACTGGGTGCCCGGCGACGATGTGATTGTCCACCCCGCCGTCAAGAACGAGGAGGCCAAGGAGCTCTTCCCCGACTTCCGCATCGTCAAGCCCTACCTGCGCTTCACCCCGCTGCCCAAGGACAAGACCTCGGCCTCTTAGATATCATTAGAGGAAAGAGAAGTCCTAAGGATAGATGATGACGATAACATGAACGAGGTGGCTGAAAAGTTGGTAATTGCATTCCGCCCACCCAAGACTGGAACGTGGAACGGAGATTGTCGAGGTCGATCCCATAAACAAGATGGCGAAACAGGCCGCGGAGATCAAACACTCACATCATAGCTTGGGGGGGCTTACAGTAAAGCTTCCCCCCTTGCCCGTTCAATATACCCACCCCAGCTTAGTCAATAATAAAAAACCATAAGAATCAAGAACAAACCGAGGCAAATATTTTCAGACTCTGTATAGATCCATAGGGTGGGTGTGTTTTATACCGTAGTAAAATGGCCCTCATCTGTCACACACACACACACACACACACACACACACAACACCAACAACCACACCGACTACGACGGGCGACGACGACAACCCAGGGCATGAAACACACAAGTTGTTGGTGTCCCCTCCAAGGCTGGCAGGGCAGAGTGGAAGGGCGGGCGACCCGGTTGTGCCGCGGCGTTGCAGTCGTAGTAGATCATACTCGCTTGTCGCGCGTCAAATCGATGTCGCGGAATGATGCCATTTGCCAGGAGGGGGTGGATCTTTGGTCCGTTGGCACGGCATGAAACATCCCCATCCTCTTCAAATTAGCCCACTGATAATCGCAGATAATAAGTCGGAGGAAAAATCCATATCACAGTGATTGACATGAGCACACCGAGATTGTACAGGGTAGATACTCTCGGTGTAGCAATGCAACGCACGATAGAACGGGCTGGTTCATTGCGAGATCTATATTCGGACTCTCTTATATGCAACGATATCGGTTCTCTGTAAATCCGTCATGCCATCACGGTCCCCCTTGATACACACTAGTATGCAGGTATGCAACGGTTGTCACGATAGTGAGCCTTCTTCTTGAAAATTAGCAAGCGAGGAGAAGAGCCGACAGGGACAAGGCATCATGCACCCAGGACAGAAACGGGCATAGGGCACTTTCGCGGAAGTTTGTGGTGATGGAGATTGTGGGGAGCAGGCAGTATGGCAGGGGGTTCGATACATTTTTGCAGTGGGCTTCCTTCCTTCCATTCGTCTGAAGTTTTGCCTAGCTTCGAGTCTGAGGTCCCTCCCTCCCAGAGCTCCGTTCTTTGAAGCCGAGGCCGACGACACCATAGTACTATTCAATCAGCAGCACCGATAGGTTCGTCCAAACCGTCTGATTTCGAGCTTCGAGACATGATCATCTGAAGTTGCAGCCTCACTCATGGAAACAACTTGCTTTCGTATTGTTTCCTAGTTCGAATACGTATCGCACAAACGAAAACGGGACACCCGGATGGTCAAAGTCGCATCGTGAGTTTCCTTCCAGAAGGGCGATCGATGGAGGTGTGCCATTGCATTTTACCAATTGCGCGAAAACGGGCCGAATTTCTAGAACATTGCCTAAACGGTGCATAGCGCCCCGGGGGTCTGACGAGGTGACAAATAGGAGCGGCTTTGGGTCGGACCACTTCCCAAGTTCCCACGATGCGGTCACGAGTCACAACCCTGGGTGGGTTGTGTCCAATAGTATCGTACCGTGCCGCGCTGAGCTGCATGCTATGTACATGCGTACATGCGGTGAAGAGAAACATGAAGAGAGAGAGAGAGAGAGAGATAGCCATGTGTTTGGTATGCTGCCATCTCCATTTCCTTCATTACGACATCTTGGCTACATGGCAGGTACATGAGCTCTATTCTACATATTAAAGTCGGGATGTGAACGAGTGTGCCTCAATGATGTATGTATTTATTTATCACACCACCTTCTACGTAAATACTCTCCAAGTGAAATTCTACGCGAGGTTTCCGTCTGTCTGGATGCGGGTAAATGATTCCGGCTGATGTTGGGGGCGTTTGCGTTTGGGGGCTTCAATTGATGTCTTGAAGGTCATGTCATGTCATGGAAACTGGAACTGGGTTACCTATCTGCCGTTACTCTCTCGAGTGCAACAAAATCGAAGGATTGCACGACACGTTGTAACCAGAACGGGAGGACCCGTCCGAACTACGACACGGTGGTCAGCACGCGGTCACTGATTGTGTTTTATACATGCTCCGTACATGAGGGTAAACACACTACCATTTTTTCTTCATGTGAACGAAACAAGGAAAAGCAGCAAGGACGACCACTTTTCGTAGCAGGGGATGCATGCGTGACAGTGACAGTACATGAGTGATTTAGTCGGGTACCTTGCATCGATGGACCAGAGAGAGGACCGACCTGGACCGACCGAGAGGACCAGCTGTGAGGAAGCACCGGATGGTACCAGGCTCGCCTCGTTCAACATGGGTGTTCGGTGGCTGGTCTACCAGGCAGCAGGGGGGGTTTTGTGAGTGCCCCTGCCAAGGCTCACAAACGGTACTCGTCACAATTCCTACCAGGCTCACTCACCGTTGAGTGGCCGTTTTGTGAGAACAGTTGGGGGGCCGGCGTTGATTTATTACTGGCCGGCGCCCTGGGCGGCTGGCCCGGAGTCGAGTCAATGGAGTCGTATCACGGTCACGGTGCATGCTCGTCGGGACAGACAATTCGGAGGGATACTTCCAAAAGCGTTAGGTGAGACAAGAGGGCTTGAGTGTACTCCGTATGTCTATCACAGAGTGGATGCAAGCCTCAAGAATCTTGTACACTACTAGTAGTACGCAGAGCAGTGTAGGCAGCGCAGGATGTTGTATATATCGCAAAGCTTCATTTCATTCCGTCTTGGTCGAGGCCAGAAGAGAGTACCCAAAAGTCATGGCATAGACTCTAATGAATGCAATGCTGAGTGCGTCGAACTTGACTTGGCTGTGATATTTATTATCCATCATTTTCTCGTCGACCGAAACACGATGGCTGATGATGATGACGACGGACGAAGGGTCCCAGCCACCACCCCCTCCAAAACGGGACCTCATCTGCAGTCATTGATTGGAACGGGGGGGGGGGGGGGGGGAGGGGGTACCTGCAACTGAGGTGCTTTTTTCATCTTTCCTTCTTCCTTTTTCGAGCGGCCGTTCGTTCAATTGCAGCAGTCCAGCACTGCAACTGCAGCACCTGGCACCCTCATTCGGCGCTCCATACCCGAACCCACCACCCACCAACTCGAATTGGGACCTACAGTAGGGACCTGGCCTGCTTGGAGCTGCCTGTAGCTGACTGATTGCTTGCCTGCCTGACTGCCTGCCCGTAGCAGCCCGCCTTCCTCAAACAGACACAGATTCGCGCCCATGTCAATTAATGATTGATTGTCAGCCTTTTTTTCTGTTTTCTCCCCCCCCCCCCCCCCCCCTTTTTCCCCACCAAAAGCCGTCCGCGCGCGAACATTCGACCTTTCCTTTGGGCATTTTGCCCGCATCTCCAAATCAGTCAATCAATTACCACCCCATCCAGCCCGGCAGAGCGGACAGAACAAGCTGCGGTGCCAAAGAAAAACCCGAGACATCAAGTCAACACGGTCAAGTCAATTTGGAAGCTAATCTCAAAGTAGCCGAGCCGTCGGACTGCTGTCAAGTGTGACTGCTGTCAATCTGTCACAACGGCTGACAAAGACGAGCGACAACGAAAAGCAGAAGCAGCCAGCTAACCAGCGACTCCGAGCGCCAGGCGCCCCCCCAAAACCCACCCTGCCACATCTGCGCACCTGCCCTTCTACCCTTGGCGCATCCCGTGGACCCGCGTGTGTGTGTGTGTATGTGTGTGTCTGGTGTGTGCCTGTTCCAACAACCAACCAACCAACCCAACCCGTAGCTCGCAATACTCGCAAATCCTCGCACTCGGTGCTTCGACCGCCTGTGTTGTACCTGCTTCCACCTGCTTCGGCCTGTATGTACTGCACTCCAACCGCACTTGTCTGCTTGTGTCTGCAACCGACTACTAAGCTGAAAGTGCGCATACGACGGGGCGTCTGTGCCACCACCCATTCGACATCCTTCTACGCAAACTATCCCTGATCCTGATCCCCTCTTTCTACTTACAAATTAACCTACTACCTACTTCGTATACGCGGCACGCCTTAGGTAGTCAAACTACAAGACTTGCCTGGTACAATCGAACCGAACCCTTCAATAGCTTGCGGGCTTGGACCAGCACCCTGGGACGGGGTTAAAATAAAAATACAACAGCCCCAAGAAAAAGAGCATCTCAGCCTAGCCCGGAACGAACAAGGCCTCGCAGGGGAGGGCCTTGAGACGATCCGCGGAGGACTACCGGACGAGGTACCATCCTACCTCTTCCCACGAACTTCCTGGCAATTAAAATTACAACGTCGTTCTCCCCCCATCCATCCATCCCCATCCGCTGCAAGCAAGGTACGTCCAAATCCACATGTACGTATGTACATACATTACCAGCCCAGCAGCCCAGCAGCACCGACTGTCTGGGAGCGGAGCGGCACTTTCAAAGACCTTCTTGACCTCCTACCGCCCACCGCCCCGTTCGCGCCCTCACGTTTCGCTTCATCCTCGTCGTCTCTGTCCCTCACCGATACCCATAAACTTCCTAACTGGCCAGCCCACCCTGTCTTGTCTCCATCCACGACGCACTTCCGTACATACGCTCACTACCCATTCCATTGCCTACTGTACATACCTTCCGAGTCCCAAGTAGCTGCTGCTGCTGCTCTTCATCCTACCCTACAAGCCTACTGGTAGCGCGCCCTGTGTCGCATGGCGGGCCATCCATCTTGTGCTGTTTCGTCCCGACGGCTGCTACGTGACGACAGACCCTTTTCCCCGGTCCTAGTCTTCGCTTGACGTAGCACCGACCATTATTCTTTCCTCCTCCTCGCCCTTCTTTTCACTCTTCTCTTTTCCTGCCCATGCCCCGAGTCCCTGACCATAGACCACGCGAGAGTATCGCTTCCCTTTTTGGTCTAAGTCGGAGGGGCTTCCGCTGTTTAGTCGCTCCCGGCCCTGGCCAACCAGCCTATCCACACCCTCTTACTTTCTCCTCCTCCTTCATCTTGCCTTCTTCGCTTTTTGGCGTCTTTCCTCCTTCTCCTCCTCCATTTTTCTGCATTTCGTTTTTGAGAGTGACGGCCCGCTGCGTTGCGGAGGGAGGGAAATCATCATGTCGGGCAAGAAAGGACTAACGTCAGGGTTCGCGTCAGGTGGTGTGGTCGACGACGAAGTTTGTCCCTGGGAATTCGAACCAAGCATCCCCGCTTCCGATTCCGAGTCCAATTCGGCAACAAACCCCAAGCGGCCAGCCGCCCCGACGAGATCGCCATCCGACTTACTTGGAGAGGCCTTTCGAGGAATCCGAAAGAAGTCCAAAGACCCGGCCGTCAAAGACGATTCCAAACTCAACAGGGCACCGTCCCGCCTAGCGCTGAAGGCATTCAACGCCCAGAACACTACTGGACCGCCCTCAGCACCATTACCTCCTCGAAGCGGCACCCCACAACATGCGCGAAACCTAAGCTTGCAGAATAGTCTTGAGAAGCCGCTTCCCGAACCCCCACCAGTTCTCGACACAAACAGCCCCACGACGCCGCTAGCCTCGACGCAGAACCACTCAGCAAGCCTGGACTCGATAGTTGATAGTGACTTCGAAGGCGATATCCAGGTGGTCTTGGGCTCCGACATCGAGAACAGGAGCAGGACTAGCACGATGGATTCCAACACATCCAACCCAATGGGCCAAATGTATGGTGGTGGAATGGACAACAGCGGAAGCCAGAGCCAGAGTCGCGCAGCGAGCGTGTCGAGGAACGAGGACGACGAAGAGAGATTTCGCAAAGACAGCATGGCACAGCGCAGTAACGGGCCCGCATCGGCAGGGCCTTCGCCTCCTGCGGCTGCGTCCAGTCGGACACCGGCGTTGGGTCAGGCCGTAGGAACACCTTCCACTTCCTCCTCGTCCACCCACCTCTCAGGCTTGATGTGCAACGTTCACCGGACTACCGGAAGGGAACCGCACCCGCTTGTCGGAGCTACGACAACCATTCTCGGAGACAAACTGTACGTTTTTGGAGGACGCATACTATCGCGCAGTCGACCGGCTCCTCTTACGGCCGACCTTTTCGAGTTGGATCTCATCCGTCGTCATTGGACCAAGCTCGAGACCAACGGAGATGTGCCGCCGCCGCGTTATTTCCATTCCATGTGCGCCCTGGGAGACACCAAACTAGTCTGCTACGGAGGCATGTCGCCCGTCAACAACCAGCCGGCCGCAACCAACCAAAACCAGGACCAACAACCCGAAGTGACAGTAATGTCAGACATCTACATATACGATGCCCCAACCAAGAAGTGGACATATATCCCCACACAAGAGTCTCCACAAGGCCGGTACGCGCATTGCGCCTGTATCCTGCCGTCTTCGGCCATCTTTTCATCCCACAAGGCGCCTTTATCGGCCTTGCAACATAATCCCTCCACGGGAAACCCCAACGAGGGCAGGATCGGCATCAACATCGACGGAGCAGGTGGTGCCGAGATGATTGTAGTGGGCGGCCAAGATGGGGCCAACCACTACATTGAGCAGATCAGCGTCTTCAACCTACGAAGTCTCAAGTGGACGTCAACGCAACCGCTTGGTAAGTCCTGTGGTGCGTATCGTAGTGTGGTCGCGCCACTCCCACCGTCGGTTACCTCGAGGCTTGGCAAGGCCAGCGCCATTACGCCGCGCCAAGAATCCGGAATCAGCCAGGAGGCCCGCGAGCCCGGATCTTCGATGCTCATTTACTCCAACTACAACTTCCTCGATGTGAAGCTGGAGCTCCAGATCCGCGGTTCCGATGGTTCTCTGGCCGAGAGACCCATGTCTGGGGCATACTCGCCTCCCGGTCTTCGCTTCCCTAACGGAGGAGTCATCGACCACTACTTCGTTGTTAGCGGCACATACCTCACAAGCTCGAAGCAAGAGTATGCTCTTTGGGCACTGGATCTCAAGAACCTGACATGGGCTCGCATCGATGCCGGTGGCAGCATCTTCAGCCAAGGCAGCTGGAACCGAGGTGTTCTATGGAACAGGAGAAACACGTTTGTCATTTTGGGCAACCGGAAGAGGAGCCTGGTGGACGACTACAACCACCGGCGAATAAACTTCTCTAACGTATGCATGGTTGAACTGGAGGCGTTTGGGTTCTACGACAGCCCCCGAAAGGTTTCACCAATGTCGGGTTTCGTCTCGGCCAGCAGCCCTTATATGATGCCAGGACTAAGCCTAGCGCGAAAGGCAGGCTGGACCGCTGGGGGCCGATTCCATTCGCGGGCGGCTGAAGAGCTTGGTGAGAAGGCCCTGGCACTCCGAGAGCTGTCCGACATGGACATCCTTTGCATCGGCGGAGAACGAATCCCCATCAACTCGCGTATCGTGGGCCGCCGATGGGGACCATACTTTGTGCAGTTGCTCCGCGAAGGTGCAGCTACCCAAGACGGCAGTGACTCGGCTACGCTGAGGACGGGCTTGTCTAGCTCAGCTGGAGCCCGAATGTCGGTGATGACCATCACACAATCAAACAGGAGCACGGGTGACAGTTCCTTAAGTGGCAGCTTTGGTGGCCAATCGGTCAATGGTTCAGCGAAGCCGCCAAGCACTGCGGCAACCTCGGTATCGGGCAACGGCCTTACCGATTACACCACTATCAATGCGGCCCCTACTCCTGCATCTCTGCCTCCCGCGTCTCGGCCGCGATGCCTTTACCTACCGCATACCTATTTGACGATCCAAGCGTTGCTGCACTTCCTCTACACGTCGTCGCTTCCGTCTACGTCATCGCCACTCTGCACACCGCAAATTCTCTGCTCGTTACTGCAGATTGCACGGCCGTACAAGATTGATGGGCTTTTGGAAGCCGTGGTGGAAAGGCTACATGCGCTTTTGGACTCCCGTAATGCGGCAGCAGTCTTCAACGCCACAGCCATGGCTGCGGGTGGCGGCCGAGGCATCGACGGGACGCTGAACCCCAACTTCTTTGTTCATCCAGACTCCTCTTTGGCCGGCAACGGGCCGAATAGCCGGTCCATGTCCATCTCGAACTCTAGCAACGGTGACGAGATGGGTAGCAACATGAGCGGCCTGCGTATCAACACCAGCGTACCCGGGGCACGCCCGGGAAGCGGGGAGTTCAGCGCGGGCACGAGCGTGAGCGGAAGCGAGTGGAGCAGCGAGGTTGGAGACAGCGAACGAGGTGCGGTGCGCGAGGTATGGAGTGGGGAGCTGAGTAGCGTCATTGGTCTGCAGAAGCGCGGATTGCGCGGGCTGATGGAGGGCCGGCGGATGCGGGCGACGATGGACCGGAAGCGGGAAAATGACGGGTCCAGAGAGACGAGCTATGGACAGGGGCAGCAGCGCGTCGGGCTGGGGATTGCCAGCACCTGAGGGGGGACTGACTGGCCTGACCGGCTTACTCGACGGGTTACTAAGAAAGTGTGATTGTTTCCGACTTAGATAGGCGTCTACGATTTACACATACGATTCACATAGCCTCGGAGTTATGAAACAAAGTCAACAAGCAGGCAAGCAGGCGTTGTAATCGATATACTTTTGGGATGTTGGGAGGGGAAATCTGATGTAGCCTAGGCATTTGAGAGGAGTACACACACAACGGATGGGGTGGTTCGATTTTTGTATATATAAGTATTGAGTATTCTGGGACGAATGGACGAGATATCCTACGGAAGTAAGGAGGAAAGACGGCGAAGAAGGAGAAGTACAAGACTAGATGGTTGGACTTGACATGGAATGATTCATTATGGTGATTTTGATTTTCCCTGTTCTTTGCTGAGTGAGTGTGGCTCTCAGCAGGTCGCCCTTACTCAGATTTCTGTCTCGATGGTTTCTGTATGAGTTCCAAATGCTGCTACCTCGATGAATGAATGACCCTTGATCTATTTCTATTTCAAGACGGCCGAATGAGTTAGGGGTTCAAGGGGGGCAAGATGGAGAGGGCAAGATGCCGAGGTGATTTAACTCGAAATCATGCCGACGAAGAAGCCGGCCAGTTAGAATTGACAGGCTTCGTCATAATCCCCGAACCGAACGTCCAAGCCACCCCACCTCCATCATGTATGTATGTATGTACTACTAATAGACCATACTGGAAAACCTAGACATGCAGGGGACGGAGTGAGCGCCTGCGTTTGCTCGCTTGCCCGCTTAAATCCAGTTTAGTAAAGAAGTGAAGAAGGAGAAAATCAAGCTGTTGCGCACTCTTACCGGCGTGCGACAAATACCGATCCATACTTCTCCCATCAATCAATGCATTTCACAACTTTCCTGTCTGACTGCCAAGCTTAACGACAGACAGATCTATCTAGAGAGAGAGAAGAGAGAGAGAGAGATATATATATATCTTGTCTTATCCACCCACACCTCTAGAAAGCCGTCAGAAGGCCTAGTTTGATCTTGGCAACTCTCATAACTAGAAGCCAAGCAGGGGTCGGGCAACGTGGTTGCCGCCATCCTTCCTTTCGACAAGACGGCAGGATCAAACTCAACCGATCTTCAATATGTAAGCAACAAGCTCCTAGGTAGAACAAAGAAGGGACGAAACGAGCGACCGTCTAGAAGAAGGGAAAGAAAAAGGAACAACTCAACATTTCGACTAACCTGCCCTCCTTTGTAAGGTCGTCACCCTTCCCGTCTGTGGCCGAAGTTGTCGCCAACCCGGCCTTTCCCACCGCCCTGTGGCATTTCGAGCCGCACCAGAGCGGGCTTTTGCCCGTCGCCGAGGGTCGAGGCGGTCCTATTGATATTTGCTGGGAGGTCCATGGCGATGGCCCCATTAAGCTGGTAGTAAGTTTCACTCACACTCCCGAAAGGATCCCAGCCTTTCTGTGTTGTGAGCGTGTCACTCGCTTACACATCTAAACAGTTCATTTGCGGGCTGGGATTTCCGAAATGGTCGTGGCAGCGGCAAACCCTGCACTTCGGCCACGACCACGGCGACAAGTACAGCATCCTGATCCTGGACAACCGCGGCAGCGGCAACTCGTCCAAGCCCTGGATGCGCTACTCGACGTCCGAGATGGCCCGCGACGTGCTCGAGGTGGTGGACCACGTGGGCTGGACAGGGGAGCGGCAGCTGCACGCCGTCGGCATCAGCATGGGCGGCATGATCGCGCAGGAGCTGGCCGTGCTGGTGCCGGAGCGGCTCGCGTCGCTGAACCTGCTCAACACGGCGGCGCGCATCGAGAACACGACTTCGTGGTCCGAGGATATGTCGCGCCGCATCACCATGCTCATGCCCAAGTCCTTTGAGCGCACCGTCAGCTTCGCGGCCTCCAAGATCTTCTCGCAGAAGTGGCTCGACGAGCCCGACGCCTGCCACATCCCCGACGTGCACTCGACCCCCAGGATCCTCCCGCCCGTCGCGCCGGCGCCGCACGACCCCGCGCTCGGCAACGGTGACCTCGTCCACGGCGACCCGCCCTGCCCGGCCAACTACGGCCGCTTCGCCACCAACTACGAGCGCTTCGCGGCGCAGGAGGTGCACAAGTCGCGCGACGCCGTGGGATACACCAAGAAGGGCTTCCTGCTGCAGCTGGTCGCGGCCGGGTTCCACTGGAAGTCGCCCCAGCAGCTGAAAGAGCTCGCGGACCGCGTCGGCCGCGACCGCATCCTCGTCGTCCACGGCGCCGAGGACGACATGATTACCGTCCCGCACGGCCGCAAGCTGATCGAGTGCCTCGAGCCCGCCGAGAGCCACATCGTCGAGGGCATGGGACACGCGCCCGTCGTGGAGCGGACCGAGTGGTTGCATGGGGTGCTGGAGGAGAGGTTTGCGGTGGGGGAGAAGCTGAGTGGGCGGGGTTGAAAGTGCTTGGGTTAGTCAGTTCTGGAAAGAAGAAGAAGAAGAGGGATTCGCGTGGCTTTGGTCGTTTCAGTAGTAGATCTGGCTTGTTTAGTTCCTGATCGTGCGAGTTCTAGCTGTTGTTTCTGCTCCTGGTTAAGTTGCTTTGGTTTGGGCCATTGTACATACATTGCCTGATGTTGAATACATAGCTCGACTTGTCGTTCACCATCCATTTGGTACGAAAGTGGTCTAAAGAGGTTGGATGCCTTTCCGTATGTGTGTTGGCACTCTCGAAATAGGCCCTAACAAAGAAGTAATGGTTAACCAACCAGCCAACCGACGCCTGTGGCGTACGCAAGTGGTCGACTACATGACCCAAGCACGTGACCAACTTGCTCAGGAGTATGCATTTCCTCAGTCAGAAATCACTGAGAGAATCACAAGTTTCCGACTGCTTAGATCTCTTACAGTGGTTGTTAAAGTAACGATCGAGTCTCTTGGCCGATATTCGGTTCATCGTAAGTAAACGCCCAACCTGGACTGACCTGTATCATGAGATTTAACGAGGCCGCAATGAGTAGTAGGAAGTATTGTACTGCAATTTTTAGCTGACTAGCCAACCCTTCGGGCTGGGGCATAATACTATTTCTTCCCTTACCGGCGCCAGCACCCTCTCACTACGGTTATACGACTACCCCATCCTCATGTAACCTCGAGTCGGATAACCTATATGTCCGCTCGGCGTTTAGACTTTACGTGGCCGTTTGTTCTATGTGGAATCTTTATTATTACTATGGATACTGATACGACGAACAATGGCCTTTCCAGGGGTAGTGGAAATGGTACAGATACGGGGGAACGAAGACGAAAGCCCGAGAAGGAAACAAAAGGGGCTGTTTGCTTCATGGGGCTTCCCTGTCCCGCGCCATCGTTGACAACCACCGCCATTGACTGGCTCAATAACTCCAAACTATCATGAGTATAAAGATCATTGTGAGAAGAAGGCACCAGAAGGAACAGTGCACTGAACCATTCTGGGAGTGGCTCTAAGTACCAAAATCCACGGCCTCAGGAAAATGGTTTCCCTACCTCAACAGCAGCAAAATTCAACCAAATCCATTGGACAAGAAACAGAAAACCCCCTCTAACAAGATCTACATACGAGACCAACAAACTATGCCAAGGTGAAGCAAGACTCGTACACTGTATCCAATATGCCTGGACATCGTAACATTTCTGAGGGATACGTCGACCCGAAGGACTTGGATAAAGGAAATGGGGGAACCAAGAAGTCGTATCGACCGAGAGAGCAGCACCAAAATGCGCCGCAGCATGAAGTGGACAGTTACTACAATGACCATGGCCACGGAAACAGCCGTGACTATTTCAAACCAACTGGCAGAGACTTCCTAATTGGTGACGATGATGAAGACAGCACGGCGGCGCACTTTGCTGCCATGAGCAGCATGTCAAGTACTTACCCCTATAACAACACCGCGACCAACGAGGCTACCACCCATGACCGAGGTGCTGTCCATCGCAACGAGGCATACTACGAAGAGCGGGGGAGCTTATCGCCCACACGCCACGCCAGCGCTGGCTACATGAATAACTACCAGCACCAATCCCAGCAAACCCCCCGCCAGGACACGCAGGTGGCGGCCGAGGTTTGGGCCCACTGGCGGGGACTGGTTTACGACAACGCGGTGCGAAGCGGCCCTGCCACCACCACCGCCGCCGCTGCCGCCGTCTACGACTACAGCGACCAGGCCGGGCGAAATATGACGGCGGCGGTGGATACCAGGACCACGCCGACGGACCGCCAGGCCAATGAGGAGCTCGATCAACGTACGGCGTCCCAGGGGCACCTCGCTGGCTTGGCGACCAGTCAGTCCTTTTTGGCGAAGGAGCAATAAAAGGAGCAGGGGAAGAGAAAGAACTACCATATAAGAAGTTAGGATCCATACACAGTTATGTTTGTCCCGTCCCTGAGTAGGTCGAGATCTGAACCTGTTGCTTCGTATCATGTTAACCGCAGGCAACAACCTGAGAAGCCCGTGGAGTGGAGGACGGATCGGTGAAGAGTATAGTGGAAGACTACTTGATAGACACAATATATTTCACATCGAGTCCGGCGGCCGTGCAGTCTCAAAAGCCAGTCTATCCTTATTACCGATACAGCAAAGAGCTATGCACCAGTTGACATGTACAGACTCAGAAGTGTATATAAACTACGGAGAGCTATTCAAAAAGCAATCGCCGTAATGCATCCTGGGTACGAACCTCGACGATGTTGCACTTGAAAGATCTCTTGGTCCGCAACGAAGCATGGCCAGGCTCTACTATAAAGTGAGGAAAACCCGTAACCAAACAAGTCGGGCTTCCTTTCCTCAAAGGGAAAGGAAAAAAGCAGCACAACCAGGATAAGACAGTCACCAAAAAAACTAATTATCGCTGTGGGATCTACCAAGGACGCGAACCAATACGTAAATTTAGGAAAAGCGGATATCATATACTGAAGATGAGTTCATCAGCAGACAGAGGTAACGATCAAGACCATGGCGCTTCGGGCTCTGGAGGCCAAGCCAGCGAGTCGAATCAGACCGCCGCCGACCAAGCCGAAATACAAGAGGCCTTGCAAGAGCCCTCGCACGCCGTCTCGACGGACCTCTACAGCCAAGGCGGGCGAAAGATCGCCACCGTCACCGAGATGATAGACGAGCCGCGGGACGGGCGGCCGCAGCTCCCGGGCGATCCGGGCCAGTCGTGGACGCACCGGCGGGAGACAGACGACATCTCACCGGCGCGCGACGCGGGCCCCGCAGCGAAGGCCTCCTACCGCAAACAATTCCAGCAGAGCGAGGAGGTGAAGATCTTCGCGGAGTACTGCGGCAACGATGCCATCGACACAGACGCCAGCGTTTACGACTACCGACGCCTCGACGGCACGCGCGGGGCCGCTGACGTGCGCGCGAGGGACCTGAACCTCGACTACTGGGCCAACGAGGAGCTTGACCAGCACCAGAGACCGCCGCGACAGGATGCGGTGGATACCCAGACAGGATCCGCGGGACAGGCCCCGGCAGGGGCTGTTGGTGGACAGCCGTCTACGTCACAGAACTAACGCCGGAACCGCCGCCCGAAACATTCTCGAGATAGAAACGTGTAAGAAGCGGGCGGCAACGTGGCTCCGCTTGGGCACTACTAGTCTTGAGGACTGCATGTAGATTCAGCTGTAAGAAGAGAGTCGAGGCAGGGCTCGGGTGGTGAGCGTCGTGGCGAAGAAACGTCCCGTTGAGGGCGGAAGCGATGCTTTGCTTTTCGTATAAGATCTTCTGCACGTAACTGACGGGCCTGTCTATCAAGTTAGTTAGACCAGCATAGCCTAGAGTTGTAGGGAATGCATTGTTTTAAGATCTTACCCAGGAGAATAATCGTGTTACCTGATGTCGTGCCAGTCGTAGTATACTGGACCTGGTCTGTACGATACGGTACATACCGGTGGAATCAGCGGTTTCGCTACTAAAGGAATCGACGAACCCTTTGCGTCATTGATGGGTTAGCTACACAAGGTCACTTGACAATGTTTGTCGGTCATCTTGTTCTGCTCAAAAACTAGATAGCCTTGGCATATGGTACAACACAGTAAGTAACCAAAGTATCGGAACGTCATGAAGGTGGAAAGAGTGCAAAAAGCAATTGTGATTAAAGTAAGGGTATCTATCTATGTTACGGAAAAACGTCGTGATTCATCAAGACATACTACGGGTTTCTTCTCCTCTTCATCGAGTCGGCAAGAAGTGCTTCGAATCTTCCTCCTGTTGGGCAAAGGACTGGGGGAAGGCGGCAATGCCGGCGATGATGCCGGCGGCCATGAAGATGACGGAGATGATGGACCAGATGACGCCCCAGCACTGGGAAGATCCGCCGTAGCGCTGGGCGAAGACGCTGGCGTCGGAGCTGTTGACCTTGCGCAGGATGAGGTCGTCGCAGATATCCCACACGGAATACAGGCTCGACATGACACCGATAAACAAGACCACGAACCGCAGGGGCTCGGCGTGGACGATGAACCAGCAGGCGACGAGCAGGCCGACGGCGAGCAGGATGGTCATGATGGTCAGCCAGTCGCGCTTGCCCCACCAGAGGGTCAGCAGGAAGCACACGGCGAGGACCATGCTGGCGATCTTGCTGGCGACGATGTTGAAGCCGCAGAAGATGAGCAGGGCGCCGATGAGCGAGGAGCCCAGGTAGCCGGCCGGCAGGGTGATGGCGCTCTTGCCGCCGACCATGTGGGTGACGCCGCCCTCGCGGGGGTCGAGCGAGATGGACTTGACGCGGCCGCCGGTGAGGACGGCGGTGATGGCGTGGCCGAACTCATGGAAGGCGATGACCAACATCTGAGAGAGAGGTGGTTAGTATATTTACACTAGCGACTAGTTGGATGATGAAGCCAAATAAAGAAAGTCAATACATACTTTGAAGGGCCACAGACTCCATCGGACATAGGGCAAGTTCCACAGCAGGGCGATGACGACGACGTAGGCGGCGATGACGCCGAGGGTGACCTTCTGGGCATCGCTGGTGACGGCCAGATCGCGGCGGTACAGGATGTCGCGGGAGGCGAGGTGAGCAACGCCGGGGCCGGCTGCGACCACGGCGGCTCTAGCGGTCCGGACCAGCTGCTCCACTGGGAGGCTCCCGGGTTTTACGATAAGCGGCGCCATACTTTTGCTTCTCTCTGCTTCTCTCTTTCTTTTCCAAGTGGAATGTGTTTGTTTTGGTACGGTACAAATCCGACAGTCTTCTCAATCAATTAAACAACCTATCGCGGAGGAAAAGCGGGAAACGATTGTGTTGTAGTAGGTGTTGTTAATAGGTCGCTAGAGTGGATGAAGAGAAAAAAAAGAGCGAAGTTATTTGTGAGGTTGACGAGGTTGACGAGGTCGAGGGTTCTTCATTCTTCATTCCTGTCTGTCCTTGGACCGGCAATGCGGCATGGGCACAGAAATGGTTGGTTGGTCTTGGTTGGTCTTGGTGGGCTGACGTGGACAGGACGAGAACAGCCACGCTTTGCCGTGCTGCATGCTTTGCTTTGCTGCGTGTGCTTTGCCATGCTTTCTGGGGAGCAAAAGCGCTGAAACACGCCAGGCACCATCAGGTCATGGGTGGTGGCCTCGCTCGGCAGGTGATCGCCTCTTTTCGGATCGTCTATTGTTTTGACTGCGCCCTGTTTTTAGACGCCGGGCTGGCTGGGCTGACTGGGCTGTACGAGCCTAGTAGGACCAGCTCTAATCCTGTGAGTAACCTTACCCATGAATCTACTCCGTACTCCCTCCACGATTACATCATTCTTCATTACCCGCCCAATGCATCACACTGACCCTGCATGATTTCATGTTTTATAGGAACATATGTATATAGAGCCTACACACTATCCGTACCGAAACTCGACTTCAACATTTATGACACGGCCATGCCATATTTGCAAACAGTTGTCTTCATGTCATTTCATGCAGGGTCCAAACAGAATCGATTATTAGTGGCGGCAGTTGACGCCTTGGCGGTGGCTCTGCTGCCCAACCACCCACCACCCACTGCTTGCTAACTTTAGCATCTGCCCATCAATTTCATTCCACTAGGCCAGTTTGCGCTCCTTTAGGTACATGCATCTATCTGTATTACTGTACACCCGCCCGCGGGGCTCCGTCAGCCCAAGCGACGCGCAATCCAGACTCGTCAGTCACGCCGTGGAAACGTAGATCACTCACTGTCTTGCTGCGATACGAGGAATCTGCTGTTCGTTCGTACGTATACTAGTAGCCATCATCTGCGTACGCTCAGGGATTAGTCGCCGTTGTAGAAAGCAGCAGCTAGAGACCTATCGTTCAAAGTTGTTCGTCCAGTGTTTATGACAAAGCCATTCATACAAGTAGGTAGCCAACGCAAAACTCCACTTCCTCCCGAGCAATCTTCGGCTACTCTCCGTGGCCTCCACAGCTCCGGGCCACCGTCAATGGCCGCCGGACTTTGGAGGTGCAGAATAAATGCAATGCCCCCGAGGAATCTCGCCTGCTTGCATATACCGAGAAAGAAGCTGAACTTTGCCTTGCGAGGTGATACGACATGTGCGATGCCAATGGTCTCGCGATACAACCAGGCCCCTCACTTGGCCCAATGTTTGTGTAAGGCTAAAGAGGTCTAGGGCTGCAATATACCTGTCGACTGGAGGATGCATAGAACAAGATCATGTGGCGAGCCAAATCAAATCCGAAGAAGTACGACCGTCTCGCATGTATATCAGCGTTCCAATTCTTGAAGGCTGCCTTATATGAGCCGGCAGTCCTGCACCCAACAGTTGTCCTGCCTTCACCACAACTGCCGCTCTCTCATCGCCATCGTCTTCCCCAACGCAATTAACTATACATGAAAATGGTGCCTACCCATCAACTTGTGTTCTTCTTCGTCGGAGTTATTGCAGCTCAGATATATGGAGAATCCCCCTTTCAGGTCCAAAACTTCATCGCCGGGGCGCTTCCTCACTCAAGCAATGGATAGTACGTGCTACGCCACAAATTACATACCATGTATCCTAGCATCCTGTTATATTTAAGAAGATTCGTGGAAGATGGACTAACACGGGGAGCGCAAATAGCGCAGACCTAGATTTTAGTTACTCTGAAGATTATGTTGCGTCAACTTGCCATGCCACCCCTGCCAGCTACCAGGTCTTCCCCACGGTGCCGTGGACGGTCTGCAGCGACTACCGGACGGCGTTCAACCTGACCAAGACCGGCGACGGCGGCGCCGAGCTGCGGCTTTCGTACCAGCCCCAGCCGGGCACCTCCATCAACGGCACGCACAAGATCCCGCCCGACCAGATCGTCTGGATCAACCAGGAGTCGCCGACCGGGCAGGTGCAGGTCTACGTCGGCCCGGCAAGCTTCACCGTAAGCACGTAAGGCACGGAGTGCTAACGGAGTGGGCAGCTGGGATCATGGGTGTAGGTAAAGTGATGGGCCCGGGTAGTCAGTAAAGATTGGGAGCCCTAGCTAAAGGTTCAGTGAAGATATGAAGGGCCATCACAGCAAAAGCAGGGATGGGGGAGGGACCATGGTGATGACATATTGGCATCGAGTGGCTGGTTCGTCAACAGTTTGTCTTGTCAAATCTGGCATTCAATCAATGTCCACCAAATTTCGATGTTAGTAAGCGGAAGTCAGGTCAATCAGAATAAAAGCATGAGTCCGTCAACAATCAATTGTAAAGGTTGGGATCATCCGAATTGCACTTGCATTGCATTGTACTATTCAATTCGCGAAGCAATGACGCAGCTACTCGACGGTTAACCACGAACAGCAGCTGAGAGCTCCGTTTTTGCCGGCTACGACCGCTTTATTGTCATATCCCAATCGACCATCAACTTGCATGCGCCCGCGCGCCTGGAGTCGGCCCATTTCAAGCAGCCAGATTGCAGCAAAGAAGAAGACGAAGACGAAGACGAAGACAATTCTGGAGTACTGCTGTGCAGGAATCTCCCACCATTTTCGTCTATCGAGGCCTTGCCTTGCCGCTATGAGCGTCAACGCAGCTTCAGCTTCGTCATGTCCTCGACATCAGCCGCAGCAGCCTCGACCTTGACGCGCCCGAGGATTGCCATCACCATCGTCTCCGCCCTCGCCGCCGTATCCATCTCGGGCTACTATGCATACCAGTACTACCTAGCCTCAGAAGCTACTACATCAGGCCCAACCGGCCTGCACCGCAGCAATGCCGTCCGTCGAAACCGTCGCCGCTCCCTGCGCCCCGATGACTCCTCCGAGTCGGATGGCCAACCCCAAGGGGACGAGAACGCCGACACCAACAACCACACACTTCCCCTCCTAGGACCTCTGAACGACGATGATTGGTACAACGACCCTTCCCAGGCCCCTCGACAGCGAACCGGCGAGAATATAGTCACCTTGCTGTTCCGAGTCTCCGAGGACAATGCCCGTCGCAATGCCTACGTCCATCGCGGATGCCAGTGCAATGGCTGCGGTATGGTCCCCATCCGTGGCATCCGCTACCGCTGCGCCAACTGTACCGACTTCGACTTGTGCGAAGTCTGCGAATCCCAAGGTCTACACATCAAAACTCACGTCTTCTACAAGGTTCGGGTCCCTGCACCCCCCTTCGGCCCCCGTCAGATCCAGCCTGCTTGGTATCCCGGTGATCCCGACAATGCTCTGCGCAGCCTGCCACGCCACCTGCTTGCCAAATGGGCCAATGAGACGGGCTTCGAGCGCGTCGAGCTGGATGCCTTCTGGGAACAATGGACTTTCATTGCCAACACGGAATGGCGGGATGACCCGACCGGACTGTGCCTGGCCATGGATCGCAAGACTTTCGAACGCTGCCTGGTGCCTTCTGGCGGCTACCAGCACACTACCCCCAACCTGATTCACGACCGCATGTTTGCATTCTACGACACTAACAAGGACGATTTGATCGGCTTTGAAGAATTCCTTCACGGTGTCTCGTATCGAAAGCGCAAGGACAAACTCAAGAGAACATTCGAGGGTTACGATATTGACGGTGATGGCTTTGTCAGCCGCAAGGACTTTCTTCGCATGTTCCGCGCATACTACGTACTCTACAAGCAGATGCACCGCGACATCCTGGAAGGCCTGGACGACCATATGATGGCCGCAACCGAGGTCCAGCAACTTGTCAACAGCAGAGCTCCCCTGAGTAGTTTGTTCGGCCGCGAAGGTCGTGTCCCACCGGCTGATCACTCGCGACCCATGGAAGGCAAGGTGTTCAGCTCCAACGGCGATGTCAACATCAACGACGGCAAGGTCGGCGTTATCAACGAAGACAAGCCCGACACATCTAGCCGGGAAGACATCCTCAACGGCCTGTTCGCTCGCAATACAAACCAGAGTTTCTTCACCGAATCCTTCAGCTCGTCCTCTCGACAGCCGCGCGCCAGCAATGCGGATTCTAGATACTGGTCTGGCCTTACCAGCCCCCCGCAAAATATCGTGGACCTCGAGTCCTTGGTCAATGGCGACTACAGCCAGCTCAACGATATAATTGCATCTATTCGGAGTGATGACGTTTCTCACCGACCAGCGCTGGATGATACTGGCAGTGCCTCCTCCGAGGACCAGGACCACTCTTCCCCTGACGGCGACGCGGAAATGCTGGAGCCCGAGATCCGCTTTGGCGATTCTAGAGGCTCTATCCGATACATCAGTGGCGCCAACCGCCGCACCGCTACGATTACTCGCGTCCCGCACCCCAACGGCTCGGCTAATAGCCAGAGGCTGGGAAATGAGAGACGTCGCAGAGCTCAAGCCAGGCGACAACTTCTCGAGCGATGGAAGCGACGTCAATTCTACCTCGATGTTGAAGAGGGCGCCCTTCCTCCGCAAGGCTGGGATGAGAATGAGGACGTATTGGAAAGCCTGAATGGGGTTGCCGAATCATCCAAGTCTGCCCAACCAGCCCCTTCGCCCCGTTCAAGATCCTCCTCCAAGGTTCGCTTTGTTGAGGACACGGATGATTTCGATATCCGGTCCAACCCGTCTACCTCGTCGCGCAGTGTGCCCGAGAGATGGGGCGGCATGGAAATCCCCGACGCCGAGCGCGATGCTGGCAAGGAGATCCTGTATCAGGTCACGCAGCAAGCCTTCAATGAGCTCTTGGACGACATCTTTAAGAAGGCAGAGGATTTGGCCATTCGTTGTGCCGAAACCCGTGCGGAGCGTAACAAGTACCGCCATCTCTTCGAAGACCTCGAGGTGGATACGAACACGACGCCGCCGGATGACGAAACTGTCTCTGGCGCGATTGTGCGGCCAGCGCCACAGCAGGAGACCCTGGAAGAGCTACTGGAAGTTAGTGGCTATTCAGTCGAACAACCAGCTCCTGATCACAACGAATCGCCTCAATCTGGGCCCGAGGAAGAGAACCACCCCAATGGCGCTGTCGATGCTCATGCCACCGCCGAGCACCAATCTGACCCGACACCCACGCAGGAGACGTTTGCGCAGCCCACGGCTACGGGCATGGTGTCCTACCGTGACCCGACTATGCCTCAATTCCGCCCCAACGATGCGGCCGAGCTGCTTCTCCAACAGGGAGTTTCCTCTGCCGAGGCTAGAAAGGAGCCCAATGAAACCAGTTCAACCGAAAACAAGGACGCACAGCAGGTGTGGTCGGACGAGGAAGAAGAGAACAACCACAACACGACTAGCAGCAATAGCAATAACACCGAAAAACACCCCGAGCATCAACACACTGAGCACCCCATCACGGACGCCACTCTGGAGACGTGGAAGCGCCTCGACGTGGCCGAAGAGGAAGCCAAGACTCGCGGGGGCTGGGGCAAGCTCAGCTTCCGGGAGTTTGAGGACATCTACCGCGAACACGAGTTTCAGGACAGCAGCCGCAACCGCCTGGACTACCTGGGCAGCTGGATCGATTTCTGCATCCCCTAGAATAGGTTGCCGTTTTCCGATGACGAGCAGCGCTGCACCTGCGGCCACCACCACAACCACCTCCCCAGCCACGGCGCTAACGAGAGCGCGCAAACCGGGTTCGAGGACCTGACGGATGCGGGGCTGCAGGCCTTGCGCGAGATGGTGCTGGACCAGATGCGGGACCGAGGTGTCCCCGACGAAGAGGGAGAGGGAGAAGAAGCTGGAGTTGAGCGAGAGAGAGTTGCCGGAGACGAGCAACTTGGATATTTTGTACCTTCGGGTATGGAGGGGCTGGACGAATAGATACCAAGGAGGATATGGATAGAGAAGAAAGGGGGCATGATGATTGATTGTATGATATATAGAGATACCATGAGCAAGGGTTTGCAAAAGAGAGCCATGAATGGCGAGCAATGAGCTTCGGCTGGGCATAGGTTGCTCATGCAGTTTAAGTACAGCGTATTTCACTTTATATGCCATCTTTTTACTAGTACCTTCTTCTTTGTGACGTTTCATGGGAATCGCATGCCTAGTTAAAACAACAGCCTAAGTTCCTCGCCGTTGCTTGATGCCCTTCATTCTTCATTGCAAACCAACCCCCGGGTCCGGGCTAAAGCGGGTTTCGGGTTATGTGCATATCGGGTTCTGGCGGGTAGCTTATCGGGGAGCCTAGTTTTTCCGGACAGCTAAATCGGCCCATGCCGGGAGAGACTTTGGCCATTTGCTGGACGTTGATGAATTGAAATCCATCCATCCACGCCGGACGGCCCCAGAAAACGAGACAACCCACGACAACGACCATGTGCAACCCCTCGATCACCCGGTCGAAAGCGACTGCGACCATGTCGCTCCTCTCCTCCTCCATGCGGGCCATGTCCCTCGCCTCCTCCTCCACGAGACCCGCCGCCTTCCGCGCGGCTACCGCTGCTTGCACCAAGCAATCGGTGCGCTCCATCTCCCAAGCGGTCCTGCGATCGACCTCGCGACCCACGACGGCCGTGATGACGATGACGGCGGCCAAGGCACTCCAGCCGACGATACAGCAGCAGACGCGGGGGATGAAGGTGCACAGTTCGGTCAAGAAGCGATGCGAACACTGCAAGGTACGTCACTAAAGGGCGTTCTTCTGGGCTCGCGATTTGGGGGAGGATATCAATTGGATGGCTTAGTGAAGCATGGGAAACCGATTGGATCGCCTGAAAACTGACCATTGTTGCTTTTCTACTCTAGGTGGTGCGCCGGAAGACGAACAAGAGACAAAAGGGACATCTGTACATCATCTGCAGCGCCAACCCGCGACACAAGCAGCGGCAGGGATAGACTGGGCTGGAGTCCGATTGATAAGTTGACCGACCGATGACGAATTTCGAGTGTGGACAATTACCCCCCGAAAGACCAATGCCTAGAAATCCGCAGACGATAGACGACCATGTCCAGATGGAGCTGCAACGTTAGGAGGCATCACGAACATGTACAACAGTTACGCTAGACTCGCGGCAGGGCATTTCGCTAGGGTGGGCATGATGAAGCAGCAACAGCAAGCAACATTTGGGCGTTTGAGCGAGAGAAACATCAGACAACACGACATGGAGGACGCCTATAGACAGACGATGCGGCGACCTGAAGCTGTAACAATTGTATCATTTCCTCTCCTGCATAGGAGACACCAACCATCCTCCAGAAGGTTCTTGTGAACCGAAAATCTACATTCCACCAATATACCTCTCCATGGCGTCCCACTCGGTCTTGCCAGTGGACAAGAGATATCTAATGTGACCCTGTTTTGTGAAATCAGCCAAGGACCCAGCTGCCATGCTGCGGCGTGAAATACACAGTACTGGTGATAGACAAGCAAGAAAAGGGTTGAGTTGCATACCAGGTCCGTGACGTCGCGATGCCTCTCGAACTCGGCGCGCGCAAAGCTGCGGGTTTCGGCCTTGGTAGTGGCATCCTTGATCTGGGCGGTTCCTCGAATGATGGTTCGGTATAGTGCCAGAACCTTTGTCCTCTGCAGGAACTGTTTGTAGGGAAAGGTGTAATTAGTATGGATAATGGTTTCTTGCCAGCTCATTACCTGCATGGGTGTAGGTATACTTACATGTTCTAAGCTGATGGTTGCGCCGAGGCGTTTGCTGCGAGGTGCCTCGGTCGCATAGCTTCGTGTAGCTGTTTGTAGTAGGAGTGACCTTCCTTCGTGGACCAGGGCGGCGGCGACCCGGCTCGCCGTTGAACAGCGCATTTCCAATGCGGGGATGCGATTGATCTTTCAAGGCATTGGACGTCTCTGCCAAGTATATCTACAAATAGGACCCGAGAAAATGCGCCAATGTGCCAATGGCCGGAGTCGATGACGGAGGGCAGGCAACTGAAATTCGAGACGGCCGAAATCTACAGTTGGATGCCGAAAAAGAAAATGGAGCTGCTGGGACACCCGACCCGACGTGGGGGTTATGCATCTACTGGGGTAGTGGGGACATCACAGGTGGGAGGTGGGAGGTGGGAGGTGCTTCCGCAAAAGGGGAGGATGGAGATGCAACAGGGAACTTCTATGTATTACACATACCCAATTCTAACTTACCAGAACTGATCGAAGCGATTAGGAAGGGTAGATGATTTTCAAATATATGTGTTTGACATTTGGACAATACGGGCCCACGTCTGCATCTTGTCGCGGCACATGCTCGAGAATCAACTGTAGAAGGTAAACCCGCACGATAACGGGTCGTCAGCCAGTACGGTCTATCAACGCCTATGGCGACTCCCGGCACGAGGCAGAAGCGCAAGCGCGGCACGCCCACGCCCATTGAGCTGGTGAACAAAAAAGGCGATGCGCAGTTCATTGCCGACCATCTACGCCCCAGGTAAGCTTCTTTTTCTTCTTTTTCTTTGGATGGCACCACCAAACCTTCGCCCTCACCTGTTCACATCAGACATGAATGCTGGCCTCCCGACTAACAATAACTACGAGCAGCAGCAGCAGTAGCCCAGACTGGACCACGTGGACGCACCCCAAGACGCAAGACGCCTACACGCTCAGCCTGGTCGGGGCGGGCCGGCTGAGCGAGGCCGACCGGGCGGCGTGCTTCGCCCTGGTCGAGGAGACGAGCCGCGCCGACTACGAGCCCTCGTCCATGGGCTGGAAGCCGGCCCAGAAGCGCGCCGAGATGCGCTCGCCCGAGCTCCGGTACATCTTGGTTCGCCGCCGGGATGGGGCAGGGGAGGAGATTCGCGGCTTCACCTCGCTCATGCCGACGTACGAGGAAGGGCAGCCGGTCGTTTACTGCTACGAGATCCATCTTAAGCCGGAACTGCAAGGGTAGGTTTTCCCTTTTTTTTTCTTTCTTTCCCTCTCCTGCGTTCTTGGGTGAAAACTCACGCTATATCTTACCACAGGACCGGGTTGGGACGGCATCTCCTCGAGTACCACGAGGAGGTAGCCCGCCACACGCCGACGGTGGAGAAGGTCATGCTGACATGCTTCCTGAGCAACGAGAGCGCCCTCGCCTTCTACAAGAAGCTGGGGTTCGAGAAGGACGAGATGTCGCCGGAGCCGCGTAAGCTGCGGTTCGGCAAGGTGTTTGTGCCCGACTATGTGATCATGAGCAAACGCGTAGTCAACGACGCGGCAGAAATAGCCGAAGCAGCAGCAGCAGGAGCAGCAGCAGCAGTAACGTCATGACATATAGGCCAGAATAAATAAATACGCTGCCCCCTCTCGGCGAACAAGCGAACCAACCAGACTACGTGTAACATGTGTGTACGTATGCAGTGGCGGGCGACTTCGGCACTGATTGGTTTTGGTGTGTAGGAATCTCACGTTTGGATCGCCGGATAGATGGATGGATGGGCGTGAGTGGGTGGTTTACGTGAGAGCAACCGGCTCGAACCAGACCAGAGGAAAAGCGCCTCCTCCATGGTCAACTCCTTGCGTCTTTTGCCCATGATTCGAAGCAAGTTTATATATGAGTACTTAACCCAAGTATGTTCTTATGCACTTATATAGACTCGTCGTCAGATCATGCCTTGCCAGCCAGCCAGACTCTTGAGCCATGAACAGACTGTCCAGATCCACGAAGCAGACGTTTGATGTAGGTCTCATGTCATCCTGAAGGATGAAGCGAAGCAGGAGGAACAGATCGCGGACCCTATGCCGTAATTTCGCGACTGCGGGTAGGATTGGCTGGGTGGTTCAGGGACCCCTGGCGCCATGTCATCTTGAGGGAAATTCTTGGCGTGGATTGCTCGCCTGTGTGCCGTCAGCGGCGCATGCACGCATGAGTAAGCGGACGATGACGGGAGCAGCAGGAAGTGAGAAATGATTTAGTCTGTCTCAGGCTACCTATTTATCTCTCAAATAAATTGAAGACGGGAGATTTCCATTTCCATTTCCAATACCACAATATTTGCTATACTCCGTATACACTGCTCGCTTCCTTCGGTCATTGCGATACCTACTAGGGAGAGGGGAGGCAGAAGAAGGCCGACTAGAACATTGAACAGACGACAAATTGCTTTCATCAGCCCTAGGACGCTAAAACGAGTGGGCTACAGGGGCTAAGCTATGTAGATTTCACGCTATCAAAGTCCCCTAAACCCCTAAAGGTGTGTAGTTGGTTCGCTAAATTCGTTGCCATCGCTCAGCCTCAGCTATCGAGCTGTGCTCTTGCAGTTGTGAAAGTTGCACAATGCTTAGTAGCCCATGGGACCTTGTGATTCGACGGCGGTTTGGGACTTTGCCAATGCAGAAATGCAGATCGACCTTCCCCTTGCTTTCTGCTTTAGGTTATACACTGCATCTTTTCGCTAGTCTGACAGCTTCAATAAGACACGAATGGCACCGATCTTCAACCCCCCCTGCCCCCCCACTGCATACACACGTCTTTCGGCACGTCTCTCTCTTGATCATCAGCGACGTGTAGGTAAAAGTATGGTGCAACAACTCAGCATGCAGGAAGCGGAAGGAAGAGTCAGCAACACAGCCCCATCCATCATCACCAACGGTTGTTTGTAGGGAGCAATGAGGGAAAGAGAGACAGAGACATGCAGAGACATGCAGACGACATGCCCCAGATTCCGCCTAATGTCCCAAAATACACTGCCTTCAATGAAACTGACTCGCAGCCTCCCCTGTCTGACGGTACCGCTATACTTCTCGGCATTGACCGTGTCCATGCACCTCCTTTCATACATAGCAAATACCAACTAAAAAATAATAACACGCGCCAGCTATGCAGGCTGGGCCGGCTCAGCAACCGTCCCGTCGTGCACTCGGCTACGTAACCGTGGCAGCAAAAGCATGCTGGCGCAACTATTGACGGAATATTCTACCGTATACATTGTTTTCCTCGAAAGAACCACCTGTGGGAGGGAGACCTCCATGGCGAATCCATCCACGTGGAAGCAGATGATGGCCTATCGTGTTGGCCATTTCCGTGACCTGACGTATCCCTACATACGGTGAGGTTGTGAGATAACGGTTACATCGCCATGGAAAGTACCGATCGACACTGGGGTTCGACGACAAGGATTGAAGGAAGCAACGGCAAGCAACCTACGCAAGCAACGGCCATTGTTTGCCTAATCGAAACATGGCTCGTCCCTACTGTATGGTACCTAAGCTTTTGGTCCTTTCAGCTGTGCCTCTCTGCTTTTCGTTCTTTCTTTCAGCCCCCGAGACGAGACGAGACGGCGCGGAAAGTAAAGTCAGCTCAACGCGCCCCCATAACTGCTGCTACTACTACCCATTTGAACAATACCTAGCATTGAATACAAGGTAATAAGAATTGAGTAATAATAACAATAATAAATGCAGTCGCACCCCCAACAACACATTCCTTTTTGTCATCCTTTGTCGTCTACTGTCGTCTGAGTTTTTGGATCGTCCTCCCATCATCCATCGTCCAACTACATCTTTCGCTCCTCCAAGCAGGTATACGGAATCACTTACAGAGGTCCACGCCGTAGTCTTTTCCTTCTTCATTGTTATTGAAAGTCAGCAGTATCGTCTCCAGGCATTTCATATATCCTGCCTCGACATTCTACCACGCAACAGACGCTCACTCGCACATACACACAACCAACACAACACACAGCCTTACCAGCAAACCCTCCCCCAAGATGTCCGAGCAGCAACAGTACCAGAACCAGGCGCCGATGCAGCCGATGCACCAGCCCATGCCGTCTCAGCAAGTTACGGGCGGCGACTGGCAGGCCGCCCTATGCGACTGCTCACCATGTGAGAGTTGTGTCCTGGGATATTTCGTCCCGTGTATCTGTAAGTAAACCTACCTTGCTGTTCCCCTCTGTCTTGTCTGCCTCTGTCCCTGCCCACATAGCTAACCAGTGTCTCCTCTTCTCAGTGGTCGGCAGGACAGCAGACCGCATGCGCGACCCCACGATGCAGACGGCGGAAATGATCAACACGGACTGCATTATTCACGGCGCGCTGATGTGGGTCGCGGGCTTCGGCTGGGTGTACTCCATGCTGAAGCGGACCGAGATCCGCGAGCGCTTCGGGATCCCGGGCAGCGCCCTCAACGACTGCTGCACCTCGTTCTGGTGCCCCTGCTGCGCCGTCATCCAGCAGGACAACGAAGTCAAGTCGCGCCTGCCCGTCCCGAGCGGCGCCCCCATCGAGAACGGGTACCAGGCCCAGCCCCCCATGGGCATGCCGTCGCCGCCTCCACCGGCCGCCAACGGTGGCGCCCCCCCTCATACTAAGGAAGGGGGAGCCGGCTACCAGTAGGAAAGAACGGATGCCAGGGCTCCTACCCGGGCGACCAGGATCAGACAGGACCTCATGCGCTAGTGGCGGCCGGAGCGGTCGGCGAGGTCGGAGAAGCAGTAAAGATGCAATGGGACTCGCGGTGGCTGGGGTTGTTTGTCGCTTTTTAATTCTTCTCTTTTCATGTTCGGGGTTCTTCCTCCTTTGCGATACCTCTTACAGCGTTAATAACCCCCGAAACGACCACACACAGGCACACAATCAAATAAATACACAACCTACAATTAAAAAATACGTCTTCTCTCTGGTGCTTCCGCTAGTAGAAAGTGATCCTCAGCCACGTCGCCTCCGCCTGTCGATCTGTCGTCACTGTACCGCCAACATGCCACTAGATCGACGGCTCCCAACTGGGTATGTGCCCATTGACTTGGGCCAGCTAGAACCGAACCGATGACAAAACCTACAGGTGTTGATACAATAGCATGGCTCGATTGCCTTTTCCGAATCTGGAGGAGTATGGCCCGACAAAAGGGAATCTCATTCTCCGTGCCAAGCTGGGGCCCAAGTGGTGACTCACCCATACTTGAGCCCGGCTATGGATGATGGCCAAGGAGCGGCGGCCACACACATGAACCCCTCTTGATATGCCTCCAGCAAACCGGATAGGAAGACCAAGGAGTGGGAAATGGCATGGACTACTCCCCTCGATATGGCTTTCTTCGCCTCCGAGGTAGGGATGAGGATCTTGCGCCCTGGCAGTGGCAACCATTTTTTGCCCTGTTGCCTCCCGAGCCTACAGAAGCTCATCGATTGTGACAACGTCCGACATCCCTGAGTATGGCGTTGAGAGCTGACGGCATTATGCAGCCAGGAAGATAATTCACCGTTGGATGTGAAATAAAATGGTGGGTTTGATTTGTTAACGCTAAAGAGGTATCGAAAGAGAAAAAGGGAAGCCCATGTTCGCGCGCGCCCCTTGCAAAAAAAAGACCGACCCCGAAACTCCTCCCGAAAGAAAACTCTCCTGCATGAGTCTCTTGATATCTACGTTATATGTGCGCGCTTCGTATCTAGATTTGGATCCCTGATATTTTGTTTTTCCTTCTGGTACTTAAATTGTAAAGTTACTTATTGTTGTTGGGGTGTTTTCGGATTCTCTCTTTTTTTCCTCTTCTTTTCAGTCGGCACGGAGGAACGTCTTGAAGACGGGGTCGTCGGTGCAGTCCTTATAGGGGTATCCGATCTGCTTGAGGAACTTCTCGAGCTCGTGGACCTCGGGGCACTGGATGCCGGCGATGATCTCGCCGACGTCGCCGCCGCTGTTGCGGTACTGGAACAGGCTGATGTTGTAGTCGGTGCGCAGCGTCAGGAGGAACTTCTGGAGGGCGCCCGGGCGCTCGGGGAAGGTGAACATGTAGACGCGCTCGTCGGCGACGGTGGAGCGGCCGCCCACCAGGTACCGGATGTGTGACTTGGCCAGCTCGTTGCCCGAGAGGTCCGTCACCGACATGTTGGACGTGTTGATGCGCTCCGTCAGGCGCTGCAGCTCCGTCGCGCGCTGGCTCGCCGGCGCCAGCAGCGAGATGCCCACCAGTACGTTGGCGACGTCGTCATGGCTGTACCGGTACGAGAACTCGGTCACGTTGTGAGGCATGATGCAGTCGATGAGCTCGGCAAAGGCTCCCGGTCGCTCGGGGATGCGCACCGAGACCAAGGCCTCCTTCCCCTCGCCCAGGGTGGCGCGCTCGCCGACAAACCGCAGGCGGTCGAAGTTCATGTTGGCGCCACTGAGGATGGCGACAAGGGAGCGGTTCACGTTGCTCGAGGGGTTTTGGCCGATCCACTTCTTGAGGCCGGCGACGGCGAGGGCGCCGGCGGGCTCAACGATGGAGCGCGTGTCCTCGAAGACGTCCTTGATGGCGGCGCACGTCTCGTCCTTGGTGACCTGGACGATCTCGTCGACGACCTCCTGGCAGACGCGGAAGGTCTCCTCGCCGACCGTCTTGACGGCGGCGCCGTCGGCGAAGAAGCCGACGTCTTTCAGGACGACGCGCTCCCCCTTTTCGAGGGACTGGGCCATGGCGTTGGCGTCGTCCTGCTCGACGCCGATGATTTTGACGTGGGGGTACATGCGGCGGATGTAGACGCCGATGCCGGCGATGAGGCCGCCGCCGCCGACGCAGCAGAAGATGGCCTCGGTCTTGTTCAGGTTGGTCTGGCCCAGCAGCTCCGAGGCGATGGTGCCCTGGCCGGCGATGACGTAGGGGTCGTCAAAGGGCGGGATGTTGATGAGGCCGTGGCTGCGCTCCAGGCGCTGGCACTCGGCCTTGGCCGTGTCGAAGTCCGGGCCGTGCAGGACGACGGTGCCGCCGAGACGCGAGACGTTGGCGTGCTTGATGCTGGGGGTGCCCTCGGGCATGACGATGGTGGCGGGGATCTTGAGCTTGCGGGCCGAGTAGGCGACGCCCTGGGCATGGTTACCGGCACTGCATGCGATGACCTGTTTGTTGGGCGATTCCAAGTCGAGTCAGCGCTTGTTTCCCTTCCAGACCAATCAGGGGCTCATTGTCTAGCCAAAGAAAAAGACATATTTTCCGCTTACCCCTTTCCAGCTCTGCTCGGGCGACAGATGTGCCATTTTGTTGTAGGCGCCGCGCAGCTTGAAGCTGAAGACGGGCTGCATGTCTTCGCGCTTGAGCAAGACATTGCACTCCAGGCGCCTGGACAGCATGGTGGCGGGGGTTAGGGGAGTCCGTTCGCAGACGTCGTAGACGCGGCTTGTGTTGATAAGGCGGACGTAATCCGGGTGGCCGTTGGGCAGGAGGTAGTCCTCGGGGACCAGGGGCTTGGTGCTGGGGGCCCTCGGCGGCGAGGTGGGATTGACGCTGTACTCGGTCAGGGCGAGGCCGGATATGGAGGGCGTACGACGTCCATAGCCGTTGACGCTGTTGGTGGTGGTCGTGGTGCCATTGGTCTGTGGCTCCTGGTGGGATGTGCCATTGGTCAGGACGGCGCCATCAGTCGACGCTGTCGTTGATGCCATCGTGTGTGGATGTGGGTGTCTTTATATCAGACGGTTGCTCGTTCGTCGACAGGGTTCGGGACAAGCCGAGAGAGGGAGAGAAGCTAGCTGGAGATATGACAACAGCAAAGATGGTCAGACAAGGCAAACTTGAGGATGGTGTATGAATGAATCTATGAATAAGTAGTACCTAATGAGATATGCCGACGACGGTCCCTGTAGATTTATTCGAGGTATTGCTTGCTTACTTGGTGTACGACTCTCAGCCCGAGTTCGGCGCAAGCTCTGGGAATTTTCCAATTGAATGTGGGGGGCAATGGTCCAATGTGGTGTAAGCCTGCATCGCGTCCGAGTCATGGAGGGGCACTCGGGCAATTACCTTGAAGATAGGCCAGACAAGAACTGGACCCTGACACTGACCCTGACACTGACACTGACAGGCACGAGACATCTACTACTATCTACGTAGTACTACGTAGTACTATCTACAGACCTAGCTAATCTACTTACTTGGAAGTACGTAGGCATTCTTGAATTCAAACTTACCACTACAGCATTGGAACGGTTACCGCCAGCAAGCCGAGACTATTCATCAATTCGAATTGTGTAAGTATACATACAAGTTTGATGTCAGAACTTATTTGAAAACCTTATACATAGCGTCATCTTGATAGACAGGTATCCATTCCGTCTGCCTGTCTGAGAATGATAAGACTGAGGTAGGTACATATGTACTGCATACATGACGCGGGGCTTACATGTCCATGTGCTTGTCCCTGTGCCTGTGCCTGTGCCTGTGCCTGTCGTTGCCCTGGTACTGTGATGCGACAAGTATCAATAGTTATCTTAGGTAGAGACTGAATCTGCATTCGAAATTAGTTCCAAAAATGTCAAGAAAAAGAACATCAATTGGATGGAATTGATTGGGATTCGTCAAAATCAATTGCGGCGTCGCTGAAGAAAGATTCCAGCCTCTAATAAGAGCTCCAATTCGGCTTAGTTGGACAGCAAGCTGCTTTCCCCTTCTAACCTACTTGCCTACTTACTAGTAGTAGAGCTCCAGCGGGCATGGATGGATCATGGATGGTGTGGGTGGGTGCACTTACATAATTCAGCAGGGGTCCCTTCTGCCAATCCATGTCATCATCGTTTGATTTTCCGAACGGCATCGTGCTTTTTCCCCCCTCCAATCGCCGACGAACGACTTGCAAATCCCGGGGAAACGAAGACGACAAACGCCGGGATCACTTGTCTCAATTGAGCACCGCCGCCCTCGACGACAACTACCTACACGACTGCAAGGGAGAAGCTGCCGACCGAACGAAATCATGGCCGACAAACCGATGCCCTCGTCCTTTGACGACGATAAGTATGCCTCCTCGCCTGACCTCCACCCACCTTCCCTCCCTCGGCCCGCAGACCCAGACAAGGACACAAGCTCACACATGACGTCTTCCAATGCAGGGAATACCAAGAGACCGGCTCGCAGAAGGTCTGGCGCAAGCTGCGAGAAGAGCCATTGGTGCCGCTCGGTACGTTTTCCCCGAATCTCTCCAACCACCTAGTCCCATTGCCATTATCATTGCCATTGCCGCCGCCAACCGACCGACTACCTACCCCATATTTCTACCGTTGTCCGCCCTCGCCGACGAGGCTCCTCTACTTTTGCGCACCACCCCTTTGCACGCCGTACCCAAAGCGAAAACCACCACAGCTAACACATTGCCTCTTCTTCTTCGCCGCGCAGGAACCCTCCTGACCTGTGCCGCCCTCTACAACGCCTGGCGCGGCATGCGCCGCGGCGACCACGCCCAGGTCCAGCGCATGTTCCGCGCCCGCATCGGCGCCCAGGCCTTCACCGTGTGCGCCATCGTGGCGGGCGGGGCCTACTACGGGAAAGACCGCGAGAAGCGCCAGGAGCTCATCAAGCTCGAGGCCCAGCAGCGCGCCGAGGAGCGCAACGCCAAGTGGCTGCGCGAGCTCGAGGTCCGCGACCAGGAGGAGCAGCAGCTGCAGGACCACATCAACCGCCGCCGCGAGCGCAAGCAGCAGCAGGCCCGCGACGCCAAGGCCACTACGGCCCAACCGACCGAGGGGGACGCGACGACGAATTTCGACGCCGAGGGCAAGAAGGAAGGGTCCAACGTGCTGGGGGCCCTGTCGCAGTCGGGCGGCAGCTGGTTCGGCACGGGGAAGAAGAAGGAGGAGGATGCTTCGACGACACCCTCGGATGAGAAGAAACCGTAAGGAGGGCGAAGAAGGAGCAACCATGAACACGCCGGATTCAAAGATACCAAAACGAAATGTAATATTTTATGATCACTCGCAGAAAAGGTGGATGAGAAATTGTTGCACGCAGTTTGCATTGGCTGGGAAAGCTGTATTTCCGCTCTGTATATATGTACGAATAACAAAGGCCAGAGAGGGAGATTCGATTCGATTTCATCATTCTTTTCCGAGCATGTCTGTCTGTCATTGGCGTCAACAGGACGAATATTCACGTATGAATAAATTACAACACTCGCTTCCATGTAGATCCCATTTTTTATGAGAGGAGTGCAATCACCACGATATCAGATGCTTCGCGCCGTTGTGGTAAGTTGAACGCGGAGCCCGCCATCTCCCCTCTCTCCTATCGCCCACTCCATACAATGCGGCTGCCAGACATTAAAATATTTCATCTCTTTGATAGAGCTCCCGACCAAGGATTTGGACTTGACAAGTGAGGACTGGTGTTAATATACCACTACATGACAGTGTCGCTTCTTGCGCCATGATTCTCCCTAACGCCGTGGAAACCAACCCTGACTAAGTGTCCCAAGATCACACAGGTGGCGAAACAGCAGCAACTGCCATACCGTACAAGAACGAATGAAAGCGTTATCATATTTCAGTCAGTTTAGTTCATGGAGCCGCCAGACCGGTTATTCCCAACCAACCCGGCCATCTCCAGCAGCGCCCGATCCGCCTCCTGATCGCCCGTGCCCAGGTTGATGCGCCGCCGCGCCTCGGCCTCGCGGTGCTCCCACTCCCAGCGCTCCCGCTGCTGCCTCGCCTCGTCGTCGCCGCCGCAGCCCCAGACCTCGATGTCGTCGACCTGGAACCGGTCCTGGAAGTCGTAGCGGCGGGCCGCGCTGGTGGCGAAGGCGCCGCCCCGCGACGTGTAGTCGTGCGTGAAGACGCCGTACTCGAAGCTCGAGTCGATGACGAGCGACACGGGGCCCAGGTTCCGCAGGGTGGGGTGCCGCGATGCCGTCGCCGATTTAGGGGGAGGGCACCCGACCGTGATGCCCGGGAAGGCGGCCGAGGGCGCTTTGGCGAAGGAGACGTAGTTCTGGTTCATCGACGAGGCCCGGAAGACGTCGTGCACGGGGCTCAGCTGGAACAGCAGCGTGTCGGTGTCGCCGAAACACTCGCGGTGCGCCGTGCGCCAGGGTTGCTTCACCAGCACGCCGAATACGACGCGGTCCTCGCTCCGCCCCGCGGGGCTGCCGTCGGGGAGGCGGCGGGGAGGCAGCGAGTCGGTGAATAGGCCCTCAGCTCCTTGAGCATGATGGTGCGAATCGGATGACTCGACGAGCCGGGTGCCGGAAACCAGTAGGAGGGTCGGGGCCCGCCAGTTGAAGACCTTGGTCTCGAAACTTCCCATGGAGAAGCCGGCGTCAGCGCCCGAGTACAGGAGACGCAGGCGGCGGAAGAGCTCGCTGCCGGGGATGAAAAAGGAGAGCTGCGAGACGATGTTGGGGTTGAGGATATGGCCCTTGTCCCGCAGAAGGGGCGGTAGAGATGACGACGTCATTACTCGTCTTATTGCCGGTGGTGAAGATGGCGGTGAGGCGACAGATGATGTTGCCGATTCTGTCGTAGCAGTGCCCGTAGTGCTAACACTTTCCTTTCGCTTCTTGGAGAAGTCGAGATTGCGCGAGAACAGGAACTTTTCAAATAGAGAGTTGAAGCCCTGGAACAGGAACGGCAGGTTCGTCGGGATGATGCGGCGGAACTGCGCAAAGGTGATGCCGGGGCTCCGCTCGACGTTGATGAGGGACGAGAGGATGTTGTCGGCCGTGTCGCGCAGCCCCTCCAGCTCGTCGCCCACGACTCGGTCCGCATAGGTGGATAGTATCTCCTGGGGCCCCAGCGGCGCAATGAGCAGCAGCAGCATGATCAACCTGCGGAAGTTGTCGGCCGGGATCATGGCGCCGTGGGTCGAGGCCGCGTGCAGGTCGCCCGTCTTGAAGGCGTCGTTGAGGTCGAGAGAGTTGAGAGCCGCCAGAACCAGCTCGTCATCATCCGCATCCCCTGCCGCCAAATCGTCCTCGTCGTCGCCGGCTTCGTCGATGGCAAAACCAGGGGCATGGCTCCTCCCTGCCGCAGCCGTGCTGGAGGGTCCGGCGCCGTCTTTCGCCTCCTCCTCTTCTCCGCCTGCTTCGACTGTAGGCAAACCTGGTCGCTTCTCAATTTCGGACAGTTTTCGATCGTAGACGGCCAAGCTCTTGAACAGCAGCTTCCTACGCGTAGCCGCTCCCTTGGCGAGGATCTTTGTGTACCTGTCGGTGAGGATGGCGACGCAGACGATCATCTGCTCGAAGCCCAGGACGGCGGGGGCGTCTTCAAGAAAGGGGAAGGCGCCGATGTAGGACAGCATCTGGAAGACGACGGGGGAGACATTGAGGACGTCGGGCAGCTCGAGAAACTTGGAGACGACATCTTCCTTGAGGTAGCGGATGTGCTGTTGGTGGTCGGCTAGCGACTTGAAGTTGTCTTTGAAGCAGTACAGTTCAAGCGGTTCGAAGCATTTGCGTGCGAATTTCTCGGCCTAGAGACAAGACAGTGATTGTCAGTAATCCACTCGTATCTCCATGTAACGTCGGTGTATATTTGTCATGGGTGCTTACCAGCTCAGCGCTCATATCCTCCCTGGAGCGGACTTCTTCCGAATGAGCTTGTCCCATGGTGCATTGCGGAAGTGTGGGCTTCGAGACGGAAGCCACTCAAGGACTGATCAGATTCGTGTAGGCTAGAATCATGCCCAGCTTTGCTTTGATTTCGAAAATAATTGCATCGAAAATAGTTGGTAAGACAATGGTCAGCCTGCCGGGAATGCAGGATAAGACCAGAAGATATAGGTACGTGCCTGGAGAAGCTCGTTCGTGGTTTGTGACGTACGTAGACCCGACAGCTTGGCGAGCTCTGGTTTTGGTGGGGTGTTTTGGGAGTCCAGGCGTGTCTAGGCGTGTCCGTCCCACATGCCACAGCGCTGGCATTGGCGCATTAGGTACGTGTAGGTAGCCATTAACCCTCTAGAAGCCAAGCACTGCAGTGGCTTTCGTGGCTTTGCATTGCACTTAGGTTACCAGCTTACCTAAAAGCCCCCGCACTCTTGCGAATCAGTGCCAACATCGACAAGTCGTAATGCCGGCTCATCAATTGTCACCTCCCAATCTTTTCATGTCCTCGTGATGGCTTCTCTGTCATAACGTAACTTCTGTTACCTAAGCGCAAGCAGCCAAGCCTGGGCGAGTCGGCCAGGTCACCTTGAGTCCTCACCTACGCCACACGCTATTATCCATTACATACCTTCCCAACTCGTGGGTTTTTCTTCAAGTGCCTAGAATTTGAAAGCACCTCGTTCATCTCGAAGACTCTCCAGAATGAAGACCCGAGATACTAAGCTACTATTGCTATGTGTGTCATGGACAGGCAAGACATGTTTCAATCAAGCCTGCTACGATAGCCTGTAATTCGCACATGAACACAGGTCTGGTGCCATGTCACGATTGACAACTGGATAGGCCTCAATTCAAAACATGAGTGGAAGCAACTCTTACTGAGAAATGAAACATCCGGCTGCATCTCATCAAATGTGACTTCACCAGATTGACGCCTTGTTCTCCTGCCCAGTCGTGTATATAAAGAGTAGAATGCTATTGCGAACCCCTGTTTTCGACTCCCCTTTCTTGGCTGCTATCAAGTAAACAAATAATCTAACAATGGCAGAACACGAAACATCCAACCCTGCAGTACGCCGTGCCCCTGAAGGTACACTCCCCCCTCAACCAGAGGTAACACCCCCCTGGACTCCCCCCTCGCGCGCTAACCTAGGCCGTCTCTATGATCTGCCCCCAGAGCTCCGAGTCATGATCTACCGGCTGGTTACCGACGCCGAAGACTCGACCCCCATGGTCCGCACCCTGGTCTACGACGGGGCACAGCAAAATTTGTACGTCTTGACCAACGACGAGGCGTATCTACGCCCGTCGGCCTCGGGCCTCCTCACCACCGTCCCCGAGGCCTTCGGCGAGGCCGTAAGGACGGGCCGGGTCCCGCTCCCGACACGGCTCGTCACCTTGCCCGGTGCCACCATCGCGCACCCGGACCTCGGGCTAATGGAGCAGCCGTTGGTCTCAGAGACCGTGGAAGACGGCAACGGCGGCGGAGGCCGCTTATACAACCCCGCAGCGACAGTCTTTTACCTAGACCAGGCCTCTCTCACAGCGCTCTTCCACGCCACCGCGGTGGCTCCCGTAGACCGCTTCGCCTGGCTGACCGACATCCTTCTGGACCGCCGCACCTTCGAGCACCTGCTCTGGCAGCTGCGCTCCCAGGGCACGATCAGCCGTTCCGGACCGCCCATCCCTTCGCTTCCCGGCCTTCGCCGGGTAGTTGTGGGGTTCCTCCATCGATGGCAAGACGTCGACGTGCTCGAGGGGCCGTACCACGATGTAGTCGAAGAGATGCATGTTGACGTCTATTTTTCTCCTAGTTCCAGTGCTACCAGACCCGACCATGGCAATGAAGGGGACGGGCAGGGAAGTACACGCGTTGATGACGAGCCGAGGGTTGATTACGTCGTCGTGAGGCCGTCGCGACCACTCCACCATATGATAACACACGTAATAACTGAGACCGTCCTGCACACTGCTCCGTCAGTTCGGTCCCTGAACCGGGCTGGCGTCCAAGTCACCTGGGCTGTCATATGCCAGGGAGTGACAAGGAGGCGTGACATCATGGTAGGGGAGCTCGAGGTAAGGAGGGTCGTAGAACTGTAGCTACCTGCCTTTAGATATGGGATAATGAGATAAAAAAACGATGAATCCAGCTATCACATTGCCAAGTATCCCCATGTTGACTACCCTGTTGTCATTTTGTTCCACAGCCAACTATGCCCTCATTGAATAGGTTTTATCGCCCATGAAACTGTCAGTGGTTATTCCCTTTTGCCAGCCAGCTACCCCTAAGTCGCTTGACGAAGCCCCTTTAGCCCCCTTCGTCGCTGCGAGCCTCGTCATCCCACAACGACCCGAGCTGTTCTCCATCGCCGTTTTCGTCACCGTCGTAAGCAATCTTCTCCACAAACCCGCCCTGTGCTGCTACAGCTAAGATGTCAGCATGCCCATCCGAAGTGAAGCAGATCTTCACTGTTTTGGAAACATCTTCTTCGTCGAGTGGCTGCCCAAGGTTGGTCACTTCCCGAAGCACCTTCCGAAGATTTTCTGTGTGGCGACTGTCACCTCGGTCTTCTAGGACCTGCACTGACTCGATGAAGCATAGTAGATACTGCGGTATCAAGCTTCTTAGCTTGCTTAGTAGGTCCAATGCCGCATCGATGTCGACCACCGGCCCTAGCAGCCTTTCGAAGTCCCCGACAGAGGCATCAACAGCGATATCGGGGCTTTTCTGGAGGAGCAGGAGCTGGACCACCAAAGACTTCACCATGTTCAGTAGAATCTGCGGCGGCGAAAGATATGCTCCGTGAGCATTCCGGGACTGTAGAGAAGCAAAGTAGGATATGAATGGGACCTTGGCATTATTTGCTAACCCCACGAGACAGGCGGCAGTCAAAGTATTCTGGCTGGGGTGTGGCACATCGTAAGGCCCCTGCATCCATATTCTGTTGGAGGCCAGACTCGATGTCCAAGTCCCGAGACGCTGTTTCAGCTGGACATCAACGGCAACCTTCAATGCCTTAGAGGTAAGGTCGACCAGCTCCTGTATGCTTGTGCTATACTGCGTCGCGATAGGCCCGATAATTTTCAACGCATCCCCCACGGTGAAACAGGATGCCTCCGGTGATTTGACGTTGCCTTCCACATTTATCGTATTGGTTAGAGTGTTGTTTGATATCGACTTGACTGGTACCAGGCCCCCGTTGGCCTCCCCTAGCCCAGTCAGCTGATTGGGCGAAGGGCTCATCAATCGTTCTGGTAGGTCAAAAGAATCTTGATGGGGTAAGAGATGCGGGATCTTGTTCTCGAGGACGCATTGTACGTCAATGCCCAGTTTCCGCATTATTTGAGTGAGTGTCCGCTCCATCTCGGACTGCCACTGCCTGGTATCTTTTTGGAACGTCACATCGGACTGCATATGGACACCATGTGCATGCCGTTCCATTCTATGTTCGATGGCCTTGATTCGCTTGCGCTTTTCGACGAAGAGCTCATGGAACGCCTGCTCGTCAAAGCTCTTGATGAAACGCCGCCAGGACGATTTAGACCACTGAGTGAAAATCTCGGTCAAGAACTCAAACACAACTGTATACAGCTCCATGATGTAGCGTTGCATCATGGCTTGGTCTGGGAAAAGGCTGATCAGACCGTTCCAGTAGGCCATATCCTGGCTGAGCTCCTCCAAGCTGCCAACTACACCTGCAGCTAGTTTCTCATGGTTCGTACAGGCCTGTTTTTCAGTCAGCTGATGCTCCTCGCGTAGGGGGGTGATCCCTTAGTTTATATCCGAATGCTTACCGAGGCAATAGCAGAAAGGGATCCAGTAAGGAGCGTTATATACTTGTCATTAGTGGGGATTATCGAAACAAGATTGCTATGAGACTGTAAGGTCTCGCATAGGCGAGTGAATACTGATTTCGCCTTGCCTGTCTTGGTGGTATCCCGATTCTCTGTCCACGATGTCGACGCTCTGGTGACATATTGATGCAAAAGCTTTAGGCTCGGAATCTCGCGTGAAGTTTCTACCTGCTGGTCGGGCGGGAGGCTTTGGCAAAACTTTGTCCATGCCTTATGTAGGTCGCGACTTTGGGAAAGTAGCACCGCCTCTTCATCAGGGATCTGTCTGTAATAAGATTAACATTTATCATGGAAACTCCGAGGATGGGTTTCTATATAAACCAAATAGAGCTGGGGAAACAACTCCAAATTAGTCAAAAAGAGAAGGTTTTAGGACACAAAAGACAATGTATAAGAATTAAAAACAAGTAGTATTCAACCCCCCGGAACCAGAATCTCAGTACGAGAAGACGTTGTGCCTCATATTTGGACTATAGAGGAAACGCCTAAAAAGGCAAGTGTTGATGAGCTGCAGTACATGGGAATTGGGAATCTTACTCAATGGCAAGTTGCCGACCTTCGGAGAGGAACATATTCCATTGGTCCTTGAGTGCTGCTAGATTCTTTTCTCGCTGCCGGTCAATAGCGATTGTCGTTGACAGTCCGCGACTTAGCACGTCGCTTTCACAGCCTTGCCGAAGCCCATCGCTGAACGATTGCAAAAGCTGATCCATTAGGTACCAAACTCGCTGTGATTACCATCCTCATTACGAGCTGCCCGACAATTGGGATGAAAAGGGGATAAATTGAAATGTTATGGCCCGACCAAGATGACTACAACGAGTAGGGAAATGCGGAGAAGAGGTGTGAATGAGAGATCAAGCAGTTAATGACCAAGATGATTGACCAATTCGTCATTGCCAGGTGCGTGAGACATTTCTGCCTAAATTTGCACATGGTGTTGGTCAGCCAATGATGCTGCTCCTTTGAGAAGCCCGTAAGACGACCATGTAGAAGCAGGGAGCATGCATAATCTCACTTATTGGGGACCTGCCCACCTAGCTAAATGGTTCTTCCCTCTTCCCTCTTCCCCTCACTTGTCAAGCAAGTCCGACTCGAGAGGCTGAATTCATTGGACGAGAATTGGTTCATTCGGCATTTTGATGAGAGATGATGAGCGTATTAGTTGCTTACTGCCTTGAGTAAAAGGTATCATATACACTATACATCTATGGGCTTTGAGATTATTACTCTCAGTAGCAGCGGCCATGTCGTGGTCTTCCGATGAATCACCGACTTCCAGTCTCAGCGATGCATCAGATAGTTCTGATTCCAGAAGGAATTCAACTCGGAGCCGTCCAGGGCGACGCACTATCACATACAAGCTCTATGAAAAACAGCAACTGGCTCTGGGAGACAATGATGGAGCCGAGAAGGAAGATCGAGACTGCCATCAGGCTGAGCCCCAAGTGCTTTGGTCTGCCTTAGTGTACGACGCCATGGCATTGCGCAAAAGGGGTTCCAATCGACCGTATGCGATTTATCAAAGCGACGTACCCCTAGAACTAGCCTCTGGTGCCAAGGCGAATGAAGGTTCAGTAGTTGATCCCAAAACACCAGGGTCAACATCGATCGGAAACCCATCTCGACCAGCCTGGACTGGATGCGTCTTTGAAGTGTCTTGCAAGGCAGTGACTTCTTGGCCTACCAGAGGAGAGACGATCGAAGCTATGGACTTCGAGAGTGTCTTGACAAGCGACATTATTATAAGATCACCGTTCTTATACCGGGCGATTGAGTCCTGCGCTGGCTACTATCCTGTAGCTTTCGTCAACCCCCGCATAGCTGACGGGTATGACCTAACAGCAACGCATCCATCACAGATCAAGAGACCATTGGTTATCCAGGAACCCTGGGGGCTCCTCCTACATTGCTTTCCGAAGCTAGAAGCGTTCGTTGGAACATTGGACCCACGAAGCTTAGATGATGAGAAGGATGTACACAGTTTGGAAAAGGAACACACACGTCATCTGGTCGAGTTCCTGAGGCCTTATTACACCACCCGTGTTCTTCCTTGTATGGAAATGATGAAGCAACCAAATCCTCAGCTTCCATTCGACATGCTGTGGTATGTCTTTGCCCCTGGCACTGATGTCTACGTCCAAACAGACACAAATGCATGGGCTGGCGTGGTACTCGACGTCGAGAACAACTTGCCAATTGATATCAAACAACGAAAGCCTGATACAGAGGAATGGAAATTGCGTCTGTGGCATCTGGGAAGTAACGGGGACTGGATCAGAAGAAAGGAAATGTTCTACAGCATCCCAGCTTATGCCGGATCCAAAACGCTTACAGGCCTTAAGGTCTGCCCCGTTGCAGTCTGGGACGTGTTTGATAAGGGGGAAAGGCGCAAGAGGCTTCTGAAGCATAATAGTCTGGTCTTCGAATCTCTACGAAAGGGGCATTTACTTGCCCACTACGATGGTTCAACGATCGAAGAAAACAAACATGTGAGTTTCTTGGACTACCGGATATCGCCATATCTACTAACACGGTTCTCTAGTACTCGGGACCAGTCGTCATAGATCACAAGAGAGGCGCAACTCAATTGAAGCGCCGACAACCAGACTTGGAGGTACGCGATAACTCTTCACGATTTCAAAGCTACGATAATATGCAAATCAACGTCGACACCTCAGGTGAGGGCAACATAGTTCGCGAAGAGGGTGACTATGGTTTCACCGTGGAACCAAGGATAATTGCAGTTGAACCTCTTGGCGGTCGCAAAAAACCACGTCCTAGCAACAAAAGCAAGCCCAGCTCCCATATGCCGACACTCACAACAAGCCTGACTGAACATCAACTTCTTTTACTGGGCCCTACGATACAAGCATTTACCCTCAAGACAAAACAATGGTGTAAGTACGCACAGCTTTTGTTTGCTACAGACACTAATCAGTCGATGCGCTCTAGTGACATTGAAGTCCAGCGGCATTCGAGAGATCGCACAATCTGATGAGAGCATTGTAAACCTGGTTGTGGATGAACCCGAGCTTCGAACCATTAAGGGCCTTTCAAGTCGACAGAACAGCAACAGAGTAGCATGGGCAGCTGATTTCATCGAGGGCAAGGGCACAGGGCAAATTATACTGCTACATGGGTAACTTTATTAACTTGATTGCCCCCCCCCCCCCCCCCCCCCTAACAGTAGAATCCAGGGCTAACGGCGATCTCAGGCCGCCCGGTGTTGGAAAGACGTACACCGTTGAAGCAATAGCGCAGTACCTTCATCGCCCTCTGCTTGCCTTGACGATTGCGGACATAGGTACCGCTGAGGTCAGGATTGAATCGGAACTGATGAGATGGTTTTACCTAGCCGAGGCGTGGAATGCGGTTCTACTTGTAGATGAAGCCGACATTTTCCTCGAGCGAAGGCATAATCGCGACATAGCAAGGAATGGACTCGTCTCAGGCAAGATCCCATCAGTTCACAATCCTAATGTGACAATGGAACCCAAAGCTAACAGTTTGTCTGTTGAAGCGTTCCTCCGACGTATGGAATACTTCAGTGGCCTTCTCTTCCTTACAACCAACCGTGTGGGCCAAATCGATGACGCCTTCATATCGCGCGTGCACGTGGCGATAGGATATGACGCGCTCACACCGGAGAGTCGGTCGAAGATTTGGCAGGGCTTCTTCCGAAAACTGGCAAAGGAGCGTGCCGGTAAGATCCAAATCTCGCCGGCGGCCAAGAAATGGGTGCTGGAAAAGGCTATCTCGGGAGAGGCGCAGTTGAACGGCCGGGACATCCGCAACGCGCTTCAGACGGCCATTACCCTGGCCGAGGCGGAGTGCGAGGAAGACCCGGAATTCGAGACAGATACGATGACCATCATCGTGGACCAGTCGCACTTCCAGAGAGTGCTGGACATTACCAACAAGTTCCAGTCGTACGTCCAGAGCATCAGGAGAGAGGACGAGAAGAAACGAGCTGCTGGTCGGTATGATCGGAACGACTACTGGAAGGGCGAAGTCAAGGGAGAGCAGCCGGAAAGGGTGGAATCTTGAAGAGTCCCCGGACATTTTCTCCTTATAACTTTTTCATTGCGGCCACACTGTTTCGTTGAATCGTTTCCTTCTTTTCCTATTTTCTCCTTTCCCTATGTTCCTCAAGTAATCGATCTTAGGTGCTAGTTTTCTCCCTTTTTAATATGGTTCAGGGGTCATTTCAGGGGTATTTTCGGATAACAGTGGATACTCTACGATGAGTCAGCTAGTCCGTCTTTAGCACTAAAGGGCGCTCAGCGTCTCGGAATTTTTCAGTCACCGCCAACAATCTTGACCTTCTTTTTGTTTTCAGCCATGCCATGTTTGCAACTCGACACAGCCTGTCTCATGTTTCGATATCTCATAGACTGCTTTCTCATTTCAGCGGCCTCTTTCCCACCACCACCTTGAAAGCGAGAAGTCTTGGCATTCCCAGCCCTCCGAGACCCCTGAGGATCCAAGATGCTGCTTATTCTCGCTCTCAATTCTCGACAATCTCCTTCAGCGACCCGGTAGAGTACCAATGGATCGATGGCGTCGAGCCGTTGGACCTTTACGAGCCCGGCGGGTACCATCCTGTCATGGTGGACGACGTGCTGCACAGACGCTACCGAATAGTGGATAAGCTCGGACACGGTGGATACTCGACCATCTGGCTCGCCCACGATGAGCAGACAACACGTTACGTCGCGCTGAAAGTGAACATCTCGGGACAGATGCTGCCAGGACGGGAGCCCAGCATCCTGCGCACCCTTTCCGAGTCCGTCTCGACTGGAGAGACGACTCAGGAGGCCTTTGATGCAAGCACTGCCCTGCCGCGCATCTTGGATGTGTTCAACGTTCAAGGGCCTAATGGGACTCACTTGTGCTACACCAAGACACCTGCCCAGGGAAACCTCAAAGAAGCGTCCGTTAGTCGCCTCTTTCCCGTAGAGGTGGCCCGGTTACTGGCCGCGAGATTGGCCCTGGCAGTTTCGTTGATCCACTCACGGGGATTCGTCCACGGCGGTAAGTTGTCCTCCCCTTTCACGTACGAGATGGCAAAGACTGATTGTCTTTACATTTATCTATATAGACATCCATCTTCGAAATGTTTTAGTCAAGCTCCCATCGTCAATCGACGAGCTCGCCATCGCCGACTTCAGAGAGAAGTTTGGTGAGGCCGAAATGGTTCCCGTCTTTCGGGCCGATGGGGAGCCACTTTCGCCCAACGCCCCGCCGCACGCGGTCGTACCACTCTATCTGGGTAGCATGGCCCAAGATTTCACCATCGATGACGCAAACGGCCTCATTCTGAGCGACTTCGGCGAGGCTTTCGCCCCGGCCGCCGAGCAGCGTCTCGGGGGTGAATGCAACACGCCTGTGGCCGTGAGAGCGCCAGAAGCCCTTTTTGAACCCGACACGCCAATCTCCTACTCGGCGGACATATGGAGTCTCGGGACGGCCATTTGGGAAATACTCGGCATGCATTTCATCTTCGACGAGTCGGCAACACTGGATGAAATAGTGGCCCAGCAAATCGACGTCTTGGGTTCTCAGAATCTTCCCCTCGCTTGGAAGGAACACTGGGAACGTCCAATCACGGAGGAACTGGTTGCGGATACAGAAGTCGAGGTCCCTCGCCGCCCTACAGGTGACCGGATGGCATGGCCTCCTCTGGAGCAGGCATTCGAGGAGTTCGTGCAGAAGTACAGACGGGAACAGGAAACAATGGGTGTCTTTGGGGAAGAGGAGGCGACGGCGGTCCTCGATCTAATGCGCGGCATGCTCAAGTTCAAACCGGAAGAGCGAATGACGATAAAGGAGGTGCTCCAATCCGAGTGGATGACCAAATGGGCATTGCCTCGAGATTAACGAATAGATTGGAATAATCTACAACTACTGCATAATAAGTTCCCACGGTGTTCGGTAACCTTCGGGTAAACTGAATACCGATTTACCATGTTTTCAATAGCTTGCACTGGGACTATAGTTGTATCTAAATCTAGCGAAAGGTTACTTCATATTTCCATCTTTTTAAGAGAACAAGAATTCAGTTTTGGGTGTTTTTAGTAGAATACTCTTCAAACACCTAAATATGTTCACTACTGTTAATGGGCTTAGAAAGCCAACAGACCAAGAAAGCCGACTCTATTTTATTGGACTTAGCGGCGGCAAACTTCTCGTACGAACCAATTCTCAAGAACGCCCCTGGCGGGGGTACCCTACAGAGCCCGGCCGGTGTTTCCAAAGACACCCAATTGCAAAGAGATATATTGCTGCCGGAGCTCACCCCTTAGAAGATCAGCCCATTATCTTCGCCTTTCGCCCCCTCCTTCCCCAAATCGCCGCTATACTCGAATCAGCAGACGCTCCTAGGACTTCTTGGTTTACGGGCATCCGCATCGGTTATGAAACTTAAATAGTCCAAGACAGAGTGAACACCACCCATCCACTTGTACTTTTACTGAAAGTAGAATATGGCACGACGTTCGAAAGGATGGTGGAAGTTACCAAGACTATCAAGGATCTGCTCGATCAGCACAACGTCCCAATCCACGTGGAGGTGCGGAAGAACACCCTGATCGATCACGGAGCAAGTTCCAGCTTGGAAGAGCATCGAGAGATCCCGACACTGGAGTCATTCGTGCAAGACAACAAGTATTGGATGACTACCGACAACAACCAGCGGATGGCATATAATATGAGTACAGAGGTTCTGCCACTTTAATCGACCATTGGATGGGAAGTGGCAAATACGAACACCAAGGTATCTGATGACTATTGAACCGTGGGCCCTTTTATTTGCCTTGATGGGTCAGATGAACTATTCTCATTGACATGCCTTCATGTCCTTCTCTCACCGACGGGATCGGGCATGATACAAGTCTCACAGGCATACTCTGACCATTTCGGTGTCATTATGAAGCACGTGAAGATGCAGCTGAACAATTTTGAAGGCTATATTCCTAACATGGATGCCGTGGCAAAAGTCAATACGTATGACAATTGGCAGAAGTCCAACTCTGGAGCCAAACCTGCAGAGCCTCAGCTGTCGGAACGCAAAAAAAGCCGCTAGCTACGAACATGGTTCAGCTATACTCGCCGCTCTGCAGACCATATACAACAATGTAACGCCTGAGAGTACTCCTATGGAAGCCACCGGCCTCAAGAAACGACTAGTTGGTCACGTTTACGCAGCGCCAGAGTATCGGGTTAGCGGCGCGAAGGGACCAGTCACGGATCCCCAAGCCATAGGATTCTTGAACGATTGGGCACTTATGCAGCTCGATAAAAACAAGTTCCAGAAGCAGAGCAATAAGGTGGACTTGGGTCAACAAGGAAAGTTTGCACTCACTGATCTACACGATTATGTGCCCCCGCTGACGGGAAGATATTCGGAGGCTGTCATGGAGGAGATCAATTCCAACAACGGCTTTATTCGCATGAATGGGAAGATAGCAAGTACTAAGGACGATACACCGAAGCAAGGAGAGTATGGAATACCATGCACTCGCGTCTTCAAATTTGGAATGAGGACCGGCGTGAGCTTTGGCGTCACCAACAGCGTCGAAGCCTACGTGCGCGTAAAGAAAGACGCCCGAGAGGTTTCCAAGGGCGAGGATGAGGAAGCATGCTATTCGCGAGACCTACTGGTTGTGCCTTTCCCGGGGCAGGCGACTCCGATCTCTGAGCATGGTGGCGAGAGACGTTGCGTCTTTTCGTTTCCGGGGGACTCGGGCGCCGCGGTGCTGGATGCGTCCGGGACATTTCTGGGCCAGGTTGCGGCCGGTCCAGGCCCTTTGGTTGGTGTCGGAGGAAATGACGAGGGTTGCCGGTCCGCTCCCATGGACCTCACGTTTGTGCAGCCAGCTGGCCGCCTGATGACCGACATTGAACGATGGACAGGGCGAAAACCAAGGGTAATAATCGAGTCGACCAACATGGAATAAGCACTCGGAGTCTGGATTTTGGAGTAACAACATGGATTAACTAGTAAGCGTTTATAATAGTAACGCATATAATGTCTTTTGAATAAACAAGAATCAGGTTCATTATTCTGAAGTACCACTCGAATGACCCCAATAATATTATATTAAATCTGGCATTCGACGATGCTGACCTGGGTGCGACATTGCCATATCTTGACCAGCCGCAAGCCGGCCGCTTCCACGATGGCGTGGAACTGCTCCGGCGTGCGCTCAATCCCATTGATCGCGGTCATCATGACGAGATCCCGCTGGTGACTGTAACGGACATAGTGTCCGTAGTTGGCCAGCAACGGCTGGGGCGCGCGGTCCGCCGCCAGCTCCGGCGACCCGACGGTCGTGTTCATCACCTGGTCCGCGATCAAGATCCGGGACTTCGGGCCCATGGCGGACCGTACGCAACTCAGAATCTTAATGCAGTATTCATCGGACCAGTCGTGCCTAGGATGCAATTAGTTTAAATCTCGTATTAAAAGTCCCAAGATAGCTGTCTCGGGGTACGCTGGGTAGGAACGTTCCCACTAACAGAATATAACGCAGCCAGTACACCTCGGCACCCTTGGCTGGGTTGACTTGGAAGAAGTCGTGAGGAGTGAATTGTATCGTGTCAGCAGCAACATCTGCCGGCTTCTCGCGTTCCCAGAGCTCTCTGCCGCGATCTATCATGGTCGGAGAGTCCTGTACGATGCACTGAAAGTGCGGATATCGCTGGGAGAGCTGCTTCGCAAAGCCACCTGCATGCAGCATTCAAGCTATTAGTTACCTCCTCCTCCTCTTCTTCTGTGCTAGGGTAGTAAGAACAAAAAGAGGGTTTCGCGAGTGTACTTACCGTGGCCTCCACCTACATCGACGACTGTAGCAGCTCCAAGTTCGTGCCATGGGTAATCGAGCACGTGCGGCGTCGAAGAGACCCTCCCGCCGCCAACCATGGCCTGGTTGAGGATTTCAAGTTCCGCACGGGGTGCTCCTGGGCTGCTATCATCGTGGTCCTGGGGTGTTTCTCCTCCGCCCCCGACCTGAGCATCGGGGGCAGCAGGATAGAAATGGTTCTGGGCCGCAGGGCCTCCGGGTGTGATGGTTTCCTGGAGCCAGTCCCACTGAGACTTGGTCGATCCGGTGGCCAGGTTGAACGCCGTCTCATCGACCTTGTAGCTGGGGCCCAACTTGGGATGCTTCAGAGCGATTGGGAGGTAAGCAGCCATGGAAAAGGGACCCAGTGCTCTATTTACCAGGAAGAATAAGAAGCTGCGTGCCAGTCTCGTGAAATATCGGAGGTGTGGTTTGAGCTCCTGCGTAGAACTTACAAAAGCATCACGTACGCGCGCAAAGGCTCATTATGAACCAGTGCCTGCGAAACCAGATTGTTGGCAAACGTGTCCGAATTGGTCTCGCGGAAGATGTGCTGCGAAGCAAGCAGTCTCATAATTCTGGCTGTAAAAGGGGCGACCCCAATCAGTCAATCTCGTCGCACCGGGCTAGGGGGCTGGGCGAGATTGAGCCTTTGCTACCATACTTACACAGCTTATGGGGATCGATGCCCACACGGCCGGCGATGGCAGACACGTGAATACCGTCTACGTGACTACCCTCGTCTAGTATGTCAGCGACGCGGTGCTCGACCGCGATATGGAGGGCACGGCTCTCAAAGTACTGAGACGAGAAGCCCATGATGCGCAGCGAGGGGTCGCAGGTCAGCTCCTCGATGCTGCCCGCGGCGGCGGACAGCGTGCGTTGGGCGTTGTAGAGGTCATGGCTCGGGATCGGCACACCGTCGACAACCTCGAGAGGATGTGTCGCGCCCTGGGACCACTGCGCAACTACGGTCTCTACTGCGGAATCCACCAGTTTGACCAACTGGCGCAGTTTTTGGATATCGGCGGAACGATCCATGGCTACTATGGAAAAGATGCGGGGAGATGAAATGGGCAAACGTGTAACTTCAACTGGCTTGCGTATCAGATTTCTGGGTTGCCTAAATGAGGGGTATACATCCGACTGTTACCTTTGCTAACTCGGGACTCAGACTTGCTTTTTGGATACCCCGTAGAGGATTGATACCAGATACACCGAAAGTACTGTGGGGGTTCGTGCAGTTATCGCCCCCTATTGGTGAGCCCCCCTCTCGGCTCACCCTGATTTGAGCAACACAGCTTACGCAGCATTGATAAGCAAAGACCATTCCATTGGGCATGGGAATGGCCTGTTTGCTGGCCTACCTCGTTACTCGGACCTCGTGGCGCCGTATGTACTACAAGAGTAACATATTCGGGTACATATGAGGCGTCGCTGCCCCAGCCCGTTTTTGGCGTCATAAGCAGCCATAGTCACTGCAATACTTGCAGCAATTCTGAACCGAAGACGAAGTGCTGGCATATATGTCAATCAACAGACAAGGTGTTCTGCTGTGCAGCTTTTTGCGAACTTTCGTCTAATATGCCGATTCCAGCTCCGTTACAATGCAATGCCGTGTCGATGTTCATATTATACAAGAACTAGTCAGTAGAATATAGAACGTAATCCGGTTGTGATTAATTATAGCCATACCTTACTAAATTACATTATTTTTTTCTTTAATTTAATACTTTAGTAAAAATTAAAACTTATAATATAATATACTTTTAAATATTAACTTAAAAGAATATATTATATTTAATACTTTTTAAACTCTTAAAAACTTTTTATTAAAAATAACTCCTATAAATTAAAAAACCTTATCGCTAACTAACGTACTAGCGCTTATATAAACCTTCTTAACCTTTTAATAACTTAAAAACTAATATATAAAAGGATAACTAATATCCTTCTTTATCCTAAAATATCTCACCACTACTTTAAGCTATCCTTAAATTAACTAAATACTTTTACCATTAAATCTCATTACTAACTCTTTATATATATATTACCCTATATCCATAATAAAATTCCCTTTTAACCCTAATATAAATTTTATATTTAAACACTATATACTTAAGTATCTTAATTATAAGAACACCTTATTAAAATAAATATAATATAAAACTATAAAATTTAACTATTAAATTCTCTCCTTTCTCTAAAAAGAATTAAATAATAAATATAAAAAATAATATAATATTATTAATAAAAATAATAAAATTAAATTTTATAAACTTAATTATTAATTCCTTAATATAATTTTATTATTATTAAAAGAAAAATAGGATTTCCTTTTTATATAATAATAACTATTTTATAATTATATTATAAAAGTAATCCGTCCTAGGGAGGACGGTAAATATATCTATTTTTATTATTAAAGGTAATCCTAATAATTTATATAAAATTATTTAATTCTTATTTAATAGAATATAATAATTATTTAATTTAATTAACTTAATAATAATTAATTAATAATAAATTAATAATAATATATTTAATAAAGGTTCCTTTATTTATTCTAATTCCTTTTAATTTTATTTATTATTAATATTTCTTTATTATTTTATTCTTTATTACTCCTCGCGAAGCGATTATATAAGCTATATCTAGAAAATAATATATAATAAATATAGCCTTATTTTTAATAGCTTTTTATTTTTTTAAAGCTATAAAGATATAACTAACCTTATTATATTTAATTTTAAGTTAATTTTTATTATTACTTTTTATTTTTTAAATTTTATTAATAAAATAGAGATAATATATATAAATTATTACTTTTTCCTTTATTATAAATAATATATTATTAATTATAGTTTTAATAATTTTAAGATATAATTATATTATTTCTTTATAGGAATTTTTAATAAAATATTTATTATTAAAGAAAGGATATTATTTAATAATTAATTAATTTAAAGTTATAATAATAATATTATTTTTAATATTAATAGAGATATATTTTATTAATATAATTAAGGCTATATCCTCGTTAATAATATTTTTAGGTATAACAGTAATTAAGGATTTTAAAATAATAATATATATATAATAAATAAGAAGAGTTATAAATTTAATAAATAATTAATTATTTTAAAAGATTTTATATTTATTTTTAAGGGCTTTCTTTAAAATCTATATAGAGCTAATATTTATATAATTTAATTTTAAGAACTTTAATATATAAATTTTTTTTTTTTAATAATTTAACCCGAATAACTCAATCTTTTTAATAATTAAATATAAAGTTATTACTAACTCTAAATTTATATTAAACTTTATATTATAGGGTTAATAAATAGCTAAAGTTTAATTATAATAGATAGGAGGCTTAATATTTATTATATTTTATTAATAAACTATTTTAATACCCCCTTTCTTTCGTTTTAATATAAGGATATTATTAATTTATATAATCTTTATTTAATCCTTATTACCTATATCGGCTATATATATAAAAGTATATATTTATCTTAAATTATTAATAATAAATAAATTATAAAAGTAATAAAATAAAATTATTATATATTTATTAATTAAATTTATTTTATAAATTAACCTAATATAATATATAATATTTATAAAGAGAAAAAGGAATAATTAATAAAAAGATTACTAAAAACTTAAAAGGATACTAACGAGGCTAATAAAAAGGAGTATTTTAATTAATTAATAATACTTAATAAAATTCATTACTCAAATTAGTACAATTTATAACCTCATACCCCTAGAGGGCCTACTAAACTACATGCACGGGGTTCACCCCGCCAAGACGATGGAGTCGGGGGCTTTATGCAAGGCCCATCTTATGGTCCCCATGTTGGAGAGTAGTTGTTCGGTTTTATGTGTACTTGTTCACGTTATTGTTCCTTGGAACGAAGCTAGGTCCTGCGGTGATCCCAGTTTCTACATATATGTACTCACTCAGCCCTGATCATACTTGCTCGTTAGGTTGTCATCCTGTCTGTTGGGTTGAACCAAATCGGCACCAAGCACCTATTGGAGCAAGTCACGGAAACAGAAGCCAAGCACAGGTCTCGGATGTGGATCTTCTAACCTTATCACTGTATCATGCAGGCTCGTCAAACACATTTTACAGACAGGACATACTGATCAAAAGACATCGGAATTCGAATTGCTGGCTCCGAAGAGAGTTGTAGCTTCTGGGACTAGATACATCACAATCTGAAGAACACCTCGTCGACAACAGTGCTGCCCTCGTCCCCGGGCCCTACAGGCTCGCCATCGGAAACCCGATATGGTCCCGTCTCCCTCTTCCAGAATGGCCACTCATCCATACCTAAATAGTATACCATAGTGGATGTCGGAACCGGATCTCCGAGTTGCCTCCGAACGTAGTAGACAATTGTGCTGGCGTTGTCTGCGCCAAAATCGAATATCGAAATGAGCCGCTGGCTCCCGCCTCGGCTGTTTCCCGTTGCTCCCATTACGGAAAGCGGGTGTTTCTTTAGGGGCGGCCAGTAAACATGTGCCACCACCTGCCGTACGAATTCTGTGACGGCTTTATCGTCCATGTCTTCCCACTGTTCATCCATAGTGTGCTGGAAATAACTCAGATGGGAGCTTAAGATACTGTGGGACAAGGTTAAAGTGTCTAGCCGGAGCTGGCCAATAGTTTTCTCAAGGATTTGGGCGTAATCTGTGAAGACCGGGTCCGTCTTTAGTAGCTCGTCTACATAAGACATATCCTTAATAGGAGGGATATCTGTCCAGGTTTCAAAATCAATATGGTAGGGGTACAATCGCCATAGTGCCTTGTAGTCGCCAAAGTCGATTCGGAGAGTTCTCAGCGTCGAAATAGCCGAAGCCGGTACCATGCGCGAGAAGAAGGGGGGTACGGCCTGCATATATTCTCCATTTGGTATATTGTGACGGTAGAGTCCTGGGACCTCGAGATGGAAGTGGTTTCTCGAGTAGAAGACAATGCTGCACATATCCCGGAAAGCACGGCTGACGAGAAAAAGTGAAGTTGGGGGCTGCCAAACGCGACAACGCTCGAGCTCGGCGTTGACAGGCGCCTCGGAGCCCTCAGGCAAGGGCATAAACTGGCATGCATAATGCTGGCATTGGCAGCACTCACCCCAATAAACCCAATACCATCGTCGCATATCATTAGCGTGGGGGCAAGGGCAGATGGGTTTAACGTCGTCTGGTCCCATCAACTCTGGCAGTTCCAATGGCATGCCGCTTCTTGTTTCTGGATACCAATTGGTACGCGGATCCCCGAGTCTACCACTGCAGTTGAGGTGGTTTGATGGATGGCATTGATCGTAGGGAGGGCCACAGGAAAGGCCGCAGGGCTTGCGGGAGGGCCGCCTGTTGCGGACCTCATCAACGTCCGGAAGCCTGAATCCCCGGTCCTCGCGCCATGCCACGGCGGAAAGTGGCGTGACTAGATCGGTGTATTGAAGTATGCTTAGTTGGATTTCTGCGGGCAGATTGAAGAAGGTAAAATATGTTGTCTGGTTGTCCACTGAATTGGCCATTCTGGTGGCCATTCTGGTGGCCATTCTGGGATTTTGGGACATTGGTGAGGGGGAATAAGGAATGGAAAATGGAAAATGGAGGATGGAGACTTCGTAGGTGCCTTGAGTGTTGGAAGTTGAAATATGCGAGGGAAAAGGGGAGAAGGGGCGAAGGATGTAATTGCTGTTGGAACTAGAAAATAAAAGACGAGAAGGTGGCAGTGCAGGATGGATACCTTTAGGTAATAAATGTAGCCAACAACATTAAACGCCAGCAGATAGTGGACCTTCGGTGCATACGACTCCGCTTGCAGATTGATATTCTAATTATGGATGTTCTGTATAACGTGTATCTATACATAAGTATATACTTACATATTAACCGCGCATTCCGGTCCACACCCACAGGCCGAGTCCGGAACAATTTCGTTGGTAGACAACATCCTCCGGAAGATGCGCCGGTGTCCACTACTTTGGCCCCCAGGCGGAGACTAGATTAACTTCGTCAAAAGAGGAAAGAAGACACTTGAAGACACTTGGGACAATGCCTCGGTGTCCTCAGAGACATAACGAACTCCTCCTAAATTTAGTATCAAAAAGAAATTTATCATCAATATCCAACATGTCGCGGCTCGGTCTGCCAGTCTGTTGAATACCTCGGAGCCAAAAGCGAACCAACTCAGTCTCAGCTTTGCTGCGCCAATGGATGCTATTTCGAAGCCAACATAATCGCTCAAGATAGATCACCAACAATGGATGCTATGTCAGACCTAGAATACCGACCTCCTGAGGTATAAAGATGATGTCTGCCACTATACCTTTGAGAGCTTTCATCTACAGCAGCATCGGACATCCAGCACTCAGTCCTCTCAGCATCTTGCCTATTCCATCTCCTCGCCCTTGATTCTGCCAAAGTTTACTATACATCTCACCTATTCGAATTTCTGCCTCTTACTTCCAATCAAGATGCGTGGCATTGCCCCCTTATTCGCCCTCCTTTTGGCCAATGTAACGCCATTGGTACAAGCCGTCGGGGGGAAGCTTCCCATGACCGAAATCGTGGGAAAGGACCGGGGTACTGCTTCTTGGACGGCCACCGAGAAACTCGTAAACGGCCTATCCAACTATGATGCACTCTATGTCCGCGCCAATTTGTACTACAACTGGGTCAAGGAACAGGCAGGCGCCCCCACGGGATCAGTGAAAGGCGAAACCCCTTCCTTGCTCGTGGCTGCTGTCTACAACCCCAAGACAAAAGTGCTAGCCGCCTCTACAATCCCAAGAGGCATCTTCTTCGACGAGTTGAACGAAGACAACGTGAATAAAGACAAGACTCCTGTCTGGTACGCGGCTCGGAAGGATCTCCAGGGGTACAAAACTCTTTTGTCCAGCAAGCAACATGTCGTGCATGCCGAAGACGGAGCCTACTACACACTCGAAAAGAACAACGGCTTGACAAAGGAAGAGACTCAGGCTAAATCCTTTGGCGACGGGACCATTGGAGGCAGCGTCTGGCTGGCCGTCTACGGGTTCACACACGGAACGCCACAGGGGACAGATTTCCTTAAACAGCTCGCAGCCAACCCCGGGGATCGGGTCGATCTTTGCACCAACGACGTCGCGAAACAGCCCACCTGCAAGAAACTTGTCAAACAGCTGGGTGTTTACTTTGTGGGTCCTGCTAAGGCTCCTACCAACCCCCCTGCTGCTGCTGGCAAGAACAACGCGACCCCGGGTGCCGCCCCCGGAACGCCCCCCCAAAATACCGGAGACAAGAGGCCGGCGCCTCAAACGTCCCCCCAGACGCCCAGCACTCACCATAACGATAAGAAGCCGAAGCAGGGCGGGAAGCGCAGAGCCGCCCATAGAGCCGCCGTTGCCGCCGCCGTCGAGGTGGGGGCCTAAGCTCTATACCATCATCTTTCCCCGTTCCTGTTCCCGTTCCCGCTCCCGCTTTGGGGAGCGGGCAGGGGATTTTCTTTTCCTTGTGTTTCTTTTTCATTTCTTTCGAATGGGTGATGTACCCCCCCTTTCGCTTTGTATGTTTTCCGTGGCTATTGGTTTTCCTTAGCGTACTCTCGTTTTCGAAATATTTATTATCTACTCTGTATTAGACTTTCCGATGTAGTTTAGAATGTTCCTCCGATTTAGATCTACATAGAAGAATAGTATATTGAACTATACTGTACAAATCCACGCCCTTTGAGGCTAGTGAGCTTGACATGATTTCTATATCTCACTTCGTAGCCTAAACAAGCCCAGACAATGAAAAGTATCCATCCAGATCTACCTTTTCCAACTCGCCGCGCCACTCCACAACCTTGGTCCCGCCCATTCCCCGCTTACCTTCCTCCATCCACCGGCGCAACACTCCGGGATCAAAGTAAAGGGGCTCGTCCGCCCGGCCCATGACGGGAACCATCTCCGCCAGCACGCCGTGGCGCCAGAACCCAAACCGCGCGTTCACCTCGACCCGCATGCTGAACCGTCGCCCCTTTCCCCCATCCTCGCGCGCCTGTTGTCGCTGGCTATTCAGGGGAACCGGTGTCACGAGGAGCGGGAGGACGAGGTACTCGGGAACCCCCGCAGCGTCCACGGCGTCCTCGGCCACGGCAACGACGAGACTGTTGCGGTCGCGTCCCTTGCACACGGCGTGGAGCCGGACCGCCCCCGTCTCCGTCTTGGTGCGCTGCCGGCCCACCGTGGTCGACACGCCCGCCGCGTCCCAGCCGAGTTGAAGCCCGTATTCGGCCTTGTCTGCCACGAGCGCCGTCGTGGGCTGGCCCTGCCACCCTTCCGGGCCGGGCATGGTCTTGACTATGGATGGGTGTTGAGGTTCGTCTTCGTCCGAGTCTAGGTCCGAGTCGTCTTCACCCGGCGATGCAGGGGCGTCTTGGAAAAGGACCTTGATGGTAGCCCCCTTGATCCGGCTCAGCCAGCCGCGGTTATTGCCACCGGCGACCGCTACAAGCTGGAACTGGAGCCGGATGAGGTAGGCCGGGACACCATGATAAGTACCCGCGAAGATGGGTCGCAGACACTCGGACTGGAAGATGGTGGACGACACAGCGGAAGAAATGATTTCCCGTGGGATGGATAGCTCGTCCGCCCGGTTGGTCTGGGGCGTCGAGAGCTGGCCGCCGCCTTCGTCGAGGGTGACTTTGAACGACTGAGAAAAGGTAGTAAGCTCGTCCGCACCCCCGATTTGCAATGGGCCGACGAGCGGGGTTTCAGTCGTCTCTTCAGAAGCTTTGACTCTGACTTCGGTTGTCGTTTCCATATTGAGGATCAGTCGGGCTTACAAGAAAGTATATGCTTGGTCAGGAGCAATGCAATGGGTTTACTATAAAGGGCATGACTTCACTTCCACAATACCAACAATGCAGATTCACGAGATTTCAGTGCCTAAATACGTCGCACCTGCTTCGGTCAAAAGATCGAGACTACGGGATCTTCCGGTTCAGCTGGAGGGAATGGTTTGATGCATGTTCAGCTGGTCTTGGCATATTAATGCCGCTGCTCCAGACCTTCTGTGGCGGTTTGTGAGGGGTCAGCATCGGTTGCGATTGGACAAAAGCGTTGGAGGCCTTTTTATCATGCCGGGGACGCATTGTGTTGGTTTCTTTTCAGCTCGAGGTAGCGTTTCGGAATCTTGAGTATCCGTTCGTTACCACCCTTCACTTCGTCTTCTACTATTTCAGGTTTTGTCCTAAAGTAATTGCAATTTAATAACAACAATAGATCCAGGGGAGAAGTTAAACTTGTTCATCTTGGTATTGTAATTCGACAGGCTACGCGCAATACAGGCAGCATGGAGACGTCCACATATCGAGGCATCCATACCTCCCTTTACCAGACCCTGCCTGCAGATGCAGTTCACCACATTGAGAGGGCAATCTGGCTGAAGATAATAGGCCACACAAAGGAAGCACGAGCTATCTACCAGAACGAATTAGGTCCTTACAAGGAGATCCCAGTGATAATCATTGAGTGGGCAGACCTGGAGCACGAATCCAGCAGATGGGGAGAAGCATGGCGAATACTGGGCAGGGGTTTGGACGACGCCAAGGAGTCTGACCAAGATCTCGATAGCCCCGAGTATAGACTCATGGCTCTCACCCGTGCCATGTTGGGGACACGACACCGGGGCGACCTAGAGTCATCTGCTGACGAGGTAGCCAGAACACAACGGTGGCTTGGTGATTTACCAATTGAAGAATACACAGACATCCAAGTGAGTCGCCATTTGCATCTTCTCCTTGGGTTACAATTGTGATATCGTTGCTCACAGGGGGCCTATAGGCAAGCTGTATCCGCCGATACGTCATCTGCTACCTGTTTACGAAGCTCTACTCGGCTTATGAGAACAGTACAGCAAAGCTCATACCGACCTGCAATTCCAACGACTCTTGGAGTGGGTTGCATGAGCTGCGACGCTCTCTTTGCGCACGTGGCATGATCAACGAGGCCAATGCGGTCTTCCGTGTTGAGCTAAACCGAACCCCTATAGAGGATCGTGAGCCAGTGGTGCAAGAGTTTCTGTCCATGATAGCTGGGGTTTCCGAGACCCGCGGCCGCAGCTACTTTGAGGCCGCGGTCAGATTGCAGTGGGCCAATACACTGCTCATGTTACAGAACGTGCCTCGTGCTACGGAGGAAATCGATAAGTCCGAAGCAGCGTTCAACGGATTCTGCGATGTGCATGGCATCGTCGACCGGGCCTCCACGCCCCATATGCAAGCCCTCGAATACGAGAAGCTATCATGCATTCAAGACCCATTCGAAAAGATACGCCAGACGGAATTACTCGCTGCTAAACTCGAGCAGACAGAAAGTGTCAAGACCGGCTCCTGTCTGGCAGATGCTGCTGAGCTCGCTAATGTATTCTTCAAGGTTACGTCCGAGCCCGTTTTTCAGGATAAGTACTTCAGCTTCCAGGCCCGGCTTGAAGATTACGACGAGAATGTAAGCCAAGACATAACCGACCTGGTGCAGCACCGTAACAGCCTCATAGCTGTGAGCCTCTCTGCTTCGGTGAACCGGCAACAGTCATTGGAATGGATCGACGGTTTCCAAGAACGGTATCCGTATTTCGCGTCGCCGGCCATCCTGGCCTTGCTCTACAGGTCCCAGGCACTGCTCTTCATGTCCTTGCGTCGCCTGGACGAAGCTAGCGAGGTCGAAAAGAGAGTGCAAGAGTTGGAGTCCTGCGGGCCGTCGATAGGGGCATGGCTCCACCACCGTAGCGTCCCAGTCGTGCTTCCTTCTCGCGACTTGGACACCGGTGTCACAGTTGAGGATCACAACGACGAAGTAATCGACGAACAGTTCTTTTGGCCCTGGAGAAACTCCATGAGGGGCGCGTCGATTAAGCATGAAACCACGCTAAACCTTCTGTGGGAATGGTCGCTCGATGATGTGGCTGCCGGCCGTCTTGACGCCCAGGACTTCGAGGGCATGATGGGCATAGCCAACCCTCATTTTACAGTCGATGCCACACCGCTTACTGCGGAAAGCATTGTAAAGGTAGTAGGAAGTGAGAAGATGGACGACGTTTCCTCCCTCATCTTCCCCGAAAGCGAGGAGGTTATTGATTCGCAGGAAGCCAGATACGAGCGCATCTGTCAGTGGCTGAGCAGCGAACCCCCCAAGGGCCAACGTGAGAAACGCCTCTTCTGTCTGGTGATGCTGCGCGACGGCCGTCAGGTCCACTTCTCAGAGCACAACATGTGGGATCGTCGCATCCGCGAGCTCCAGCAGCTCCTCGACCTGGACCGGACACTCCCGAGGATCATACGCGAGACGTTCCCCAGGAACCGGGCAGCGTGGGTCGGGGCTATGTCGATGACGATAGTGGCCGAGCTCGCGCCCCTCGCGGACTACACGGCGGACGTGCCGTCCAAACTGCTGCTTGAGGCGGAGAAGTGGAACGACGCCGCCATCAAAGAGCAACTTCAAGCAAATGATCGGGTCGAATACGCCAGATTTCTGCGAGCTGGGGCGCAAATTTACCTCATGAAGATTTTCAGGCTACAACAGTTGGTGGAAAGCCCAAATATTGACATCGAGGATATCACAGCCACCGCAGAGGAAATAAAGGCATTGCAAGCCTCGGGTCTCAATAAGGTGGAAGAGGCTGATGCCATTTTGTCGAAGAGCGAGATTAACTCCTCATGGAGTGACGGACTCGATAGCGTCACCAACAGACAGAGCCTCAGTCGCTTCTACGGTAGTGCCTTTACCGTCATCGCAGCCATTACCCTCCATCTTGCCTCAGGAGATGCGCCGTCTTCGGATGCAACAAGCCGTATCTGGACTTGGGTACAAAAGTACAAGGCCCGCTCGCTCGCGCGCACCATCGGGGTGCGCAGCCATGACCCGCCCGACTTGGTCAACAGTATCTTGCAATCTCCCGAGACCAAGCCTCTGTACGAGGAGATGTTGGATCTGCGGGAGCGGATCAAGAAGGCCGAACTGATGGCCAGGTTCAAGCTGCGTCGACAAATGGACTTGCACCTCGAGCTCATGAAGAGCAAGCACCCATTGCTGCGGCAGCTGATGGACCTCCGTGAAGCCACCCCGTTTGGGATATCCGACATAGCCAACCTCGAGGCCCAAGCTGGATCCTCAGTAGTCCTGGTCGACTGGTTCTACCTTCCGCCCTACATAGCAGGCCAGGCCGGGAAGATGTTGCTGTTCACGGCGCGGGTCAATACGGAACCCACCATCGATATCTTGCCCGTCACCGAAGCTGATGTGCTGGCCTGGCAGGAGCAATACCTGGTCCCTTCCGCGTGGCGACGCTTCCGGGAAGAGAACCTCGCGACCTCGGAAGCGCGCAGCAAGTTCGACGAGATGCTGGGCGGCCTCGTCGCCCCCCTGGCCCACCGCACCAAAAGGGGCGAGGTGCTCGTGTTATGTCCGTCGAGCATTCTCCACCGCGTACCACTCCATGCCCTCTCCCTCAAGGCCGAAAGCGGCCACGGCTCGTCTGGCACCGAAGGACTCATCCATCGCAACCCCGTCGTGTACACACACAGCCACTCTTTGCTGCGCTCCTGCGCCGCAGCCGCCGAGCATGCACGGCACACCCCGCAGGCCCTGCAGGCGCTGTTCCTGTCCGGGATCCCCGCGTCCGAAGCGACGGGCTACGCCGCGGGCCGCGACAGCATCCAGGACTTGGCGCGCCGCTTTGGCGTCCCACCCAAGATGGACGCAAGCGCCTCAAAGCAGGGGTTTCTGGAGAGTGCGGCTGGATCCCGCTTGATTCATCTCCACACGCACTGCCAGTGGCGTGCCGGGGATCCGCTGGATCACCATGTGGAATTCCCTCGGGTTATCGCTAGTGCCGTTGTCGCCACCGACAAAGAAGATCCGCAATCCGAGCCTCCATGGCATCCAATGCCGAAGTTGGGAGCCGACGATAACGCAATAGGGGTTGATCGGCCCGTCGACCGTCTCACGGCGCGCGAGCTCTTCGGGATCCGAGTGCCGCCGAGCACGCACGTCAATATGATTGCCTGCCAGGGGGGCGTGGCCGACGTGCAGCTCGGGGACGAGGTGATGGGGCTAGTTCCCGCCTTGCTCTATGCGGGCGCCAGCTCAACCGTTTCTACGCTGTGGAGCATTGACGACGCTGACGGGGCGGAGTTCTCCCGGCATTTCTTCGACTCGTTCCTGCGGCAGTGTCGAAAGAAGAAGAAGGCGAAGAGTCCGTCTTCATTGCAGAGTGGGGTTTCTGGGTCAAAGACTGTTACCGGCAGCGGCGATCTTGGCTTCGTGGACATTGCCCGTGCAGTCAGGGCGGCGGCGATGAAGATGGATGAGACTTTAGACGAGCCCCTTTATCGGTGGGCTGCGTTTGTGCTTCACGGGTTCTGGAAATTTCCGTTCTCAGATACGGATATAAAGAAGTAGCTCTATTATTACTTTATGGAAATCGTATAGCCTTAAGTATATCGATTACTAATTCACGCCGTTTGATCTGGTTGATGAAGCTGACACACAAAATTAGAAATCCAACCTGCTTAATCACGATCGTGGTCGCTTAACAGTGGCGATGACCCAATCTGGGAGAATCTTCGCCCGTCTGCGGCCGCTTCTCTCATCCCTCTGCGAACCTTCTTTCTGTTCTCGATGTTCATCCTGACTTCGGATCATTTCATCAACTTCTTCGTAGTACCCTCCGGGGTCTTTGGCCTTCCCTCGAGTCAAGCTATACGCACCGGGTTTGCTAATTGATGCACCCGCTTCAAGTACAAACCTTACTGTCGCGAGTCTCCGTTCGATCGGGATCGACGGAAGAGCATCTAGAGTGGATTCTCCGAATGCTTCACCCCCAATTACTGCAGAATCTAGCAAGGTGGTTTCCTTCCCAAAACTTCTCGGACTTGGCAGGTCTCCGTTGGTGCTGCCCATCTTGGCTTGAAGGTAAGGGAGTATAGAGAACTGCGCGGCAACGCCCAAGATTGTCCCCGGTCGCTTGTAGAAATTCTGATAATATGACCAATGTTCGCTTCCCTCTTGGAACTTGTGCATGGTCTCGTCGAGGAACTCCATCAACCCTACCAATCGCTGAGTATCCAAGTTGCGCTCACAAGCTTGAGAAGCGTACCACAAAGTCCTTTTGATATTTGACCACTCTCGCCTATCAGCCATCGATAAAGCCAGTATTTCAGCCTCGAAAAGCACAACGTTAGGATCGAAATTTCCCTCATAGCAGGCGCGAATTCTCTCCCAGACTTCTGGCTGTTGAGCCCAGTCCTTCGCTGTGCGGTGAGAAAAGTCGACCTCGTCGTAATTTTGAAGATCGGGTAAAGTTAGCTCGAGGACTCCTCTCGTTCGAGACTCCAATCGACGTTTGAGCAGAATGAGGGCACTCTTCTTGATGTGGTGCGGCAACTTAGTAACGTCGACACGCTTTGCCCTTGATTCGTCCGCGAGCCACATAGTGAGACCTCTAAGCGGTCTTTGGGATGCCGCCACTACCTGGATCATCCAGGACCCATCACGTCGATTCTTTTCGCCCGTCCTCTCCCAAATGACGTCGTATAGCTTGGATATGTCGCTCGGCAGCAGGCTTAGCGTGGCTTGAAGGTCGGAAAGGGTCTCGCCGTCCGAGAAAGATACCAAAAGCGACTGTACAACAAGTGAGACCCATAAGAAGACACCTCGAGATCTAGCTACTATCTCCTCCTTGAGCTCTTGAACTTGGGTTGGATAGACTTTCAAAATTTCTCTAAAGCCTTGGTTGATATCCAGCTGGCCTGCGACAAAAGCATGCGTATCGCCCTTTGTGAGGAGGTGCATCCGCAACATTGGCACGCTGCTGAACGCGTCGTCGAACTGCGTCCAGGGACGGCTGGCCAGACAGACTTTGAGAAAGTTAGTCGAGGTCGAGGAAATATCGTCGACCAACTTTATTACCTCTTTCGGGTCCGTGTCAAATTCGTCGAGGCCATCAATGACTACCGCGAGTTTGAAGCTTTGCCCACAAGTCCGAAGCAGAAGATTGAAAGACTCTTCGACCTCCCAACTTTCCCAGTTGGGAGATTTCCGAATGTACGGGAGAGCTTGTGCCAGCGCTCGGCGCCTCGGGCTAATCAAAAAGATGAGTCCGGGTTGTTTGCTGACTGCTTGGTGCAGAATCGTTCTCTTCAAGCCTTCCCACGACTTTTGTAGACCATGGCCTGCATTCCAAGCATAGTAACTAACCACAATAACCGGGAGTGAATTGGACCACTTCTTTAGATGGTTCAGAGTAACCGGGCTTTCTGTGATATGTTTCATCATGGTAGATTTGCCCGAGCCAGGCTTTCCTGTGATCCAATACACAGAGTCAGATGTGCCCTCGAGCCAGTCGGGAAAGCTATTCCAGAGTGGAAAGCCCTCGGGGGATACCCTGGGTTTGCGGTCGAAGATCCAGTGATAGGTTGACTGAAAGGTACGCGAAATGGCTTCCTTCCTTCTGTTGAACGCCTCAAAGCGGAGTCCGTTCGCCATTGACTCGACAACGTCCCCTGTGACGACTGGTGTCGATATATGTTCAGTCCCCGCCTCGGAAAGGGGATTATCCGGCCGCCAGTCTCTTTTCCACAGGCGCCTCGTTAGCTCCAAGTAAAAGCCGTTAACGACTTTTGTCGTCGCATCGGATGCTACCATTTGCGAGAAGACACGGACGAGATCTGAAGTTGCCTCATCCCCAGATGAACTGTCATCGGGGCCCCGGGGAAGGTGCTGGTGATTATTGTCTCTTGAACTGTGGCCATCGACTTGTTTCGGTTTGTCTTGAGATAATTCTCCCTTGGGGCTCGGGCTGTCCCAGCCTTTTGGGTTCAATGGCCTGTCAAGATCGTGTGTGTCGATCCAGAGAAGCGAGTTTTCACTAGTTGAACTTTCGATTCGTTTCAATAGTAAGGACATCTCGTTCATTTTGCTGCCGAGTTCATCCTCCCACTTCTTTGTCTGCTTTGAGTCTTCCCTGTTAGTAAGTTAGCCTGACATAGGATTGGGTGTTGATGAAGGCGCCAATACCACAGAGACAAGACAATAGTAGCTGTCACACTCTTTTGTAGAGTAACCAATTTACTCTGCATCTTCTCAATCTTAGATGGGGCCCAAAGCCCCGCAAGATCGGTTTGATCCCTGGTGATATTTTTCGTCCTTCTCTGTACTGGGCGATTCCTGGCAGCCCTTAATACATCCTGGAAATACTTGGCAATACTTTCGCACTCTTCACAGAGCCATATCAGCTGGGCATCTGCTGGTTTGGGCGTGGCCCGAGGAGAGGCGACGCGGTCTGTTGACTCCCTGACTGTCCGGGTAAAGAATGCCAGTTCCTTCAATGAAGCTTCCAATTCTGTCTCCTGAATCCAATCGATTTTGTCGTTCGGTTTATTTTGCTCATCCGCGTGTCTGTATTTGCGCCAGGCTTTGGTCATGAGCCGCCCACCAATGTCAGCAAACTGTACCACAGCTGCAGCAATGGCGAGCGCAGACAACGGGTCCATCGCGTTCTGTAGTGAGAAATGTCTTTTTTCGTAGACTGAGCAACTATAGGAGCGGTTAGCCTTGTGCGTGGGTAGATGAAGTCGAACAATGCTTTTCTGGAACGTGGGAGGAAGACGCCATCATGAAGGCTAAGCGGGGAAAGACAGCCAACCTTGTGTTGAGCTGACGTACAATGGGCTTCGAACACACTGCATGAATGCCTAACGATTCGCCGTAAATTCCTCGTTGAAGGGTGCACCAGCCCTGATGCAAAAGCCACTGTGTCGCTCTTGGGCTGACTTTTGCCTACCAGTCTGACGTGTACTTTGCACTGATGACTGGCCACGTTGGACTCAAAACATGTAATCTCATATCAGTTATGCGCCATTTGCATGCGCATAGTTAGATGATGTTGCCCCTATTGATGTATTACTGTAAGATGAAAAGAACAACTTCTACAAGGCGTGGGGCGGAGCTGTTATTAGCAATGGCCAGATATAAAACTGCTGGATTCTTGAATTATGGAAACACTAGCTATGTGTAACGGGTAATGCTGTGTGAACTACAAGGTGGCGTGATTCTGCAGCCAGCGTTCACAGGATCAAAATGATCGCTCGCAGTATGTTTTGCAGTTGGCTTGAAGGGCGATCGGAACATGTCCCCTTCTTGAGATTATGGAAATGGTATGGCTTTTTATTCTGTCCGCATTAGCTCGGACGAACAGCACTCTTCAGCCCCGGCATTATGTTGTACGGTAGTATTATGGGCCGACGCGGTGGTAGTTGGCAGTGCACTGTGAGCCCCGCGTACAATGGTAGAGGTACACCGACAAATCGGATTCTAAAATGTAGATGGTGTACCTGTATACTCGGTGTATGTTGATATTATCCCTCAAAGCGACACCATGCCCAGTATAGGATGATGTAGCGAGCCAGCCATTGGGGGTTTTCAATTAGAGCAGCTAGCAAGCGTTCTAACACCGCATTCTCCGCCATATGGATGATGATATCTTTCTTTTAGCAGCCTACTCCTCTCTTCGGCGTCATTCATTATTGGACCCCCTCAAATATGCAGTGTGAAAACCGTCGATGAACAATTTCATTTTGTCGGGTCCGTCGCCCCACTGCTAATGTTAAGTACCGAACCCCGTTTCTTCTCCATCCCGACCGTTGAGATTTCCCCCCTTAACCCCGAAAGAGGGATTGACGACAATCGGCCCTTCCCAAGAATCAAGTATCCTTCTCTGTTATCCCGGTAAAAGAGTCAGCAATTGCAGCGATGAAGAGCAGAGACTCAAGCAAGAGAATGGAGCGAGTGAGGGCTGGATTGATGACGAAATGAATCCTATGCCTTACTCTTGTTCTTCTCCCAGTCTTTCGGCATGCCCTTGAAGTGGGACTTCAGCGGCATCGTCGGAAGGGTAGACTCGTTCGCATCGTGGGAATTGCCGGCGCTGGTACCCTCAGCGGCGTTGTCCTGATTCTGTTGATTGCTGCTGTCGGCCTTGGGGTGCTCCGGCGGTGCTTGCGAGGTTGTTGCGGCTTGGCCAGGTGCCGATGCTGCATGCTTGGTGTTATCCATCTTGTCGGTTTGCGAGTAACAGTGATATGGCTGGGCGAGTGCTCTGATTTGATGCAAGGTGTAAGTAAGTAATTGATACCAAGTTGTGTTCGAGGTATCGATGTAGATGGGAGGAGGAAAGAAGTCTTGGCAAGACGGGATCCGGGGTCGGTAGCTGTCAAGATGTATGTAGGTAATATGTAACCTTGCGTATGACTAACAGAAAGCAACTTACACGGGCAGATTGTCGTGGGTGAGTTTGCAGGTGTTCGTCCACGACGGGAGGAATGACGGCGGTCTAGACCAGACTGGGACTTGCTGAGTGTGGATGAAACGTAGTGACGTCATGGCTCATTTGCGCACGCTGCCAAACCGCGTGACACATGTGATTAATGGATGGACGATCACCGCTGTTAATTCAATGCAAAGGCAAGAAGAGGTTTAAGGGGTCAGGAATTAGCTGGAAGAGGAAGAGAAGTATGGTTCGTTCGTGGAGAATGATTGCCGCGAGTTGGATGTTTGGTTACGCCGTTCGCATGTGTCAATCGGAAGCTTTCTTCATCACGCGAGCATGCGGGGCATTGCAATCAACGCTCCCTACCGAGAATACGATCGTGCATTGCATGTGTGGTGATTAGAATAGCTCGACGGCCGATTGATTCGTGGCGTCTATGTAATAATAGTACATGGTCGAAACTTGGCTGGCTCCGACATCTGTCTGTCTGTGTCTATAAACCTCAGGTCTGATTTGCGACTGGAAACAACAAGCAAAGAAGACATCATATCATATGCACGCTCGCAGCCATAGTCACTGGCATGCCCTCTTCCTCGCCCCGGTGAAAAATTCAAAGCGAAATCCCCATATGCCCGTTAAACGCCCAGGTGTGTGTATCTCTCTCTGGAGTCCTCCACACCCATTTCCATGCAATATGCGTACCCTCGAAAAGCAGACGAAGAAAGAAAAAAAGATGTAAAAATCATGTTTTCTCGCTCGCTAAATGTCGTTCAATCCATCGTTTATCATCCGGGCACGCCGCACCACTTTCGCTTGTGCAGCATGAATCGGGTCCGGCCCTCCTCGGCCGACAGGAACTTCACCACGTTATCGGAGGCGGCCGCGATGCGCTTCACCAGCGGCTGGTCCTGGTTCTGCTCGGCCAGCGCGGCGGCGTTGCCGTCGTCGGGGATGCCGTTGGGCGCGGGCACCTGGATGTAGCCGAGCTTGTCGGCGCGCTGGATGGCCTTGGCGAAGATGTGGCCCATCTTGTCGTAGGCCTCGGCCGTCGGGTGGGTGCCGTCGGGCGTGATCTCGTTGGGCAGGATGGCGTCGGGGTCGTTGCCGCTGGGGTGCATGTCGGCCATGAGCACCCACTTGCCCTCGCGCTCGAGCTTGGCGAAGACGTCCCAGAGCTGCTCGTTGATCTGCAGCATGTACTGCTCGCAGCTCTCGAGCGTGTTGGTGAGCAGCGTGCTGATGACCACGAACGAGCGCGGCGACGTGTCCAGCAGGTAGTTGACCATGTTCTCCATGTCGCGGCCCGCCGTGTCCATCTCGACGAGCTGTAGTGCGTTGTTGACGCCCGCGTTGATGAGGAAGACGTTGGGCTGCATCTCGGGCACGACCCGCTTCGCCCGGTTGAAGACTTCGGAAATGCGCGCGCCGCCCTGGGCCTCGCACTCGTTGTCGGGCATGGCGCCGGCTTTCACGGAGCCGACCATGTTGACGGGTGCGCCGAGGGCTGTCAGTTCGTCGCGCAGCTTCTTGCGGAAGCCGTTGCCCTCGGGTGAGTTCTCGCCCTTGGCCGTGGAGGCGCCCAGGGCCATGATGCGCAGCGCGGTGCCATTTTTTATGCTTCCGGGGAATTGTCTTCGGCCATTTGATTGCGGTGCTATATGGGGGGGAAAGAAGGGTTTGCATTAGTTCAAAGTTTCCCAAGGTGAAGAACAAAGAGCGAAATGCTGTTGCAAGGGTTCCCCGTCGCCAACGCTGCGCCGCCGTACTGCAGCCATTTAACCCACCGCCATCTCTCTCGCCCCAGGCTCAGGATCCGAATCAGGATCGGTTATCGGTTGAGCCCGATCACTGCGCCGCTGAGACAAGGGCCGAGCGATCCAGCTGCTATTTGGGGCAATTGGCTGCAAGAGGGGGTGCGATGATGGTTTTGACGAAGACGACGGCGGCGGCGCAGAGAGGAGTAGTAGTAAAACTTACAAGTCTTTTGGGAACCTTCCTCAGGTATCCTTGACCGCGAGTTTCGATCGAGAATATGTGTACCGCCGAGAGCTAGAGCAGGGCAGCGAGGGGATTGATTAGTTTAGGTTTCCGATGGCAGATCTGACAGATTTGATGGAGTTCGCCTCTCGCATCACCGCAGTGTAGTACAGTGCTGTGCAGTTGGACGACTTACATATGAGAATGATGGCGATGACGACAAAGATGGTAATGCCAGCAATGGCCCTCTTGGTCCGCAGAAAGGCGGCACGGGCGCTCCACATGGTTCTGCAGTCGCGCTTTGGCTTCGTCTTCTTCTCGTCGACTTCGGTGGTGGCGGCGGGCTTCTGGACGGCTCGGACGGATGTAGTTGCAGTGGTACTCTCGACACTTTGCGGAGTGGCAGCCATCTTTTTATTAATATTTCCAACAAGTGTCTTAAAAATAGCGGCCCCGAGTTTTAAAAGGAGGAGTCCTTTTTTTTGGTCTGCTACTACTGGAATGATGCCTGGGTATTGGTAGAGTAGGAACGGAACGAAGACATGACATGGGGGGCTTTTGGATTGGGTCCACGGGATGACGGGGGGTGACGGGGGGTGACGGAGGGTGACGGAAGGGCAATAAGTGGAAGTTACTATAATTGATACCTGGATGATAATGGAGAGTGTGAGAATGGCCACGACCGCCAGTTCCAACTCCGGACGATGAATCGCTATTCGCTACTGCCGCGTAATAGCGTGCATGGCTGCAGACAAACAGAAGGGAGCTCACCTGGGCCGTTAGCCGTGTTAACCGGTATTTTGGTGGTGATTGCGTGGGCTGGTGGGCTAACTGCTTGGCAACGGCTTGGCGCTGCTCACCCGGCCATCTTGCTATCAAAACAGAACCACGAGAACTTGGCCCTGGCCTGGAGAAGGGGAGAAGGGGAGAAGGGGAGAAGACAATAAGGAAATTGGATACCTACCTAGCCAAGATAGCCACCAATCTCCATGCCATTGAAAAGGGGGAGAGGAGAGCATGGAGTACTGTCTGTACGGGGTAATAGACCGCGAGAGAAGAAACATAAGTGCGCAAACAGAACGTCGTCGTTTAGGCTTGTCGTGGTGGCTGATATTTACAGTCGGGTACTTACCTACTTAACTTAGGTACTATGTACTAAGAATTGCAGCCAGTCTGTCACTGGCTGTCAGTTCTGTCAGTCACCAGTCAGCAGTCAGCAGCTCCCCTTGCTCCCAGAATAGTGCTGGCCTTATTGGGCGGATTGGCGGGCTTATTAGGCGGGCTTATTGGATTCTCACTAGGCATCATACAAAGACCAGCAGACCAGACAGACTGCAGGCCTGGGATGTTGGAAATGGTGTCGTCACTGTGCTTTGCTACTTTAAACAAGAATCCACAATCCGTCCACGATGGTCTTAGCAATCTGAGCCGCCTACATATTTCTTATTTCCTAGCGCCTTTCTTAGCTGCTAGCCTACCAGCCTACCTTATTTGGACTGCTAAGAAATTCCTGCAGCGGCTCCCACCTCCTTGTTATCAATCAGCAATCAATCAGCCCTACTCCAGACGGAGACGGAGACGGGGACGGAGACGGAACAGTGCACCAGCCGCATAAAAGTCTAACGGTTGGATAAATTGTGCAATTAGCTGGACGGGCCCTTACAGATGGTCCTCAAATTACTGGTGACAGGGTGACAGGTCTTAACTGGGACTTTGCTTCTGGAACAGCCACGACTGCTTGAAACACCCATCATCGTGATCGACACTTAACAGACTCTATGAGCCTATTGCCAATTGCCTATCTCCTTACCTATGAGAACTCCTATTTCTCTCTACTACTACTACTACTCTCTCTCTCTCTCTCCTGAAAAAAGGACGCAAGCTGAAGGCTGGTTGGCTGGATTGGCTGTCAAGGTCAAAGATCGGCAGCGCGCCTGGCGCGCCAAGGTAACAAGCCTCGCATTTCGCATCGCTAGCTGGCACAACTGGCTGGAGGCTGCCCCGCCATATCCATCTGCCATCCATATTCAGCGAGCACCAAGCCCAGCGTTCAAGCAACCTCCACCAAAATATTGCCAAGACGCCGACGGGGACCATTTTCCACCTTCATACGTCTCATCGTTTGAGCAAACAGTTCGCAACTTCGCGGGAGGCGGGAGCTGGATGATCGACGGGTATTACGCACCACCCACCACGAGTCGCGAGTCGAGGGTTCCAGATCCTGCGACGAACCGGTGCGGTGTAATAAGGGGCCTGGCTGCTTGGGGACTTGGGGTATTATTTGTTTCTGACCTTAATTGTTCCGTCCCCAGGGCCCCCTCCCTTGTATCTCGGCAAATCCCAATCCGGGAAAAAGAAACGAGCCCACGTTCAAGTAGACGACGACGGTTTAGACTGTCCAAGATTTCATTCACACAGAACCCCTCGCTCGGGTCAAACCAGATTCATCTCATCTCCCCTCAACTCAACTTAAGAAAACAGCCCCGTCCTTTCTCATCAACGCGAAACGTCGGGACCTGAAAGCTTAAGAGCAATGGACCACCGAATAGCAGTCGGACGATGCACCGTTTGGCATTGGTTGGTTTGTTCAACACCCCACTAAAGAAAGATTGCAGCGAATACGACAGCGTTCCTCTCCATCCACGATCTATCCCGCCATCATCTAGTCTGGACAGAAAGGTAGGTATTTAATAGATCAGATATTGGAGTGGTATGTATGCGACTGCTTTCATTACCGGAACCCCGACGTATCTCATGTGGCTGGCTGGCAGACCTGCCCACCTGATTGGATCCTCCCAGCTTCGGTCTTGGCTCCGAACGAGATCTGCATCCATCATTACATTTCAGTGAAACCCCCCGCAAGCCACCCACCTCACTATGATCCCCGTTCTGAAGCCAACAGGGAGCTTCTCAGTAGACCATCGTGTGAGGATTCGAGTTCGCCTACCGGTACTGGGCATAACCCATGTAGGGAAGGCGATCGGATCATGACGAGAGCAAATACAGACCTGTTTGTGCGTCAGTAAGTGAACTGTTCGTAGAAGCTCGTTGTAGTGTTAGGTAGTTGCGACCAGAGAAGAGGCCACACACCGTAAGATTCATCCGGGCTTGTGTACTGTCTCACCACTTTCAAACCGCTTCCTTCCCATAACTGCTCCTTGGCCTCGTCGTCAAACTTGTAGCTGCTCACCAACTCGACCTTCTCGCCTGCCTTGACAGCGACGGTGATAGGATGCTGTTGTTCTTGTTGTCTATGTAAAAGTGTGATGTCTACGTCCAGGAGGGGCACTAGGTACTGCACGTGTCGCTTCGCTTCGGCGTCCCACCTCCCCCTCACGGTCCAGTTGCGTGCGTCAAAGGCCTCGTATCCCAAGTAGAAGTTAGCGGCGTCCAGAGCATTAATGATAAATCGTTTATTCGCTCCGCTCGGGTCGTTGTATGCCTTGAAGACCCGCTCGGCGTCCTGGCAGCCGTCGAGCCCCAAGATGACCAGAGAGAGACCGGCCGCATCACCGCCGCCACCACCCCCACTGCCGGTTGTCGTTGTCCGCAGCGTCTCAACCCAGCTCTCCAAGAAGGCGCCGACTTGGGGCGGGGCGAAGCTACCAATCGTAGAGCCTAGCGAGAGGATGCATTTGGGCTTCCCCGCGTTTTCGGGCCGCGCGATCCAACCTTGTCCGTCGTCGTACGTCCCGTGCAAGCCGTGACAGCGCACATGGCGGAAGCGGCCCGCCCTGACGAGCTGGCCTAGCGTCCGGCCCAGCTCGTTCCTGTCCAGGTCCAGTGCGTAGTAGTCCACCTCCTTTCCGAGCTCCTCGACGGCTTGCAGGAGGATGCCGGTCTTGCGCAGACAGCCGCTGCCGAGCTCGAGGAGGACCGTGCCGCGCTCGAGGTGCCGCGCTAGTCCGCGGCTGTGCGCCTCCAGCAGCGCCATCTCGGCGTCGGTCAAGTAGTACTCGGGAACGTAGGTGACCGCCTGGAAGAGCTTGAGGCCCTTCTCGTCCCACAGGAGCAGCGAGGGGAGGGACCGGTGTCCGTGCTCATTCCGGTGCTGCAGGCCAGATCGTATGGCGGGGGCCAGGTCGAGCGACTGCAGGCCATCGCGGATGTCAATAATGTCTAGATGGCGCTCCTCCTTGGGGCTGTCTTGAACGGAGACGTCGACCAAGGCAGTCTTCTCGGTGTCACCACCGGCAGGGTTGGAGTCGACGGCCACGGGGTTCAGATCACAAAGCTCTACAGACATATCGGGGTTGTGCTAGAATCGAACTGGTTTTTGTTTCTCGGCAACTACTTGTAGATTCCCGTTCTGCATCTATCTCCAAATTTATATCGGACCTCGGATATTCACCATGCATTCCCTGGACCAGTTTGATGCAAGTCATAGACGTTCGAGGCGCCATGTCCACCAATGATTTCTCGCGTCTGTCGATATTTATGTATGGCGAAATGCCACCTACCCGACAATGATTATTCGTGACCTAACCCCCCCCCCCCCCCCTTGTACATGTGTAACTGGCACTGGGCACCTATGATTGGCCGTATTCATATTCCGGACATCTGACCTGTAGTCCTGCCAGATTTGTAGATGCGGTTGTCCCAATTTGGCACCCCACGTATCTTACTCCGAAGGCGAATACATTACTGCATTGGGTGGATTTAATGTATGGTGCTATTGGTTTACCTACCGATTCCATGTATTTACAATGCCGTGCATAGTTACATGTGGCTTATGTGTGGCGGCTCGATTGAGGCTTGAGAGCAGACCTTATACTGATTGCTCTTGTCTGGATTGATTCGCTTATCTGGATCGAGGCTCTACTTCAGATCTCCTCTTAAGCTAGCTGGATCGACTGAACCCTATTTCGTCCTCCTTCCCTCTTCCCTCTCTAATCTAATATATTCTGATTTACCTAATTAGTTAATCTGGCGTATTGCTGCAGGCATTATTACGTGACTTGTATCTATATGTGCTGTAGCTAGTTACTAGCCTGTTAATAATTTCTCGACCCTGTGGCAACCTGCCAATGTGAAAGGGGGGTTGTTGAAAGAAGCTTTCTGCGGGGGTGCAAAAAGGGGCAGGTATACTACCCATCTGATATGCACGGGGGGAACCGCATCTCATTACTTGAACTGCTATGCCTCCCTATTTGAGATCCTACACTTTCAATGCTAACCCCAAAACCGGAACAGCACTTTCCTACTCTGGTTTTGTTTTGTTATGATGTAGAAAGCGCTCATTGCACTTCCCAAAGCTCCAGTATCTCCTCTTTCCCGATCCGGTAATTTTGGGCGGCGGAGCCCCGGCGAGCGTCGTGGGGTTTCTCGGTGTTCTTCTGGAAAAAAAAGTTGGCCGAGTCAGCTGGGGGAACTGGCGTGGATTTGGCCTGGCATTACGGGGTCGCGCATCGGAAAACAGGCGCGTAAATGGACTAGCGAACCGGAGCCCCCAGACTACCACGCTGTACCCCACGATAACTTCCCCACATAGTCGCCCAGAAGATGGGGAGACGGCAGTTGTTCACCATATCATCTTATGACTAACGTTCGTTTGGACCAACTCCCATGACGTGCGGTTTCCCAGGGATAGACCTGGATACGACATGAGGGATTTAGTCTTGTATATAAAGCCAAGAATGGACCGACATCAACAGTGCCCATGATCTTGACCATGCAGCTCTAGAGACTCTACAGCTCGCGTGATTCTTCTCCAAGATGGCTTCCCCGGTCTCACCCCACCGGCTCGTTCTAATCATCTTTCTCTTCCTTGGCATCTCCTTCGCCTCCTCCCTCTACCCCACGGACCGGCAATGCGCCACCGCCCGCTATGCCCACAAGCATCGCGTCTTCGTGGCCACCGACATCAGCAATGAGCCTGACGACCAGATGTCCCTGGTGCGCTTCCTGACCTATGCCAACGAGATTGACCTGAAGGGTCTCGCCGTCGTGACCTCGGTCTGGAAAAATGACTCGCTCGACACGGCCTCAGTCCTGACGGTCCTCGAGGCCTACGCCAACGTCACGGCCCTCCTCGACGCCAACGCGCCGGCCAGCGCGCCGTATCCGAGTGCGGCGGACCTCCGCGCTCTGGTCCATGAGGCGCATCCCGTCTACGGCCTCGCCGCCTTGGAGCTGCCCCCGAGCGAGGCGGCCCTCTCGCTCGTGGCCGCCGCCGACGCCGCCTCGGAGAAAGAGCCCCTGTACGTCTGTCTCTGGGGCGGCGCCGGCGTGCTGGCCGAGGCGCTGCACCACGCCTCCCAGACGCGGTCCGCCGACGACGTGGCCGCCCTGGTGTGCAAGCTGCGCGTCTACGCCATCTCGGACCAGGACGACGCCGGCGCGTGGCTGCGCGTCGAGTACCCGTCCCTGTTCTACGTCGTGGCCCTGCACGGCTTCAGCGAGTACACGCAGGCCTCCTGGAACGGCATCTCGGGCGAGGCCTTCCGGCACTTCGACAAGGGGGGTCCGGACACGTCGCTCGTGACCAACGACTGGCTCGAGCGCCACGTCCGCCGCCCCGGCGGTGGTCACAGCGATCTGGGGGCTCACTACCCCGACTTCGAATTCATCATGGAGGGCGACACCCCGTCCTTCTTCCCGCTCCTGAACAACGGGCTCGGCGACCCGGAGCACCCCGAATGGGGCAGCTGGGGCGGGCGCTTCCTGCGCGTCGACGCCTCGGGCCGCTACAACGTCTACAGCGACGCGTCGGACGTGGCCATCGGCGTCAACGGCGAGATCTACGTCAGCGCCTTCGCCGGCATCTGGCGGTGGCGGCAAGCGTACCAGCACGACTTCGCCGCGCGCATGCAGTGGACCGTGGCCGGCAGCGACGCCACCAAGAACAACCACGCGCCCGTCGTCGTGGTCAACGGCACCTGCGGGCCCGACGTCATGAAGCTGTCCTACCAGGTCGGCGAGGCCGTCGTGCTGGACGCGAGCAAGAGTTGGGATCCCGACAATGACGCGCTGACGTTTGACTGGTTCCACTACCGCGAGGTGACGCAGCGCATGCAGGAGGGCGTCATCACCAAGGTGAGCGAGGACATCACTGTCAAGAAGCTCGACCAAACCGGCGGCCTGGTTTCGCTGGAGCCGCTCAAGAACCAGGTAAGTGCATGCACCGAAACTCATCCTTCCACTTTGGTGGCCAAGAGGGTCGCACCGAATAAGTGCTAACTGAGATATAGACTATGCATATCATCCTTTCCGTCGCGGACGACAAGGAGATGAGCATGACGACCTACCGCCGCATCATTCTCACCCCTGAGGCTTAAGTGCATGTGAGATAGTACACATAATAAATAAAGATAATAATATGTGATCGAGGCAAGTGGCGTTGTGCTAGAGATATCTTCCTTTGAACAACCCCTCGGGGGACCAAGTGTTTTGATTCAGGACTCCTTCCTATAATGTGACGGTACACTCTTGATACCAATTGTAAGCTTATATCTTTGAGACAAGTCGCTCAACTTCCGAATGCAACCCGGCCACTCTGATTAAAACCTCATGCGGCGCTCTGTCCAAGCCCTCGGCAATCGCATCCACCTCCGTGATCCCCGTTTGCCCCATCGTGCTGCTGGGCCTGTCGTACTCGAACCAGACCCGGTCGATGACCGATCTCTCCTCCTTCACCACTTGCTGCGCCGACAGAACAGTCTCTGCTCGTAGCAGTGCTACGCGTATCGGAGCGTACAGCGACGTCGGTCCGCGGAGCCGCACCATTTGCGCCGCCTTGTGCGAATCTTTCATTATGGCCTCCTTTTCTTGCATCTCTATACAATTGGATATGTTTCTTTTAAAAACAGTGTGAAGTGAACGATGGGGTGGAGGGGTTGTATGCATGTGCATGTGTGTGGTGTGAGATATAATTGGTTGAGCTCGAATTACGTCAAGTTTGACTTCATGCAGTGTGACTGTCTAGCGACACTCGGCAGATGCTACAAGTGAGATAAGGTCCGTGTTAAGCTAAATCTTTTCGCGAGTATAGTTATGGATTCATATAGCAGGAAATCTGCAAACTCTATAGAGATAGAGTTGAAACAGCAGCCGGTACTGGCTTATGGCTCACCGTTAAATAATTTTATGATCAAATATAACATTGATAGCTCGACAAGCCCCAGGACTCTCTATGAAACCCCCTGTTTAATTCTTCATGCTTCAGTTAGACAGGTCCTTCCTACCGTCATCAAACGACCGCCATGTTGTCAATGTTTGAGAAGCTCCCTCAGGAGTTGTTTTGCATGATTACCCATCTACTACATACCGACGCCGAAACCATACTTCAATTACGATTCGCCTCTCGGACCTGCAGAGCAAAGCTTGCGTTGGACTTCAGCCGATTATTTGCGAACCAGATCGTCTATCTCACTTCTCCCGGCCTTGAAAGGTTCAATGAAATTGCATCGAGGCCGGAGATCTGCTGCGGTGTACGAAATCTCACCTTTATCTATCCCTATTGCCAGAACAAGCCGGTGCCGTCAGTCAAGGGAGTTTGTCCGGGCAGAAAGGTCCGAATCCACAATGGGATCGAATCCTCCTATCAGAAAGCGTCCGGCTTCGAATCTTGGGTCGCGGAGAGGTTACAAGAGCAAGCCGAGTTCATCGAAACGGCATTGCAACAGCAGATCACGGATACCTTGACCAAAATGCCGAGCATGGAACTGGATTCGATCAACATCGAGGCTGGAGTTGTGATAGACTCGCAGGAGTGTGTAGGTCCCGAATGCGTCACGAACATCGTATGGAGATGGCTCTGGGCTGAAGCCGCCCAGGCATACCGCATTCTGCTGAGCGCCATGGCGCGCTCCAAGGTCCGCGTGCTGATGCTCGGCATCTTCTCAAAAACCTTGAAGTGCAGCATACCGACCAGCAAATTCGCCGAAGACCTGCGCTGCCTTGAAGCAGAGGGCTTCGCTGAGGTGTCCAAACACTTGAAGTCGCTCTCACTGAGCCTATCCATCTCACCGCCTTTCCGGCCACCTCTACCCGACACTGGGGCTGGATTGGAAGAAGTCGCCAGATTCATCCGCAGCCTCCCGCAGCTTGAAGAGCTTGATTTGCACATGTTTCGGCCCGTCAGAGACATTGACACATCTGCAGTGGTCCAAGAGTCCCAGTCTGAACCGCTTATCCGCCAAGCCATATGCGAGGGAGGGCTTCCCAATTTGAGAACCTTGCACTTGAAGGGCCTATCTTTCAGCAAGTCTACTTTACAGCACTGCATCTCTCGCCATCCCAAGCTACAGCGCCTTCAAATACGGAACGCCCTCCTGACAGACGGCACAGCATGGGATGCTAGCTTGATGAAGGATATAGCCAATGGGCCTTCTATGCAAAAGGTCAAATTAGCCTTCCTTTGGCAGCGAATTGGCTTGAATTGGATTGACACGCCTGAATACATCCCAGGGGAATACTGTGTGCGGCCTGGAACCTCATACTGGAGTGTTGATCACAGCAAACCAGAATCATCCGGATCAAATGATAGGGTACCACGCATCATCAAAGTAAAGTATGAACCGCACATGGAATATTTCAGCCCACTCAAGGCATATTTCCCGTTTTTGTTTCTTGAAAGAGACCATGGAAGAGTAGTGAGGTTTCAGGAGCAGTTTGGACCTCTCAGGATATTCCTTCGCCCTCTCCAGTAACCTGGAGTTCTGCGAAAGCAGTGGCAGCACCGTCTGGGGTGTATATTTTGATGGATAATTGGTTCAAGTCGGGTCACTTTATTATATTTGCTTCATGCAGCGCGATTAGCTAGGGACACCTGTCAGATTCAGTGGATGGAACATGGTCAGTGTTTAGCCAGTATCAACCAGGACCATTCGCTGTTGTGTTCCTGTTTCCTCGAATGTGAGGTAATATCTTTTATCTATATTGAATCTCTTAAGAATTGCATTGTATCGAAATCAAACACGAACCGCTAGTAAGAAACCCAGAAACAACGTAATCACGCCAGCACACACAAAAAAGGGTAAGCCAACCCAGAATCCTCTGAGATCTATGCCTCTGGCAAACAGCTCAGCAAGGAGCGGGCTTCTGACCATTAGCCCAACAGTATCAAAGACGCCAATGAGAGTATTCAGCCTCGCAACCTTCTCTTCTTCGACGAGACTAGTCATCAGGCTTCTAAGAAAGGACCAGAGGTCCCAGCCAAGTGCATTGAGCGTCAGCGCCGAGATCAAACTCAGCAAACTAGGTGCCAGACCGATTCCAAGAAACGTCAACACAGCGGAAACTGCGCTGAGTCGGGCGAGGAAGAGATTAGAATGGTTGGGTCCGAATCGGGTGCAGCAGTAAATGCTTAAAGCTGGCAAGACGACAACACAGATGAGTATAACGGCGCCTGAGCGTATCGATACAATGGCGGTGGCTTGCGCAAGTGATATGCTGTAACGGGTAGAGATGTATTGAAGCATGACATCTCGGTTGAGAAACAGCATGTGAACAGTAAAGGTGGAAAGGATCAAGGGTATTCGGCGGTCCGATAACAGGAAGGACAGGAAGTCTTGAGTATGCCAGAATACTCCTTGCCACGCTGAATGGCGGCGCTGCGGATCGTTGGTCGAGGTCGAGGTCGGCGGAGTCCCAGGAGTCCCAGGTACTAGTGAGTCTATGGCCCTGTAGTCTTTGGTTTCTGGGATGAACAGAAGGGTTGCTATAGCCATGAGTTCGATTACTAGCCCGAGAAGCATTGGTATCCATGGGTTCCATGTCATCAGGACAGCGCTGATAAGAGAGCCAAGAAATTGGGTGGTGATGGTAGCAGTCAGAACTTGGAAGAATATAGCGACCCTAGAAAAGTCAATAAGGAACTGGAATGCATGTGGTTCACGAGTACGGAGACAGACCTTTTCTCTTCCGGGACAACATCCGATATGATGGTGTATATCAAGGCGGTGACGACCGTGACACTGCCGCCGAAAGCAGTGTGCAACGCAGAGAGCCATGTCCAGTTGAGTGACACGTCATCTTGGAGGTAACAAATTAATTGAACAAAGACGTATTTCCCAAACAGGGCTACGGAAACAAGTAGCAGAACGGATTGGCGCCCGCAGAAGTCGGCGACGTAAGCCCATGGCACGGAGAAGACAAGCACTGGAGAAATGAATTTGTTAGCATTGGGCATTGGGCATTGGGCGCTGGGACAGACGACTGCGAGGACATGGAACTTACTGCCGAAACTGTCAAAGGTAAGCTGCCAACCCTTCAAAGCGGCTACGCCTCCTTGAACTGAGGTTACCTTGCACCACTTTTCATCGGCGCCATCTCTGCTTTCGAGCTCATGATTCTTGTAATACAGCGAGCAGAGTATCTGTTCGAACAAATGGGTTTGGGCGGGTGTGATGAGTTCGTAGCCAAAATCCAGGAAGATAAGGAAAAGCAGAAGGAGTATGGGAGTGGTCTCTGATGACAAGAGGGGCGAGCTTTCGGAAGAATCCATGCCTGTGGGTGTTTCTGTTTCTGCATTCGATGTTGCGCAACATTGCCATCTTTGGCTCCAAGGCAAGAGCGTAAGATGTAACTGAAGATTGTGTGTTTGTGTTGTGCCCAGCTGGCAGCTACTCTCGCTAAATGATGCCAGCAAGCCAGCTAAGCCGGCGCGCACGGTACCTGTATCGAGGCCCTAGGTATGTATGTCGTATTTCTTTTAGACATAACTCATTTTACCAATATCGTTCTTTCATCCCAAGCAGCAGCGGTTTAGTAGATCACGGATACATAAGTCACGCCACATCGCTGGGCCGTCTGTCAGAGAATCCACGTTTGCATAAATCCGCTCACCGGGCACTGAAATCGCGTCACGCAAGAACTCGTCAACTGTCAACTGGCTATTTAGGAAATCGTTCCCTCCTCCAACTTGCCTGACCAAAATACGACGGTGCACCCCACCACTTCACCGTTTCCTCAGCATGGACCAGACTCAACACGATCATCTCATTATAATTGTTGGTGGAGGGTCTATCGGCCTCTCTACTGCGTACAACCTCGCCAAAAAGACCGCCGTGGCTTCAGTAAAGCCTCGAATTCTCGTGATCGAGGCTTTCGATACGCCATTTGCAGCTGCGTCCTCGTCATGCACTGGTTGCTTTCATTACGCCTTATCCACCACGTCCCAATCACAGCCTGTGACGCAGCTTGGCAAATACTCATTCGATCTATGGGCAGCCGAGGCCAAAAGCGCCAGCTTCGTGAGAGCTACTGGCTACAGGGCACAGTCTTCTTTCGGCATAGAATCGGGCAATGGCCAAGGGTTAATCAGCTTACCAGACTGGGTCCGGGCAGATACTTCCTGGCATGTCGATCCAAATGTTCTGGGATCTTGGACAGCTACAGTGTGAGTGTCCCCGAGCTGGACTCTGATTTACACCAAAGAACAAGGATTAACAGTTATCTCAGGAACCCGACGGGCCTTGGTAGATGGTTGGCGAACCGATGCTCCAGCCTAGGTGTGAAAATCGAAACCGACTTGAAGCTAGTCGACATCAACCTGACAGCCGACAGCAAAGTACAAGCCGTTACTTGCCTGAAGGGCAATCGCTCCAAGGTCCGAATCGAGTGCAAGCAGCTACTCCTTGCTTGCGGCCCCTGGACTCCTGAAGTGTACAAAATGGTGTTTCCCTCTTCTCCAGTCCAGTTGCGATGGTCTACTGATGCCGGAGACTGGATTGTATGCAAAAACCCATGCCCGACTACAGATTCTAGCACAGCCTTTGTTTCCTTCGCAAGTCTTGTCGGCGAGAAACTTGAGTTTGCTGGCCGCAATGACGGCTCTATCTGGGCTTGCGGTAGAAGAAATCTCACAGCTACTCTCCCTGGCCCAGGCGAACGGGATCAGCCAGACGAGGAATTTATTCAGGGGCTGGTTGATCACGCTCGAACATTCCTAAATCGGACTTGCGGCTGCAGTGAAAAGCACGACGATGAGTTTGTCCTACTAGAGAAAGGCCGGTCGTTCAGGCCGTCAACGCCATCTGGTGTGCCAACCATGTCGGAAGTTCCCTCATCGGCCTTGACCATGTGTGCCGACACGGATCAAGCGAGCGGAGTATTTGTTTGTTGGGGCCACGGCTCCTACGGATTAACCCTAGGGATTGGCAGTGGAAGACTCATGGCTCAGATCATGCTTGGAGAAGCACCGGATCTTGACCTTTCTCCCTTTTCTTTTGAGCATAGCCGCGAAAGGGCAGACATCTCGTTTTCCGCCCCTGCTTCTTCTTCACCCAAGGGCACGAAGAAAGAAAGATTATGTTATGTTCTCTGAATTACGTAAATGGGTTCATGAATAGACATAACACAGCCAGCTAGTCAGGTTGGTGGTTAAATGATATAATATATCCTATAATACGTTGATCGTAGTGATTCATCACGTGACATGATACGACAACGTGAATTCGATCTTCCAACGATGGTAGTTTTCGGATGATGCTCTTTTACATTCTTTTTCCTTTCCTCTTTCGGTTTCACCCTGGTCCAACGCTATGATTTCAATAAATACAAACTGAAATATTACGGCACAATTGCTACCATCCATGCACATTGCTCCGGTCGAGAAGTCCACCTTCTACTCCGGATCACTGACATCACCCGTGGAATCCACAGGAGATTGTCCACTAAGCTTGGCTGATGGCTTTAGAAATCGGTCGGAAGAAGCTACACGCACCAAACTCTGCGTAACAACCTGTGCTGCTTCATCGTTCGATATGATGCACAAGTTGGTGCTCTGACTTGGATCCGGCAAGACGCCTCCAACTTCTTCTGCTGCCCCAGATACCAAAACAGGTACCGTGTGGGCAGGCAAGTTAGATGCTTGCACCGTCTTTGCATCGAATGCTAAACTCATTGGATTTGCTTTCCCCGACATGGCTTCGCCGTGACCATCTTGTCCATCAAGCGAATCTCTCTTCGGGTCGATGATATTCTGTTCTCGCTCGTTGCCATGAACGGAAGCTTGATCAAACTCGTCGATACAGTCCCAAAACTCATCAGCAGAAGACGCCTTATCCCCGTGAGTGCTTATATCTAATGGCGCAGACAAGTCTTCCGGCATCTTGTGCACTGCATTATCGACGAACTCGGCTCTATCCACACCCCCAGCCATTCCGTCGCCGACTTCATCGTTCGTCACAAGTATGGGTGGATCAAACGCCTTGCTTGCTTCCTCGTAATGATTGTCTTCGATCCCAAGTCCCTCGGTGGCAGATTCGCCAGTTACGGCATTTCTGTCACCCTCATCCACATGAGTTGGAGCTGCGTCCAAGGTATCTGTGCCTGCATATCGCATGTTCGGATGCACATCTGTATCCTGATCCCGCGTATGGAGAATTTCATGACGATCGAGGGGCTGCATTTCGATTGACTCGGCATTTCTGTCAAGCTTGGATCTACTGACACTTCTGCGCAACACAAAATTGAACTCCGAGATAGCAGAACCTGTCATTTGGCATCTCTATGACGCTCCGAGACTTCAGGTTCACAAGAGTGGGAAATCGCATCATCTGCGTTGGCGAGAACCGGGCCAATATCCAAAGACTTGCCTTTGTCTTGTTGATTATTGACATCACAGGGTGACCTTGAAGAGCTCGAGTAATTGCTAGGATGCGCTTCTTGGGGACTTTTTGCTACATCGGGATCATGCCGAGGAGCATTTAAGTCGTTGAGCTCTCTAAGAAAGCTTGTGGATGCGGTAGGCACCTCCAGGAACATGTTTTTGGTGAGAGCAGATGTCGATGTTCTTGTGGCATCACCTAACGGTTGTTTCTTCCGGACTCCCAACGAGTGGACACTCATGCCTGAGTCACTTGGGGCTAGCACCCCGTGTCGATTGGCTTGAAGTAGGTGTACATCCATGATCCTGTTCGTTTTGGCAGTTGGTTTGCCTGATGGAGAAGGGAAATGAGTTCCTTCATCCGAGGAACTCTGGTGCCCATCATTATCATCATCACCATTGCCATCATCTTCGATTTGCACCCTGTATTTCCTTTTGTTATGCTGCAAAGCAGCACGCGCAGTCTTCGCAGAACGTTGGGAGGCATCTGCAGACCGTGTTGCTTGTTCCAGACTCTTAGAGGCGAGGTAGACACCTGCACCACCCACGAACAGGTTGCCTCCGAGTGTGGCTACGCCTATGGTGTTGGTATTGCTCCAATCCGACGTAGTGTTATCCACTGCCTTGATAGCTCCTATGTGGGAGCTGCCGTCTGGTATGGAGGATTTAGTGGTCTGAGATGCTGCGGGCGTGTTGATAGCAGTCCTGTGAACTGCAAGCGAGCTTTGCTTTCTCAGTTCATGGACCGGTGGAGATGATAAAGGGGAAAACCAGTGGTTTGTCAGGCTCTTTGGAAGCCCTTCATGCTCCAGGAGGTCTGATGCGTATGATTCCTGGTTGGGAAGCTCTACCTCTTTTAGGGGACTGGGAATATTGGTTTCGCCCGACTGGGGCACGCTGTTCAACGCAGGAATGTAATTTGGGTTGCTCAGACTAGGTAGTTTTTTGTGATCGGGAGATTCGGACCGAGGGCGTTCTACATCATGTATGACGGGCAATCCGGCTAAATTCTCAGCCTCGGACCCGTGCTTGTTTCTAGACGCGAAATTCCAGATCTTCTCGAATATTCCAAACATGGAAACCATAGTTGGCTCATGGATACTCGCAATCCTGGTGATTTCTCTCGGCCATGTAGTGGGACGAACTCTTCTGATGGGAAGCCGAGGGCAACCTCATGACGTTTGACTAACTGTAACCCATCAGTAATAGCGAAGAACCATTGGTGTTTTTACATACCATGCCGACGAATCCCTCGGGCATACTCGCATAGCAAGTATAAATAGGAAAAGAGTTCAACCTTAGAACGTACTTGAACCTCTCGGTTAGCTCAAGCAATGAGTCGGACCCAGGTAGAAGCTGCTTGAAAACCCTGCCACGAGCCCTTCCTAGCAGTCGATAAATCGTGTGTAGCCTTTCGGCAACTTCCCAACCACGATGAGGAGTGTTGATAAATATGATACCAACAGTATTCATAACAATACCTTTGCCGTCCTCCATCATAGACCAGTACAGAAGCTTCAAAATATCAGCTAGAGCAGGTTGAGGAGGAGTGTATTATTTCATAACCTACATCCTTCACAATTAGCCCTCCTGAACCTTGGGCAACGAATACGATGGGAATAACAGACTGATGTTCGTTAGTAATACCCATTGCTTATTGTTTCTATATACCTGCCTTGTATCGTTCCCGTTCCACCATGACTGCCAACTCCCTTGCGCATCCCTGCAAGGTTTTCGTTGATTTCGAGGCGCCAACTTTTGTCAGGTCAAGATTATTGCTCATGGCAACGATTCGGGCGAAAGGAAGCTGCAAGGGCAAGAGGTCCCGGGGCCACACTGTCCCATTCTGGTGACTCCAATCAACGATGGGATGTGTATCCAAGGCGGGAATTAAGAATATACCAAAAAGCCGATGGTTAGTCTTATATATTTGTGGCAAACGTCTCGCGGCGGTGACATACTCCAAGCGTGGCTCTTGGGGCTCCACCAATACCTGAGCATTGGGGCTGTCAGGGTTGTCATCTGCACGCGAACGGTCAATAAAGGGAGATTCACGGGTGTCGGTGAAAGAACTGGTGAAAGGCCCAGCCGAGAAAGTCCCTGACCGAACCCTCATCTGTGGATTCGCCACCACAAGCTGAGGTAGAGCAGCGCCATGCATATGTAACCAAATGTATGATTGGAAGCAAGCCGGTAGCACTCACAAGACTAACATGGACTTAGTTAGACAGCACATAGTTGGGGCGGGGCAAAATAAGGCTGGGAAAGTGTTCAGGCAACAGTTATTAGTTGCCTTGGGCAGTCTTCCACAAATTCTGCCCATCGAGCAGCCTCGCCTCTTTGGCGCAGACACCCTGCAGGTTCCCTCATTGCGCAGGCTTCATGCCTACAATACGCAGCCTACTCCTTGTATACCCAGAAAACACTTGTTACAAATGCTAACCCAGGACCTTGGGTTCTGAGCCAGTTGGAAAGTCTCGTTATGACAGCCTGAGTTCGGTGTGTACATTATGGGACATGATAGATTGCAAGCCCCCTCCCCCTGCCTCCTAGGCGCTCTGCTTCTTGCCGAAGTGGCTTTCTGGAACTTGATGAGTGCCCAGAAGTCACTCCTCGCTGTGGCCGATGTATTCTCGGAAGGGAAGTGGCAGGCGACTACTTACCCGGGATACCATGTATGACACTTACGCACTAGACAGGCCGTATGTGTGTGTGTGTGTGTGTGTGTAGGTTAACTATATCAATCTATGTAAATATTCGACATCTAAAACCGGAACGCCGCCCGCAATGCTATTCACTATACCTGTGATCCGAAGCCTGGGCAAATTTGGAAACCTTGAGATCCTGTCCCGATGCTTCTGCCATCGTATGCGTCGAAGCATCCATTCGCCCCGTACCATACTTAGTCGATGCCGCGACTCCCACCTGGAAAGGATTGTGGAATGAGAAGTGTATAAATAAAAAACCGTAGACGCGCCCAAATCACCTGGCTTCCGTGCCCTCCTCCGCATCAGGGACATGACTATCCACCTTAACCAGCGCATTCTCAACCTCCACGACGACCAAGTCCCGCGCATTCCGGCTGCGCGGCACCCAGAGTAGCTGCAAGATGCCCAACAGCGCGAACCCCGCACAGCTGAGCCAGGCCGCGGCGCTGCCGCCGGCGGCGTAGATGACGCCGACGAGGGGCGGGCTGATGGTGCGGGCGAGGCAGCAGCCGCTCATGGCGAGGCCGTTGACCCGGCCGAGCACGCGCTTGCTGGGCGTCGCGTCCTTCAACAAAATCAGGGCGCAGGGCATGACGATGATGCCGAAGAAGCTCTGCAGCACGAGCGCGAGGTAGATCATGGCGGACTGCTGCGAGGAGCCGTCGCCGGCGTGCGAGGCGGGGAAGACGGAGACGAAGGGCATGACGATGTAGGCCAGCGGGTACAGGACCACCATCCACACAAAGGAGCGCCAGACGCCGACCTTGTCCACAAAGGCCGGGAACACGAGGCCCTGGATCAGCAGGCCCAGCACGCCGTTGACCGACAGGTAGACGCCCACGTCATGCACCGTGTAGCCCAGCCCGCCGCGCAGGTCAAGGCGGCCGCCGCCTTCGTAGCCCGGGCTGGGCTGGTCGAGGAGGTGCGTGGGCAGCAGCGTGGTGAAGGCCATCTGGTGGTACGAGACGAGGACGAGGGCGACGGTCAGCATGATGATGGTGAAATTGAAAGCCGCGGGCTCCTTCTTCGACGATGATGAAGATGACGACGACGTCGGAGTGGTGGTGCCACTACATGAAGGTTCGGGGCCACCGCACTGGGGGCCGCCGTGGAGCCGCACATTTGCCGCCGTGGCGGCCGTGGTAGGAGTGCCGTGGCCCACCCGGATGGAATGCACGGTGCCGAACGAAGAACGGCGCAGATCGAAGCTGGGCTCCACGGGCACGGGGAGGCTGTCTTCGATGAAACGGGGCCGGGACAAGTTCGTCGAGACGAGGGACGAACGGCGACGGGCGGCCGTCGCGTCGCCGCCGCCGCTACTGCCATAGTGGTCCCGGGAAGCCCCCGCTGCCCCGGTAAGGGGGGTGTGTTCATTCGCCACTTCCTCTTGGTCGTCTCCAACGGCAGCGCCATCACGATGCTGCTGCTGGTAATGATGCTGGAAGTCATCGTCGGCCAGGTCATTATCCTCGGCAGCAGCAGCAGCAGCTTCCCTCGCGCTCCGCGGGTTCGTCTCCTCGAGGAAGAAGATGCCCTGGATGATGGCCAGGACCACGATGATGACGGCGACCAGGTTGGGCAGCAGGTACGGGTAGCGGCCGAAGAGGCCGTCGGCGGGAAAGTAGTCCGGGTAGAAGCGGGCGGGCTGGGCCAGGAAGCCGCCCATGGCCGAGCCGATGATGCCGCCCAGCGTCCAGACGAAGGGTTGCGTTGCGTACGCCTTGGCTGTCTTCTTGTTAGCCGAAAACTCGAAAAGAATCTCTCTTTTTTTTAATTTTTTTATAGGGGGAATGGAACTTACGTTCATGCTCCGGCACCTTGACCATCTCGGCCACCATGGTCTGCATCACCGACACATTGCCATTGAGCGCGCCGCCGACGAACCGCGCCGCCAGCGCGACCCAGTAGTTCGTGCTCAGGCCGAACAGCAGGCTCGAGAGCGCGACGCCGCCCAGGCCAAACAGGACGACGGGCTTGCGGCCGACGCGGTCCGAGAGGGTGCCCCAGCCCATGGCGGTGATGGCCTCGGCGACGGCGTAGGCGCTCACCAGCAGCCCCGCGTAGAAGGGGGCGTCCCGGGCCGAGCCCGCGCCGTCGAGGTCCTTCACCATTTCGTAGGTGTAGGCCAGGATGGAGTTGAAGGCGATGGGCTCCGAGAAGCGGCATATTGCTAAAGAAAGGGATTGGATGTTAGTACATCGGGATTATGAATGAGGGGTTCATCCGGCAAGGATGGTGGTGGGTAGATTTCGTCTGAGGAATGCGATCGAGAATAGCAACATCATTCTATTCAGAAGCCTTGATGGTCTGGGTTCATGCAAATGTGCGAATTCAGTAGCTTACCCAAAACAGTCAGCTGTTGTGTCGGGAAGGCATAGGGATCTCGCTCTTTGGGAGCCATGATCAAAGTAGGTGGTGTCGTCGGGTGGTATGCTTCAAGTCTTTCTTTCTACCCGCCTCTTCTCTACTACTTCTTCTTCTTCTTCCTCTTCTTCTTTTAGTACCGAAATGAAACAATTGCTGAAAATAGAAGACCAAGAAAAAGGGATAGATTTCAAATTGGTCTATAAGTATATAAAGATATCCCCGTTACTCTCGTAAAATCCCACTGCCGACTGTCCAGTTATATCCGACAAGATTTCGATTTCTTTAGGACAAAGACCCAAGACCCAAGCAAGGCAAACCAACCCATCCATCCCCACCATTCTTCAGAAATCTTGCAGCGAGTCTTGCAGCGAGAAGAGCGGGGCGCGGTGTGCCGATCATATTCGGTGAACCGGTGACGAAACAGCTTCCGGTGGAGATCCCGCCTTCGCAGTCTTTCTTCTCTGGGTGGCTTGGTGGGTATGCCAAATGCCTGTACTGTACTCGGTACTGTTTATACGAACTGAGATGCATATTCACTTGCTGTAGTTGCATTATGGGTAGCCCTACGGAGACAGAGAGGTCTGAGAGGGGTCTTCTAGGATAAGCACTAACTAACTCAAACCTACATCTCTCCCTCCTTGGCGCCGACGAGCGAGCGAGCAAGCAAAGAAGATGGTTGGCAGGTTGGCGTGATATCCACCCACCGAGAATGAATGAATGAATGGGATGGCAGCGATAGAAAAGCCGAATATTTAACGAAGCAATGGGTACTTTCTAGCGTAGCAGCAGTAGCAGCAGTAGCTTGCAGTGGTGCAGTAGCGTATGGAAATAAGGTAATTGCTCCCATTGGGCTCTCGCGAGACTCGCACTGCCGCATGCGGATCGGCTTCCCCCCCAGGGTCCTCCCATGTCATCAAATGCCATTCCATGTTTGCTGCTGGTTCACATTGCCTCGCATACTGACTGACCTTACATACATTGGCATACGATAAGATACCCTGGCCATCACGAAAAAGGCACTCCGAACAGACACACACTTCTTATGTGGTCCGGTTACCGGCACTCCCCATCGGGCCTACACGGCAGGCAAATGGGCCACAAGTCACAGTCGCGGTGGGGGAAGAGTAAAAAAGAGAGAGGTCGAAAACATTAGATGCCACCATCTCGGCAATAGAATCAATTGCGTTGCTGTGGCGGTACGCGCTTCAATCTACCATCAAACGTAGCAAACCTCCGGTCCGAGTCTAACGAACTAGCCATTTCATGTTACATGCATTTTTTCCAGCTCCTGCTTTCGTCTTCCCATGCGCTGCGTTTTCTCCTCTCTGCTTTTCATAGCCAGCCACCTCGAGGTCATTCATTTGTCGGGACGGACTGCCACGTATTTCTTGATCTCTCATACCTCACTAAAATCAGAGTCAAAGCCAAAGCCAATGTGAATGTGATTATGTTAAAACGCCCAAACTCCACCAAGCCAGCTTACAAGGCCATCATCTACCAAGCTGCACCGCCCCTCAATCATCCTCGTATCTCGGTCCGCTGGCTGCAGGCGTTTGTGCCGACCAGGCTCCGGGGGTGGGCGCGTCCACAGCATAAGAGAAACCGCTGGCCGCCGGCGTAGGGGCAGCCGCAGCGGGGGTAGGAGCACTGTCAGCTCCCCAGCCGCCTTGCCAGCCACCGCCAGGCGTAGGTGCGTTCATGGCACCAGGCGTGGGTGCACTGTAGGCACCAGGCGTGGGCGCATTCATAGCAGCCGGCGTAGGAGCTCCTAAGAGACCAGCACCAGGCGTCGGTGCATCATACGCACCCGATCCACCGCTGGCGCCCGGAGTGTAGCCCCATGAATCACCTCCGCTCGCACCAGGAGTCGGAGCAGCACCATATGGCGTCTTGGACCCAGAGCCCCAGGGGTCCGACGAGCCACTGCCACCATAGCCAGGCGTCTTAGAACCATGACTAAAGGAATCGGGTGCTGGAGTCTTGGAGCCACTAGACCAAGCAGGCGTCCGTCCGCCGGATCCACCGTAGGCTGTGCGGTTTCCGTCGTAGGGGTTAACCGTTCTAGAACCATCAGCCGCGGCCCAAGCCGGCGTGCGTCCTCCATCGCCGTTCCGGTTCCACGCTGGCGTGCGACCGCCCGCGCCACCCGCACCACCCGCCGAAGGTGTCTTCCACGCCGGCGTGCGAGAAGAGGCCGAAGAAGCCATGGGAGTGCGTCCTCCCGCGTTGCTCCAGTCGGGAGCAGCACGATCTCCGCCAGGACGTCCCATGCCAAACGCACCAGGCTTCCGGCTGTCGTAGTTCTTGATGACGTTACCGCTAACACTGTCACGAACCACCACGTCGGTTTTGGCAACACTAATAATCTTGCTCTTCGTGTGGAGTTCGATGCGCGCATGCGTATCGGTAGTATCCTTGACACGTCCCAGCAAGCCCTTGTAGCCTCCCTTCTTGATGGTCACGGTTTGGCCGATGAGACGATCACGACCGAACATTTGCTTGGGAGGCCCCATGTTGTTCTTGGCCTCCGGTCGCTTCGCCGCCGGGTTCATCGAGCTAAGATCCGACGTGTTGGCCGCTGCATTAATACGACCCCCCTTGGCCGAAATGGTGGCCACATTGCTGACTTTGGACACGAAGATACCCGCGTTCTCATTGGTAGCGTTGGTGTGGCAGTAGACGAAAGTGCGATGGATGTGCACAATCTTGCCCTGTCGGCCCATGCCACCGTATTCTTTGACCACGTCGTCGGGCCTTATCTCGGCTCCGTTGCGGTCGGCGGCCACGGCTAGCTTGCGTCTCGGCAGCTTGTTGGCGATTTGGGAAGGCATGACGTGGCGCTTGTCGCCATTTTGGTCCAGAATCACCATTGACTCGCGGTCAATCTTGACGATGCAACCAACAGTTGTAGGGTCGAGCTGAACCAGGTCCGTCATCTCGTATTGTCCGAGGGAACCTTGACCACCAATGTCACTGGCCTCACGCAAGTCCTTGCTGAAGACGGTGATTTCCGTGTTGGTCTGATCGGTCAAGAGGGTGACTCGGTCTTCGGAGATCTTGACGACCATACCGACTTCTTCGCGGTACTTGCTGCCTCCGATGACCTTGACGTGGTCACCAGGTCGGAATCGCTTGCGGAGTCCCTTGGTAGGCACTTCAATAGTCTGCCCAGCCAGGTCGCCCGAGACGACCTCCATGGTAACAATGTCACCCTGCACATTGGTGGCCTTTCCGACCACACCCTTTTGCTCGCCATCGTAGACTTCCACGACATCGCCAGGAAGGTAGGTGACGTTGATGGTGCTATCCTTCAGACTAGCCGCCAAGGACTTGAGATCGATGTTCTCCACGCCATCCTCGCCACCAGAGGCGAACTTGGTGACTTCCTCGAGGGACGGGTTGACGTCCTTGATGGCCAAGTGCTGGATCTTGATGTCCTTCACCTGGAAACCCTTCTCGAACTCGTCGCCATTGTACTGCCAGATGTTGGTCTGGGGGTTGCCGGTGATGTAGCGGGGGTGTCTCTTCCGGGCCTCGACCTCGCTGAACAGCCTCAGGGGTGGCTTGGGGGTAGGGCCCATGGGACGCTTGCGCTTGCCGTCGGCAGTCGTGGCCGCGAGGGCGTCGTCGCGCAGACCGTAATCCAGTCGGGGGATAAACTTGACTCTTGCCTCCAAGCCGTTGTCTGTTATATCAATAACCTGGGCAAGATCACCCGAGTGCTTGGGCGGGCGGCGCAGGCGAACCCAGGCGCCCGGCTCGAGGGTGGGGGTCTTTTGCACGCGCAAGAGATCGGGCATCTCCTTGATGTCGACCAAGAGGAGCTTCGTTCGGGGATACACATTAAGCATGCCCTCGAGCGCCTGGAGGATGTCGGTCTGTCGCTGAGCTTCGACGTAGATGAGGCCCTTCATGACGGAGTTGGGGCCACCTCTCTCGAAGGCGGCGGTGATGCCGAGCTCGTCCTTGGTGCCCTGCTTTTGCTGGATTCTCTGCATGATGGAGAAGATGACTTCGCGCTCCTTGCCTTCCTTGCAGCGAACTCCCCAGATGCTTGGATCATCCACACTAGGGAGGAGAAGTCTCTGGGGCACGACGGCAGAGTCGTGCATGCTTCGGCCGGAGCGCTTGTTTCCGTACTGCTTCTTGAGACGTTCGGCTTCTTGTTCGAGGTCCATGTCGTTTTCCATCTCTCGTCTGCGGTCGAGTTCGCGATGGCGCGCATCGTCCTCGCGGGCAAACTGCTCGGCCTCGCCGGCCTCTCCGTGTTCGATGAAGCCTTCGTGTTCGGCATCGTCCTCGTCTTCCTCGTCTTCGTCCTCGTCGTCGACTTCGGCTTCGAGATCGAAGAAGGCGCCGCGCTTGTCCTTCCGACGGGCGCGTTTGCGACGGTGACCCTGGACAAACAGCGTCAGCCACAAGAATCGGGGGTTGTTGGCTGTCAGATGGGACTTACTTGTATCTCTTCATCTTCCTCGTCCTCTTCTTCTTCCTCTTCCTCGTCATCGTTGTTTCCGTTCACATCTTCCTCGTCGCCTTCGCCCTCTTCGTCTTCGTCGTCACCAACGTCGCTTTGGGGGGCAGGCAGTCCCTTTCTAGCCTTGCCCGGGGGAGAGGACTCGACGTCTTCGTCATTGTTCGCGGTATTGCCGCCTTCGTCGTCGCTGACGTCGGCAGGCGCAGGGTTGAAGTCTTCTTCCTCCTCGGAATCGTCAGGCTGGTCGTGATCCCGCGGATCGCTCATTTTGACGACGTGTTGCCAATGAGGCGATCAAAAGGCAGGGTCGCGATGATTTTGTAGATTGTGTTGGGGTTTGCAAAATGAAAGGAAAGAAGTAAGGATGATGGAGAAGGGAATCGAGACGCGGCTGGCGTCTTGAAAGAACAATGAATGGATGGGAGTGGATGTTGGGATTACGGGATGCTGGACTTTTGTACGGCCAGTCAAGTCACGTCAAAGGGCAACCTTTCCCTTCAATGTTCCGTTGCTGTAGGGGCGTGCAGGACGTGCTTGGCTGCTGCTGGCTCGCTGCCACTGCTTGCAAGCTGCTGTGGAAATTCCAGTGGAGAGCAGCAAAGTTGACGGTGTTCAAGCTCGAAGAAGACAAGCGCCGATTTGGCTTTGGTTTTGGCTTTGGCTCTGGCTTAGGTTGCGTCGGTCTTGGATCAACAGCTTTTGCCGATGTGGGACTGGTGGGGTCGTCGACAATTGAAGGGAAAAGAAGAAGGAGATACCACAAAATAGCGTTCCAGTTGCCTCAAGCGGTGCAAGTAGGTGCAAGTAGGTGCCCAATAATGGTAGATATTGCTTGGTTAAATATGTAACTGGACTGTCCTGTGACCATATAAAATGGAATATTCTTGCAGAGTTAAGTAGGTAAATGAGCTGATGTTGAGCTCGGAAAAGAAGGTCTATTGGAGTGCAGATCGGAGATGGAAAGAATGGAAGATGGAAAATGCTGAATGCATTCAATTTTCTCGTGCAACAATCGCGGACTGATTCAACAGGTAACAGCACCAATTGATTGTTCACCGGTCTCAACATTGAAAGACGAAAAATACAGTGAAACGATGGCCAGTAAAAACTGCTTCTTGAACAGTAATGTAGGTAGGTATCTAGCCAACACTCCCGCCTTCCACCCAAAACTCATGTCACTTCCCCATCATGGCAGTTGGTTAGGTAGTAGTATACCCGACAAAGGCTATTGTACAACTGATCAGACTACCTACTCCGTATCCCTTTTTTCCCCCCTACACCAAACACTAGAGCCTTCGAACCGACCTGAAGTTCCCGTCTTGGTCCTCACCAGTCAGTCGGCCAATTCCCCGTACATGAGCCCAACGCTTTTCAGACTCTTCGTAAACCCCAGTCCCCGTAGAGCAGCAGCAGTGTCTGTCTATATGATCCCGACAACCCATACTCGTTCAAACCGTGTCACTGCGTCGCGTCGTTATGTGTCCATCAAAATGGTTCAATATGCCGAGTCTGACGTGCTAGAGGCTCATCATATCTTGACGCCCCAAACACCTCGTCCGCCGCTGACACCCAGCCATTCACCATCATCCGAGTTGGACAGGGGTGGTGTCCACCCCAGGTTTCCAACCTCGTAGTCGCACTGCCAGCTTGCTACAGGCGTCAAGTGCTTGTCTGTCGAGCCGGGGCCGCTGTTGGAAGGCGCGTTGCTAGGCGTCGTGTTCATCAGATCCCACACCAGGACCATGGAATCATCACCGCCCGAGGCCAGCGTTCCTCTTCGCAGGGGCGACCACTCAACGCAGTTAACGGATCCGCCGTGTCCGCGAAGCTCCAGGAGCGCCTGGCCGGGTTGGCGCACGTCAAGTATCCTGATGACGTTGGAGTCTTGCGCGAAGGTGGCGAGCAGATGGGTATCGTGGGGTGAAGTCGCTAATCTCATCAAGGGGGGTGCGTTGGTCATGGTCTGCTGCGCCAGTGTTGGGCTGATTCTGCCCCCGGTAGCGTCTAGGAAAATACTATGTTAGCAATCGCATTCAATGGCAAAAACAGAATTGGGAATGCCCACCTCGCTCGTCCTTGGCCGTCGGCTCGTAGATGATGGTACTGTGCTCCAGGCTTCGCAAGTCGAACATGCGCACGCTGCCATCTTGACCGCAGCTGACAAACACGTCGACGCTGTTGGCGCAGAATCGCACATCGTAGACCTCTTTGTCGTGCGCAATGAGCTGCGTCTTGGCGGTAAGAGAAGGAATATCCCAGATAGTGCAAGTCGTGTCTATGCTAGAGGTGATGATCAAGCTTGGCGATACCTGGTTCCAGTCGAGAGAGGTGAGGGGCGCCGTATGATCGGGCGTCTTGGAGTTGGAGAGGAGCGCGAGCGGTGTGAGCTTCGTAATGGGCGCATTGGCGTTGGGCCTTGTGATATTGTTGCCGTAGGAGCTTTGCGCATCCGAGGGTAGAGACCACAGCCTCAGATGGTCTCCCGACGTCGCCAGCAGATCCGTACTCTGCTTTTGGGATGACGGCGGTTCCCAGAGAAGCCGCGTGACGGGATAAGAGTGGGTGGCCTCGGCGACCTTGGTAAACTCGATACTGTGCTTGGAAGAACCCGGGGTGTAAATGTCGTTAGGCGTGTTCACAACTTGGGTATCTAGGATTTGAATCTGCATTGATCATTGTCAGCAAGCCATTGCGATGCGGGGAACAGGCGGTTGGGATACCTACAAAGTTGTGACCATCTTCGAGGTAACTGCCTATGGCGACCTTGCCGGCGCCTTTCCCTTGCGGGGCCCATTTGCACCAGTCGAAGGCATAGAGGGCCCATGGCGCCAAGTAGTTGCTCGTCGACGGTTGCCCGTTGGCGAGTTCGTAAGCGAGGGTGCCCGGGGTGCCGTCCGACAGGCTCGAGTCGGCTCGGGGCCTGATGTCGGCCAGGCCTAAGGGAGTGTTGGAAATATTACGTTGCGACCCAGGCGCGCCATACTTGGGGTCTTGGGGAGACATGTATTGCGACGGGCCAGCGGAGCCGCCGGGGGTGGTGGGCGTGTAGGGGGTGTAGCCCGAGGATTCGAAGGGGGCGGCAGGGCTCGACCTCGAGTAGGCGTGGGAGGCAGAGGCGGATAAGGATAATGAGGGTGGTTTCGAAGGCGACGAGTACTCGGTAGGAGACTGCTGCAGCGGGATGCCGGTCGACATGGTGGGCAGGGTGGGTGCGGTGTTGGCGCTCATGGCAGGTGGGCGGGCGGCGCCTAAGCCTCCTGGTTGCAAAACATTGGGCACCGAGGAGTTGGACGACGGATAGGCGGGGGTGGTGGGTTGGGTGTGGGATGCGGCGGCGGCGGCAGCCTGTTGTTCGAGAGTGAGAGCAGGACCGGGGGCGGCGGTGAAATCCCTCGAAGACGACAGCTGGGATTGATGGGTCATGGTAGGAGAGATGTGAAGTTCGTCGTGTTGGGCGGCGTAACCTCCTCCAGGTGCAGTCACTCCTCCTGGACCTGTTCCTGCTCCTCCTACCACTCCCACTCCTGGGTTTCCAGCACCAGTCACGGACCGTCGCGGGGCTCCCGCATAGCCCTGTGATTGGTTCATGGTTTTGTCAAAATGACTCTTGGGTCGAAAGTTGGCCCTAGGTCCAATAGTAAGGTGGTAAGGCAGGTTAGTAGCTAGAAATGCTCCGCCGCTGCGCGATGGCAGGCGCGAGCGATTATTTTGGAGTAGGAGGGGGGGTAGAAGGTGGTTGGTTACTTGGATAAGCTGGAGGGGAAGGTGATGGTTCGTGGATGCTGTGATTCGAGGTGCACTGGGAGGTGTCAATCAATCAATTGGGATTGATAGTGGGCTTGTCCTCGTCTGTACAGACTCGTCTTTCTTTTTTTTGGAGGAGTAGAGAGAGTGTGTGTGGGAGAGGCGCAATGAATAATCATTCAATGGCAATCAAATGGCAATCAAATGGCAATGGCAATGGCAAGCAAGGCAATACCAAATGCCAAATGCAATGAAAATGATCGGCTTGTCGGTCGCCAAAACACAGCCCCCAAGAGCCTTAACAGTGACCGGCTGCCAGTGGATTCCAGCCTCTGCTTTCAGGCTGGATTGGCAACTCCGATACATTCTAGCAGTCTACATATGTACATAAGTTTACAGCGTCAGCTGAACAGCTTCCATTGCGATTGCATTTGCATCTCAACTTTAATAATGCCTGGCTACATATCTTATTTACATGTACGTATTTGACAAGATGAAGCTAGATTTGACTTTCCCATATCCGTGGGAATTGACCCATCTCATCGCCAATCACCTCTACTTGAGTTTTTAACTGCTCACCAAGCAAGCTGGAACCGAGCTGGCTGGCGGCGCATGCAACCTTCACTGTCGGCTCATCACCAAAGCACTGAGCACTGAGCACTGAGCACTGAGCGTGTAAATCCAATTGGAGCGAGCCCCCAAATCACTCAACTGCTACTAACAGCGCAGCACACCCAAGGTAACCAACCGCAGGTACGTCATTGGCTGGATTTACAATTCTTCAATACGATCCAATGACCGGATCCCGACATTCATTGTTCGAAGCCTTGATTGCGGCAAAATGGGTTCGGCTGTCTGCTGTGTTCCATGCCACACATTTCCCTAACCTACATCAGTCAAGTCATCATGCCATGCCCCCCGATTGAAACGATTGAATGATTGAAACGAATGGGCTCATCTCCACTTTAGCCGAAGAGGAGGAGCGATTCAAGGTAACGTAAGACCGTAACCCGGACGGTTGAACCTGCTCGTTATCAACTTCGCAACCTTTTTCCCATTTTCATTCTGTTGTGCGTACAATTACAATTATCTCAGGCGTCTTCAGAGACGAATCCGTCTGTACCTAGGTAGCCATTCAACTATTTGATCCACCCTACATAGGCCAAGTACCTACTTAAGTAGTCAAGATGAAGTCTGGCGAGCTGCCTTCGCTTCTGCTCCTGCCGCCCCCTCCGCGGCCCGCTGGTCCCCTGGAGCTCAGCGCCGCTTACCGTCCCACCCTCGAGTCCGTCATCGCCAAGCTGAAGGAGTCCTCCAAAGGGCCCGATGGATCAACCCTCATCATTGCCCTGGCCGCTCCGGTACTTTCGGGCCAGTTCCGGCGCCACAAGTCGCTAGCATGGCCGGAACAGCAGTCCATCCTGGCCGGCATGTACAGCCTCATCTCGGTCGTCTGCGCCCAACTCAAAGTAGCAACCGAGGTGGACGGTGGGCCCGGCTCGGTCGATGCACGTCTCGTGCTTATTGACCACGATGCCGCCAAGCGGATAGCAGAGGATTTCAAGTTGGCCATTGAGCCGAACAACACTGTCATTGTGGACCTAGCAACCTTTGTCGCGGCATATCACCCCTGGAAGCAGATCTTCAGCGCCAGCACCGAGGCGGGCCATCAGCAGTTGTCCAACTATCTGCGCATGTACGAGGGCATCCAAGTTCTCAGCCAGGATCAACTGATTACCGTCGACGCTGGCCTCACCCTGAACACAGAGTCGCTCAATTCCGTCCCAACATCACTAACTACGAACCCCCATTCCGTCGTATGTCTTGGTGGCACATTCGACCATCTCCATCCCGGGCACAAACTCTTGCTTACCGCGGCTATCCTATTACTAAAGGTCCCAGATGAGGGATCGACTGAGCCATGCTCCTTTGTCATAGGTATCACCGGCGACGAGCTGCTCAAGAACAAGAAATACGCCGAGTTCGTGCAACCCTGGGATGACAGGGCCATGAACGTCATCGAATTCCTGTCGTCGATGCTCGAGCTTCAGAAGCAGGGCTGGAAGGCCGGCGCTGTTGCGCCCAAAATCAGCAAGAAGGATGGCGAGATCACCGCACTGTTCCGCTCCGACACCATCTCCATATCGTGCGTGCAGATCCAGGATGCATTCGGCCCTACCATCACTCAGGAGAACATGGATGCCTTGGTTGTTTCCGGTGAGACCAGGTCCGGCGGTGCGGCCGTCAACGCCAAGCGGACGGAGCTGGGCTGGCATCCGTTGCAGATCTTCGAGGTTGATGTCCTGAGTGCCGAAGAGATTACTGATGAGCCGACCAAGACGGAGAACTTTGCATCTAAAATCAGCAGCACTGCCATCCGCAAGATGCGGGCTGATTCTCGCATGTGATGGCTCTCCTGGCAAGGCAATGTAAGTAGTCAAGGACCACCGACTTATGTGGCTACTCTTGCATGAGTGGTAGAAAATGCAACATTGATTCCTCGGAGTCCAATAAATCCGATTTCACATTCCGGTTCTTCTCATCAAGTCACTGCACGGTAGTGGTTCGGCACACTCCTTCCCGCGCCCTCAAGGTTGCGCACCTGCTACTACGGACTGTTGTACCCCGAGTCTCACTCTCGGCCACGCCCCGCATATATACCCCCCATCATTCATCAACAACGACTCCAACAATGTAGAACCGCTACTAACATAGCAAATACATCCATAAACATATTGAACCTTTTCGTCATGAGTCACAACTTCGAGGAAAGATCCGTCACGACGAGGGATGATGATGTGAGCGAGGTCCTCCAAACCGTTCCGACGTCGCGGACCGACCTGACGGGGCGAGTCCTGCCCCAGATGAAACTGGGCGACGGCAATATGCCCGGCTCGCTGGTGGCCCCGCCTCCACCTCTTCCCCGCAGCGCATCCCCCGCATCACGCGCCGCCGCCCGCTTCCGGGTGGAGGGTAACGCCATCGTGACGGGCGGCGCCGGCGACCTGGGCTACGCGGCGTCGCGGGCACTGCTCGAGCACGGGCTCCGGGGCCTCATGCTCTTCGATGTCAACGCGGCCGAGGCCACCGCTAAGGTCCAAACCCTCCAAAATGAGTTCCCCCAAGCCCGGATCGGTTTCACCAAGGTCGACGTCACCGACGCTGAGACCGTCACTGCCGCCGTGGCAGATACGGTCAAAAGGCTCGGCAGCGTCGACGTGTTGGTCTCGTTCGCGGGCATGGTCTCGTGCAACCACGCCGTGGACACGGCGCCCAACGAGTGGAACCGCGTGCTGAGCGTCAACACGACGGGCGTATTCTTGTGCGCGCAGGCCGTGGCCAAGCAGATGGTCAAGTCGGGCCGAGGGGGCAGCATGACGTTTATCGCGAGCATCTCGGCGCACCGGGTCAACTACCCGCAGCCCCAGGTGTCGTACAACGTGTCCAAGGCGGGCGTCATGGCCATGGTCAAGAGCCTGGCCGCCGAGTGGGCGGTGCACGGCATCCGGGTCAACAGCATCTCCCCGGGCTACATGGACACCATCCTCAACGAGGGGGTCGGCCTCGACGCGGCCAAGAACGTTTGGCTGAGCCGAAACCCCATGCGGCGCATGGGCGAGCCCGACGAGCTGACGGGCGCGGTCGTGTTGCTGGCTAGCCGGGCGGGGAGTTACATCAACGGGGCGGACATACTGGTGGACGGCGGGCAAACGGTGTTTTAGATCAGGGGCTTTTATATTTACTACTACCATTATCATTTCATTCGTAAACTACTATAAACTTTATTTTTCTTGCTTGCTCTGCGTTGCCTTTTTACTGAGCAGGGTTTTAACTAAGCTTGAGAGCTCGGTTTTCCGCTTCTCGAACAAACCCCTTTAGACGTCGTTTTCTGCACCACACCGTTTCATCACACCAGCAATGCACTATTACCGGTGGCGCTTCTCTCCTTGAACCCCTGGAACACGACGTGGCCGTACTCCTTGAACCCCTTGCCGCCCGAGCTCAGTACCATGACCTGCTCCTTGAAGTGCGGGGTCCCGTGGTACTCGTCGTCGTGCTTCAACGTCTCCCAGCCCACGTAGATGAGGTACCCGTTCCCCCCGCCGCCACTCCCACTGCCCGTCGACTTGACCGCGGCCGCCGCGACCGACTTCTTGATGAGCCGGCCGCCGGCGATGGTCTTGCACCCCTCGACGCGGCGCATGGCGTCGGCCCACAGCAGCCACTCGCCCTCGACCCACGAGTCGTCGTCGTCGTTGCCGTACAGGGCCGTGCTGACGGGGTAGCCCAGCAGCGAGTCCAGGCCGAAGCCAGGACCCGTAGTAGTAGTAGGAGAAGAAGAAGAAGTGGTGGTGGTGGCGGTCAGCTGCTGGCCCAGGTGCACGTGCCAGATCTGGATGTCCGGGATGGTGGGGTGCACCGGGTGCGGCGGCGTCAGCAGGCTCTTGACGAGCGGGAGGGCCTCGTCGAGGTAGAGCGAGGACTCGAGGAAGTCCTCGTTCTGCTGCAGGGTTTCTCTCACTGTTCAGGGGAAGGGAAGGGAGGGTTAGTTTTGTGTGCTCGAAAGAGACAGTCCAGTCTACTTGGATATCTATGGGTCGTACTTGAAGCATGCATTGGGAAAGGGGAACTTCGTACGTCGTCGGTACAATGAAATGAGGAAGAAAAAAGAGCAAATGGGGAAAAGAACGGAGCATGAATTGAGTGTGGGTACGAATGAAGGAGACGAACCTATGTGTAGCTGCACCTTCTTGCTCTCCTCCACCTGCCGGCCCCAGTAGAGGCGCAGGAAGCCGGGAGACTCGGCAATCAGCTCCAGCACCTCAGCCCACCTACGGCCGGCCCCGCTCGTCGCATCCTCGAGCGGGTGCTCGACGGGGATGCTCAGGTAGAAGATTTGGGTGACAGGGCTTGCGCTTTCGTCGGTCAAGTTCGTTACCGCCATGGATTTGAGGGGGGAAAGGCTTTTGGGGCTTGTTTTGTTGGGGTTGGGCGTTGAGGGAGAACGAGGGATGGATGGAGGGGACCTGTAAATATGTGAATGATCCGGCAAGGCAACGATCACTTCGTTTCCTAGGTAACTATTGCTCGCGACTACTGTGCAACTTGTGGCTAGGCTTCCGGGGGATTCTTCAAATAAGCGCGGTTACACATGGAGGGAGAGTACAGTAATGGAAAACAAGGAAATGAAAGGAAAACGGAACTTGGAGGCTCTTCTTCTTGTACGGAGGTATGTAGGCTCCCAGCGGTATAAGTGCATGACGGAATCCATCGGCCTTTGGGCTTTGGGGGTTCGTGTTAGTTAGATGAACTGTTCAGTTCTTTGTTGGCTCTGCTGGCCTGACCGCTGTGCCCGCTGTGCCCGCTGGGGGTTTGGCTCCTCTCCCGCTTGCTGCGCCATTCTTGGGGGAGGTAGGAGGGTCGCTGATGCTGCGCGTCTGCGTCTACGTCTACGTACGTCTAACGTCTTGTGTGATGTGGCTCTTTGTTTCTCGTACACAGTCGTACTCTCTTTCTCGGTCGGGCTTTGGTACAGAATGGGCAAACCAAACAGACGCCCGCAAAGAAAGAAAGAAAAAAAACCCGCATGGCTCGGCGCTCGCTCATCGACGATCCAAATGCTTGAAACGTGATGAAGACGGGGGAGAGCCAAGAAGAAAGGGAAACTCTAGCGAATCACGATGGTTTTCCTCTTTTCTTTTTTTCGGTCGCCTGGTCGTATTCCTTGAAGGCAGCGCGGACCGTTCAATACTTTACATGTGAGGAAGGTTAAGAAACCGTCCATCCATTCCCCCATTCTTCCAATTCCTCCACCGGGCTGCAGGATGACATGCCCTGTCGTCTGATCTAAATTTGGTTGGTTTGCGAAGGCGTCAGACTCAAGCTTTGCGGGGTAACATAACCAGGGGCAGAGGGGATTGCCGCAACGACTATCTCTTCCCCCCACACAGTCGGCAATGTTGTTGTTGTTCATGTACGACAACGACCATCATATTCAACATCGGCCTCCTTCTCAAAGATCTTCAAAGCTAATCTATGAGATATGCACGGGATATGACAAATACCATGCATGCATGCATTGAAGTGGTTGCCACATGGAGTTGAACATACGCTTCTCCAGAGGGAGGGAGGAGGCAAAGCGTCGGTGAGTAGATACTTACTTATGTTTGACTGTTGGAAACGGAAACGTTTGACGGTACGACCCCCTTTCTCGGCTTTCTAGATTAGGTGCGCATCCATCAAAACTGATGCCCAACCCGACATCGATATGTGACCAATATTCTTCTAGAAGCCAAAGCTCCCTGATGATCGAATGAAACGTCAAACCTTGGAAGATGCCGGGATGCTTTTTCAATCGTACTGTATCGACCCTTTTTTACACGTGGTGGTACGGCTGCCATGATGCCATCGCGTACCCGTGTCATTCCTTTTTCAGCCCACGCGTAACGTTCTGAACGCCATGGCCAGCCAAAGAAAAGGTTAACACAGTAGTTGCATGAGATCCCCAAATTCACATCCATAACAAGAAGTCCCACGCGATCCAGACACAATTTTATTGTTTCACTCTATCAATCAAACCAGATCTGTCCAGTAACGCCAATCCCCATGATGCCCAACCAATAAATGCCGAAAGAACCCAATGAATATGACACGAAATCTCGATCCTAGACGCCGACTCCATTGGATGACTGCGTCCTGCAAGTACAATTTCCCGAAACCCAAAACCCAATCCCTGAAAGTTCCCTTTTTCTCCATCCGTAAAACAAAGTCCATGTTCTTCTTCAACATTTGACCGCCGCGCACGCCCCGGGCCGCGGCACGCTGGTCTGCACCTGGCCCACGATGCCGTAGGACTCGGCGGCCTCGAGCCAGAGCACGTCGAGGTCCTTGAGGACGTTGCAGCAGCGGATGCGGTTGATGGTGGCCGCCGCCTTGGGCGCCGCGGTCGGGCTGTCGACGATGGCCTGCAGGTTCGTCAGCACGCCGCCGAAGACCTGGCCTAGGTCCTGGACGGCGCGCGTGTAGGCGTCGGTGACGCCGCAGATACGGCTCAGGACCTCTTTTGGGCGAGAGCATGGTTAGCAAGAGTAAGTGCGGCGGGAGGTTAGGGGCTACTCACTTAGATCGTTCGGCTCGTTCTTGGCAAACTGCAGGGCGTGGGCGGCCGAGCTCGACGAAGCCCGGGCCGCGTTGTCGACGAAGGCGTTGACTGTGTTCACGTCGGCCAGCCAGTCACGGATGGCTCCTGTGGCTTCGGCAACTAAAGGCTGGTTCTTTGGGTCGCAAGCCGCTTGACGGGGCAGGAGAAGGGATGATGGAGCGGCCAGCGCGGTGGACGCGGCGAGGATCGTCGAGAAGATGGTGAACTTCATGGTGATTGTGATGACTGATATGTTGGCCAGGCAAGTCTTCTTTCTTCTTGTTTCTTCTTGTTTGTGCTGTTGTTGATGGGCTATTGGCTTCCTTGGGTAGACAATGAAGAGATGCTTGAGGATTTGTCTGCTTCATGGTGCTGTCTTGTGTTGATATTTATCTTTCCCTCTTGCTCTTTCATGGCAATGGTATGGCTTGATAGAATCCTCGGAATTTGCTTTGCCTTCTAGCGGTTCCCAAGATAGCACGTCGTCTTTGTTGTCCAAGTGGCTATGCACCTATCGCCTAGATATCCGGCGAGCGCTTCCCGTTTGCTTTCATCTTACTCAGAGCATATTCCGTATGCGTGTCAGCGTCGCGGGTATTTTGAAAAGATGAGCTTATGCAGGTCATATTGCTTATTGCGCAACACGTCACGAATGCTAGGTTGCCTCCTGTTGCCACTATCAAGGGCAGGAATTGCAAGAACATGCAATACAATGAGATATTCTCGATGTGCATTACTTGAGTACTACTTGGCGTGGTTGTGTAATACAACTCGTACCAGTTTCTATATTAACTCATGTTGACAACAGATCCGTCTCTCACTAGGATCCACCTTGGCAGCAATATGGAAGACATTCATTGGCATAGACGACCTGGCATGCCTGGGATATGAGTCTTTCCGTCTTTATCAGCCTATCAAATTATAGTGGAAAACGACCCCTTGCATAATATATATTTGGGAAACAAAACAAAACATTCTGATCTAATTGTGGCCTGCCTGGTGGACCCGGCAGCCGGGAACGGACGCAAGGGTGTCGGATCTGCGAATAGCCGGCCTGCCAAGGACCGAAATATCTGTCCAATCATGCGCTCATACGAGATCGCACGGCATAAGGCTAAAACATTCCAACAGCGCAATATGTGGTGGCTTGGTCGCTATCGCGTTTTGATTGGGCTTTGCTACTCGGAAACGTGCCCACGAGTGTGGCTATGGCTTCTAATCTGGGGTTCGCCGTTCATCCCTCTGGCTTAGCTTCTCCCCTAACCCAGCAAACATATTGCGAATAGAAACAAAGCACGGGTTACCGAATGCCAAGAATAGCTTGAACGAACATCTCGGGTAGGCAAGTGCCCGAAGGTTGCTGACGTACGTTCCACCGATGCACTGCGTTCATCTACTGGGGCTTACTATTCAGGTGCCGTTAGTAACTTGGGGGCGGCTAAATATGGATGGCCCGACTGGATATAGCTGTCATTTGGCTTCTCAAATCATATTTCTCCTTTTTCCTTTCATAGGTTCTCTGTATTCTCGTTGTGCGCCAGTCGTGCTACGTATCCATATTCGGATTAGGATCATACTACCCCTTTTTCGACCACACAGGAGGATATTGCAGTGTGTTTTTGGAGGACCAAGTTGAACAGACCGCCTATTTTGCCGTAAGGCCAACAAATATCACAGCGACTGGGTTGTGGTTGTCGCCTGGGAGGAGGAGACCGTGGCACATGTACCTGGTTTGGAGTTACGTGAGTCTGTAAGCCGATCCTCTATCTTTTCAGGTTATTTTGAAGGTCATTTAATTAGCCATAAGATGATAGGTGTGTTCAAACTGCTTTGTGACCTCCCCAAGCGTTGGGGGAGGTTCTTGACTAATACACTACCGTACCAAACTATTCCCTCCCTGCCTGGCCAGTATCTCTGCCCTCCTCTGCCTATTTAGCTCCGTAGCCGAGACCCTGGGCCGGTACTTGTCACCGTAGAGAGCGCGGGACTCAGCCTCAGTGCGTACCCACAAGATGTCATAGTCGGTCTTCTCCGTCATCATGGCATCGCGTTGTAGATGGACCTGCCTCCCTGCCCCTCTTCCACCCTTTCGGCCCCGGTTCTGTCCATGCTCGCGGCCTCGCGATGAAGAAAAGCCGGCGGCAGCGGTGGACCCATTACCTGCCACTGCTGCCGATGCAGGTTGCTGTAGCAATTCCGATACGAGAACCACTGTGACCCCCAACTGCTCGAGCCTGGCAACGTTGGCCTGGCGGCTGGCGTAGACAGTAACGCGATTGGCCGCCGACGCGTCTTTGGCCAGTATGTAGGCGAGAGCAGACTCGTCTACGCCTTTCGCGTCACCCAGGACGAAAGAGTGACCGCTGTTGATTGCATTGTCAAGCGGTGCGTGGTAGCCCCGGGCAAACTCGTCAGGGGAGAGGTCCATGTGGCCACTGATCATGGCGACTCGCGGAGGAACTGTCGCCGCCCTGGCCGGAGATTGGACACGGGAACTGACCTCGAGCGTGTTGGCGGCTGCGCTGTTATTAGCGTCGGGAGGTACCGAGGCATTAGAAGCAGATGAAGAAGAAGGCGGCTCCTGCGGATGGAGAAGACTAGCCCAGGACGGCTTGGGTTGAGACATTGTGGTGGGGTTTCAACGGGATGCGGCTGAAGATGGATACGAAGGTGCTCGAATATCTGGATCTATCCAAAACCTGGACACCTGAGTGGTGGAAGTTTTATATCAAAAATATGCCAGTCACATTTTGGCCTGTAATGCTGCCTGGGAGCGACAAGATGGAAGGATGGAATTTGCAATGGCCGAGTGACTCACCGGCGACGCCGGGGCCTGGCAGTGCATGCGGCACAGCTAGAGATTCGCACTCTTTATCCTATCAATATCTATCAAAGGTTGCAACCATTGCGGAAGCACTTGGAAGCAGGCATACAGAGTACGATGGCTGCAACGATGGATCGTGAGATGGAACATTGAAGCCTTTTTTTCTTTCTACCAAGCTCGTAGGGTTGGGCGTAGTGTACTTGGAAAGAAGGATCTTTTATTGATTGATGCTGCAGATGTTGTTCCAAGAAGTCGGAATTGTCGGTTCAGCGGTGATTGAGCCAGCGATTTATGGGCCTTGGCATGCCCATAGCGCTGTGCAGTCTCCCTGAATTTAGGATTTTAGTGGGCGGGGGACTCAGTGAGTGAGGGACACTCAGTGAAGCTGACCCAGCCGCCTGGACAAGGAAGCGCTAACCGACACACACCTCGGTTATTATGCCTCTTCTTCATAGGGAGTTACGAGCGCGGCATGGGTCAATGATGCTCGACGATGGAGTCGAAAAGCCACAATGCATTTTTTTCCAGCTTCGACAATTGGCTGGGCTCCCCTTGGACAGAAACGGCTTGGCAGGGCGTTTCGTCCAAAGAGGCGGCCGTCCAGGGGGTGTCAAGATCACCTGCGGGGGGATAGCGTGGTGGATCTTCCAACGTCAATCCGGAGCCACGCGCCGAGATCAACCAGGGTTCCCGTTTCATCTTTGCTCGATTCTCTACCATGCCATCCTCCTGTCAGGCGTCTTCCCAGACTGTCAGAGCCTGTCGAGCCTGTCAAGACTGCCAAAAGGGCGGCTGAACGGCGATCATGAACCCTGGTCCCTGGTCAGCTCATATGGGATGATTTCCGCAACGGGAACTCGTCCCCATAGCACCACGCTGCCTCGTTCCAGATTGATGAGTTCGACAACGACTTTTCCACCACCGTTGGCTCCACTACACCCGACCGTGTAAGCCGACTGGCCGGTTGCATGGAGTTTGGCTCCTGAATCTCGAGTCGTGAGGCTCTGCAAGACGGGAAATGGGGGGTAATGAATGGGCAAGCGGCGAGCGGCGAGGCCATACATAAATACGACCATGCCGTCCGCTGTCAGTAGGAGATCTTCTTTCTTGCTTCATCACGTCTCAGTTGCAGGTCGCTTTCTACACTCTTTTTTCTCCCTAGACTTTATCGCCTTTTCCACCCTTTACATTCTTTTTCCAAAAGTCATCTTCACCGTGTGAAGCAGGGACATTCATTTCTACCGAATACTCGATTCTATTGATAAACTTACCACCCGTAACCAATCACCAAACACACGACATCTCTTCAGATACTCCTTCACCGTAAACATGTCTTCTTCCAAGCTTACCCTCGCCGCCATCGGCGCCTTCGCCGCCACCACGGCCCTGGCCCACGGCAACGTCAACTCCTTCGCCACTGACGGCAAGAAGCAGCAGGGCTACCTGTTGGACTACTACTACCAGGCCAAGAACGGCGGCACCGCCCCCAAGGTGGCCGCCTGGTCGACCGAGAACCTCGACAACGGCTTCGTCGACTCGACCAGCTACAAGACCGCGGACATCAACTGCCACAAGAAGGCCCAGCCCGGCGCCCTGACCTCCTCGGTCGCCGCCGGCGGCGAGGTCAGCTTCGACTGGCCCAACTGGCCCCACGACATCGGCCCAGTCCTGACCTACGTCGCCGACTGCGGCGGCGACTGCTCCAAGGCCGACCCCTCGGCCCTGAAATGGGTCAAGATCGACGAGTCCGGCTACGAGGGCGGCAAATGGGGCGCTGCTAAGCTCGTCGCCAACGGCGGTACCTGGACCACCAAGGTCCCCACCAGCCTCAAGGCCGGCAACTACGTCTTCCGCAACGAGATCATCGCCCTGCACGCCGGTGGCGAGGAGGGTGGCGCCCAGCACTACCCCCAGTGCGTCAACATTGCCGTCACCGGCTCCGGCACTGAGCTGCCCGAGGGTACCCTGGGTTCCTCTCTGTACACCTCCAAGGACGCTGGTATCCTATTCAACCCTTACACGACCATCACCAGCTACACCGTCCCCGGCCCCAAGCTGTTCGGCAGCGCCGCTGGTGGCTCCGGCTCCAGCCCGGCCCCTGCTCCCTCTGCTTCTGCCCCGGCCGCCTCTGCCCCGGCCGCCTCCAAGTCTGCCCCGGCCGCCACCAAGTCTGCCCCGGCTGCTACCAAGTCTGCCCCGGCCGCCACCCAGTCTGCCCCGGCCGCTACTTCCAGCGCTGCCACCGCGCCCGCTCCTACCCAGCCCGCCGGCGGCAACAACGACGACGACTCCTGCGAAGTCGATGATGATGACGAGGACTCTTGCGAGCCCGAGGCCCCTGCCGCCCCCGTCCCTACCACTATGATCACCCGCACTTCGTCTGCCGCTGCCGCTCCTACCGCTGGTGCCGGTGCCGGCGCCGGTGCTGGCGACAGCAAGGGTGCTGCTCTGTACGCCCAGTGCGGTGGCAACGGATTCACCGGCCCCACCACGTGCGCCGTCGGTACCTGCAAGGTGGAGAACGACTACTACAGCCAGTGCGTCAACTAAAGATGGATGCCATTCCATCTTATATCACTCCGGCCTGCTTGGGGATATTTCTCATGACTCCTGCGGACGTCACTGCGACGCGCATCGCGTTTGTTAGCGATGCGCGCGCATCCAAGAGGAGAGGATCGACCCTCTTGGTTTCTTTTTGATCATTTTTATTTAAACCTGTAAATACGCTTTCTACAACTGAGTACATAAAACTTGAAGTTTTTGACATACCTATTATCTGTTTCTGTCCCACGCCTCCAACCGATGTGAATTGTACTTGTCCAATTCAATGTCCATGATTTGCTATAACTGTGGCTGTAGAATGTTGTGATCATAAAGAATGTGATGAGTGGCCTTCGCAGCACTAGCTGGCTATGCGTAGAGCCGCCATTGACGACTAACGAGTCAGTACTCAGAGCGCCCGTAGAGCACCATGTAAAAATAGATTGATCCACTCAATACTTGGATGGATATGATGCAAAGGAAAAAAAGACAAAAAAAGAAAGTAGCCGCTGAACGACTTGCTAATCAAAGAGACGACGCCTGCAGGATTCGAACCTGCGCTCCCGAGGGAAATGCCTAACCTGGTATGTGTACACATAGCAGGGCATCGCGTTAACCACTCCGCCAAAGCGCCTAGTTGGTTGAGAGATTGGCTCTTTTCGGTGTCTATATACAGTGCAGCCCCGCATGAAAGAAGCTGCGCTGTGGCCAGTGGAGGAGGTTCAGTGATCCAGTGGGTAAACCTCTCCACTGACTGCAGTGGGCCTTTACTCTTTAAGCGTACAGGTGGGCGCTGGCCTCTTACAATTGAACGTCCTTCTCCCTCAATACATGTACACAGGAACTATTGATAGTATACGCTTGTCAATCTCTCCCTATTAGAGATACGCTACATTTGCTGCAAAAACGTCAATGCGAAGATGGATGATCTAGGCCGTGGAAGGTGGTTTTCCTTCCTCTCGCTTCGTTTCCTGCAGAATTGCTCATCTCATTATCTATCAACTTGGGTATCTGATAAAACAAACGCTCGACTTTAGAAGAAACCTCAAGCCCAAACATCAAGTAAATATTACTATACGCCGTACTAATTGAAAACTTGCGCACACAGAAGACCAAAAGATGGTAGAAGGAGTCAATGGGTAGGGGCGACCGGAGGCAGAAGCGAATTGCTGCTGTCTGGACCAAACTCGTGCTGTTCTTAGCGATTCGCCATGTCTCTCTCATGGAGCATCTGCCACTTGTCGTGCGACGCATTGATGTGGTCCCTCAAGCCCTCGACGGAATCATACACGTCCGTCTTGCCGCTCGAGGTACACAGGACACAGCCGAACCCACCCCCTGCGCAGTGTGACTTGCCCAGGAACCTGGATGTCAGCTGAAACCCGTCCTTGACAATCGTGGTGGCGGCTTTATTGTTGTTGTCGAATATTGATACCGAGTCTCTGATAATGCCACTGCCGGCGCCGCTCTTAGCGCTCCATTGGTAACCACATCGACTGCAGCACTCCTTCTTCTTCCGCAGACTAGTCAATGACAAGGAAGAAGAAGACGACGACGAAGGTATGGTCCTCTGCAGGTCGACTTGATACTTCATGGCCTCGGGGCAAAATACACTGAAGACGCTCGCCCTGGGCCGGGGCCCGAACTCGGACGTGCAAGTCGACTGCAGGTCGTCGGGAATCATCTTGGGAGTCGGCGGGGGAGACGGCGGTTGCGATTGATACGGTGACTTGCTCGGTTTGGCAATGTCATGAGGTGTCATGTTGCGAGTTTCATTATGACCCTCCCCACTGCTTTCTCCCTTTGCTTCCTCTTCTCCTTCATCTTCGTCGTGTCCATTATCACCATGGCTGGTGTCGCCGCCACCGACACCACCACCAACTTCGTCTTTAACGTCATCACCAACCAGAAGCTCCGGGTTCGTGCCCGTGACTGTGTCGACCTCGACGGCAGAGGATACAGCGCTGGGTCGTCGCGGGGGCGACATACGTACGGGCAGCTCCCGCGGGCCCAGGCGGCCAACGGCCACGCGCTGGTATTGCTCCGCGAGGGCGCGCAACGAAGAAATGCGCGCCGCTTCCGAGGCCCGAATCAGTTCGAACAGCTCCAATGGCCCATTGTCATGGCGAGCAGCGCTGCGCAGTGCCTCGACGTGCGCTTTCATTAATTTGAGACTGGATTGAAGGGCGCTACGGCACTGCTCTATAGCGGACGACAATCAGCTATTTGGCGATTCTAGGGGTGGGGCGAGGGGGGCGACGTCTGCTTACTGTCACCGGTGGAGAAGGCATCGCCGAGGACGTCGGCGCCGCTATCGTAAACCTGGCGCAGCCGAGGTCCGGAGATCATGAGCGATGTGCTTAGTCCACAACTGCCACTTCCGGACTCCCGGCCCCGCGAATGGCCCTGGTAATGATTCGCCTGCCACTTCTTCCGCTGCCATCTCGTGTAGCACTCCAAGCCGTCGTCGTAGGTAGAGACCAGCGCCGTGACAAGGCCGCCGACCGTATCGAGCTCCATATGCAGGCTGGGCTTCAAGTGTCATCGCCCATGACCTATCATTATTTGGAAAAGTTGCGAGCGGTTGATCACTCAATCACACTCTCCTAGATCTAGGTAAGAAACCACAGGAAGAGGGCGAAAGTGTGTATGTGCATGCGTTACAGCCTGCCTGCCTCGTTGGGGACAAGTGACAGAAAGAAAATGCAATCAAAGTGAGACACGTTGGGAGGCGGCTACATGTAGACTTGCATTTCGATACTACGCGACCATGCCGGATGGTAAGGTAGGGTGGCCGATGGACAGGGGGTAGGGGGTGACCCCCGTGCCCGACGTCAGAGAGCGACTATGTGTCTCGTAAGGACTGGAGGAATGTTCTTATCTCTGGCCGATGGGACCAACGCTCTGCAGATGACCACGGGCATATGGTGTTTGCCCTGGTAATCTAACAAAGTGCCCAAATGCATGCGCATGCAACGGGGGCTTCTGTGGCGTGTATCAGCCGATCACTGTTCAGCCCGTTATCGAAGTGGCTGTTTGCGCCCAGGTTTGTTGGGCTGGCTCGCAGAAGCCGGGCCGCTAACTTGATGACCTGATAACAGTATTCCCGGCGATGCCCCTCGAGTTTTGCCTATCTACTTGCACAATTCGTGGACGAGTTATTCGTACCCTACTTGCAGTTCGTAGCTCATAGTGTGATAGATGGGCGCTGAAAACCAGAGAAGGTAGAAAAAGGCACTGTAGCTCCTGTCATCCGAAAGCTCTGGAATTTAGCAGCAGCTCAATAGGGCGGACGCTAATGTGCAATAGCCTGGAACAGAACTGGAAGATGGTAAGCCCCTCCTTTTGACAAATCCCTGCCAGCGTTCCTTCGAATCACTAAGAAGGAAATGCCTCCGCCTCTCTCCAGGGTCCCGGGGAAGCTGACGTGATGCCGATCACAACCAACATCGGGTCGCTGTTGTCTTCATGACTGGCATACAATTCATCACAAGTCTCTCTCGGACCTGATTCCAAATCGATACTGCAACCCCCTCTACAGCGCTTAGCTTTTGTTGAACGATGCCGCGGGCGCCGCGAACTTCGTGTGATCGCTGCCATGCGCAGAAGCTCAAATGCGCCAAACAACACGGGTCTAGGACCTGCTCGCGATGCATGAAAGCGGGTGCAACGTACGTGACTCGACCACCCACCCTCCTTATTGGGACCTACTATTGACCCGATGTCGACAGATGCGTCTTCAGTACGTCCGGCAGGATCGCTGATCGCGAAACTCCGGCGGCTGCTATGGCTGCTAGCCCTGCCCATATGCAGCAACAATATCCACAGGCACCCGTTGCGCTCCAAGATATCGAAATGCAATTCGACTGGCCATCCATCACCCTGGATACCCCATGGGAACCACTGCCGGAGTTGACGCCGGACCTGACGCCGGAGCTTCCACACGGGCCGGACTCAGCTGCCAGTTCTAGTGGGCAGACGGAGCCGCCCGAAGACCTGAGGACTTCAATTGTCCGTCGCCTCTCAAAGCTGGCCTCCGAATTTGATAAAGTCTACTCCGGTGCATCGACAGAGGAGCTCAGGCACGTACCCAACGACGAATTCATACGGGAAATTGCCACCAAATGGGGGAAAGAACACAACCAGCAGAAGATTCTGGAACAACTCTTCGCTTTCACCCAACAGCTCATTGACATTTACCCCGAGGCCATGAAGCAGATATTCCGCGAACGCGAAAAGGTAGACTGTCAAGACCCCGGCTGCATACACCACGAGCCCCTGCCCGCGGAATACGTCGATGCCTTGAATCTCGACGAGGATGACGGTGCAGCATTGGAGGACATAGACCACTTTCTGTTTGATCACTTACACCTCTGCCACTCACGCCTCAACGATGTTCTGGGGGCATTGCTCCTACGCCTCAAGATGTGCAATGCAATCACGACCAGGCACCCAGTGCTAGAGGAATCTGACTTTGATGTCCCGACTCTGACGGTGGGTAATGTCGTCATCTCGGCTCATTCAGCCACGTCCATGCAAGCGGTGCTCATCGTCCATATTGCGTCCTCGCTCGTCTTGCGCGCGCGGAAGCTGGGGGAGAAGATGACTCTCGCCACGCAGCAAGTCAAGACTAGCAAGGCGCGTCTGCTGGGTCTTCGATGTGACATTCTGGTGGAAGAGTCGGAGTCAAGGCTCAAGCTCTTGAAAATAGCAAGAGATCACATGTCGGAACTGCTATACGATCAATGAGCTCAGGGCTCCTGAATTGATGTCATGCTCGCCAGGGACGTGACGTTCTCCCAGTGCTGGATAGGTGGAAATCGTCACTCAAACGACAACATATGCTGGTCTTTATTCGATCAAACGGTCTTGTCAGAAATCGGAGCTTCCAGACCTGAAAAGGGCCTACCTAGACTCCTAAGCAGGGCGAAACACTATGGCTTTGTCAAACTTGTACCGACAAAGGCGCACGCTGGTCGCTTTCAGGACACCAGACTATATATTGAAAGCCCGCTAACCCCTCCCCCCTTGCCTTTTATGGTGTGCCCTCTTTCTATAAAAAGAATACACATTGTTCGCAACGTGGACATACAACCCCCAACCACCGAAAACATCGTATACATACATACACTCACTTGCTTACTAGATTTGGACAAAATGGCTTCGCTACACATACACGACTTGAAGCCAAAGGACTCACGGCGACTGAGGAGGGTGAAGAGTAGCGTACCGCGCACTGCGGGCATACCGTCGCTTTCTGGATCCATCCGCCTCGAAAGATCTTCACATAGTCTGAAAGACACAATCCGCCCTAAAGCCTCCTGGTCCAGCCAGAGCAGCAGGCGGGATGGCGCAGTCATGGAGCCGGACGAATACTTCGTATCTATGCTCAAGGGCTGGCATCAGCGTACAGGTAAGGATACTGTGGTGATATTCAACGAGATGACTGAGGACTTTGTTAATCAACATGGTATGACAGACGGTGTACATCTGGACAGTGACGGAGTCCAGACGACATATTCCGAGGACAAAGGTTCGGCCCTCAGCGAGGAATACGTCATACAGGTAGGAGAAGAACTGTATGAGGCACAAGAGAACGTTCGCAAGGCGAAGGAGAAGCTGCAGCACTTCAAAAAATTGCATATCCAGGCGCTGAGGTCCAAGGACTTTGACAAGTCACCTTCTCGAAGCCCCGACGAATTGTTCGAGGCGTACGATCGTGAAGTAGACGCCAACGCCAAGCAGCATCAAAACCCTGCTTTGGTGCGCGCGACTCGACATCACTGGAACCTCATGGCCGAGGTCGAGGCCAAGTTGCAAAAGTGGCAGCACGACGTGGACGAGTGGGAGGAGAGAGTGGTTCAGCTCAACGCCGAGCTTGTGTGCTTCTCACTCAATACCAGGGCGGCTTGCGAAGAGACGGAGGACTGCCCGTGTGGTTGCCGGGGCGAGGGAGCCCCGACTACTGCTGGAGCCGTCCGTCATGGTAATCATGGTAGTACGTCCACGAGGCGTCCTCGTTATGAAAGGGGCGGCGGCAGCACTGGTAGTAGCAGCAGAAGTAGAAGTAGCAGCAGAAGTGCCTACTCAACGGAATATAAATGGTGAATCTAGTTGTCATCGAGAACCTTGTATATATGTCTCTGGTTTCATACTGTGATTTTGTATTGTTAACTACCTTTCCTCCGTTACCCACCATGGGATCTTGTCGCCAACCCGACCTTGCCCACTCCATGGCAGGAGGACCTTGTCGCCGACCCAACCGGATCCAGTCCATCAACCTCGTCGCCTACACGATACTTATTCCACGATAAGCCGAGCGGTCCTCAACGAACAATGTCTCTGACATTCAACGATCTGCCTGGTTAGCTCAATCGGTAGAGCGTGAGACTCTTATCGGATATAGAATCCTATAGTCTCTCAGACTATAGGTGACTTTCGAAGAAGTTATCTCAAGGCTGCGGGTTCGACCCCCGCATCGGGCTCAATTCCTGATGCATCCTACTATAGTAGGATACCTCGACCTTTCTTTTTTCATTTTGCTTAGGATTAATCAATTTTAAAATCCTCTTTTTGTATACACAGCTCAAGGTTCTTATTCTATAAGTATTTCCCTCGCTCCCAATATCGGATCTACATTCCCGTTTCCCAACTTGCAGTCACCGACTTTGATACAAACGTAAGTAAGCCTTTCTCAACATCCAATTTTCAGACGGGTCCGTAGATAACCCAAAACTGTCTCTTCCGAACCAGTGAGGGATATCCTACACCGTTTTCGAAGGATCCATCGCAGACGAGCCATGGCATCTAGACATCACTCGCCGCACAGGACGTGCAAGCTTCGCCCATTATCCCAGGGAGGCAGATGCTCGCCCTTCTCCATATTAGAAGCACGCCGTCATGCGCTTCAGCGCCCTCGCGCCCCTGTGACTGCTTTCCCGTGGCAATGAATTGTGAGTCTGTTTACTTCTGCAGTCGGGACAAGGGATGGTGACGTGGAGCGTGCGATGCTCCGGGGCCGGCATGGTGCCGATGCAGTTGATGCCGTAGGCGATAGCCCCGCCGCAAAGCTCCAGGTTGCTGTTGGCTGTCTCGCGACAGCCACAACCCCAGAGCACTTCGGGATGGTAGCACATAGCTGCTGCTTCTCTCCAGCTCGGCGTTGGGTTCGGCTTGTAGTTTTGGTCTTCTTATGATTGTGGCCTCCCGCGAAGAACCAGAAAGGCCAAAGATACGAGAGAAACTAGAGACCGAAGTGAGGGAAGAATATATGAGAAGGGAAAAGAAAAAGCGATAACATAAGTCTCGCTTTTCTGTACACAATAGTGAAGCTGAAGATGAAAAACAGAAGAGATATTGCCACTAGCTTTGCGGTCGCAACTCCTCCAATCTATATGAGGCCACCCACATGGTTTCTATTGTTCGATGAAAGAATATGTTCCTGGAAGAAGGAAAAGCAAATTTCTTTATCTAATAACTCAGGATCGCGTGGTTTCTATTCTTTTCCGGGCACAAAGACTCGGCCCCTGGTGGTTGATAATGCGAATTGTCATTGAATAGTGTATTCTTAGCTACCCCTGAGTCTGTGCACAATGATGCAGATTGAACGGATGGAAAGAATGGACTTTTTCTAGCGCACAAGGGGGAAGCAAACAAAAAGTGTTACTATTTGCACCCATGGCCACTGTTTCAAGAAGCCCACCACTGCCGCACTGCCTTGACCCCCTTCAGGAGCGGCGCGCTAGGTTAGTCTGAAGATTGTCCGGGAGGGAGGGAGATATTCCTGTTATTAGTTCCCTAACCCATCTCGGTTTCTGGATATACAGAAAGAACCGTTTGCTAACCCCTCCACGTCAACCGGCGCACGAGGTCATCCAAGTAGGCAGTCCACTCATCCCGCGGCGTGTTGGTTCCCTCGGCGTCCTTGACCGGCCGGTCGAACTTTTCCCACACCTGGATGTACTTGCCCGCGGTTGTTCCGATCTGCGAAAAGACCTCGTTCATCCGATCGTGGTTCCTCAGGTCGCTATAGGCTGTGGTGGTGGTACCTGCCCGTACGGCCGACCCCTTGGCACAGTGCAGGATGACGGCCGCGAGCCCCGATGCCCGGGCGGTGGCCACCGAAGAGCCCGTCCGCGGCCGGTAGGCGACGGGGTTGCTGGGATCGCCGCCGCCGTGCTGCTCCTGGTACGTGCCCGGAAGGATGAAATCCACGTTCGTTTCGCCGAGCCACTTGTGGGGGTTGCCCGATGGCTCGGCCCCGCCGATCTTGAAGATGTGCTTGGTGCTCGCCATGGCCGGGTAGGAAAAGTCTGTCTGTGCGCCGCCATCCGTGGCGGCGCAGAACATCAGTATGTTTTGCCGGGCCGCCTCAGAAATTGCCTTGTCGAGTGCCGCGACGTGTTGTTTGTTGTCATCCGTCTCCTCTATGGTCCAGGACATGGAAATGATGTCCACCTTCTGCTCTATGGCTGCCCTGACGGCCTGGTACAGAATGTTAGCATCACGTATCTTCTGGGCTGGGAATATTCCCAGCCACGCATAAGTGTGGATAGAGGGGAGTCAAGACGCACCTTTTCAGCACTTTCTGCCGTAAAGAAGCTCTTGCCGGGCTCGCTCGAGTATTCATCGAGCCGCAATATGTATAGCTCGACGCTTGGGCAGATCTGGCTGATGCACACAGCCATGGCGGTACCGTGTCCTTGGCTAGAGACGTAATACGAATGAACCAAGTTCTGGCTCTTGTCTCGACGGCAGAAGCTCCGGCCCCCTCCGACATGTATCCTCGGATCGAACGTGTTCACGCCGTCGTCGATCACGGCGACCTTGATCGGCTCGTGGACCGTGTATCTGGAATCTGTCCTTTCCGCCCTTTCTGCCGTTTGGAGGAATTCTGCGAACTTTTCCATTGTCTTGATCCATTTTTCTGGCTCGTATCTGTCCTTGAACATGTTGGTTCGGTTCCTGGGCCCATTCCGGTCATTGGCCTTTAGTTGACACGGTATAACCGTAATGTGCGTATCGTTTCCCGCGGCGTCCTTACGTGTGTATGCTTCCATGGTGTGCTTGAACTCTGAGATATACTGCTTCATTCGAGCTTGTGATTCCAAACCCTTTCAAGATCGTACTGTGAGTTTTTGATCGGCTAACGCAGTTCTTACTCGCTGGAATATCACTCACCTGTTGATAGTGAAGATGGACTTCTTGGAGGTGTTCCAGCTGGCGAAGGCCCCTTTCCTCGCTCCATGCACGTAAAGCGATATTTCGCCCGCTCCAGTATAGGTGAACAATCTTGGCGTGACGCGCTGCATTCTGGATGATGTCCGGGGACAGATCGAACTTCTTCCAATCCCATGTCTCTACACCTTCTATATCCTTCAAGCAGGACTCAATAGATTCGTCCTGGTGAGAAGGCTCCTCGAGATCATCGACAATGACACGGAATATCTTCTTCACCCTCTTCTCCTTCTTCAGCCAGTTGAAGATGATTTGCAGATCTGTTCGGCCTGATCCGATCGAGCCAGCTGGTTTGCTCGGACGTTGTCCCGGCTCCCGTTTGGTTGGAGCTGCATCCTCTTCTACCTTGAGCTGTGGTATTGCAACGTACTGTAGCACATTTTCGAACTCTTGGTGTTGTAGCCCCTGTTTGATTTGGCTCTCTGCCAGCGTGTTGAAATCCATTTCTAAGCTGGTGAGATCGAAGTTGATTTGCTTGTCTGCAGATTCGTTAGTCGGTGTTGTACAAACGACAATGGCGCTCGTCTGCCTTACCATACTGAGCGCCATACAAAAAGTTGACCGCATCATCGTGGTCACGTGTTCGCAAGTAGTATTCCTTGAGATATTGTCCTACTGCGGACACACTTTTCTTGGTTGGCTGTAGCCTGGTCTTCGCGCTCCTCGAGGGCGTTGGCTTGCTCCTACCACTATCACTGGGCGGCGGTACGTGTGTGCCGTTTCCGTTGACCCCAAAGGCCATACTGGTCATACCGCGGTCGTGCTTACGGGCTGCGCCATATTTTCCAGGGGGCTCGGCTGCCCCGTTGGCTTGTAAGGGCTTCTGGTTGAAACGAACTCGGGTCCCCTCCAAACTTTCTTGGGCTCTGTCTACCGGTAGGCTGTTCTTCCTATCTTCCCTCCCGAAGGGCTTTATCGAAGGTTTACTTCTTGCCCCCGGATCATCGATTCTCTGAGGAGGCGCCATTGCGCTTTCCAGACGCTTTCTTTCCACGGCCTCGGCCTTTTGACAGGTGCGTAAATGGTGTCGATATGGCGACAGGAGTTCTGGCCCCCCCTTTAAGTCAACGACCTTGTCGCACTTATCCAGGAGCTGCTGGATAATGGGTAGTTGCCCATCATCGCAGAGATCGTGCGCCACGGCCATGTGAAGGGGCGTGAGGCCATCTTCATCGGTGGCACTTAGAGTGTCTTCTTCACTTTTTTCAATCAACAATTCCAGCAAGCTGTCATCATGAGATGAGCGCTTCCCCTTGAACGCCAGATGGAGGCAGTTGGCCTTCTGGAGGGTTTGGATCCTGAGAATGCTATTGATATTATTGTGAGTCTCGCACATACACCTGACCAGCTTGCGATTGCGCCCCAAGATAGCGCTGTGAACAGGGGTTTTGCCATTTTCATCTTGGCTCTGTAGGAGGTTCGCATCTAGCTGTACGAGGGCCGATATGAGTTTCTTCATCTTCCTAACGGGTGGCAGAGCATCCTCTTCGGCAATGAGATGCAGCAAGTTCTGCTTCTTGCGCCCAGGGCTTTGGGTGATGTACGCTTGGTTTCTGTCGACGAATTCCTCGATACCGGCATCTTTGGTGAGATCCAGCCCCCCAGATATGACTTTGTCAGGACCATTGTTCCTGAGGTCTTCAACAATCCTGACAAGTCTCTCTCTGGCTCGTCTGTCTGATGGCAGTTTCTCGTTTTCTTCTGCTTCTTCTTCTTCATCTGGATCTGATTCGCTGTCACTGTCCGACTCTTCATCTTTCGGCCTGGGAGACTCCAGGAAGTCTTGCGGCGAATGGACGTGTTCTGTCTCTTCCGAGCCGGAACTCTTATCGCCTTGAACGACGAGGCCCATGGCGATGCTGAATAGTGATATAGTGTGCGACCACGTGTGGTAAGCAAGGCGACAGTTGTCTTTGTGCCTATGGAAGAAACGCGCAAACCCGACGGTTGTTCGACGGAGGCTACCTCATGCTACCCTCCCCTGCAGTAGCCAAATGCTGACAGCACGGAGCCTGTCCACTTGCTGACGTGATCTTCATCCGTCTTTTGGTGCACCCCTAGCCGCCAAGATTTCCATTACAGGGGGGCTTTTGAAAACGATCTTCGCATTGGTTGACACTCGATAAGAACAACAAGGATAGCACAGTGCGGTAATAAGAGCCCCTGCCCTCTCTGGCACTAATGCATGTCAGCGCGGCTACATGAGCCTTGAATTTGCAGTCATGCAGAAAGGGACTTTTCAACATCAATAATGTGGTTTCTTCAAGTATTCACAAACTCGACCACTGACAGTTCCTGTAACTGGACTTGCCCGAGATTATTCAGGTCATAGGGACGTAGAATATTGGTTGAAGGTAGGGTAGGATTGTAGAGAATCGGGTCATCCTTCGATTTGGTGCCGATCAGTCGAGCGAGCCTGCTCACCAAATCCACAGAGGAGCGGATTTTACAAGCGCACTCGAACTCCATGTCCTCGTCGGGGCGTCTCAGAAGAACGGCCACGAGCAAATGTGCGGGGACCCCCGTTTTCACCGATTCATTTTCCAAGAGCGTCCAGGAAGCTGTATTCGACTCCCCCCAGGTGCGATTCTTCAGGTCAATCGATCCGATGATCCTGGTCGCATCCGTCCTTTCTCTGCTGATGGCTTTTTCCCACGTCCTTGCGCCACCTAGCTGTGTCCCGGCAACTTCCGCCCCTGCGGAGAGGTTGGTTGAGGTGCTGACGGTTTCGTTCTGGGTCGTCTGAGCCAGTATGTTTCGACCCTTCGGAGCGATGTCGACTACCTCCGGCTGTCTACCATCGACAGAAGAGTAGAAGAGTTCGATATCGACGGATGAGATTCGCCTTCCGGCCTCGCGCGGATCGAACTGAAATTCGTAGACGAGAAGTGTGGCGGGCCCAGTACCGTTGTCCATGTAACCGTGGACAACATCTTTGGCGGTGCAGCGAATGTCTATGACTCCCTTCCGCTCGACAATGTTGCGCCGCTGGAAAGGTGCTGAGGGATCGTTCTGCGTGCGGAAGCTATTTCCTTCATCGCCCGTTTCGATCAGTCCGATTTCAAACTCATAGTTGTCGAGGTCTTCGGAAGCCATGACTGAACTCAATTAGCGCACAAGTAGATATAGCGAATGTTGTGCAAGATGGAGAAAACTCTCAAAATATGACTCTCTAGATTTTTGCTAGACTTGAACCAATTCGGCAAGCAAGTATACATACTCCGTAAGTTGATTGCCTCATACACCTCAAAGGACTGTAAGCGACGCAATGCGGGTGCACACAGTGCGATTGGAAATGGCCTAGAGTTGCTTATTCACTTCTTCATCAAGATTCTTCTGCATGCCAAGGACCCCGCTGGTGGTGGTCGCATTGGGCCTTTAGTCCTTCGGGCTTTTGGGGGCTGACTCTCACTTGACTTGGACATGCAAGTTGAAATTCACCGAAGCATACTACTGCACAAATTGATACGAGATACGACTGATCGTGCCAAAGGAGATCGTTAAATCCTTGGTAGGCCATGGACATATCGACACCGCCGACAACTGCGCAGGTGAGCTCCTCTGCCCAGGCTGAAGATGTTGACGACAGCACGACAACCGCGGAAGACAATGAAAACTCTGTAGACGTACAGTCTGCAGACGGCCAATCGAACGATGAGGCTGCTGAAGAAACCTCCATGCTCGACGAGTATCGCCTATATCTCACAGGCAACAGATCGCCAGAACATGATGTTGAGGGACTAGTGACACTATGGGATGCAGAAGGTACATCTGCAGACTCTCCAGACGATATGATACCATCTTTAGAGCAAGCCATTTCCAAGCTCAAATCAAAACATCAAATATACTAATCGTCGTTCAGTATCGTGGTTGTCCATGGAATTCACGGTGCCCGAAGGCCCCCGTGGAATAACCCGGGGTCTGGCAACTCGGATTGGCTTGACAGTCAGGAGTTCATTGACCATCCTCACGTCATGTCGTTCGGTTACGTCGCCTCCAAGCTGTTATGCGGCAGTGCCACTCAGCGCAAGATACGGGATGCTGCGCGCCAGCTCCTGGTCGAGCTTTCCGACAAGCGCAGAAAGACAGCCAAGGTGGTGTTGCCCCCGTCGGATGCGACTGTAACAATAACTAGAGCTGACTCTTTCTGATTAGAATCGGCCGATCATGTTCGTAGCTCACGATATTGGGTGCATAATAGTCAAATATGTACGTGGGCATCATGCAACCTCCCCACACCCTGTGGTGGCTCACTGTATAGTAGGCATTGGTTATTGCTGGCCTTGACCCTCATTTCTTCGGGGAGATCTTTGATTTCACTCGTCTCATGGTAAGTGTTGACCCAGTTTTCGAATAAGATACAGGCAGTCGACTGACTTTCAAAAGCTGTTCTATGGATGTCCACACCGCGCAACAAGTTGTCTGGACATGGAAGAAAGACTCTCCCGGTTCGTCTACAGGCCAGAAACTCGCATGCACTCGGCTGCTGGTTCGGTATCGTACTTGGCCGAGACGGTACTACATGTGCATGATCTCTTCCTCGAGACCAAACACTACTTCAAGTCCTATGTCCTAAATGTCCATGCCGAAACATCAGATTCTGGCTCTACGATCGATAATGTGGGTTGGATGATATGTTAAAGTATCCCTACGTATCCTGAGACTGACATATATATGCTAGACGTTTGATCATTACGTCGGCACAATGGGAATCCCCTTCGAGTTCCGTATCGGCAGTGGCCAGACTGAAGGAACGAATTCCAAAAGGGTAGAGGAGATCTTGAATCTCGTACGTTCTGGTATGTCGCAGCAAGCCTGAAACAGTTGCTTCCTGGCTCTGGGAGAAGACTGACATAGCACAGAACTTGCATCAGGACTTGTACCAGATGACCAAAACATTGCGGATTATCGATCCTTGCTTTCTACTGCTTCGGCACTCAAGCCCCTCGCCACCGGACCTAGTTTGACGAAGCAGTTCTCATGGATCAGCGAAACCCAAGAGTACAAATCTTGGCGTAACCAGCGAATGCCGCAGTTGTTGTATTTACATGGCAGGGCTGGTGTCCAAGCGGCTTGTTCCTATGTCCTCGATGATCTTAGCCAACTTTACCAGAAAAAGGGGAACCAGATCGTGTTGTATTTTACCTTTGATCGCCACGACAACAGGCGCAATGGCATACAAAACATGCTAGCAACCTTCACCGCACAGTTGGTTGGTCACTTCCCCTCGGACGATTCCTTACACAGTGAACAGCTCAAGCAACATCGACTCCAACGGACCTGGGACTTTGGCGTGTTAAATACCTGGCTGGAAAAATACCGCCGGCTTGGCGAGATTGGAGGCATATCGTGCATCTTGAATCATCTTGACGAATGCGAACCAATTTCCAGGCAACAATTTTTGGACCACTTCCGCTACAAGTACAAATCGCAGGAACGCCCGTTCAGGCTGTTGGTGACCAGCCACGAGCCCGGTGCGCTGATCAACGAATTGGCCTCAGCCAACTGGCCAACTATAGACTTGGTGCAGGCGGCACCGCCCACGAATGACACGGCCTCGCTAAGCTGTTCGGAGTCGTCTTTCATAACCTGCAGACCAGATTTGAGAGCTTACGAAGATGCCATCGACGAGGAGATGCGCAGTATCGCAGATCTGGATACAGCTATTCATTGCCTGATACTCGATCATATGGTGTCAAGAGAGGATTGGCCAGCATCTCAGACCATTCAGGGCACATTCGGCCCGGTTCAAGATTTGTCCCTGAAACGCGCCATCCAGGTGATCTTGTGCCGTGTGCAAGACCAGAATCCCTCGGCGCTGTACTTACTGGCTTGGATTCTTTACAGTGTACGACCACCTACCGTTTGCGAGACAGAAGAAATGGTTCTATCCAGCAGAAAGCTTGACCTGATAGGCAATATGGCCGTACCGACATCCGATCCTGTCTGGGTCGAAGACGCCCTTAAATCACTCGCTGGCATCGTTGCAAAGAAGAATAACGAGTTGACTATAAACCATCCTGAGACTCGAGATATTCTTATCAAGGGTGATATCGATGGCACAGATTTGAGTGCTATTCTGGCCACGCTTAGCGCAACTGCCCACGAATTCATTTTCAAGGCCTGTATCGGGTATTTGGACGGAGATCAAGGAAGGGAGAACATGCTGTGTCTCAGCCATGTTTCACAACATCGTGGTACGCAGATGATGACAATGGGTGACCGCACTAGCTTTTGTGGCTACGCCGTTGAGTTCTGGCCCTACCACCTCTCGAGTGCCGCGAATGGCCAGCCTATTGACATTGAAGCCCATCTGGGCTCTTTTATCGAGTCAGATAATTTCAAGCCTTGGCTGACGGCGTTTTGGATACTGGCCAATCCTGTCACGAAGAGCTTGCATCCGTACACGACGGTGTATCCCATTCTGGTCGGCACAGGACTGATAAAGGAGGTGGGCTCGATCACGGGAACGGGGGAGGAGAAGTCCGATGCCATGGTTGAGGCATTCCTCCATGGCTACTCGAGTCTTGGCACCAAGCTTCTGGCAAGTACTGGTCACTCGCTTGAGGCATTCGAGAATGCTCTCGTGGCGGCAGGAGCATATGGTAATGAGTCTCCCTGGCTCCAGCTGATTGATTACATTAAAACCAATGCTCCCGAATACCCTTGGCATAAAGGGGTCTCACTGGTATCTAGGGCAGCTTACCTAGGACTCAACGACGCCGTCAAAGCCCTGGTCGGCGCAGGGTGTCCTACCGGAGGCGTGCATCGCGCCACACCGTTTTATTCCGCAATTCAAAATAGACAGGTTGGCACAATTGAACTACTACGAAGACTTGGCGCGGATATCAAAGAAAGAGATGACGATACGTACGAACCAATTCACTTCGCAGCCGTTGCTGGCCAGCCAGCAAACATTGACGCCCTATGCCGGGAGGTCGCGGAAACCGAGAGGTCTGACATCAATACCAGGCCTCATGATGGACTCACACCACTTTACCTGGCTTGTTTGTGGGGAAACTACGAGGCTGTTGACGCACTGGTAGCCCTCGGAGCCGAGCTCGACATGAAGGATCTTGAAGATCCAACTTCACCAGGTTGGCGCCCCTTGCTCGTGGCACTGGACGATGGCCATCTCGACTGCGCTCGATCCTTACTCAACGCCGGGGCTGATCCCAACGTGATTGGATTCGCAGGGACTGCGATTATCTACGCGGTGTCCCTCGGATCGCTGGACATGTGCAAGCTTCTCATCGAGAAGGGAGCTGATGTGAATCATCCGGCGAACACACATAGCAGCCCGCTGGGCACGGCACTCCTTAACGATCCTCCTATTGATCAACGATTTAAGATAGTCAAGCTGCTCGTCGAAAAGGGGGCCGACATCCACAGGGCAGAGTTTGACGACTGGTCAGCTTTGAGTCTGGCTTGTTGCTTATCGGATGATTCCTACAACATCGCCATCGTGGATCTGCTGCTTGAACAAGGAGCAGACGTCAACCGCACCGACGGGAGCGGATACAGACCGATTCACCGGACAGTCTTGGCATCCGCGCCCGTCTTGCTCCGTCGTCTGCTGGAGGAGAGCAATATTGAAATTGACTGCTCCAATGAGTCTGGATCTACGCCTCTCATCTTCGCTTCGGACGATGAAGAACTAACACGCCTTCTGCTGGAGAAGGGAGCAGATCCCAACTTCCACTGCGAGGGCTACACAACGCCAATTTTGGACGCCGTGGACAAGAACAACTTGAAGGTTATGAAGCTGTTGTTAGAGGCCGGGGCCGTAACGAACTTGCCCGACGGGGTAACAATCACCCAGACCTGGCTTCCTTTGGAGTCTGCAGTTTTCAAGGGTAACACGGACGCCATCAGACTCCTCTGCGACAATGGAGCAGACGTAAACGAACAATGGAGCGTTGGCCACCAAGCACTCCACAAGGCAATCGATTGGCCCGGCCTTCCTACGCTGCTCGAGTATCGACCGGACGTAAACACCGTATGCCACCAAGGCCAAACACCTCTCCACAAAATCTCATCGGATACACCTCTGGATCACGTCAAGCTGCTAATACGTGCAGGGGCTGACCCGAGCTTCGCCGACAAGCGCGGCTGGACACCTCTCATAGCCGCACTCTATGGGCAGAATGAGGAAGTGGCCAAGTTCCTCTTGTCGAAGAAGCCAGATTTGAATCAGCTGTCTCAGGTATGCGGTGGACCGCTGCACGTCGCGTGTATGCGTGGCCTCGTCGACATTGCCAAAGACCTGATCAAAAATGGTGCCGATGTCAACCTGGATGCGCCGGGCGACGCCCGAACGCCGTTTATATCTGCCTTCCGCAACAGCCACCACGGTTCTTGCGGCGCCAACATGGCTGAAGACAATACTCCCATTATCAACCTTCTCCTAGAGAGCGGCGCAGACACTAAAGACCTTGGTGGCCTGTATGGGAATGCTGTCAGCGCTGCCGCTTGTTTCGGGAATGCGACCATGTTAAAGCTGGCGCTATCTAAGGGGGTGAAGGCCAATATGGCGGACCCGATGGGCCGGCTTCCACTGCACTTTGCGGCCGTGCGTGACGAGTTGGATCTCGTCAGCATCCTTCTCGACCAGGGAGAAGACCCAGCAGTGCCTGACAAAGCCGGTCGCACCGCATTACACTGGGCGGCGCAGGGTGGCAGTGTGGCCTGCCTGAAGCTTTTATCAACCAGAGTAGACTCGTCGGCTATCAACCGCGGAGACCGACACGGATGGACACCACTGTGCTGGGCAGCACGTGGCTGCGAGGCCGTAATTGTTGACCGCGCAGTCAGCGAAGAGGCCCAATTGGAGCTGCTTCAGGAACTAATAAACATGGGCGCCCAAAAGGACCATGTATCCGACCTTCGCGAAAGGCCTTGGACCCCGATGGGGATCGCGTTGTATCACGGGCGTCCACAGGAAGTCGTCGACCTTCTGACTCCGGCTGCAAAGAGTGATACTGGAAGGACCCGAGAGAGACTGCCAGAAGTGCCAAAGAACCATCGGTTGAACGTGTTTGATAATCACTATTGTGACTATTGCCGATATGTTAGTAGCTCCCGTCCCCCTCACTCCCCTTTTTCCTTTCTCCTCTTTGCGACCCCGATCAAATCTGACTATAGGCCCCGATCCCCTCTTAGGCTGTGACCGGCATTGGACACGTGTGTGACGAATGCGAGATTGTGTTCGACTTGTGCTACAAGTGCTACGAGCTGCGCAAAGTCTTGCACGACCCTAGTCACCACTTCACCGATCACGGCCCGGAGTTCATCGAGGATCCTCTCGCAGAGGAACCAAGCTCTCCATTGCCAGAATCTCCCGCCGAAGAGACTGACAGCGACTCCGACTCCGAGTCCGCCTTCAGCTCCAGCTCTAGCGCTAGCCCCGAAGCGGCTTCCGGGAGGCCCGACGGAAAGGGTTGATAGCCAAATCTGCTTATATTGTAGCAAACCTATAATTATATAGTCTGAGACCTACTAGCTATGTGCAATTAGTCAACTTTTATCTTCTAGCGTTAGCTAGTCGGGTTTGTTCATGTTAGAACAAGTTGAATGACCCCTATTCCGCAGTTTTGACCGTTCTGTTGGCGAGGATGTTGGGTGGCCATTCACATCCCTGCCGGGGCATTTGTTAAACTCAACGGCAGTTCGTCATGTTCGTCATGGCTCTCTCCATATCGACAGTTGTTTGCATGAGCTGGGCATACTTCCAAGGGTGGCAGGTAGTATCGCAAGTGGAGAACCATCTTCCCCACGGGGTAGCTTGTTGATGCTTTCGGACGCCCTGATATGACGGCAATCAAAGAGTCGGCGTTTGAGTGGCTAGCATATTGGTCCTATACTATGTCGTCGAACGGAGGCTGATTACCCGGGACTCGTTTAGCCGGAGCCGTTGTCATTCGTAGAGAGTAATAGTGTTCCAAAAGCTGATTGGTGACGAAGTACACTGGGCACTAAGTAGCTTCACACTTCGGTATTGATTCTACCTTGTCCGATCCCAAGGTTTGAAAAAGGAAATATATCTAGAAGGGGATGCCGCCCACCCTAGGGGTCCCCCTTGAAGTTGAAGGTGCACAGAGAACAACCACATCGATCCGAATCGCACTGGCCCTCTCGATACCAACAATTTCATCGCCTATTCCACCCTGCGAAGCTGCGAGATTGTCTTTCTCGCTGACCATAATGAAGAACATTGTCGTGCTGTTGTTTGCACTTGCTTCGGCAGTGCATGCGCACTGTGAGTAACCCAGAGGTTGTTTTACAATCAGACAGAGTCACTGGTTTAGGGCGAATATAGCTCTATTATGACCTTCACCAAATTAATATCTATTTATGGCGGATGACTGGCATCAGAAATGTAACTTTCCGATCTGTGGTGCTCAGGGGTTCCATTAGGAAAGAAAAATGTATACAGGAATGCGGTACAGGAATGCGACTGATTTTCTGGAAACAGACAAGTTCCCCCGTCTCATCGCCAACGGCGCGACGACGCAGGACTGGCAGTACGTGCGCAAGACGACCAACTACCAATCCAACGGCCCCGTGACGGACGTGTCGTCGACGCAGCTGCGGTGCTACCAGCTGGCGGCGGGCAACGAGGGGGCGCAGACCATGAGCGTGGCGGCGGGGTCCAAAGTCGGGTTCGTGGCCGACGCCAGCATCTCGCACCCGGGCACCCTGCAGTTCTACATGGCCAAGGTCCCGTCGGGGCAGACGGCCGCCTCCTTTGACGGGTCGGGCGCCGTCTGGTTCAAGATCTTCTCCCAGGGGCCCAACTTTTCGGCCGGGGGGCTCACGTGGCCCAGCCAGGGGCTCCGCGACGTCACCGTCCAGATCCCGCAGTGCCTCGCGCCCGGCGACTACCTCATCCGCATCGAGCACATTGCTTTGCACTCGGCCGGCAGCGCTGGGGGTGCGCAGTTCTATATCGCGTATGTCTTTCCTCTTTTCTATTTTCCTTTCCCTCTTTCTTTCGTAGAATTGCCCCAACGTGCTTGAACTCCTGGCATTTCCATTCGCTTTCTTGGCCCCTTTCTACGTTGCTTTTGGGAAGCCAAGCTAACTCGTAGCTCTTAGTTGCGGCCAGCTCACCGTCACGGGAAGCGGCACCAAGTCTTTCAGCGGTGTATCCATCCCGGGCGCATACAAGGCGACGGACCCGGGCATCATGATCAACATCTACTACCCTGTGCCCACAAGCTACACAGCTCCCGGGCCGGCAGTAGTCAAGTGCTGAGATGTCTTGTCCTGGCAGAGGAAATGCTATGAAACACCAACATGAGTCGACAACAAAAACCAGTGTGGTGGTGGTGTGTCTGTCTAACTATCTAGGGGTGGTCTGTCTATAAGGGGTATGTAAGGTTGACTAGGGAATAAATCAAATATCGCTATAACGCCTCACGTACGTATCCGTCGTCTAGGGGGCAATCACTTGTCTAAACCGCGACAGTTCTCCGAAGTGATTTCCGTAACCTCCTTGTATTTAGGGGGTACCGTATAGATTAAGTTAAAGGCCTTCTTGGGGTATTTCTTAACCCTTTTGACGCCCAAGGCTTTGGCCACGTCCTTAAGGCGCTTGTGCTCCCAGCTGTGGTTGTGTGACACAGTTAGCTTGCCAAGGATGAACAGCACTCCCTAGCTCGGGGGAGACCTACCAGATGAGAATGTTTCCATCGCCGGAATAATTCTCGATTACATCCACGACACAGTCGATGTCGTCGCGACGACAGGATGTGTCGACGTCGAGGCCCATGTCCTTTGCCAGAGGCAATACGGTATCATAGGGTCTTTTCTGTTTCCCATCTTTTGTTATGGATTAGCTAGGAAGCCCGTTTGAGCAAATGCACGACTTACTCTTTTTAGGTCTTTGTGCCATGACATGGGTGATGTTGTAGTCGGAGGCGATGCCGAAGACGCCGCGAAGGCACTGTGCGCGTTTCACGCCATCGGCGCTAAGGCCGTCGCCCTTTTTGGGCTTCTCCCCGTGGCGGATGAAGTAGACGGTCGGCTTTGCGGCCGCGGCAAGGGTTGTCGCTAATAAGATAGCGATAAGGAAGAGGCGCATACTAGGTAGGAAGATTGCAGTGTACTGCCAAAGAAGGGAAGAAGGGAAGCAGAAAACAGACGGAAAGTCGGGTGGGTTTAGATGGAACAAATGGAATGAATGAACGGGGCAGGGAAAGGGGAGGTTAGATTAAAGATGTCATGTAACTTGAGACGACAACAATCGATAGGAAGGTTCCGTGGCTTGGCCAAAACGGAGAATCAAACCAGAGAGTGCCTAGGTAAGAATAACAAGGCATATGCAGTGCAGTTGCAGTAGCTGGGCGGATCGCCCCGGGCCTTCTAGCTGAAGAAACATATATGGAAATATCGAAATATAGAAATGCGGAATGCAGAATGCAGTTGAATGCATGCATGACCATGACCATGCATGACCGTGATCAAATGACGCGTGCCGGTCACGTCGAGTCGGTTCCTGGTCTTCCTGGTCACTTTCCCACGTGTCACGGGTTGTCGTATCCAATTAGCCCGCGACCAAGATCAGCAGCCAGCCACTTTCCAATATTTGGGCGGATGACTCGCTTGCTCACACAAGCCTGCCTGCCTGCCTGCGAGGCGCTCACTCAGCCAGCAACCAGCTCTCGCCTTGTCGCCTTGTCGCCCTGTTTTCCGGCACACACGGATACGGAGCTGCACCATGCACGCCAAGCCTATCACCCACATATACTGGAATGGCAGAGACATAAGCGGTCATCAACCGGCAGCGTGAGACAAGAGATTTCGCCAACAGCTTGACTCATTTGTCACAAGCCCTAAAATCGATATTGCCTTTGTTAGATCCCGACCTCCTCTCTACACTTATCCGCGAAGAGAAAAGTGCCAAACGAACCTTCCGGAGGTTACCAAGCCATTGGGTTCTCTTGCCCGATACATCGATGCATCGTCGTTTAGTGGAAACCTTGCAACCTTAGTGCGACGTATCGGCCTTACCTTAGTGTGCAGAGTGCCGAGTACAGAGTAGCAAGCAAGTGCCATCAACGACACCAATCTCCGAATTACATATATCAACTCCATCCATCGAACCAACAACAACACTCTTGCGATGGCTCAATCAACCTGGCTCTCGCTCCTCCGGAATACAGATGAACAGCTTGCCCTATTAAAACCTTGGCAGTGACGAAACGTTCCAATGTTCCTTGGCGGTTGTCATGAGTCGCGACTGATTGCCTACACAGTTACTCCAGCTGGTTATGGCGACGCAGGGCGCAAATAACTCTTCATTGGTCATGAGACATGGAGCGCCATATCCAGACAACACCACCAAGCATTGCACCCGAGCCCGTCACAGTTGGCTCTTGGTCCATCGTCTTCGCTCATAGCATCGTGACTACATTGCCCCGCGACTTGTCTGATCTTCGCCCCCTCTGCTGTGCCACGATGGGTCTTCCTGGAAAGCCTCTTGAATATGGCTCTGATGACTGAGCAGTAGACGGAGCAAGGAGAGAGAGAGTAGTCTGGGTTGATCTCCTTGGCCGCCTCGTCATTGGCAAAGCCCAGCAACGCGAATACGAAAGAGCTGCGTATTCTAGATACTGGCCGTTGACCAACGCGTGGGTTGATATAGAAACCCGGACAGGGTCATGTGCCCATTCGCCGCTTTGTAGGGAAAGTATTCGGAAAGACCTCGCCTTCTCCAAGCGTTCGTACTGAAAGACCTATGCTCATGAGTTAAACCATACTATACATACAGCTGCAAGCCCCTCGACAAACCTGCCCTTTACCAGTTGGCATTGCCAACGCCACGGAGGCCATCGCATCAAATGTTCTAAATAAACGGGTGGAATCTATGGCAAACTTAGGAATGGAACGATTCAGTATATGTGATGAAGAAAGAGCGGTGCTCCTACCCCTCATTGGAGTGATTGTTTCAAATAAATACCTCGAGACCTCGTATGACGTTGGGGTCGAAGATGTGAGGGCGGGCAGACTTACCACAAGGATACTGCACATCGGCCCTCATACATACACCTCACTGCTCTACAATATAACGCCTCTAAAACTAAATGATAGCACCACTGGTTAAGAATGAGAGTGATAATACGAGATAGGACAAGGGGTCAAAACACAAGTCACCACATTAAACAACCAGATGGAGATAGGTCTATTGTTAGATTTTGGAGTGATGTAGCTTCCACCAATATAAAACAAAACAATTGAGACCTTATTTATTCGCCTTTGTTGTAGAGAACCTCAAGAAATATACCTCAGCATCCAGTGTGAAGAGTATCGAATCGTGACGCGCGTGTCACGTAGCAAAGCCATCATGCCTACCCGGGATGGTGGCTTAGTGATTCTTGACCATCAAGAGATTCCAACCAACCTCAGCCTACAGTAGTAGATTGTCCCCTGTCCCGAAGTTCCGGATGCCAGTAAACTTCATCCACCTCCCTTGACGTAAATATTGTATATGATATTCAGCAGAATGTGTGATATCCCAAGCCGCAAGAGTATATCGGTGGCGCCATGCCAGTCGCTAGACCCAAATCAGACTCGCCCTGAGGCACTAGGGCATGGGAACACAGGAGAGCTGATAGCGAGTGCTGATGTGGAATTGGCGCAGCGTACTCGGCATTACCAGAAATAGTTGTTCTCGGGGTGATGACGGCCCTCATACCGGTGCTGGTAGGCGTGTCGTGGTGTCTGGTAAGGTAGGTTGACGGGGTTGAGCGATATATGAACAGGGTCGGCTTGTGCGATAGAGAGATATTCGAGTGAAGGGCGAGGTAACTCAACCGCTGTGTTGCCAGACCAAGCCTGAGGCACGAAGATGCCGAATAAGATGAGTAGACAGAGTACTCCATACTCTATAGCGCGATGTCGGATTTGCGACTCCATTGTCGAATTGATGCAATGTAATGTAGTAGAATGAAAGGTCGGGTGAATAGGAGAAAATAGTTGTCTCGTATTGTTAGGTTTGATTGATGGTGAAACCAAATGGAAGAGATGACTACCGGAGACAGGCAGTTGGGTATAAGAAAATAAGCTTCTGTCGACGGACCGTAAGAATGGGACACTCTATTAGAACAAGCTTTTAAGTCCACAATGTATGGATTTATGTTTCCTTTCAATCCGTATAGCTAGTTGATCAATAATGACTGCGCTGTAGTGACCGAAGATCAGAAGAAGATTCTGGGAGACATATTGCATTGCAGAAGTTTGCTGAATATGTTCCCCATTTCTCCGGTTCTACCACGCCGGAGGGATCCGTGCAGGCCATGAAGGCGTTATAGGAAAATGCCATTGTCCAAGAGAATGCGGGGGACTTTGTCTCGCACTATGTTAACAAGCAGCGGCTGGAGACAAACCAGCCCACCCAGGGGAGTGATTGGTCAAGGCCAGGTCGAGCTGTGGTTCAGTTTCCTAGTAACCCAGAGATAACTTCAACGGTAACCCATTCTTTGGTATTCTTCAACCCCTATTTGCTTCTTGGGCATACTGAGCCCCAACGCCATGTGTTTCTATATGTAATCCATCTCCGATGAATACACAAGATTACATGGAAACCCTATCTTCATCCATTGGGTCGAAAATTGGACCAGATCACTTGGAGGCTACTCCAGCTGCAAAGTTCAGAGTTATTCGGGAATGATGGGGACAAAATAGCGGAAGCGGTTGCACGGGTCATATTTGGCCTTCAGGTCTCTCAGTTGGTCTAGGCGCCAGGGCCCATAGCCGTAGATGCACTCGAGGGTCTCATGGTCGCGGCCCGTCGCGTAGTTGACGTAGGTTGCCGATTTGCTCGCGAGTCGGCCAGGTGGAAAAGGGGGCAGAAGCTTACGCCAAATGGTATTCATTGCGATGCGGGTACGCAGTCAAGGCCGGATCCACGTCCGTCATGACTCTAAGGGAATAACCCTCGTAGAACAAGCGAGCTGACTGTCCAAGCTCGGGGTACCTGGCCGCGTTCCGAAGGAAGCTGTCAAGAACCTGACGTCGAGTCATGATGTTCCACGTTTGGGCCAAGGCGATCGAGAACTTAACGTTGCCGCTGTTGCTCGTCGTCGTATCTGGGTCACCAATCTGGCTTTTCTGAGGATAAGGCACATCGCCTTGTTCTTGTTAAACAGCCCTAATAGCATTGATATTGCTCACCTTTTCGAAGACAGTCTCCAATTTGTCCTGCGTTCAGGCATAGTTGTGATAGTGCCAGGTCTTGACCTCTGCCGGGTAGATCTTGGACCGCATGCTTGTGACAATGCCAAAGTTGTGCCCGGCACCCTTCATAGCCCAAAAGAGACCCTTGTTGCTAGTCTCGTTCACTTCGATGACCAAACCGTCCGCTAACACAACGTTCAAGTAAGTCATCTGATTGGCGGTCAAGCCATGAAGACCCTCGTAGCGTGCGTGGCCGCGATTGACCGCCAGGAGTTAACCCATTTCTTGTTGGATTGTAGCCAAAGATAACTCGGCAAGCGCTCCTGTGAAAGTGATGCGGTGTGGTGGGAGTGACAGGAGAAGCTGCCACGAGGGATTGGAGGAGAGGTGCAAGGCCCCAGAGGGACAACATGACGGGTATCGCTTCTGATATCTATGACGGAATGTACTAGAAGGTGCAAACCAACACGGTTCCTACTCCTTTTTGCCGTTTCACAAGGCATAAGAAGAATCGCACTCTTTATAGAAAAGCATCTATCGGGAAACTACGAGCAGTTGGTTTCGTCGGTCAAAGGTCCGAGGAATGTCATGAACCAACGGACCAACGCATGCGCTTGAACGAAGACAATATCCTTGTCTGTCGAGCCATCCATCAAGTTCAAGCAAACAAACGGACAAATCGTCAATTATGCTAAGGCGAGTCCAACATCCCCAGATAGATATGCCCAGCTTTGGTGTTGGTTGTTGGCGCATGTAGAATCAGATGATTGGTCGGCTGCAACAGTCATGCGTTGATCAAAATAATTATCACAATCATGAACTCAGTTCCGCAATGTGTGGTTTCGGTATTTGATTTACCCTGAGGCACATGATATTCCATACTCAAGTGATTTAGGATGGTTTTTTAAAAAGAAAAAAAAAGAAAACTATCCTTGGTTACCCAAAGATGATGCCGCGACGATGGCATTCAGGTATAGTGATATGCTAGACGAAGGAGCTGGGTCACCGGCGAAGTTGTACCGTGTCGTTCACGACGTTGACGCGATATCAAATTCGCCCGCTTTGTGATCCCGAGGGCTGATCCGCCCGGACATACTCGACTCCCTTCCCGACGCCCGACGGGCGCAATGCCCCTGGACTAGCCCGCGAACAGACAGCATCTCCGATTCTGCCGCCTGCTATTCTCTTCTGGCAGATGCCACCGTCGATGTCCCTACGCGTCGTACAGTCTTCTATATCTCCTTCTGAGATAGATCTACACGGCCGCGATCACGATGTCACAGCTCTCCTACACTTCTGCTCCACAAAAGCCTCTTTCGAACTCTGGATCCAAACAACAACTGCTTGTTTCTGACAGTGGGAATATCGCATCGTATACTATGCCACGACTTTCTGTCTCATTGCGTAGTCACCGGGAAGGAGTCCGCGAGTGCTGACTGCACTTACATAATGAAAATCGTGACCCATAATAGATAAGGTTAGGCTCGGATCCTCGCGACCCTTCAACATGACACGTCCGGCTTGGGATTTGTTGAAACAGCTACATCTCATCGCCTGGACTTGCCCCAAGGGTAAAGATTTATGCCCGAAGGTCATGGTGATATCTGGGTTCGCGCGGCCCGGATGCCGGAGTCAGCGAGGTTCCCCCGACCATCGGAGTTGGAGTGTTGGCGAACTAACACACATATACTCGCATCCTCCGATAACACTCGGGGGTTCATCTCGTCATTCAAACGTATTATAACAGAATCAGACAAGCCAAATCGCAGACATAAGAAATCAATTCAAAATGTCTTCCCAAGTAAAGTTACCCGAGCCCTTCGCGAGCATCCCGAGGGAGTCTTTCCTCTTCGGACCCTCTCCGATCCAACATCTGCCCCGCATTTCGGCAGAGCTCGGGGGTAAGGTACAGGTCTACGCCAAGCGGGAAGACTGCAACTCGGGTCTCGCTTATGGAGGAAATAAGACTCGAAAGCTCGAGTAAGTATAGATATATTCTTCCTTTGCTGGTTTTAAGACCCCTGGATCAGCTAACCGGCGTGGCCACCCCCAACAGATACCTAGCCGCCGAAGCTCTGGCGCAGGGCGCCGACACCCTCGTCAGTATTGGCGGAGTGCAGTCCAACCACACGCGGCAGGTGGCGGCCGTGGCGGCCAAACTCGGCCTGCAGTGCGCCCTGGTGCAGGAGCATTGGGTCGAGTGGTCGGACCCGGGCTACGACAAGGTCGGCAACATCCAACTTGCGCGGCTGATGGGTGCCGACTCTCGGCTGGACCCGTCGACGTTCGGCATCGAGCACAAGGCGACCCTCCAAAAGCTCGAGGCCGAGCTCGCCGCCAAGGGCCGCAAGACCTACTACATCCCCGCGGGGGCGTCGGATCACCCCCTGGGAGGCCTGGGCTTCGCGCGCTGGGCCTTTGAGGTCGCCGCCCAGGAGGCCGAGCTGGGCGTGTTTTTTGACACGGTCATTGTCTGCGCCGTCACGGGCTCCACGTTCGCCGGCATGGTAGCCGGGTTCAAGCTGGCTGAGAAGAAACTCGGGGCACGCCCGCGGCGCGTCGTCGGCATCGACGCCTCGGCCACCGTCAAGCAGACCTTTGACCAGGTCCTGCGCATCGCCCAGACCACGGCGACCAAGATCGGCCTCGATGACGAGAAGGACATCACGGCGGATGACATCATTCTTGACGACCGCTACCACGGCGGCGTTTACGGCGTGCCCGACGAGCAGACCCTCGACGCTATCCGGTTCGGCGCGCGGACCGAGGCGTTCATTACGGACCCCGTGTACGAGGGCAAGAGTCTGGCCGGTATGATGGACATGATCCGCAAAGGCGAGTTGGCGGAAGGAAGCAATGTGCTTTACGCCCATTTGGGTGGCCAGCTGGCTCTTAATGCTTACTCGGCAATTCAATGATCGTGAGGTCAACGAGGCGTGTAGACCGAGAGGCTCCACGCGTCACATCATAAAATGGTATGTCCACCGGGTAGAGAATCGAGTAGTGAGCAACCCTATGGTCGAAAGGAGGGTCGTCAAAAGTTTATTGCTCGCAAGGCAGCTCTTAGAGTTTCCGATATGTGTTTTCTGCGATTAAACGTGTATACCCATCGGAAGAATACCATGATTGCTTCGAGGCTTGCATCCGCTTAATCCAGATTAGTTCCATGTTGTTGCCGTATCATACGCCTTCTGGTGTCACCGAGCTTCCGGTTAGCCTGGCAGATGTCACGTACGTGCGTCCCATCTTTTTGGGCTTAGACGACCAACTTTGAACTGCTGGTGGAAGTTATTCGACCGGACGCCTTGTTTGTCTCTGGCTGTGATCTTGTTGATTTGAATGGCGGCCTATGGTGTTCTTCTGGAGACCGGCTGCAGTGAATGTAGCAAATGAAACTTCAGAGGCGCCGACGCGAAGGAATCAACGGACGATGAGCATAGCCACTAGAGGGCTAGAGAATAATGACGGAATAAACGGCAACTGTGAATTTCCGGACGCGGGACAACTGGGTAGCCGGCCAACAATATAATCGTGAGCGAGACAGTCGGTCGATGGTCTGACTGGCCCACAACATGAGTGGCCACTGGAATAACCGATCAACGGGACAGCCGTCCAATGGGTTGACTGGCAGACAGCTATCGAATGGAATAAACAGTCAACGAGACAGGCATCCAAGGGGAAAAACAGAAAACAGGACAGTCGTCGGGTGGGATACACGGGTGACGAGACAGCCATCCAGTGATATGGGCGCCAAAAGGACAGCTGGCCAATATAATTGACGGATAACGAGACAGTCGGCCAATGGGAAAATCGCCCGCGAGACACCTGGTCAATGAGATATTGGAAGAATAGTTTTACTGCTTTATATCGATCTATAGGGGTACTGTCTAGATGTCAACGCCAAAATGGAATATCAACGACACACATGCGCAATCTACAGGTTCGTGGTAACGGCCTCGCGCTCGTCAACTTCCATCTCAGCCAGGAACTTCTCAGCATCCAGGGCGGCCATACATCCAGATCCGGCGCTGGTGATTGCCTGCTTATAGCGCTTATCCTGGACGTCACCAGCAGCGAATACGCCCTCGATGTTGGTCAGGGGGGTGCCAGGCTTGGTGACGAGATAGCCCTCGGTATCCATCTCCAGCTGTCCCTTAACGAGGGAAGTGGCAGGCTCGTGGCCGATGGCGTAGAACAGGCCGTTGGCCTCGAGGGTCTCCTCCTCGCCAGTCTTGTTGTTCTTGATGACGATGTGGCTCATCAAACCCTTGTCGTCACCCTTGACCTCGACACCCTGGCTGAAGAAGCGCACAGTCACCTTCGGGTGGTTTATAAGACGCTGAGCCATGATGTTGCTGGCGCGCAGCTCGCCCTTTCGGACCAGGACGGTGACGTGGCTGCCGTACTTGGTCAAGAAGGTAGCCTCCTCGCAGGCGCTGTCACCACCGCCGATGACGACCAGGGGCTTGTTGCGGAAGATGGGCACGGCGCCGTCGCACACGGCGCAGGCGCTGATGCCGTTCTGCCAGTACTTCTCCTCACCGGGGAGGCCGAGACGACGGGCGGAGGCGCCGGTAGCCAGAATGATGGCGTCGGCGGTGTGGACGGTACCGGGAGCCCACTCGGTCTCGTACTTGAAGGGGCGAGAGGACAGGTCGAGCTTGGCGACGGTCTCGGAGATGATCTCGGTACCGAATCGCTCGGACTGGGCGCGCATGTTGTCCTAGAGGCGATTGTCAGTCCTGCGCATATGGTCATCCTGGAAGCAAACGTACCATCAACTCCTGGCCCATAATGCCCTTGGGGAAACCAGGGAAGTTCTCGACCTCGGTGGTGGTGGTCAGCTGGCCGCCGGCAGCGATGCCGTTGGCCATGAAACCCTCATAAAGGACGGGCTTGAGCTCAGCGCGTGCCAGGTAGACGGCGGCGGTGTGGGCGGCAGGGCCGGAGCCGATAATGACGACCTTGGAATGCATGTCTCGGGCGTTGATCTTGTTGATCTTGGTGGTGGTTTGGGAAGTGTTCTTTTGGAGACCGGCTGTAGCGAAAGCAGCGAGGGAGACTCCAGATGCGCCGGCGCGAAGAGATCGACGGAGAGTTGAGGAAAACAGTTTGACGGTTGTTCCCGGGGAAGTAAGTGAGTGAGTGGTAAAGGAGAGGGGTGGGTGGGCGTGATCGGCCTGAAGTAGGTAGATTTTCTAGATAAGCTAGCCAACCGACTAGGTGGATGCGAGCAGTTGCAGGGTGGACGGGACTGGACGGGACTGGACGGGCGGTGGGAATGTCCAGATGTCGTAAGCAGGTGGGGATGGAATCAATGGAATCAATGGAATCAACAGTCAATATATGCCGCGAAACGACAACACACGAAAAATCTAGAATTATTAGTACAATGGCTTTAACGATTGGTTAGTTACTTAGTCAATGGTGAGACGACGAGGCGATGGGCTGAACAGGAAATTTTGCTAGGCGACTGACTGTCTGGCTGCTGGGAGCGGATTCCAAATCCGCACCACCACCACGAGTCAAAAGGACCCCGCATTAGTAAGCGCGATTCCCATTCAATTCCAGGGGACTTTTTCAGTGGGTGGGTGGAGGGGCAAAAGAACAGACGGGAATCCCGAGGCACACCGAGGCACCGCATAATCAAGTCCGATCGAGTAGCCTCTTTCAGATGAATGTTGCTGCCACTCTGCGTCCTAATTCGCCAGGTTATTCCAGGGCATAGAATCTCCATGTAATTCTGCATAACCTAGCCTTCGGTTAGATGCAGCAATCTTGGTTTGCCCGGGTGTCATCTGTAAATCTACCCGGAAGAGAACATGCTTGTGTCACACGAATAATAATGGTATCGACTGGCTTCTATTTATACAAGGCATAGTAGAGTATAAGTATGTAGGTACGTAACTAGGTATGTTCTCATTAGGCCATTCAACGGTTCGTCTCGTCTATACTACCCTTCCCAAACCGCACCCCGAGCCCCCCAATGTCCCTCCGGAAGAACTTGCCAAAGTTCTTCAGGTTCTCGTTGACGCCGCTGTTGTTATTACTGCCGCTCGCCCCGCCCCCCTGCTGCGTCCCGGGCGTGCCGATGCGCTCCACCCCGTCGCGCGCCGCGTTCAGGAGCTTCTCCCCGAGCGACGTCGGGTCGAACCGCGTGGCGCCCTGGGCCGCCGTCAGGGCCGCGCCCGCCGCGCTCGTGTTGTTCATGATGCCCAGACCGCTGCTGCCGAGGCCATTGGTGCTCAGGAGCGGCGTGAGCAACGGGCTTTGCTGTGCCAGCTTGTCGTTGCTCGCACTGTCACGGTGAATAGTAAAGAGCTCGAGCAGGTGGCCGTGGTCCTGCTTGCGAACGCCCTTCAGCTCCAGGATCTTCTTGAAGTTGGTATCGGACCGGTCCCCGATGTGGATCAGGTAGGCCTGCACCAGTCCTTCTGGCGGTGACGGCCGCACCTGCAACGTCTTGAGCAGAGGGTCGATCCTGGTCATGGCTGCGTTCACGCGCTTGACAAAGCCAGCTGGTGGCACGTGAGGCTCCGAGGACGGGTTGTGGTACGACAAAAGGTTCTCGAACGCTTTCGTGAGGACGTACTTGTCGAGCAACATCTGCCGTCATATTAGTAGCTTTTCATGGTACGAAAGGGTTTGTTAAAGGAGGGAGTTAGTTACCTGTTCAGCGCCAACCTCGGACACCGGCCGGCATTGCACAATGTTGGAGATATAAGTGGTCGACAGGTGTTCCACGAGGTTATCCACAAAGGCTCTCGCATATTGCGGCTTGACCACGACGGCCAGGATCTCTTCCGTCTTGGAGTTGACCTGCTTCACCAGTTCGCCCACATACGAACTCTGGTCTCCGACACTCTCCATCTTACTCCAGTTTGTGTTCTTCATTTCTCGCCAGGCCACTTCGCACTCGATCTCGACCTTGTTAACCAAGTCGATAACAGCAGCACTGGCCACGCCCAGAAAAGAGTCGGCCTGCGACGACAAATCCACCTTGGATAACAAGTCGGGATCGATCCGTTTCTTGATGCTGTCTTCCAGCTGTTCCGAGTTGGTGTGCCAGAAGTCGGCCGTGTTCAAGACCATGATGGCATCGTGCACCGAGGCTCCCGAAGGTGGACTCCTCTGTAGGATAGCCAAGAGGACTTGTTGCGCATACTCGTCCAAGTATTTGGCGAATGTGCGCGTCAGGTCCAGTAGCCTCTCGCTCGTAGACAGTTTTGCGCATTGTGATAGTGTGACCTTGTAGAAATGGAAAAGCTCGATGGCCGAGCTGATGACGGCTTGCGGCGAGAACTCCTCGTCTGGCGGGATCAAGGGCTGTGCCTTGTACCTAGGTATCATGGCCGACAGGGCCTTGTCCTGCGAGTCGACCCAGAGGCTCAAGTAAGGCTCAAAGGCCACCGACACGGACCCGTTGAAGCTCTGCGTCCTCTCGTCGGTAGAACTGATGGTGTCCATACTGGCCCTCGGCCGATCGGCAAACTTGCGCTCCAAGCCCTGTTCGAAATCCATGGTTTCCTGGAGACAGCTGAGGAGCAGGTTGACGTCGATCTTGACGCCGTCCGTCCGCCGCATGCTCCTCTCCAGGATTCCCTTGAAGTCGTCGCGGGTGCCGTCGCAGAAGGCGGTGGCGAGCACTTCGCCCACCTTCCAGTGGGGCGGGAAGATGCCGTAGTGTTCGTCCTCGTAGGTCTTCATCATGCGCCGGAACCAAGCGTATCGCCGGCCGATGTTGTCGAGGCTGCCGGCCTCGTCGTTGCCGCGGAAGACCTGGCGGTACTCGCGCAGCTCCGTGTTGACGTACCAGGCCACCAGGCGCGAGCGGGCCGAGTCGCCGAGGGCGTCCATGACGCCGCAGGCCTCGATCAGGGTGCCCTTGCGGGAGGCGACCTCGCCCTTGGCAAAAGCCATCTCGAAGTCCTCGCAAATCTGCTCGAGCAGCTCGCGCTGCAGGTCGCCGACGCCGCGGCTGAGGGTGGCGATCTGGTCGATGCTGCGGTAGCTGTTGAAGTGGCGCATGAGCTGCAGGACGGCCTGCAGGAGGCTGGCGCATTCGCGGTACTGGCGGGTCTTGGAGAGGCCGCGCAGTTGTTCATAGGCCGTGGTCAGCATCTGCAGGCGTTTGAGGGCGGTCATGGACAGGGTCAGGTTGCGCTTGGTGCCGTCGAGGCGCTTGATGTCGGCGGTCATGCTGGTGATGTTCTGCTCGGTCTGGATGGCGCGGGAGCGGACGGTCTCGATCTTGCGGAAGAGGCCGGCGAGCTCTTGCTGCGCGGACTGCATGCGCTCGAGGGAGGAGTCGGGCGCGTAGGCCTGGGTGGTCTCGAGCTCGGTGATCTGGGTGGACAGGGCATTGTTTTGCTTGTTGAGGTTGGTCGAGACGCGCGAGATGGAGGAGACGGTCGAAGGGTGAGCGAAGAGGAGGTTCAAATGGGCGATGGGGTCGTAGTCGGCTGTATCATGGTTGGATTCGGTGTCAGTTCCTAACCTTGGGGGCTTTCTTTGGTTGTGGTGATTGGTGATGGTAGCTAACCTGCGTCCAGCGACAGCGACTCCCCTGCATTACCATTCATCTTGGGCGGTATCTGAGCTTTGGTTGTCCGACCATGAATGAAGCCGCCTTTGCGAGGCCTACGGGAACTGCAGGCGTCTTCGGTTCGTCGACCCAGGCGCAATTGGTGTAGAGAGAGTTTTGAGGATTCGTGGTTGAGAGCTGTCTTGAAACCGAGCTGGAGTGGCCTGGCCTGGCCTTACCTTACCTTACCTCATTCCATTGTAACCTTAGCAGCTGTGCTGTCAACAGCAAATGATAGGCAATAGGCGGCGTACGGCATTTGCCGGGCCCGCCAAAAGGTACTGTCTTAAGAAGTACTGTCCCAAAAATAAAAGGGATCAGATTGATTAGATGCGCCTCAGCTTCAATACTTTCCACTACCTAATCTACAGAGAAAAAGCCTGTAAATAAAATGAGATAATTCTAATATATTGAAATTTTAGGTATTCAGAATACTTAATTAACTGAGTTGAATCTTTCCTCAAGCCTAAAGTTCCTCAATACATATACTTAGTAGGTTGTTCTAGAAGCCATCTAGAAGAAGCCATCTGCCATCAGCAGCTCGATTAGGTAAGTTAAGCACCCATGCCCCCCCAGTCCCTAGTAATGCCCCTGTATCATAAATCACACACTCGCTACGCTACCGCTAGAAGACTGCTACATAAGAATAACCCAATGATCAATAATCGATCGCCAGCCAACCTTTTGTAGATTTTTGTTTTATATATGCCGTCCTTCCCTTCTCTAGTCCAGAACCAATAAATGCCCCTTCCGTCCTCTTAAAAGCAACCGAACCGCCGTGATGGGAATGAGCAAATGTGCATAAGGCCACCGTCAAATCCGAACAACGCCTTGACGCCAGCTCGAAATGCCAAAAGCCCCCCCTCCCCCCCAATGAAACGAAAAGTAGAACTCCTCCCGTGCCTTGCTTCCCAGTGCCGCAAAGAATGAACCAAGTAAGCACCTAGCCTAGCCAATGCTCATCTTGCCAAGTGAAAATGGCAAATATCCCTCCCGATTTGGTTATCATCATCATCACCACCACCTACGACGTATGCAATGCCCGAAACCCAGCGGCGACCAGACTCCGCGATGTATCTTGGGCGTCGGCCGGCCCTGTCCAGTAAAAGAGTCCCTAGCAAGGAACATTGAAGTTAGCAACCAGAAATTCTCCGAGCATGGTGCATGGTGCATGGTGGTGGTGTGTGGATGGGTGGGGCGCGGAAATGTCATGATCCCCAGAACTACCCCATATCTTTCTTTCATATATTGAATCCCCTTTCTTTCCCTCCTTTCCCTCCTTTCCCACCTTCCATACTTTTCCTCGAAAAGGGGAACGAAGTAGTTCCCAGAAAGTGAAAGCAGCCAGGAGACTCACTCATGCCCGGGGCGAAGAAGCCCAAGGGGTAATGGGGAAAGAGAGATGAAAGAGAGAAAGGATAACATACCCCTAGCCCCTTTTGCTTGCAAAACCGCGCCTTCATCTTGACCGTGTCCGGGTTGTCGTAGCTCACGAACCCGCCGTCGCCGCCTACGCAGCTGGCCGCCCCGACACGTTTGTCCGTCGTCTCCTTGGCGTTCCGGCGGGGGAGGTGGCGGTACTCGAACGCGCCCGTCCCCTCTTCGCCGCCGTATCCGCCCTTGGGCCGGTGCCCCGGTCCCGTCACGCCCAGGAAGCTGCGGCCGTAGACGGGGATCCCCAGGTTGATGCGGGACGCGGGGCAGCCGCGCGACACGAGGTGGGCGATGGAGCCCGCCGCCGAGGGGCTGTCGTCTCCTTTATCTTTCGAGGAGGAGGACGAGGAAGACGACATTGAGTAGAGTTGGGCGTGGTGCCCGCTCCGGTGTGACCAAGGCCCGCAGAAGTCGTACGCCATCAGGTTGACGCTGTCGAGGTAGGACGCGGCCGCGCGCACGTCGATGCAGCTGAGGAGGGATCGGTCCGCCGGCAGCGCCGCCGTCACGATGAACTGGTCATCGGGGAGCCACTGCCGCACCACGTCCAGCAGCGCCACAAAGTCCGCGCCCTGCTGCGGGTCGGAGGGGTATTCCCAGTAGACTAGAAATCGGGTCGAAATAGGTTAGCCAGGAGTTTGTTTCCCCGTTTGGCTATGGCCACAGCTGCAGAGTGGATGGATTTAGGTTTTGGGCATTGTCATATGAGAGAGCACCGGGCATGCTCCGCAATGGTAAGCATGCTGCACTTTGTCACGGGACGAGGGCGGAGTGGAGAGGCGAGGTGAGATTTGCACATAAGGAACGAAGGAGTAGGAGGAGGAGGAGGAGGAGGAGGAGGAGGAGGAGGAGCCCCAAAGTAGGAGAACCTCCTAGTGGTTGGGTTGGGTGCTGATGCATGCAGCCGGGCTCAGCGCGGTGTATATATATGTCGAGTGAGTTGGGCTTGTGGTGGGTGGTAAGCCCGAAGAGGAAAGAAAAGAAAAGAGAAAGTCTCACTTACTGTCGATGCCGTCCAGTCCCGACGCCTCGACCAGCCCCTTGGCCGAGCGCGCAAAGTTGTCACGGAGCTGCGCGTTGGCCGCCACCATGGGGAACGTCTCACTCGCGCCTCCGCCGCCACCCACTGACAGCACCACGCGGAGGTGCGGGTGCGCCTGCTTCAAGTGCATTAGCGAGCCCAGGCCGCCCTGTACGCCGTCGCACGGCGCCTGTGTGTCTGCCCACTCGTCGCTCAGCTGTAGTGTTGTTGTTTGCCTCGGTTAGCCTATGACCCGTTTTGTATCTTGGCTTGATCTCGCCATCGCGGTGGTTCGCGCATCCCAAGTGTTTGGCGATGGTGTCTAAGACCTGGTTTGGGACATGCAGGATACTGGGGAATGGGAAAGTTTGTTCGAGGGTTCAAGTGAGCGAGCGAGGATGAGCCTAACTCCTTTCTCGCCGCCCCATGTGTGCCGTGATTCAAGCAAAATAGCCATGTTCAAAACTTACAAAGATAGATCCATCCATGGCAACGCTGGCGAAACCGTAGAAGACGTGGCTGATGCAGCTGTAGTTCATCATGCCCGGCGTGAAGCCGCTGTAGATCTTGTCGTTTGGGAAGTAGACGGCATTGGTGAAGTACACGCCGCTGGTGGCGATGCGTTTCCGTGAAGACGAGCTCATGGTGAGAGTAATAGCGGAAGAAGGCGGAAGATAACAACAGCAGGTGTCGGCCAACTAGTATCGATGGAGGAGATCAGAACACAGACAGTATTGTCCGGCGTCGTCAGTCGTTGTGGTCTTTGGTCGCCGCGTAGAAGGCCACAAGAAATGGTCAGGTAGGCAGGCAGTGAGTGACCAGATGTCCGAGAGAACGAGGAAGACAGAGCCAGAACCTTAAGTACGTATTGCTCAAGGTGATATCAAGGCGTTTTGCCCGGTAGCGATGTTAGCGACGATGGCGTATGGGCGAGCTACGCGCAAGAGGGCGATCGATGTAAGTATGTAGTAGAGTAATAACAACACTGCCGACAGTGTCTAGTCAGAAGCATGATGGCTGCCCCCCACGGAGCAACGTATGAAAGATATAGCCACAAGACCAATTCCAACGAGAGTCAAAATAACTTGGCCGGAGACGTTGGTCCTCCCTTCACGCTTTCGTCTTGAATCCTTCGGGCCTCTAGTACAATACTCTCTCTCAGTCAACCGGTGTAAGGCGGGCCGTGGCGAAAAACCTTATGGACCGATATGGTAAAGAATGGATCTATGGGTGCGCGGTGTGTGAGAGAGGTGTGTATGAGCGAGAGAGAGAGAGAGTGACTATGTGTGGGTTTGAGGGTAGGAATGTGAGATAGTGTGTGTAAGTAGGTAAATAAGAGAGGGAGCAAGGTGGACGAGAAAGGCAGGGCTGAGCCAGAATAGTGGAGCGGAAGTGAAGCAGGAAATCACTTACATACATACATGTGCATACTACTCCTTACTACGGCCAATGCTGCTTTGCTGGATGTATGTACATGGTGGTTTCTCAAACGCATCAAAAGGGGGGGGTGCTGCGGGCGTCCATCCAGGTTTAGAAGATATTTCATCTCCCGAGAGTGGCATCGTCGTGCTCCGAGATCAACACCGTTGGATTGACATGCATGACATAATGGCCAGGCTGGGGGTGGAGGAGGTCTAAGTGGAAAGGACCAGCAGCGCCAGGGTCAGGGTCCCTCCCCCCCTCCTCTCCGTTCGAGAGGAGCCAGCAAATCCAGCAGCGGCATCTGTGGTCGTAGGCGAGCTGGGTCAAGGGTCCGCACGGAGCGAGCGAACAGGAAGGTAGCGGGAAGAGGGAAGAAGAGGCAGCATGAAACCGATAGGAATCCCTCGATAGGAGATCGTGAGGGTGCACAAACACACCCTGGCTGGGCTACGCTACGGTACTGCACTGCTATACTATGTATACTTAGCTGGCTAGTACAGTAGCTACACCTACACACCATATACAATATAGATGCATGTAGGGGTCGGGCACGACAGATGAGGACATGCAGGGTACGGACCAGTACTGCAAAGAAGGTAGGTAGGTAAGCAAGCAAGCAAGCAGGTAGAGGACGTGGGGAAACAGACGGCGTCCAGGATGATCGATGTCTTTCACCTTTCCCACTCTTTGTTTACTTTGAAGGACTCTCATATGTCGTCTAAGCTAACCTGCTGGCAGGCAGACTGCTGCTCTGGTCTACCGGCGATACACAACATATTCAACTAGTTCCGATTAATGGGTCCGAAATGGAGGAGACCAGAAAAACTGACCGCTTACTCCCTCTTTTGCTGGGCACATTAGGTTTGTGGGTCGCTGCATAGGCTGTTTCGAGTAAGGCGTCGACCTCGATTGGCCAGTAGAAGACAAGCAGAATATCTAAGTAAGTACAGATGTGGTTTACTGTAGGAAGGTAGTATGGAGCATTGAGTAGAATATCGAGGAGTAGGTACTCATTGTCATTATCATTGTCGTCATATCGCTCGTGATGCTTAGTGCGAATCTGTTGTTCTTGGCTACTATGGGCTTCTTCCATGGTCTAACTCCGCGGCTTGGTCGCTGTCACAATCGCTGACGCTGGCTCTAGCTCTCTGGCTTAGGCCTGAGAGTCGGGTCCTTTGGGCGGTCAAAGGACATCCATTGGGGATATGATGCGCAATATCAGAGATCCTTGCGCACTTGGAGGGGGGGTTTGACATGCCGCGATGGAGGCTTGGGTGTTAGTGTTTGTTACCAGCTGAAGAAATGTATCTTGGTAAGTTGGTAGTTTGGTAGTCACGCTAAGGTTGCCTTAGCCGGAGCGGAGGTAAGCAAGCAAGCACGTCGACCTGTTGAAGATGAGGTGCGTCTTCCGTCGTCTTGAAAACCAACCAGGTAGGTAGTCCCAAGCGGGAAGGAGTGTCTTAACGCACCGACGATGATGATTACCCATGGGCGCTTATTTACTGCATGCAACGACATTTCTACATGGCAGGTGTTGCTGCTGGCTGCTGGCTGCTGCTGCTACCGAGGCCCGGATTGGAGGGGGTAAAAGGCAATGTACATTAAAGAGTCGCACCGTAGGCCGGTCACTTTAATCAAAAAAAGAGAGAGGCAAGCAAGGACTAGCCAAGAGCCGAAGCGAGCGGGTATGTCCTTGCATGAGCATGAGCACAGTTTTCTTTCCTCTTCGCATGGGCATGGGTTGAACGGGATGTTGTTCCTCATGTAGGACAGTATGCTCGGACCGGGGTCCCGGAGAATCTCGGTCAAAATTCAGGCATCTCCGGCAACGAAGGCCAACGTTGTTGGGCATTGCTCGATGATGCTCGACGGCCAATGCTGAATGATGAAATGGAATAAAATATTTACCACCGGGACAGTTCATTTTTCCATGGGATTAGATAAGAACAAGTCCAACCACGAATTTAACAGTGGGATGCCATGTCATAGCTGGTGTCTTATTAGGTTAGGCTTTGGTCGTAACGACAGCCAGCCAGCAAGCAAGCAAGCAACAATACTCCGGGCCTATTTCGCCAAACAACACACACAACACAACGCAACACACAACAACGATACATGACTAGCAAGTCACTGGGCCTGTCGCGATGGAGAAGGCCTCGTTCGGCGCGGCCAGCAGTCCATCTGCTACTGCTGCTGCTACCTAACTACATATAAGTACTTTTACTTACATGCCATACTTGTGCGTATTCCTGCATGGCATCAATGTGGCCAGAAAAAATGGCCTGGCGTCAATTTCATCGGGTGTCGGGTATCGGCAAGTCCACACTTCCAAGACACACAGATCCCGCCGTCTTTTTGTTTATTTAATTCTTTACTTCAAGCCTTTCGCAAAGGACATGAGGATAGCAACAGAGACAGAGACAGAAGATATCTTTGCCCGACATGACTAGGAACGAGACTTGCCTTTTTCGGATTTCGAAATGTAACCGTCACTCTCTGGGCTTGTTAGCTTTGGTTAGTATGTAGTAGGTTATGTGGTTATGGTAAGCTGGCCAGGGTAGGGTTCTCTCGACCAGGGATGCTTGTGTCGACTTCTTCCAGAAACAATCCCCGCTTTGTTCTAAAGCCCGTTCGCCGCCAGTCAGTCGAGTCCAGCCCACGACCACGACCACGACCCTTAACCATCCATGGGCCAACCCCCTTCACCGTTGATGGTTCGATATGCAACATACTTGTCAGAATACCAACGCTGAGTTACACTAGGTATTGTAATTGGCTAGGTAGTAGTGGCATGGCCGGCCGTCAAGTGTCGGGCCATCATCCCTAGGCCGACTCCAAATACGACAAGCCATTTAATCTATCCAGATATGCCTCTTCCTTCGCGGCGACTTTCTAGCGCTTCCGACCACTCTAGCAAAATTACTGTTCTGCCAAATTGAGTAAGCAACGGCTGCCGGTGTTTTGGAAAGACAAACTAGAGGAACGAGCAAGAGTAAACAATAGCCGTCGGGAGTACCGTGGCAGGTCTTGATGCTGGGATGTGGTCGCTCTGCCGACAGTGCTCTTCCGCTCGCTGGCCGCCGGCGCAATTTCTTGACCGCTTGCTAGTTGGGCAGGGAGATACACCAGCGGATTTGACGCATCTCGTATAAGCTTGATGATAGCCATGCTCATGGTATGGTCTCAGATAAACTGGGGGAACGGAGGTTTTATCGTCGTGTGACATCAGTATGACACATGAAAACACGCTCTCGAGTTGAACAAATAAAGTAGCATGTGGGTAATCAGAAGCAGGCAGGCAGACAGACAGTTGCTGTACAGCATCGACAGCCCAACATGCGGCTGCATGCATACGGGGAATAGCGATAGCCGCCTGGGTGCTGACAGCTATGCAGTGGGCCGCTCACCCATCCTCTCTTCGGAAGGTTGCACCACCACGTGGCTGATGGATAGACAGTGTCGTGGATGTCGTTGCAAGAAACGGCGTTGGAGGAGATTGGAGAATTTCGGTGAGAGATTGGTGGAAGACATGGTCGTTCCCTGATTGGGAGTCAACGGCGGTGATGCCGCGCCACCTGAGGTAGCTCCATTGCTCGCTATTGTTGTGATTTGATTGTTTAACCCGGTGTCCAAAAGAGTGTGCAGGGTAGCCGTTTCCTGTCAACTTCATGGTTCGTCCGGGTGGTTCGTCACGTCAGATGCCGTTGTTCCATGTCCGAGTTGATTTGACAAAGGAAAGCAGGTCAGGAAACAAAGGGCTGAAGCTGGGGTCCGAGGGAGTCGGAGTCGGAGCCGAGCCGAAGCTGAGTCTGGGCCCTGATTGCGCCATGGGAGAAGCAACATGAGCCCCACGTGATCGATTCCACGGATCCAAGACCGATGGGGAGTAAGACATGCATAGGGCAGAGATGCCCCCTTGCCCCCTTCTGCCTCAGCTACAGCAACTACCTATTGCCAATGCCAAGACCAATGTCTTTGGCAACAGTGAGCTGTCCAGTCATGAGACCAGGCAAAAGCAAATCTAGATGGAGAGGGCACTTGGGCTTTGGGAGGCAGCGAAGGGCCTTCGACGAGAGCCTATCGGCAACCGTCTAGAGTGCCTAATCGAGTAAGAGGTACCAACCAGGGGCCAGCCAGGAGCCAGCCATGTATGCATGTCCTTCAAGTACGAGTCTTACCCGACGCATGTTTTACTATATTTGAATATATTTTCTTCAGCATCGGCGCCTCATCTCTGTGGGTGAGGCTCAGTACGACTTTATACGCAACACCACCATTTACTCCAATACCTATGCAGGTCACTTGTTACCTATATGCCCAGTTGGGTCTTAGGTGAGTAACGTGGAATCAATGCCATCCACACACCATCTTTTTCTTCCTGCCTAACCTCACATTATATCCACCAAGGACGGCAGCAGTCCGGCTTATGTCGTGCAACAGGTCACCATGCACCGCATCTGATACATGCTTCTGAGGCCTGCGCATCGAGGGACAACCGACCAAGCTACTTACGTCACTGCAGTCTGCAGTCTTAGGCAGTGCTACACGGTACACATTCTGAACAATATGGAAATTAAGGAAATGGAATACATACAGACTCGAGCCCTCGAAAAGTTGCCCAGACATTGCACATATGTACTTAAGTATGTATGTATGCAAGTATGCCAACCCCGCGCTACTGCGGAAGCACATCTGAGGCACATTGAACTCCCTTTTCCCTACTGTATATCCACCTTCACTCCGACGTCTGCATACTCGGGCCTACCATCGTCATTCCATGATCGGCAAGACATGGAAGATAACCAGCAGTTTTTTGGATATAGCCTACATACCTACATACCTACGTGCATACATGCTGTGGTCAGAACTGTAAGTGGTATAGTATGGCATCTACTACTATGCATGCCATGGCCATGCCACATGCCCCCCTGTCGCCGAGCCCTGATGAGTGCTGTAAGTAACCTAAGGAAGATCGACAAGTGACAAAAAAAAAAAGAGGACACTCGACTTGACGCCGGGCCAGCCAATTTTGATGTCGCAGTCGCTCACACTTCTTTGCATATTGCCCCTCCTTCCCGATTGCCCGAGTCCTCCCCCTCCCCTCCTCTTACTCCCCTGGTCTGGTCCAGCACGATTCGCGCGCGATGCTGGTCTATCAAATCAAATCACATCAGATGATCTGATTTCGATGTGTCTTGACTCTTCACTACCTAACAGCATTGCGGAGTAGAAAATGTTCAATTGGACTCTCTCTCGCCTTGTATACAGTAAACCATCACCGGTTTAGTCCAAGTCGTATAGCATCAGTCAATCAGGCAGTCAATGCAATCAATATACCGAAGAAAAACCATTGCTTCTTTCCCCGACTATGCATCCATGTCATCACGTTCAATATTCCTCCGAGGCTTGTCTATCGGCCCCCCCCCCCTTGCTTCCCACCCCTGTTTCCACTCCAATTCCCATCATCCCAATAGAATAGCACCGGACATAGCATCTAAATGGAGTTTAGAACTGCATATACGTAACAGCAATTGATTCAATTCCTCAGTTCTGATTGTTGCCAATCTTTCAATGGGGTTTTCTCGCTGCTCTCGATTGATTTTTGATTTCCCCATATCCAGTATTGCTTGCCTTGCTCGTCGTTCCTTGTTTTTCTTAAGTATTCCTCGCTGCCAGGAAACTTGAGCTGAGCTGAGTTGGAGAGTCACTATCCTATCCCCTCCGTGGAAACCCGCAAAAAAAGTGGTAGAAGAAGGAAAAAAAAGCCAACCATGTCTTCGTCCTCTCCACAGCTGGGCGATCCATCTGCTGCCAACCCCATCCACGTATCCGCCGGAGAGACATCCGTACCAGCGCCCGCATCAGCACCAGCAGCGACTTCAACGTCACCTGAAGATGCCGCCCAAGATGCCGTGTCTGCGTTGCCACAACCGCCAGCTGCCGCCTTCGACGACGACGACCAGCAGCTGCTAGACAACGAGGGCAACAGCCACGAGGACATGATCGAGCCCGCCGACGATAACCACTCGGTCGACAGCAACGAGTTCGAGCCCGAGGAGTGGGACGCCGGCTCCTCCAATGCATCGACCTCCATCTCGTCTAGCGTATACAACCATACCTTTGAGAATGGCCGGCGCTACCACAGCTACAGGCATGGCCGCTACCCCATACCCAACGACGACCGGGAGCAGAGTCGCGAGGATATGAAGCACGCCATGATGCTGGAGATGACGGATGGCAAGCTGTTCCATGCGCCCGTGGGCGACTACCCCCAGAAGATCATCGATATCGGCACCGGTACCGGTACGTGGGCGCAAAACGCAGTCTTGGCTCTGTCTATTATTATCACAATTGCTGACCATAATTCTCCTCGTGACCAGGCATTTGGGCAATAGAAGGTTAGTATCCCTGCTTTGCCTTATATACGATTCTCACTTTCAGTTTTGGGGGAGGCCCACGACTTTGCGCGCGCGCGCGCGCGTGGCCACAACCCCCCCCTCCGCGCCAATTTCTGACCACCTTAGTGCCTGCCCTCAGCCCTGCGCAAAATGACGTGGCAGTGCACTTGCACTCCAGTCAGCTGACAACTTGGTTTCTTTAGTGGGTGATCAGTACCCTAGCGCCGAGGTGATGGGCATCGACCTGTCGCCCATCCAGCCCGTGTGGCTGCCGCCCAACGTGAAATTCCTCATCGACGACTGCGAGGACGAGTGGCTGAACGGGGACGGCTGGGACCTGATACACTTCCGCACCATGTCGGCCGTGCTCAAGAACGTGCCCAAGATGTGCGAGCAGGCCTACGCCAACCTCAAGCCGGGCGGTTGGGTCGAGTGGCAGGAGCTGCACGCCTGGATGCAGTGCGACGACGGCACCATGCCGCCCAACGACCCGGCCTTTGACTTCTACAAGCTGTTCCAGCAGGCCTTCCGGCGGATCGGCTGCGACACGGCCCTCGCGGCCAAACTCGACGGCACCCTCAAGGAGGCCGGGTTCGTGAATGTGCAGTGCGTCGTCAAGAAGATCCCCGTGGGCCAGTGGGCCCGCGACAAGAAGCTCCGGCTCGCGGGCTGGTACCTCCGCACCGCCATCCAGGAGGTCCTGCCGGCGCTCTGCGGGAAGCCCCTCTCCGTGCTCGGCCTCAACGAGGTCGAGCGCGAGCTCTGGCGCGCCGCCGCCACTCAGGCCATCAACGACGATTCGGTGCATCGGTATTGGAACATGTATTTCTGGTACGCCCAGAAGCCCGAGTGATCGTCGATGGACTGGGTGTCGATGAGGGGCAAGTGGCCGACGTAGGGCCTCGAGTTGAATCCGACCAGGGGACGACCCAAAAAAACGACGACAACGAAGATGAAGGGTTACAGCGTATATTATTGGTTTTAGCCAGCGAGCGCACAGTAGAGTATGGCGTTTTTGGAGTGGGGCTTCTGTTTTTCCTCATTCGTTACTCGAAGCATTTTAGATTCCAGCGGCTGAAAGGGGGTGAAGAGGATGAAAAGGATATACCATAGCATGCAGCGCGTTCACATTGCGGACAGTATAGATTTCTGAGGCACTCCCTACAATGTACATAGAGCATTTAACGGCATATAGAAGCATGGATCGTACACTACTGCGTAACCTTCCCCTGGCGCTGTAAACCGACCCCATCTACTCACCCAGGCAGTGGCTCATGTAATCGGGTTAGGGGTTCCAGGGTATCTCCCCACTATATGGTTGGTATGTATATCCCCAAGGCTTTTTCCAATGTGTAGAATGCTTTGAAAAGTATTGAAATGCTTCTGCCGCGCTTTGAAATTGAACGTTGATGCTAGTTGCAACGATAAAACCGCACCACTCCAGCCGGTGAACGTAGCGACCAGCCTTGACTAACCTCATGCAGGCCCTACTTTATTTCCTGTCGTCGTCCACGCCGATCCCAAGATCGCCTGGCATCCTCCCATTCCCCCAACCTGTTCCTGCTGGTAGTTACACAAGTCGTTGATCTTGCCCGGTACCTAGGTATCCATATGGAAACATTGCTCCGGCGATGACGGTGGCGGCGGGCAGCGTTCTGGTGCATACATGTCTCCCGTTGCCTGCAGATCACCTACCACACGTTCGAACGATCCGATCCGATCTCTGTGTGACCATCTCTTTTGACTTTAGGCCCGCATGCATGCATGTATATATCCCGACGTGCCGGATGTGCCGCCGGATGAGGGTGTTCAGCCTTCGCCCACTGAACCAGGTGGTTACACCAAAGGCAATCTCCAAAGCATACAGCCGCGGTCTCGGTGTTTGATTGATTCGCCTTGCGTGGCCTCACTCGCATGTGGTCAGAGTAACACGAATCATGGGGAATGCATGCAGCCATCAATATTGAATCCTCCCAAGTCGCCCAGTCTCGACAGGCCTCCGGTCTCAACTTGCATCCACCCAGTAGCCTCCAAACTATCATGGGTCGAGTCTAGTACACAGAATCCTCCAGAACACGGACATGAACCTGGGATCTCGGTCGGAAGTGACATCTCTTAAACGGCCCAATCTGGCAACAAGGCTGTCATGATGAGGTTTGCCCATGTTTCTACCGTATAATTCGTATTGCCCGAGAGGATTGTACTTTTCGCACAAAGGTGGCATGTGATTGTTTGGATCTGGATATCTTGGCGGCCTTGAACCAGGCCACGAACCAGCACCATTGTGTAATAGAGTAAACCCAGAGAACGTTTTGTTCAAGTGATTTCATTTCGGTGTCAATTGGAGATGGAATGTCATGATCGGGACAACCGGCGGGTGGCATAGATGGCTAGTACGGACATGTTAGTTCACCTAGGAATGTAAAGAACGAAGCCCCTTTTCACCAAGACAACTCCATAATCATACCTGAAGGGTATTGGTATAATTCCCTGTTGCAGCACAAGGACGAAAAGCCCACGAACTACGACGAACCTGCTTGCCCATTCGAAAGATGAAGAAGCGTCCATGGAAGGTTGAAAACAGTTTGTATATGCTAGTTGTATTCAGTACACGGTGCAAGCCTTGAGAGCACCGATATCGTGTCACAGAAGCCACCATCGCCCTTCACAAGGGAGTCGTGCCGATAATTCGGTCGTAAAGCTGTCCTGCTTCCCACTTCTTGCATCTTAACCCCCTCGCACCCCCTCACGCCCCCTCGCGCCACGTCTATGCCTTCCAGACGCGCTTGATAGTCTCGGTCAGACCAACATCGTTGGTCTCGAACTCGTACAGGCCGATGCCGACGGTGACGGTAGCGAGGTTCAGCAACCACATGGCGGCCTTGCGGCTCTTGGGGTAGCGGGTGGTGGGGATGTAGTCGACAATGATGTTTTGGAAGCCGGTGTGGCTGTGGATGAGGAGGAAGGAGCACAGCAGTGCGTCCATGCTGGGGTTGAGACCGCCGGCGGCGAAGGGGGCGACGGTCAAGGGCACGAGGCCGGCGGCGATGACACAGTCGAAGACCCAGTGGTAGGAGCCGTGGGAGGGGCTGGTGTCAGGGACGGGGGCGGGATCGTTCACTAGAAGTTGACTCGGATTAGTCTCTCATGGTCGTCGGCGACTAGGTAGCGTAGAAGAGTGAATGCGTACCGTTTCCATTGATGACCTCTGCGATGTAAAGGTTAGCTCTGCATCTCGTCATAGTTCACACGGACACAACATACGGGGGCCAGGCGGCAACAAACTCCGTCTGCTGGAGGTGTGGAAAGCGGCGCAACGGGCCGAGTCCTTCAGGATGGCGCTCCTCACGGACTGCTGTGCGAAGCTTGTGGAGAGACGAGCGGCCTGCCGAGTAGAGGCGGCCAGGGCAGTCTGGCGAAGCAGGGCGGGTCGGATGATGGAGGCCATGGTGGTTGTTTGCATGCGGTGTCTCTAACCGTCGTGGTGTCGTGGTGTCGTGGTCGCTAGTTGTGACTGTCTTCCCACTGAGAGCGATGACGAGAGTTGATCTGAAGTTGTGGATGATCTCAAGAAGAGCGAATGGGAAGCACAGACTCAAGACTTCCAGATTCCGCGACCCGACGACGATTCCAATTGGGATTGCCGAGGATACACAATACAACTTGTCTGATTGGTTGGTTGTTATTTGTGGGGGGTTTTGCAAGCCTACAAGCCTGCAAGCCTGTGACTTAGGTAAGCGAACATCTGAAAGACCGCTGGAAGACCACTGAACAGTATCACTGACAGGCGCGGAAAGGTGCTGAAAGGTGCTGAAAGGTGCTGAAAGGTGCTGAAAGGTGCTGAAAGGTGCTAGCCCTATTAGCGGTTAGCTGCTACTAAAGATCGGTGGTCGGTGGTCGGACCTTGACTGCTTGGAGCTTTGGAGGAGGGAGGAGCTCCAATTTTTCGATCAACCAACTAAAATTTCCCAAAGGGTCCATCCAGCTCGACATGCCCGCCGCCTTGTCGCAATGCGGGATGAAATTTATAAAGCTGCCAGCAATTAATTATCACGACTGCAAATGCAAGCCCTTCATGATTTGATGACATTTTCTTGAGCGCCGCTTTGGCCCAACTACCTAATATTCCTACCCTTCCATTTTCACTCCAACATCAAACTTCCCTCCAGGTCCAACGACGACTGACGACTGACGACTGCCCTTGCCATCATGGCCCCCTCCATGGCCTTTCTCCGCGGTTCTGCAGCTGCGCGCTCGACATTATGCCGTCGCTGCCTCAACCTACGCCTGAACGGCTCGAATGTACACCAAATACGTTCCATCTCCATGCGATACGAAGCAAAGACAAAAGCTGCCGCAGAGGCATGGGCCGAGAGGGCTGCCCAGATCGACGCTGGTCAACAACAGAACCTGTGGGATGTCTTCAAGGACCGCGGCTTCGTCAAGGACTTGGCCGGCACCGACCAGCAGATCGGCGACCTCATGAAAAGGAAACGAATCGGCGCCTACGTCGGCATTGACCCTACCGCCCCCTCCCTCCACGTCGGACACCTGCTGCCGCTCATGGCCCTGTACTGGATGTACATCCATGGCTACGGCGCCAACAGCCTCATCGGCGGCGCAACCGTCCGAGTCGGCGATCCCACAGGCCGCCTGCAAGATCGCGACAACATGACCGGCACCAACCTCACAACCAACATCACAAAGATACACTACCAGCTTGGCCGTCTCTGGAGAAACGTCGACCATCTGGCCGGCAGATTTGGCTACCAGAAAGAGTGGTCGTGGCATCGCGCCCTGCTAAACAACAACAACTGGTTCCGCAATACCTCCTTCATGGAAGTCGCACAGCGCCTCTTCTCCGGCATCCGCATGGGTCCTCTACTGTCCCGCGACAACGTCAAGCGGAGGCTCGAGGGCGATGGCATGCCGCTCGACGAGTTCCTGTACCCCTTGATGCAGGCCTGGGACTGGTGGCACATGTTCTCGAGCCCCAATCAGGTCATGATGCAGATTGGCGGCTCCGACCAGTACGGAAACATCGTCACCGGCATCGAGGCCATCAAGCACCTTCGCGACACCGAGCCCGACCCCGCCAAGCGAATCCCCAACGACTTCCTGAACACCCCTGTCGGCTTTACCGTCCCTCTCCTCACCGACTCCTCGGGCGCCAAGTTCGGCAAGAGCGCCGGCAACGCCGTCTGGCTCGACCCCTTCATGACCAGCTCCTTCGACTTGTACGGGTACTTCATGCGCCGCCCGGACGCCGATATCGAGAACCTCCTGCGTCTGCTCACCTTCTTGCCCATGGATGCCATCAAGAGCACCATGGAAAGGCATGCAAGCGAGCCGAGCAAACGTGTCGCACACCACACCCTGGCCCACGAGGTTGTATCCCTGGTCCACAGCCCTCTGCTAGCACACCAAACCCAGATGGAGCATAAGGAAAGATACGGCAAAACAAACAACACGCAGCGTGAAATTAACGAATATCCTTCCGAGGGCCCCGCCACTGTTGGGAAGGCCGTGGGCTTCAACCCCGATATAGAATTGCCCGAGTCCCTGGTCAAACTAAAGAGCATCGGCAAGATTCTGCATGCCTCCGGACTGGCCAGCAGCGCAAGCGAAGGCCACAAGCTGACGACGGGCGGCGGTGCCTACATCGGCGGCGCCCCGAGCGGCACCGCGCAATCGGGCCGCATGCACATGGGCGAGCTGACCTTTGTGCCCGTCAAGACGTGGTTCCCGGAAGACAACCACAAGTACCTGATCGACGGGCAGCTCATGATCCTGCGCCGCGGCAAGCACTTTGTGCGCATCATCAAGCTGGTCAGCGACGACGAGTGGCGGCGGAGCGGCAGGACGTACCCGGGCGAGCCCGGCCAAGGGCGGGTGCGCAAGCTGCGGCAGCTGATCGAGGGGGACACGCCCGAGGGCGAGAAGCCGCTCAAGATCGGGAACAGGGAGGCGTCCGACTTCGTACGCGACATGCAGTACCTCGAGAAGCTGCAGGACCCCGAGACCCGCGACGAGGTGATTTTCCCGCACTACCCACCCCCGACTAAGAACAGCTCTGCTTACCAGGATGACGAGATCAAGACGGCGGCCCTGCAAAAGGCCTGGACCGACAGCAAGAAAGGCGAGAAGCCGGCAGCCACCGAGGAGCCACTGTTGGACGAATTGGTAGAGCGAGAGGAATCTATTGGGAGGAGGAAGCCTTCCATGACGTTTGAGGAATTCCTAGAGCATAAGGACAAATAATTGGACGAATTGCCCGAACCAAAGAGGCCTTCGAGGGAGGGCCGGAGCCCTCGACGGGATGTATAGTAGGTAAGTAAGTATGGAAGAGTGGACATGACAGAAACGTGTATATATACCCATAGACTTGCGGTGCTGGAAGGAGAAGACAGTCGGAGCAGCGATCTGTACCATATGTACAGTACACGAGTAGAGAGCCATACCTACTCCATAACAACATCTCATATCACACACTCCAACGCATGCAGGATCTCGACCTCGCTTCCTCGTGTGACTGAAATGATATACCATGCTCGACCTGGCTACGGTGGGCTACCTATAGAAGACGGACCAATCCCCTGCTGGGGTCCGGAAGCTCTTGAGCTTCTCCATGATTTCGGCGTCAACCAGGTTCTGCTCCGTGATGATCTGGTCGAAGCTGTGGCAGCCGTCGGTGTAGCGCTGCAGCGGATCATCTTCGTGGTCGTGGCTGCTAAGCCTGGCTCGCTCCCGCTCCTCCTCTTCGTTCTCTTCATTACTATCGTCGTCGTCGTCGTCGTCTTCGTCGTCGCTGTTATTCTTGCCGTGGATATCCCACGTATGCAGCCGGCGGCGACGGCTGTGCTGTGATAGTTTAGGCGCTTGTGGCGGCGGTTGCCCTTGTCCCCCCTTTTGCTGCTGGTCCTGTGACTGTTTCCGCTGCTGCTCTCGTGCCTTCTGCTGCTGGGTTTGTTGCTGACGCCGCTTGTGCTGCTGGCGCGGGTGCGCCTGGCCCGAGGCGAGGAGGGCGAGGTACTGCTTGGAGACGACGTACTTGTGCACGCGGTAGAGCAGGCCCTTGATGACGCCGAACTGGACGAGGCGGCGCACGTCGACGAGGGACAGCACGGGCAGCCCTGCGTCCTGGTGCAGCTTGATCCACTCCATGACGGAGCGGCCGACGCAAAAGGTAGTCATGAGCTTGACGAGCTGGTAGTTGGTCACGCGGCCGGTGCCGGAGGCAGCCGTGTCGGGTTGGGACGCGGTCGTGGTACCGCCGGCGGTGTGGAGGGTGGAAATGGAGGCGGACGAGAACTGGTGCGATTCGGATATCGTGCGTGGCTGCGGCGTCGCCGGTCCCATCGCGGAAAGAGGGGTGGAAGGGGGCCCGGCAGAGGTGGGGTTGTTACTCTTGGTGTTTGCGGAGGATGGCGTGGCAGTCGCAGCAGCGTCCGGAAGGGAGCCGCCGACGCAGACGTAGCCGGCGCACTCATCGACCAGGCCGTCGCGGTTGGTGATGAAGTCGTGGATGCCCGGGCGGGGCGCGTAGCAGCTGGCGAAGAAGAACATGTCCAGCAACAGGATGGTGTCGTAGTACAAGAGGTGCTGCAGGGCGGTCTGGGTCAGTGGCAGCGAGACGTCGGCCAGCCAGGCGATGCGACGCACGTCGTTGACGCCGTCGACGTGGGGGATGATCTTTTGTAGTGTCAGATCCCAAGTCGGATCGACGATGTCGACGAGCTTCATCTTGGGCACGGGCACATGCCAGCCGCGGACGGGCGCGGGCGGCGGGTGGTAGGGAAACAGCTTCATGTTGAGCGTATTGGCCTCGTCTGGCGAACGGTTAGTATGTGTTTGCCATACTGGGTTTAGAAGGGGAGGGAAAGGATGATACGGACCAACTGGGATCATGCACTCTCCATAGTTGTTCAGGTCCTCCTTGACAATCTCGAGCAGGCTCTCGATGGGCCGGCGTCCGTCGTCGACCAGGCCCTCGGTGCGCAGGTAGCCGTTCTGGCGCTCCATCTCGGCGAAGGTGACGGCGAGGCGGCGGACGAGCTTCTCGTAGGGCAGGAAGTCGCAGTCGGACTCGACGACGAGGCCGAAGTTGAAGATGAACTCATTGCGGTGGTAGCGCTCGTGGGGGATGGAGATGGGGAAGCCCAGGATGCTGTACTTGTTGTCCGGGGTGTTGACGGTCAGGAAGCGGTTGAAGAAGGCCTTTCGCGGGATGATGTACTCCTGGATGATGTCAAAGTCGACCAGCGGCGGCTTCAAGTGCGGGCCGAAGGAGGTGGCGACGATGCAGCCCGGAGGGGACTGGGCGACGATCTTGGTGCCTATACGGGGGAATTAGAGATGATATGTATTCGGTCCGGATGGATGGGTGGTTGAACTCACCTTCCTGGGGCAGGAAGCGGGCGTAGAAGATTCCCTGGATCATGATGTCGTCGCTTTTTGTAAGAGGCAAAGACTGATGGCCGATTGAGGATGAGATGTCATTGCTGGAGTAGCCCTAAATCGGATCGGATTGCCAAAGTTCAATGGCATGCAAACACGGTATCATTTCTAATGAGTTGCTCTATGGAAAACCCAGGATCACATTAAGCTGGAACACATAAATCATTTCATACTAGATACTCAAATCAGGACGAGCATTGGAAGTTGAAAGTCGCTGAGATCCATGAATGAGACCTCCCCAAGTAAGTCGGACGTCGCGGGGCAGCACTGAGCGCCTCCATCGTCCGCCCTGCCCCACCCCAACTCAGTGAGCCTCTGCCCTGTAGTGGCGTTGGTCTTCGGTATCATAGGAGACTTGACTAAGTAGGTTAGGTAAGTACTTACTTAAGTAAGTACACGTTACTACACTCCCCTGAGACATGGCAATTCCTGGGATCAGTTAATACAGAGTCGTAACCTGATTTATATGTGACTTAGATCAATATAAGGGCTTATTTAATGTCAGGATGCGGGCCTTGGTGGGTGGTGAATGTACTTTCTAGAAAATGAACTGACTGCATGTGCAGCTCTAGATCTTATCAGATGTTCTCGATAATGCACCTGAGCCAATGCAGCTTAGCAGCCGTCTACCTTGCTACCGAACAGCTCAGATCAGAAGCTTCCCCTTGCAGCTAATTAAACTATCGGCTTCGTTTCATCGTCCCATTTCGATAGTCCCTTTGCTGTATCCTCGACAACCTTCACATTCTCTTTCCCACTTGAATTGCTTTTCCTGCATCGTAATAAGTAAGACACCATGGCGGATAATGACACCAAACCCACCGCGGAGCACAATGCCACGCCCGCCAAGGTCGACGAGCTCATCAAGGATGAACAGGCCGTCGTGAAGGCCGACGAGCCCGCAGCCGCCGACGTGCCCGCCAAAGCTGATCCTCCCGTTGAAGCATCCACCAAGACTGAGGCTGAGACCGAGAAACCGGCCACCGAAGCCCCCGCAGCTCCTGCCCCCGCTGAGAGCGCCGTCAAGACCGAGACCGAGGTGGCACCCGATGCAGCCATCCAGGAGCTGTACACGGCCGCCAAGGCCAACGGCCACCCGGAGATCTGGGGCGTCGTCCTGCAGGACCCCGAGCATCACGTGCCCAGCCAGATCATCTTCCAAAAGTACATCAACGCCAACGACGGCGACCTGGCCAAGGCCAAGGACCAGCTCCTCAAGACGCTGGAATGGCGCGCCAAAACCAACCCATTGGAAGCCATCAATGCCACCTGGTCCAAGGACAAGTTCGACGGCCTCGGCTACGTCACCACCTACGGCGACTTCTCCCAGGGCGCCGAGGGCAAGGAGGTCTTCACCTGGAACGTCTACGGCATCGTTAAGGAGATGGACAAGACGTTCGGTGACCGAGATGAGTAAGTCAATCCTGCTTAGCCCCTAACATAAGTGACTTCCATAATACACTGCGCACCCACTCCAACTATATGGTGAGAAATTGTATGAATTGGATTTTGTTATTATATTCATCTTCTCTTATGCATAATTGAGGCCTTAAGAGTAATCGTCCATAGGTAGGAGGGAAGCTGTCTGATTGTTGACTTATGTGTATACAACGTGTCATTGGACTCCCTACTGCACTTACACACACACACTCATACACATGAGAACGTAGCGAGTATTTGCTAACACACGTTGTCATCGCAACTAGGTTCATTAACTGGCGCGTGGCCCTCATGGAGCTCGCCATGAAGGAGCTCGACATCTCGTCGGCGACGCAGCGCATCACGGCCGCCTGGGACCCCTACAAGATCTACCAGGTGCACGACTACAAGTCGGTCAGCTTCCTCCGCCAGAACCCCAAGGTCAAGGCCGCCGTCAGCGAGACGGTCAAGGTCTTTGGCCAGAACTACCCGGAGCTGCTGAAGCAAAAGTTCTTCGTCAACGTGCCCGCCATCATGGGCTGGCTCTACGCCGTCCTCAAGCTCTTCGTCGCCGACGCCACCGCCAAGAAGTTCCACCCCATGGGCAACGGCGCCAACATGTCGGCCGAGTTCGCCGCCAGCAAGGTCCCCGCCCTCGGCGAGAAGCTGCCCAAGGAGTACGGCGGCAAGGGCGAGGACCTCAAGGCCCAGGGCAAGCATACTCTGCTCAACTAGGGGAGACGGACGACTGACAGCGAAACCCGGTGGACTCGTCTTTTGTTTCTATTCGACTGTATTATTTGTACAGAGCCCAAGATTGAATACTTAGTGATACCATAGCCGGCAGTTTGATTTTGTCAAGCTGCACAGATTAATACAGATAACTTGTCTTCTTCCCTTTTCCTGTTCTGTCGCCTCCTTTTGTCATCATAACAATGATGGGCCTCGGACAACATGTCCCACGCCGCAGGCCTGCTGTTTCTCGGCATTCATGCCCACGTTGTTTGGTCGCTCACGCAAGGGTACGTCGTTGTTGCTGTCGGAACCGGCCTCTATATCGGACTCCATCCTCCCCGGGTTATTCTTGTTGGTCTTCTTAGACTTGCGCTCGGCGAACTTGAAGGGTTCGCCCTTCTCCTCGTACTCGGCGGCCAGCTCGTCAAAGGTCTTGCCCTTCTCCTTGGCTTCCCGGCGCACCTTGCGGGTTCGCAGCAGCCAGACGACGTGGGAGACGAAGATGCCCAGTTCGAGCGCGAAGCTATTGGCGTCGGTCAGCTTTCTCGCCCTCGTCTATGCTAGATTCATATCATTGGGGGGGACATTGGACTCGACAGGGACCATGGCTCAACTACACGCTTGCGTACGCAGGAACTTACCAGACGATGTACAAGACCCCGCCGAGGATGTCGAATGTGTTCTGGGCCACTGTTGGCCTTTCGTCAGTTCATTCTGCCGAAGAGCACAGCGAAGGTTGGACGAACCTAGAGCCAGGAGGGAGAAGAAAGCGCCCGAGCAGTCCATGGAAAGGAAGACCCAATTGATTCCTACAACACGGCCCTGCCGTTTCCAGATCTCGCCGTAGGGTGGTACGAGGCCACCAGCAAGTAGGACGCTGGCGATGACGCCCACGACGATGACTGGCGTTTCGATCCCGCGCTCGTATATGACGCGCAGGGTCAGTATGAGTGCCGCCTCAATGCCGGCACAGGTGATGGTCACTACGACGCCTAGGACAGTCGCTTTCCAGGTAGCCCAGTTGCTGTCGTGACGAGCTTCCAAGTTAGCACTTGACCAATGCACGATTGGGAGCTGACGGGTGGTGGTGTGGTTGCCACGTACTGGGTGTACATCAAGATCTGGACCCAGCTCACAATGGACAGAACCATGAAGCACTGGGGCTGGACCTGGATGGGGATGTTGAAGTTCTGGATGACGGCGTAGGCGCCGAACGGGACACCGCATGCGGCCCAGAGAAACATCATGCTAGCTGGCAGGCCGTCCGTCTTCTTGGTGCGCCAGTTGGACCATATCTGGGGTATGAGCTGAATGCACCACAGAATGGTTCCGATGGTCTATATCCGCATCCAAGATAGATGTAAGTCAGCCCATGTTCGCTTGCTTGCACGCTTACCTCGGGGTGAACGGTGATCACACAGGCGAAGTGAAGGGCTGAAGCAGCAGCAGTCGTTGCATCTGATTGGCCGGATCACAACATGCGCGCGCACCCATGGCATGGCATCACTTACACCAAGCACGTTAGCGGCGACGGGGATATTGGTCTGGGGAGCCATGTCGGCCAGGCGGCTCTTGATCCCTGTTGAGCTGTCTGATCGGATTACTGATATCTCAATCTGAAAATCGATTTTGTGAGCATCTGGGATATATCGGACTGGGAAGTGATCGTGCTGTGGCGAAAATCGGAAGACCAACTGCAATCCCCCCACTGGCTTGAGATAACGAGCCAAAGCTGTCGTTTGACCTTCGGACCCAGATGGAAACGGGAAAGCATGACCCTCCAACCTGCCAACCTTGCCATTCGGCGTGACAACCTCGACGGTCTTGAGCAGGTTTACATAATCTAACCCACTCAAACCGGTGAACAGGTAGCGACAGCCCTTCTAGACAGCCATCTGCCATGATTGATCTGATCTGTTGCTCGCCATTTCCTCGGCGACCACCAACGGGAGTAACGGTGATGGATGGTGATGGACCCAAATCTCCAAGTGGGTAGGTAGCCAATGAAAAACTCCACCAAATCGCATGCTTCCGATATTGCTAGCGGGCGGCGGCGCGGTGTGATAGCGTTCATGTTATGTATTCCTATCCGGAAACGGATGCGACCCTACCTGCGTACAACAAGTTGAAGGCTGGAGCGCCGAATGGCTAGATGTGTCCAAAGATATTGGATAGGAGGATAACTATGTATTCGGCAACACAGCAAAGCCTCCAAGGCCAGCTCGTCCCATTGGGTGACTTGCTGCGCAATGAGTTATTGCAGCAGCAAGACTGGGAATTGTAAGCACAAGAAGAGACATCCATGCCGACACATGATTCTCGTTTTTCTGTTGATCTCGCTCCATTCATCATAAGACAGTCGCGATCTGGCCATCATTGGGATACTTTACAACAATTGTACGGCCTGTAGTTGACGATGGAGGGGATACTAGATTAACCACGGATGAGGTTGAGGATTGGACCCTTATGACATCATCATTCTGCCATATCCCATGCATACCTTATGAATCGCAACCTGCAATCCAAAATGGGACATTTAATTAATGAACAACTGCATCCAGGAAATGATAAATCGTGGGTTCTTCCTTGCAGTACAGAAATCAAGCAAGAAACACAGGCATATTTCACCTACTTCAAAGGTCGTTTCTCGAAGTATCTGGCAAACCAATCATCCACGTCATCATACCTTTTCAACAACTTCGGTTCAACATACCAGCAACAACACAACCAGAAGCTTCAAGAAGAGAGCAAAGCCAGACAAACCCACCACCGCCAAAATGAGTTGGATGGACAGCTGGTCCCGCCCGGCCAAGACCCAGGCCACGCCGGCGCCGTACTACCTGCTGCCCGGCGGCGAGGCGACGCCGTACTGCCACTCGTGCGGGCGCGTCATTGGAACGCGCCGGCAGGTCAATTCCCATCTGAATAGTGAGAAGAAGAACGCCGGCGACACGACGATCAAGTACTGCTCGAGCCGGTGCCGACACCGCAAGCCCGGGAAGCTGGACCGGGAGATTGAGGAGGCGTTCCTGCAGTTCTTGCTGGGGAAGGAGCCGGCGGAAGAAACTGCTGCTGAAGGCAAAGATGGAGAATGGGCACCATCGTCAACTGAGAAGCAAACCAATGCTCCCAGCAAGGGCAGCAAGCATCATCAGAAAAAGCACAAGAAAGTCAAGGGCGATGCCCGGATCCTGGTCTCGTGTTCCATGGTCGAGGACGAGGTGTTCCCGCACCACCACGAGGAAGCAGACGAAGAAGAGCGACCGGGTAGTCGTAGTAGCAATGGCAGCCAGGACGAAGCTCATGAACAAGGAAACGACGACGACGGCGACGACGGCCACCAGCCCGAAACGCAAATGCTACACGACGACCTGGACAGCTACGAGGCCCTGCACCCCCCACGACACGAGGTGGACGGCGACGTGCTGGCGCGCATGTCGGTCCGCAGCGGCACGCGCGTGCGCCCGCCGCAGTCCGTGTCCCAAGTCAACGGCAGCGTGGGCGGCGAGAAGGGGAAGGCCGAGCGGGTCGACGAGAGCGAGGAGTCCCTCCAGAAGCGGGTCGCCGGCCAGCGCCGGGCGCGCGAGTGGGAGATGGTCAAGTGCGCCGCGCGGAGAGGGGTCGCCTTCGGGTTCGTCGTGGCTCCCGAAGATGACGATGGCCACCACTACCAGGAGGAGTCGCCGGAAGACAGGGGTAGTAAGGGAAAGAAGGGGAAGAAGGGCAGCAAGAAGTCGTCCTTGGGCAGTAATAGCGGAGGCCATGACGACGGCGGAGAGGAGAAAGAGGGGACGGGCAGGAGGAGGTTTTGTGAAGCCGTCATGAATGGGAAGGTGGTCGAGCCCAGCTTTGCCAAGGGGAACTGGAGTATTCGCTGGAGGGAGGAGTGATGGGTGTAATAGAAATTATCTGCTTCACGTTCTACTTCATTTAGCATGGGTTTCAGTTCACCATATCGAGGACCCCCATTAGCAAATATTAATCTTTGTCACAATATTCAGTCAGGTCAACCGATAGCTACCAACGAGCAAATGATTGTTATTCACAGATGCTGCGCCAGCCTTTTCTTGGCGAGAGTCATTCTTGATGAAGCTGGTACTATCCCGAGACATCTTCCATATCTCAACCTGTGTAAAAAGAAATGTAGGTAAGTTAATTCATCATCTGTCGTCGCCAGCCGAGTAGCCGACTTGATTTCACCGCCTCCCTAGTACTATTGTTTCAATGGCAACACAATACGACGTAATCTGGAGGAAGCAACAGTTCTGGCATTTAGGCGATACAGCAGGCATTCATCACCGGTCAGTCAAGGCCCTAGGAATCATCACACACGCGTCCAGCTTGTCTGCAGAGGGTGATATATTTATTACCACTAGTAGTACGAATTATGAACAGTATCGTGGTCTCGTAGTTGGCGCAAAAACAGCCTTCCACTGGCCCCATTGCCTGCTTTGGACCCGGCAAACTACCTCCTCCTTCGTGGAACCAGAACCAGAACCAGAACCACTGCGTGCTGCATTATGCTGACGCCAACCAGTTTGATGGGATGGATGCAGAAGAAAGAGCACCTAGAAGCTCGCGTAGTAATCGCTTAGTAAAGTCGCTTTTTCCCCGACGCTTCCAAGGGCCTTCCAACAGCTGTCAACGCGACGAGGGGAGGCTAGATAATAATGAGGATGATGACGATTGCAGTGTCGCCTGTAGTTGTTCTGTAGTAAGGGTGTCGTCAGAAACGTCGTTAACGTCATGAGCTGAGGAGATGCTCGACGGCGCCTTGCACGCTCCCGCCGCTCCGCCGCAGGGCCGCAATGTTCCGATCGAAGTCGTAGAAGCCCATGTCGTTCAACTGCCTCAGCTGGTCGGCGTAGCGCTCCTCGGGCGGTCGGTTGTCGGCGGGCGCCGGGGAACCACCGCCAGGTGAGTTCATACCCAGCATCTGCATCATCTGCATCAGGCCTTCGTTGGACATCGGGGGCATGCCGGGAGGAAGACCGTAGGGGTTGGTAGCTCCAGCAGCACCCGCACCGGCTCCAGCACCAGCGCCTGCACCCATACCGGCTCCAGGCATGCCACCGAACAGGGCGGCGAAAGGGTTGGCAGGAGGGTTACCGGCAGCTCCAGTAGCGGCGCCCGAGTTGGCGTCGCCGGACTGCGCCGGGGTTCCAGTAGCCCCGGTAGCACCAGCGGGTTGCGCGCCAGCAGCAGGCTGTTGGCCAGGCTGAGCACCCATACCCATAAAAGGGTTGCCAGCGCCGAGCAGTGCGGCGAAGGGATTGCTGGCATCGGCGCCACCACCTGGTGCCTGACCTCCGGGAATACCCAGGCCAGCCCAGGCCGCGGGGTCGAAAGGGTTGGCGGGCGGTTGTCCGGCGGCGTTGTTGCCGGCTTCGTTGCTCGAGGGGGTGTTGTCGGTGGCGCCGGGCATGGGGAATGCGCCCTGGCCTCCGGACTGGGCTCGCAGGGAGCGCTGCATGCGGGCGGCGTTGCGAAGGGCGTCGGGATTCGTCATCATGTGGCGGAACATGGGCGAGCGCAGGATCTCGCGGGCATTTGGGTTGTTGCGCAGCATGGGGTTCTGTTGGATCATCATGTCGAGGAACTGGTCGTTATTCATCATCTCGTTCATCTGCTGGGCGACGTTGGGATTGCTGAGCATGTTGGCCATCTGCTCTTCGTCCATCATGGAGCCGACCATCTGTAGGGGGACAATGTAGGTCAGTATGTAGGGTAGCGATAGTGACGAAGACGGGTAAAGCTTACACCACCGTCGGGGCCGAACATATCAGCGGAGGGGAGGCCAGTCATGCCGGCATAGCGGGCGCCGGTCAGGCCGGCCAGAGGGTTGTTGGCAGTGCCGGCGGCCATGTTGGTGGGCACTTGGGGGACGGCGGGGGTGGAAGAGGAAGAGGGAGGGGCGGGCGTGGGGTTGCTGGCGGCGCTCTTGACGAGATGGACGGTGTTGCCCGACTTGATCTTGTAGGTGCTTAGTGGCTCCTCGTTCTTCATGACGCGGCCCGAGTAGATGAGGCGTTGGCGCTCGATGGGGATGTCCTCGTAGTCGGTGGCGGCGAGCTTGGTCTTGAGGTCGTTGACGGTGGCCGTCTCGGCCATGGTGATGGTGTGGTTGCGATCACCCGACGTCTTCACCTTGAAGGTGACCTGGGCATCCGAAGAAGCCTCTGCGTTGTCGGCCATGGCGAGGCGACAATGGTGGATCTGTTTCGAGGTTTCGAGGTTTCTCGGATGGTGGTTGAGAGAATATCGGGGGATGGGTTGGTATTGGGAAGTGGTGCTGCTGAGCGCACGCCACTTGTCTGGGAGGTAAGTAAAGTAGAGAAGGCAGAAGGTGGATGTTTGCGCGGTTGGTGGTGGAGGGGCAAGTGAAACCCAACTTGGAAAAGAGAGAGAGAAAGAGAGAGAAGTGGGATGTTCTGCTTCGGACGAGTCAAAAGCGTGTAAGAAGGTACTCTATTGAGCAGGAATATGGAAACCAAACCAATAATATGTCGTGTTTTGTTGACGATAATGCAAATGTAGAGGAAGGGATTGGGATTGGCGAAAGGCGGGTGATGATGGTGTGTGTCGTCTTCTTTGGTGGGGCGATGATAGAGCAAGTCCAGAGAGTCCGAAAGTCCATCAACTGCGATCAACGTCTATCAGTGATCACTGATCGAATTGAAGCGGCGGGCAGGCGGGGGGATTCAGCAGGTTACAGCGACAATAGAGGGGCCGAGGGGCCTACTTAGTGGTTGGGTAGGTGCTAGCCCAGTACGTCTAGCTGTTAAGTTAAGTACCTACCTAGTGGAAGAATGCCTTTATGTTATACCTTAGGTACCTAGGTAAGTATGGACATGATGTAGGGTACCTAAGATGGGCAAATGGGACAGAATGACGATCACGATGGACGGACAGTCACTATTCAATGTCAACAAAATAAAGAAACAGCCAGATCATGTATAATAGCTGCTTTTCTATTTTGCAAATAAGTACTATCTACCTTCGATAAATAAGAATTGAAACATTGAGTCAAGCTACCTGTGCTTTGTTCATGCTTCTCCTCATTGTACCTATTAATTAGTGACTGTCTATCTTGCTCAATCACTCAATCAGGCATATTCACACCGGTCGTCTTCTCTTGGCATCCATTGCTTTCCATACTTATTTCCATTCCATACCTATGGGAACAGTCACCAACAATAAAGAGCCGCCCGCGCGCCCGGTATGCCATTTGCGCCGGGCCGGTCGATCACCACATGGAATTCGAACCACGATCGGGTTTCTGCATCCAACTTTGCTGTGAGGTAACATGCAGATCATGGATTATGTACGTGTCCGCAGGCGTCTGCATCGTCCCTCTATCAATCCATGCGCCTGTCAGCCTGTCTCCTGTCTGTCGCCTGTCCTATCCTGTCGCCTGTAACCTACTAGGTGAGTATGTATGTAGCATAGCATTGCATTCGTGTTTAGCTGTCATGCTACTACATATACGTCAATAGTATATGAGGTATAGTAAGTAACCTGAGTAATAAGAGAGAGACCCTGGATCGACCAGGATTAGCCAAAAACAACCGACGCGAGTACGCAACAAACGTTTCGGCCCATCTCCCGCTTCTGGCCACTTTCTGGGGTCATAGGTTGGGGAACCTCGGCTCTTCCCCGTATTGATTGTCCAACCACCTTGTGTCTTATATCCGTACATGTATCGTCTCGGGAAGTACATAGTAAACATTACTTACTCTCAATAACCTTTTCCGTTATACAAACGTTGGTATACTCCATCCTTTTTATTTTCCACTTCTGATAAATATATACATACACAAATCACAATGAAGGGAATCCAAGTAGCACAATATGTCAAGGTAAGTCTCGTCTTGCCTCCCACAGCATAATACTACATCTGTCATTTATTTGCCTGGCATTCATCTCGCTAACTCCGTCTTCAAGGGCCCCAAAGAGCTCAAAGTGACGGAACTCTCAGATCCGAAGCCAGGCCCCGACGACTACTTGATTGAAGTCCATGCCGCCGCCACCAACTTCTTTGATATCCTCCAGATCCAGGGCAAATACCAAAACCAGCCGCGTAGGTTTCCCTTTACCTGCTCCGAGAAGTAGGCAATGACGTGAGATGGAATGCTTACTCTTCCATGGCAGCCTTCCCCTGGGTTTCCGGCGCCGAGTTCTCAGGCATCGTCCGGGCCACCCCGGCCAACAGCAAATCCCCCAAGTTCCCCGTCGGCAGCAAGGTATTTGGCGCGAGCCAGGGAGCCTTCGCTACTCAGGTGTGTGCGCGCGAGGTGCAGCTCCTGCCCTTGCCGCAGGGCTGGTCGTTTGAGGATGCCGCAGGCCTCTTCGTGACGGCGCCCACGAGCTACGGCGCCCTGGTCCTGCGCGCCGGCGTCAAGGCTGGTGACATTGTGCTAGTGCATGCAGCAGCTGGGGGTGTAGGCCTCGCCGCCGTCCAGGTCGCCAAGGCCTTTGGTGCCACCGTCATCGCGACGGCGGGCACCCCGCGCAAGCTCGAGGTCGCCAAGGCCTTCGGGGCCGACCACGTCGTCGACTACCGCGAGGCCAACTGGCCCGATCAGGTCAAGAAGCTCACCCCCAAGGGTCGGGGCGTCGACATCGTCTACGACCCCGTGGGCATGGTGGACAAGAGCACAAAGTGCATCGCCTGGAACGGCCGCATCCTCGTCGTGGGCTTCGCCGCCGGCAGCATCGAGAAGGTGGCCATGAACAAGGTCCTGCTCAAGAACATCAGCCTCGTCGGCATCCACTGGGGCCAGTACGCCGTCCACGAGAAGGAGAGCGTGCCCCTCGTCTGGGAGGGCATCGGCAAGCTCATCGCCCAGGGCAAGTTCCGCGGCACCACCTTTACTGACAAGGAGTACGTCGGCCTCGAGAGGCTCCCGGATGCACTGCTGGCGCTGGGCGGGAGGGAGACTTGGGGCAAGGTCGTGGTGAAAGTGCCCCAGGGTACGCAGAGTAAACTGTAAATAGTCACCCTCTACGATTGTAAAACTACTGGTTGATAAATATTGAACGTCCTCATAAAGGAAGAATTTCGTACCGCGACTGCTGCTCTTCTTTTTACACGTTGATGCACTGCAACTTTGTACATTTTACTTCATTTTGTCATTGATTTTACCGTCTTCTATATATGCTTGACTCGCTAAGACTCAAATATCCTCCTTGAGAAAAGCATGATCGCCGTAACCCATGTGTCTGATCTGGATCTGCATGCTGTCGAGCACCCGCCGCTTCATCCTGGCTTCCGTCTCGACAATGTCCGTATTCAGGAACGCGCCGTGCGTCGACCGAAACTCGTGCTTCTTCAGGATCTCCCACATCCGCACCAGCTCGTCGGGCGGCAGTGAGATCATATTGGGGATGCTCCACATGAAGGCGTAGCTGTTCATCCCGCGCGGCCGGTGCCGCGCATTGCCCACGGCATCCTCGTGCCAACTGCCGAGCCCCGACGGGGTGGTCAACAGCGTGTCCGCAATCAGCAGCCGTCCCCGGTACAGCAGGACGAGCGAGCCCGGGAAGTGCCCGCCGAGCTTGATCAGCTGGATGCCCGACGGCGACGACTGCTGCAGTCGATTCTGCGGCTTCCCGCTCTCGTCGTAGTTGCTCGGCTTCAGCTGCAGCTCCAGTACCGTCTCTGTGACAAAGACCTGGTGTTTTTCGTCTGTCTGCGCCAGCCACTCCTTGTCCTCGGCGGCGAGGTAGACGGGACAGTGAAAGGCGCGCGCCCACTCGAGGTGGGTCGAGTAGTAGTGCGGGTGAGAAATGACGATGGCGCTCAGCCCGCCCAGGGCCTTGATCTGGATAAAAGTCCACTCGTCCAGAAGCGTGACGCAGTCCCAGAGCACGTTGCCGTGGCGGGGTGTCCGGATCAGAATGGCGCGCTGGCCGATGGCGACCTTGGGCTCCGTCACGATCGAGGTAAAAGCCCAGCCGTCGCCACCGTCGTCGTCGCCCGATTCCGGCAGTGACGTGCGCGAGAACAGCGGCGTGAACGTGTTCCGGTGGCCCGTTTGCCGCAGCTCCTCCAGCGAGGTAAACTCCTGCCCCGACGGCGGAGTGTACTGGCGCGGGTCGTCGCAGATGAAGCACCTGGTGACGGCGTGCCGGTTTTCGGTCGGGAACTGGGTGCCGCACGCCGTGCAGACCAGCCAGGATTCTGTGAGTCTGGGGTCGTATTGCGACTCACTTTTCGCCGACATAGTGGTAGATAATTTTCCGTTAAGAGATTATAGTAACCCCGGATTATTTCATTCGCTGATCTCGAATCCCGAAAGATGGAAAACAATGGAGCGAGCAGGCTGACATCCATCACGTCATTGCTTCCAAGGTCGGGATTCCCGTCGCGTATTGAGAGAGCTCCGGTTTAGCGGGGTAGGGGCAGTAGTCAGTCACTTACACGTCTTCTGCTTCCATACATCTCTCATTCATGCGATTCGCCTCCATATCATACCTCGCATTAACGAATCTCCTCTGGGTGTACATTCCTCTTACTTCCCCCGAATAAATGTGATATAGGATAGACTGTCGCGGTCTCATAGATTGACGAACCGATCACAGACGTTTCCTCTAGCTAAAGCGGCAGAAGGTGCTGCTCCTTGGGATCATCGGATTTAATCACTTCGGGCCAACTTTATCTGACCATCCTCCAATCCAATGGCAACTGCAACTGCAACTGCAAGGAAGGCAGGTAAGATGTGCGCCCTATGCATTACAGATGAGCCGAGTCGTCCCTGGCACTGAATGTAACCGCAGCGTGCCTCATCGTAAGTTACGACTCGTAACTTCTCGCCATGATCCTTACTCACTACCATACTGATAAACTGTTCAACTTGCTTGGACTTTATCCATTGTAACCTGCATCCAAATCGTGAATACAATGGCCGGTGACTCAAATAATGCCGAGTACAATCTCTACTCGTCGCCCTTCTCCCTCTACTCCATGATGGCCCGCCATACCGTCCAGCTCGGCTCTACGACGGCGGGCGCGAAACCGCCCTCCATTACCCTCCGCTTCGTCAACCACAAAAAGGGCGAGAACCTAGCGGAAGACTACCTCGTTCACGTAACCCCCAAGGGCCAGGTCCCCGCCATGACGGGCGGCGGCCTCGTGCAACCACTGACGGACAGCATCTCCATCACGCTGCACCTGGCCGAATACCACTACCCCGCCATGCTGCCAGCCGAGCATGCCGCCGCCATCAGGGACCTGCTTGCGCGCATCCACGCCATCCACGGCCTGTCCTACACCAATAAGAACCCCACGGCCGAGATGACCAAGTACAACCCGTCACCCGTCGAGGATATCCTGAAGAACCAGTCGGATCTCAGCCCAGAGTATCGCAAGGCCCTGGAAGGCAAGCTCAAGTTGTGAGTTTACGCCCATCTCATATGGATGCTAGTGGTGCACGAACTATGCAATCGTCTGTTGTTCTGGATCTCCCATTAATTGACCAATTGTCTGCCTCTATAGCCACAACGAGAACAACGCCTTTGCCTTCCAGCCCTCGGTCGTCGCCCAGGCCCACGCGGACCTGCGAACCATCTTCGCCGAGATCACAGAACATCGTAAGCGCAGCGGTGCTTATGAAAAGGAGTCGCCGGAATGGACCTTTGGCAACCAGGTGGGCCCGACGGCGCTCGACAGCCACCTCCTGCCGCTCGTGCTCCGCTGTGTGGATGCCGGCAACGCCGAGCTTGTGCCCCCGGAGCTGCGGCAATGGGCCGCCGCGCAGGCGAAGGGACCCGTCTGGCAAAAGGTCATGCACGGCCGGCCGACGCTGTGGGATCCTTCTATGGGCCCTGTGGAGGACATGCAGGAAATGATGTCTCTGTGATACTCTGGCATACCCGGTGATAGCTCGGTCGGTGACTTGCAACGGTTGGGTGTCTACAAGAGTCTTTTACGTATTCTTCTCACACCAACTTCCCTCTGGCACTTTTATTACTTTCTAGAACAGCTTGATTGGCACCTCTGTCTCAAGCGTAAACAAAACCAACATCACCCATTCCTGGTAGCTGTCGATCTGTCCTAGCGTAGAGTTGCGCATCGTCTCTAGTCGACCTCGGCCGAACACTGAGGTGGAAAGATAAGACATGACAACATCGTAGCCGTGATCTTAGCAGTCGCAGTGCATCGAAACGTGTCACCGAGATGTACTTACTGATCCCTTCTTTGCCAGGCGAAGATGCGCCGTCCAAGCTCATGTTTCCTCGGACCCAGGGTCTTATTTCTACTTTGGGTAATAACCTTTTTTCGGGGACCACGCCCTGTCGAGCCCTGTAGCTTGTCAACGACAAGCGGGGTAGACTGTCATGGCTGCTTTCTACAGCTGTGTTCTCCGACCCAGAAGGATCGAGACCTCTTACTCCTCCATATGCAGTGGACGACACTTTCATGATACTTGCCTAGTATTGTGACGTTGGAACCTACTCTGTGCTTTGCAGCCTGTGCTTGACTCTTTGCCCTCAGGCAGGCTGCCCGAGCAGAAAGCCCAAATATTGAGTTCAGGTACCGAAGCTCTGGCAGTTCAGGGTCTCGAGGGTCTGAGCAAAGTTCAACTGCCCCGCCGGCTTTTACCCCTGTCGTATTCGGATCTTTAAATCGGCTCCTTCCGGCGTTGGCCAAGCTCATCAAGTATTTGAGCTCCTTTTCTACTAGGCCTGGCCCTTTGCTGCTTGGTCCTTGGTCTTCTTCGCCAGTAAGCTACCCAAATTCCACTCCTTGTTACTTATTTTGCTGTGCTTCACTCCGCCAAAACCAAGGAAGATGACTCGGCCCAAGGGAATCCATACTAAGGCGTTGACCCAGAAGGACCACGACCGCATCAACATCCTCTACCGCGACGCCCTACGGACGCGAAAGGAGATCGAGGCCATCACCGGCTTCACCGAGAGTCAGATCAAACGGGCTCTGTCCACCAAGTTCGTCAGCCGGGGCACGGGGCGTCCGCCGAAGCTCACCAAGGAGCAGGAGGACGAGCTGATCGCCTACGTCACCGCCAACAAGGAGCAACAGTCCATGTCCTACCTGGAGCTCTCCCAGGAGCTCTTTGGCCATTCGTTCGGGGAGTACGCCATTCGGTCCACCCTCCGTCGTCGCGGCTTTTGCCGTTATAACGGCAAGACCAAGCCGGAACCTGCGGGAAAGGGTCAACCACGGACGCGGCCATCCGATGATAGTGCGTCATTGTCACGTAATAACTTGAGCAGCGCAAGCGAAGAGGGCGTAAACCAGAAAGTGAGTGACAATGAGGGAAACAGAGCAAGCCGTTCTCTCCGCGTTGCCGCCATCTGCGAGTAGTGGGCGAGATACCTCCAACGACATCGAACTAAGTGCCCCTGGTGACCCGGGTGACCCGGAATTGAGACAAATGGGATCCAAAAAGACGCAGCTCAGCGTCCTCATAGGTTCTGGTATTATCCAGTTACCTATATGGGGTAAGTCTCATCGGATATCTAAGTTGCCGTCATGACTGACACCCACGTCCACCTGTGTTTAGGCTTTGCCATGAGCTATGGTGTCTTCCAGCAGTACTACTTCGACAACTGGACGTTGGACGGCGACCGAAACAGTACTGGTTTCATCGGCACGACTGCCAATGGCGTGATGTACCTATCGATGCCGTTTCTTTTCGCCTTGTTCACCAGGCAGTGGGCTCATCGGCGCCAGCTTGCTGCCATGTGTGGCACGGTCATCGCGTGCGTCAGCTTCTTTCTTTCCTCCTACAGCACTACTATCGGCCATCTAGTTGCGACCCAGGGCATCACGTCTGCACTTGGCTGCGCCCTGATCTACAGCCCCATCACGCTCTCTCTGGGCGAGTGGTACAGCACCAGCAACCGAGCCTTGGCATACGGGATCGTTCTGTCCTGCAAGAACGTCGTTGGGACTAGTCTTCCGTTCCTGCTGCGGGCTCTGATCGACACCTATGGCTTTCGGGCAACACTTAGGGCGTGGACCGCTGTCGTCGGAGGCACGAGCGTCATTGCCATTTACATGATCCCGACGCACCCGTCCAAGATCGCAGTGCACGAAACACGAGCACGCAAAATCCCCTGGAGCTTCCTCCGGCACCGATCCATCTACTTTTACAGCATCGCCATCATCTTTCAGAGCTCGGGCTACGGCATCCCGCAGACGTATCTGAGCACCTACGCCCGGGACGTCATCCTGTTGTCGCAGACTTCCGGCACGCTGATGCTAGCCCTCTTCAACGCGCCCGGCATCATCGCTTCTTCCTTCTTTGGGTGGCTTAGCGACAACAAGCGCGTCACGCTTTCGGCCCAGACCGTGTCGGCAATCCCGCCCATCATCTGCGCCGTGGCCGTGTTTCTCTTCTGGGGCCTCACTACCCAGGGCGGCATGGGCCTGCTTGTCATCTTTTCCATGACGTTCGGCTTCTTCTCGGGCGGCTACAGCGCGACCTGGGGCGGGATGCTGAAGCAGCTGGAGCGCGAGTCCGCCGAGCGAAATGAGGCCGTCGACCCGGGAATGCTCTACGGTCTGCTCAACGGCGTCCGAGGGATCGGCTATGCCAGTGGGGGGTTTGCCGGCGTGGGGCTGTTGAACGCAGGAACCATCACGGCCAGCTCGCCGTTTGGGTACGGGACCTCGTACGGGCCCGTCATCATCTTTACGGGAATCACTTCTCTACTGGGGGGCTGGGTCATTTTATGGAGGTGGAATCCAACCAAGGTCTTGTCGTTGGTGTCGGGGTTGGTAAGATCGGTGAGACGACTTCGTCGATGACTTTCAAGTATTAAAAGCATTGTACGTTTAATGTTTGTACCATCTCATCCTATTAAACACAATAGAGGGAAGAGGAGCAAATCAAGTATATGCATCTTTATGGGGGAAGGGTAGTCTGTTACTAGTGGGCTTAACATAGGTAAAGATTATTCATAAAGATGAGGTATTACAGTCGAGAAATACCCTTTCGAGTATCTTGGTTCGGCTGCGCCAGCCTTGTATGAATCGAAGAAGGATTCTATGTATCACGAGAACTAGCCAATCATAATGGGTACTTGGTATCGGTAGTCAGCCGCGATCCATAGTTCACTTCCTCGATTGGAACATGTCATCACGATCCACATTGTCACTTGCATCTGAGTTTGATCCGCAAACAATTCAATTGTCTATGTATGTATGTCTGTTTTGAGTCATGTACAAGATACAGGACGCCTGTTCCGCATTATCGGCACACAAAGACGAGTAGCTATGAATCGGGGCGGGAAGAATAGCAAAAAGGGTACGCCAACATGCTCCAAGTAAGTAGATGAATCACGACGAACCTCTCGCTTCTTACAACATGGCGGCGAGAGCAGCCACGACGGGGGCGACCATGGCGGCCGCGCCCAGGGCGACGGACGAGGCGGCGCTCTTGTCGTCCTTGCCGCCGTTGGCACCGCTGCCGCTGCCCTTGTTGGAGGGGGCGTCGTTGACCTTGGCGTCGGGCATCTCGATGAGGGCGAACTGCTTGGTGACCTCGCTGCCGTTGGAGTCCATGATCTTCTGCTTGAACTGGTAGTCCATCTTGTCGAGCAGCTTGCCCTTGTTGTTCAGGCTGACACCGTCGTCCATGAACTTCTTGGCGTCGCTGGGCAGCTTGGGGATGGCGCTGAAGTCGCTGGCGAAGTTGGACTTGCCGAGGATCATGTCGGAGCTGCACTTGGGGGGCTTGACGACCTTCATGCTGTCCGTCTTGATGTTCTTGATCTTGTTCCAGTCGACGCTGTCGTACTGCTTGCTGAGGTTCTCAAAGTCCTTCATGAGCTTGACGTTGCTGCCGGCAATGTCCTTGGAGTCGCTCATGTTGACGAGGCCGTACTTGTTCTCCTCCTGGGTGTACTCGAAGACGAGGCCGCCGGCAAAGGTCTTGATCATCTCCTCGCGGCCGTACATGGCAGCGATCTCGTTGAAGGGGCGGGGCGAACCGACGGGCTTGTTGCAGCCGTGCTCGGACCAGAAGATGGGCAGCGACGTCTCGGCAAAGTTCTTGACCAGCTCCGGGTAGCCCGACGACTCCCAGGTGGCGTCACCGCACCACGAGTAGATGTTGACGGCGAAGAAGTCGGCGCGGGACATGTCGTCCTCCTCATCCTCGATGCTGCAGCCCAGGTAGTTCCAGAGGTCGACGACGGAATCCTTGCCGGCGCCGGTCTCGGAGCGCGTGTCGGTGGCGGCGTAGCCCACGGCGATGAAGCGGTTCGAGTGCTTCTTGATGTACTGCTTCAGGTCACGGGTGACGGCGCGGATGTAGGGTGGGTTGTCGCGGGCCTGCTTCTTGTCGTCAATGATCTCGTTGCCGGCGAAGAAGCCGATGACGTTGCTGTAGCCCATGAAGGCCTCGACGACCTTGAAGATGTTCTCGAGGTAGCCGTGGTGGTAGGTGGACTTGGCGTTGTCCTTGTTGATGTGGGTGTTGACGACGGGGGAGTTGACGTCGAGCATCAGGTAGATACCGGCGTTGTTGAAGACGGTGACACACTCGTCGTGGTTCAGGTCGGCGTGCAGGTTGTAGACGCGGATGACGTTGGCGCCGAGGGACTGGATGACGGCGGCGTCACGGCGACACTGGGCGGGCCGCGACAGGGGGTCAAAGCGGTCGTTGCCGTCGCTCTTGAAGGCCTGCTGGCCACCCGGCTGGTAGGCCAAACCGCGGATCTTGAACTCGCTGCCGTTGCCGGTGAAGTAGAACTGGTTGCCCTTGATCTCGATCTGGGGCAGGGCCGAGGCCACCGTCGCGCCAATGGCGACCAATGCAGTAGACAGCTACATGGGCAAAGATGTCAGCATCGTGGTTTTTCTGTTTCTGTCTTAGTTCTGTGGTTGGACGACTTACACGCATGGTTACTTGTTATCCTCTCTGGTTATCTTATTATTGAGGTAATGACTTTGGGAGGGGGATAGCGAGAGGGATACAAATAAAATACAATAGCAATTCAGCTTTAAAAGGGTTTAAATAATTGGTCTTAAAAGAGTGACTGGAAAAAGGGTTGGCAAGAATGATGCCGTTCTGTTCTGCTCCGTATCACACTACGGATTTTGCCTCACAGAAAGAAAAAAAGAAGTATTGAGGAAAGATGTCAAGAAGAACAACAAAGGCAGGAACTGGTCGGGTTCAAATGGGAGCTGTCATACGGGTCAAATCTTCGAAGGATTCCTTTGCCCCTTCTTTTCCTTTTTTCGCCATGTTTACGAGAGTGACCAAGAAAATACCAAGAGCCCAAGATGTCGCCAAGCAAATGCGTGCATGCCTAGAGCCGGTGAGTCGCTCGTCGCGCGCGGGCATGAAATAAGGCCAAGTGCTGGCCAAGCAAAGCTAATAGGAGACTGCGCCCTGTTGCCGAGCAGTTCAGGGCAGTTCAGGGGGTCGCCCAGAAAGACGACTGGCTCTAAACCGGCACAGTAATAACGTTAGCGAACCATCGAGTGGTGATCAATTCATTTGACACACACTCTCTGCTTGTCCACCATCGGCTTGGCTGCTTGGCTGGCGCAACCCGACACGCCAGGACACATACCAAGACACACCAGGATACGACCGGCCAGTACGGCCTTCCGACTCACGCCCAGAAGGACAAGACGAAGCAGACGAAGCAGACGATCGTCATCAAGCCAAACTTGAGACCAAAGAATTAAATTCACGTCTCGGCCCCCCGGTTTTTTCGCCATGCCAGAACCACAGTTTCTTTTCTTCCCCTTTCGTCTTCATTTTGTTTGCGTCGCGTCGTCTTGCACACTTGTCGCCGGTCGGGGAATGGTTCAGCAGCGCCGAGCCGCCATGATCCCAATGGTCCCAGAATACACTGGAGCGGCAACTCCTCTGCTCACTCGGCGATACAATGCGCCTCACTTACTGTGACTTATTTCGTAACCTTACATCCTAGGCGGTCGGAGATTGAATCAGGAGAATGAGGTGAGCAGGAAGAGAAATAAGGTGGACGAGATTGAGAGTGACACGGTAGGATGTAGGATTGGATTCCCTCTCCTGTGCATCTCGTCTAGTCGTGTGCATGATCTACTTTTACCGTTGCGAGTTGCTGGGATTGGGCAGACAAGAGCGGGCGGCAGGATTCGGTTCCTTGTGGGCGGCGCAGGACTAGTCGGTCTCCCTTCTAGTTTGCCTTCTGCTTCTGTTCTGCTTGGCAAACAACAACCCTGACGTCTCGTATGTTTATTAGACGCGTTATTAGAAGCTTCGTTCAATCCATTTGCCAGTGCCAGAGTGCCGCTTGTATCGTAACATATAAAGACAATATGCACATGATGATGTCGAATATATATCGTTATCGATGGCAACCAAGGTGTTCGTTCTTGCTGTTCCACGGCCGATACTCTTTTGGCGTGAGTCTCACTAAATCTCAGAGCGCGGCGCGCTTCTTTAGGCGGCTGTTTGGAGTTTCTGTCCCGCCAAAAACCGCTGTCAGTGACAGGCAGACAAGACAGACAATTGGAACTAGTGCTTCTGACAGAAACAAAACATCGTCATCAAGAGTCCACCGGGTTCGATAACAATGGTGTCCGCCCAATTAAACCAGGATTTTTACCAATGGTGATTGATACCAGTGCAGGACTGCCATCCAAGCAGGATGTGCATGTGGTATAGTTTCATTTTCGGACCCGTGTCGATGCAAGAGGCTTTCGATCGGCGGTGTTTTCTCGGTCCGTCATTAACGGGCATGCGCCCAACTGGCAATCAATCCATTCCGCTGCTAGCTCTTCCGTATTCTGTTGACGGGCCAGCCGTGCCCATCGCCAACTCCCTCCCGCTGACCCAGCCCCGAGCCATCGGGAATCCGTCGAGCAACCAATAATCAAAACCCAAGTACGGATACATGAATGTGCTTTCTACACCCATTCTTCAGCAGTACGGGCCACTGCAGGGGGGCCATTTGTGCCCTGGGACGAGTCACATCAACTGTATACATAAATACCTACATGTTGCTTCCAATAATCCTATCAACCAATGACATCCACTGGACTCGATCCCGCCGCTTCGGGTCGCTCTATAATTATAGAATCCCTTGCCAGGTGGCTGTTGCTGCTTACCTGCTGAGCTGACGTTTATTCGTCGCTTCCCCCGCACGGCGGCCAAGTCCCAAGGCCTGATGCGTGATGCCTAATGGAACTGAAAAATGTTTGAACTCTGAAGACATCAAATTTCTCCATCGCTCCTCCCCAAACACCTCTCCCATAATGAGTCACCATGCTCTTGTCAGGCTCCCAGGCTCATCTCGTACTGCTGCCCCGGCCAGGGACGACGGTGCAGTCGGCTTGCCGGACCATATCCAGCCCGGTGAATCCGCTATCACCCAGCGCATCCCGTTCGACGATTATGATCTTTTCGGTGACAACTATGTACTGAGTACTTCTCAACCCCCTGCAACTGACGCGACGGCGCCCATGTGAGTATCTCATAATTTCGAAAGCCCGGATCAACTTTTCGCGAGTTCTCTCCTTCTAACTGGGCGCGCCACAGAACCCCTGCAGTCGTTGCACGATGGCGGGGCGAGATCGAGTCGTTGAGCCCTGAGCAGCGCCAGCTGTTCCTGCGTGAAGTCTCGGAAACTGATCTCCAGAAATATGTTGACGTAGTCGGCGATCTCATCAGTGACAAAGTGCAGAAGAGCCAGACTCTTCGGGTGGGGAGATGGATCGCCCCCTTGGTACAGCTTGTTGACATGACTCGACCCTTCGCTGATGCCCTCAATTCAATATACCCCCCGGCCGGCATGATTCTTGGTGGTGTTTCCTACGTTCTCTCCATGAGCAAGAAGTATGCAGACTACCAAGAAGCTGTCCTCGCCTTTCTCGTCAAGGCGTGCAAGAATCTGAGCATAATCAACCGGTACAAGGAGGAGTTCCAGACCGAGCAAATGCAATTGGCTCTGATCGATATATACGGAGATATCCTGCAGTTTTGCGCGCGTGCGTCCAAGCCTTTCTTCGACAGTAAGGGGAAGAGTAGGATAACCGCCATCTCCTTTCTCAAATCGCAGATCAAGTCTTACGAGGCAGAGTTTGGTGACCTGGAGAAGAATTTGGCAACGCATCTAGAAGTTTTCGATAGGACTGCTATCTTAGTCTTGGGCCAGATGTCGGCACATCTGCAAAAGACACAACTCTGGGGCTTGAAGATGCAGGTCCGCTCCCATGAGGCGGACACGCGTCATCGAACTGAAGAGGAGGAACGTAGACTCAAGGCACTTGCTAAAGAGCAAGGTGAGTTGTCAGAAGTGGCGTCCGTAGCAAAGCTAACAGCAATCAGATGAGTTTCGTCAACGCATACTCCGTTGGATATCCCTCACCGAGTTCCGGGGAGTGCAAGACGAGAAGCTTGAAAACACACTGCCAGGCACCGCGCAGTGGCTACTCGAGCACGACACTTTCCAAGGCTGGAAGTTGGAGTCCCAGCCAAGCCTCCTGTATCTTCACGGCAAGGCCGGCTCTGGAAAGTCACACCTGGCCGCAAGAATGATCAGAGATGTCGATCTTTGGTGCCGCGAGCAGAATGCAAGCCTTGCGAAACTTGAAACTCAGCGAAAGTACGCCATGGCCTATGTGTATTGCGGTACCAACATGACTGAAACGTCCAGCCACAAGAACCTGGACAGACCATTGGAAGTGTTAGGTGGCGCGGGTGCAATCCTATCATCAATCTTGAGACAGCTCTACAGTTTCCTTCCCAGGGATCAAGATGTAGCTCTTATCAAAGACCTCTATATCAATAACCAGTCAGGCAATCTTTCGATAGAGGACGCCAGGGAGGGTATCAGGCTGATCGTGCCCAAATTTACCAGAACCCTCATCGTGGTTGACGGATTGGACGAATGCAGCGCGTTCAAGGATATCGAGTTCGAAAACCTCTGCGTATTTATCTCTTCCCTAGCCTCTTCAAACGCCGCCAACAGCCAAGCTAGCGTTATTATCTTCAGTCGCCCAGGTTACTCCGCGATCGAGGACGTTGTTGGCGAAGCTTCTCGTATTCAGGTGGATGTCGGGGCAAACCAGACGGATATCGATATCTTCATTGCCGAACGTACAAGGAACCTTACTTCGAACTCGTCCACTCTTCAAGAAATCAAGGTCAGACTATCTGAAGATGCTGATGGCATGTTCCTATGGGTGTCTCTTGTGATAGACTCGATCAAGAAAGAGAGGAGTGACAACAAACGAAAGAAGGCAGCCAAAAATATGCCCAAAGGTCTTGCCGGCGCCTATTCGGTGGCCCTCAACCGTATCATGGCCCAAGAAGAATCCGTGAAGGATGTCGCTTTAAGGACACTCCTTTGGATAGCAAACTCGGAGAGGCCGTTGACCAAAGCCGAACTGCTGGAAGCGCTTAGTATAGAAGAGGGGATGACGGACCTGGAACCTGGAGATAGAATCGACGACCAATGGCTTGTCAAAGACTGTGCAGACTTGATTTTGTTCAGGAACGGCCGATACAGTCTTCTCCATGTTTCTCTGAAGGAGTATCTCACACAATCGGCCCCCGCGCCCCTTGGCCCCTTTGCTGAGTACTGGATACTGCAGTCAAGGTCCCAGGCTATCTTGGCTGAGTTGTGCCTCACCTATATATCGATGGACACGTTCAGAACAACAAGCATCAAGGATAAAGATGACAAGAAGATCCTACTCGATGCATATCCATTACTATCTTACTCGGCACAGAACTGGGGTAAACACGCCGCAAAGGTGGCCGCTTCAGAGAAAGATAAGATATTGGCTTTGGCAAGAGACTTCATGAAGGAGGAACATCTTGTCCATTTATGGGGACAGGTGATATCAACTGCAGAGGATATGACTGCTGGTCCAACGGACCCGAAGCCTCTCCACATCATGTCTTTCTTTGGTCTTACTGAGCTTCTACCGTACTTTGATCCGGCAGGATTGCAATTGGGCTCGAAGGACCAATACGGACAGTTACCTATCGACTTGGCCATCGGACTGAGACACAGAGGCATGGCAGAGTGGATCATGGGTCAATACGAACTCTCAGCCAGCAAGACAAATGGTAGATTGCCCATACCTTCTAAGCGAGCTCTCGTTTGGTTGGCAGCACGAAACAACTGGGTTGATATCATGGCGAGACTCGTCAACATAGGAATTGATAAGAACGAATACTGTTGGGGAACCCAACACTGGCTAACGGCCCTACAAGAGGCCATATTCTGTGGTTCAGTCGATGCGGCACTAGCATTGATTGAGGCAGGGGCCGACCTCAATCTCAAAAATAATATGGATGAGACTGCGCTTCTGATGGCAGTTGTTATGGAACGATCTCGGATTATCGACGTGCTTATTGATCATGGAGCAGATGTTACCCTGCGCGGTTTGGGTGGAACTACTGTTTTGGAACAGGCAATATACCGCAATACTCTGGGCCCCGTCACAAAGATTCTTGGGTGCGGTGCAGACGCTCGAGCAGAGCTCGACATCGATACAAGTCTCCTGGTGGCAGCACGGTCCGGATCACACAACGTCATAGATACCCTTGTCGAACACGGCGCAGAGCTCGAGTGCAAGAACCATGAAGGGCTCACCCCCCTAGCCGTTGCTGCCTCAGCAGGTCATCTCGAGGCTGTGAAGAAATTGATATCGCATGGCGCTCAGCTGACGTCAAGAAACAACCGCAAGGAGACAGTATTCCATCATCTGCTCTCGGTACGATCACCAGAGACGGTTGATATACTCAATTGGATCCTTGAGCATGGCGATGAATATGCCAAGATCGATCCACTCCATCCTCTTGACCCAGTCGTAATCGAGGATGGGATCCCGGCTGCATCGATAACCATAATACTGGCCCTCCTGGTCAGTAAGGATGTGGATGGAGATTCACCACTGCAGAAAGCAGCTTCAAACGGCAGTATGGAAACCATCGAGTCACTTCTTCACACTCCACTCAGGGGTCCAATGGTGACCCGCCACGGCGATCTCTGCCTAAGAAGAGCACTCCGATGGGGCGAAGTTAATGCCAGCAAGGTGTTTTTTGACGCCTGTAGAGACGTCTTTGCCGAGTTTCCACCGCCCGATGAGAATTGGATGTGCAGTGCTGCAAGGTCGGGGGAACCGGACTTGGTACCCCTGGTTCTCAGCAATGGTGGCAACCCAATGGCGGAAGACGAGCATGGCGAGACTCCATTGCACATCGCAGCTTTCTTCGGGCATGTTGACTTTATCAAGTCGTTGATGGAACTAGTGCCAGCGCTCGATTTTCACCGTAAAGACCATGGCGGAGAGATGCCATTGCACAACGCCGCCTTCGGTGGAGAGCTTGAAACAATGGAACTGTTGCTTCCTTGGTACAGCATCGGTGATGACTTGGGAGACAACCATGGCCACTGGCCCTTACACAGCGCTGCTGCGGAAGGGGAGCTGGGCTGTGTCGAGGCTCTTGTTGGTTTCGACCCCAAGTGCGTAGATCGAACTAACAACAACGGCGATACGGCTCTTCACTGCGCAGCTTACAAAGGGCATGAATCGGTTGTGAAATACCTCCTTGATAGCGGCGGGGCCAATGGGGCCGCCACAAACAAGGACGGGAATAACGTTTTGCACGACGCTATCGGAAGGCATCTGTCCGGCATGGCACTCTTTATTCTGAGTAACTGGCCCTCCTTGGCCAGCACAGCCACCCAGGAAGATGGGTGGACACCACTGCATCTGGCAGCCTCGAGAGGCAACAAAACACTAGTAGGACAGCTGTTAGACTGTGGCTGCCCACCATACCCCGAAACAAAACGGGGAAGAACGCCTCTCTGGTTAGCGGTATGTAACCAGCACCTCGAGGTTGTGGATCTATACCTATCACGTGGTCTTGATGAAGTTATTCGATGGTATGGGCCTGGACGTAACTGCACATTAGCAGCTGCTAGGGGTGGTGGCCTTAGTCTATGGCGCAAGTTCGTCGGCTTCAATAAGACATTGGCGACTGACCTCGATGAAGAAGGCAACAATGCCATATGCATTGCTGCTTTATTCGGGCATACCCACATCCTAGACGACATGCTTGCCATAGGGTTTGATGTCAACGGCCAGAGCAGATATAATGGTTCAGCACTCATTGCGGCAGCAACTGCAGGACAAGTTGGTACTTTGCAATATCTTTGCCAGAAAGGTGCCAGCCTCAACTGCAAAGACTTGCATGGCCGCACTGCCCTTCACTGGGCCACTATTGGAAGGTATGAGCAATGCCAAAGCGTCTTGATTGAGACAGGGGCAGACGAGTCTATCCGCGATAACCTTGGTGCTCTTGCCAAAGACTACGTCCCTTATCTACCTTTTGTGTCTGGCATTTGGAGTCCTGAGCACAACATTCACGATCCGCGGACTATACACTGGCCTACAACACGGAATTTTGTGCTTCAGTCGCTCCAATGCATGGAAAGAGAAAACAATCGTCCCGTAAATAATGGGGTAGAACTACAAACGTGGGGGAAAAAGAGGAGAGAAGACTTGACTGCGCTATTACATGCATTATACCTGCTCAGAGATCTGCGAGCAGCTGGCATTGTTGAGCGAGGCCTCGCGCTCGTGAGAAATTGGACCAGCTGTGGACTATGCCGCTACAGGATATTAGAACACCATACTTGGTACAGGTGCAGCCAATGCTTCATTCTGAAGTGTGAGGAATGTTTCTCGAGACAGCTCAATGGTATGGCCTCAATAAGGAAGCTTGAGAAAATGGAGCGTGACACTGTCACTATACTCAAGGTTCTGAGGCCATTGTCACATTATGGGCATCATGTACTCCTTGAGGTTTTGAACACGCACCGATCACTGTGGGACTGGGCGTACAAGAGACAACAAGCGTACAGTGCCTGGAGGTACAAAAGCGGGCCGGAGAGTTGGAACTTCTGTCCATATCGAATCCCAGGATGGGAGCTTATGAACATCCTAGGCCGATTGGGGAACTTGCACGGCAAGGAGCGCAGGTCATCGTCCCAGTCTCCGGGGGAGGTTGAAGCAAATCCATCATTCCTAGATGTGGATGCAGAGCTGAAAAATCGAATGCGGGACCTTTTCCGTGATTATTCTCCCGACACGGAAATAACATTTTCTAGCTGCGAAGGGCATGAGCATACAAGGATCGTACCTCTTGCGGAACTTCCTGACAATGAAAAGGCCATGTTTGGCCCAGACAAGGAAGTTACACAGGCGTTCTTTCGAACACTGGAGCAAAATTACAAGCTCGAGGAACATTCCCCTTCATTTGTCCCATCAAATGAGAACAGCCACGACAACCTGGGGCTTTATATGGGCTCTAACACGGGAAAGGCAAACGAAGGTGTGATGTCGACAGTCTCGGAAGAAGATGACGAGGATATGCATGTTGCCGCGGACATGCAAATTGAGTTCCTGATCGGTCCAATCCAACACGATCTGTTGTTTCAGTGGAGACGAGTCGAACCTGGCAAGCAAGGGAAAACGCGAGAAGAGCAGGAACTGGTACTCGAGACGGCATGGCAGCTGGCTCAAGCTATCGCGTATCACGAGGTTCGAATGCCATCACTAGCCGAGTTGAACGACGCGGGTCCCATCAGAAGCTACTGGCGGAGAGGCAGTGAGTCAGACGACTCGGACACAGACTCGTCGATATCGGATTGATGAGTACTATATATGTTCCATCTGTTCAGGGGCTGGGGTAGTCCACTTGTCCAACTGAGTTATCGACATGTTATAGATATTAATCCATCGGTTCCCTATCTTTAGAAAGTGCGAAAGAAACTATACTGGGATCTTAGAAACTGGCTGGCGGCATTGCAATGCTCGATCTCGACTAAATCCCATGGATAATACAAGACGCCAGCCACACTCCTCGATATACAACTTCGCATACAACTTTGCTATCTTCTGACGATTCTCACAATGGTAGTACATGACAAACTCAGCTCAGTAGAACGGCTCACCCACCGCGCAATCCACGCCTTCCTTCACACACCTATCAACCGCCGCGGCCGGATCCTCGTCACCATCCAGCATATCCAGCCAGCAGCTCTTGACGTCCTTGTTGTCCAGCAGCAGCGCGGTCAAGTTGGCCACCGAGGCGCGGCTCACCTTGACCTCGCCATACTTATCCGTTTTGCCCAACGACACGTTCCCGGCGGGCGCGTCGCTCAGCGTGCCGGGCCGCAGGCAGATGGCAGCAAAGCCGGGCCCGCGTTTGTTGCCCTCCTCGTACAGCACCTGGTCGGCCGCGATCTTGGCCTCGTAGTAGCGCGCCAGGGGGCTCTCCTTCATCTTCTGCTGCTGCTGCTTCATCGTCTCGGTCCACCAGGGGGCGTCCCCCCGGCGCGAGCCAAGGAAGGACACCATGACAAACTTGGTGATGCTGGGCGTGGCGGCCGAGGCCCGGATGAAGTAGGTGGCGGCATCACGATCTACCGCAAAGGTCTGTTGGTCATGTTAGATACTCCCTTTCCCTTGTTATTCTTGGTGGTATACTACTTACCCGTTCAGCGGGCCCCTTTCCTCCAGCACCTAACACCACGCAAATAACCATTAGCCTCTTGTACGATGCAATGGTGTCGGAGAAAAGAACAAAACATACCGGCACTCCATACAACGTAGGACGGCTTCACTTCGTCTAGAATGCTCTTCGCCTGCTCTTCGCTCTTGACGTCCTCGACGCTGCGGACGAGCACGTTCAGCTTCCCTTTCTGGCCCTCGCCCAGCTTCTCGAGGCTGGCCACTTGGTCCGGGTTCCTGATGACGCTAGTAACGGCCCAGGAGCGTTGGAGCAACATAGGGGTGAGGATTTGGGCAATCTTGCCGCTGCCGCCAAGAAGAAGAACGTGCGGGGAAGTCATGACGGCGATGGTGTGATGTGAGTGCGGTTATTAGACTGAGTGTGAGATGGATGTATCAAGAGTAGATGTATTTCTTTCTAGATACAGCAAGAACCTTTGGAATATGTATTGAAGATAATTTATAGTAAATGGAACCCGCTAGCGTTGGGGTCTATATATAAATATTAAGAACCATGTTGGACACCTTATTAGTCAGTCATGGCAACTCCGCTTTGTGACGTCACTTGGAGACGGGTCCTGCCGGGAGAGGATTCCATAACTTACTTCAGCCTGTTGCTGCAAACTTTATTATCCTGTCATCATCTAGGAACCCAGAGGTTGAGCTCTTGAATTCAAGTCTTCTTATGCTTGCGAGTCGGATGTTGCCATGGCTGTGTCCTTTGCAACGGGGCAGCATCATCCGAACGAAGACCGGGGCCACGATCGGACTTATATATTCATCGGACTTAAGAGCCGTCATCAAAACAGGGGTAGATACGGAGTGGCACGACGCGGACGATACGATGTCACGACAATGGAAAGAGTCAAAAGTGAAGTCAAAAGGGTTCCGTTCATATGATTATATTGATTATACCGAGATGTACCATAGCTAAGCTCGACGGGCATCATAAATTTCGTAAAACCCCATCTCCACAAACACCAACCAGCATGAGAGACCCATGCATAAGTACTCAAACCATGCGATCAAAGGGACATCCGCTCATGAGAACAGACGCTTAGGTGTGGCCAACGAGACCAGCCTTGGGGGCGTTGTCGGGGTTGATGCTGACACCGGCGAAGCCGAGCTCCGAGTTCCAGGCGTCGGCGGTGGTGGCGTCCTTGGGGCCGGTGCCGAGCTTGGACTGGGCAGCCTTGCAGGCGGTGACGGCGTCCTTGGCGGCACCGCAGACGTTGTTCAGCTGGTCACAGATGCGGGTGAAGATGATGTTGGGGTTCAGGGCCTCGTTCTGACCCTTGTTGACCTTCGGGTCCTGGGCCTGGAAGGTCGACTCGCCCGCCTTGCGGCCGTTGAGCGACTCCTCGAACTTGACAGTGGGCACACAGGTGCCGAAGTCGAGGCCGAGCGACGACTCCTGGAAGCCGGGGAAGCTGCCGGTCACGTCGTTGGTCACGGCGCCGGTGCCCGAAGCAGCACCTCCGTTGTTGGCGTTACCGGCGTTGTTGTTACCGGCGTTGTTGTTTCCGGCGTTGTTGTTTCCGGCGTTGTTGTTTCCGGCGTTGTTGTTGTTGTTGTTGTTGCCGCCGTTGCAGGAGTTGTTGTTGCCGTTGTTGGGAGCAGCCGAGGTAGCCGCGGGAGCAGCCGAGCTAGTGGTGGTGGTGGCGGCGTTGCCGTTGCCGTTGTTCTGGTTGTTGTTGTTTCCAGCGTTGTTGTTGTTTCCAGCGTTGCCGGCATTGCCTCCAGCAGCGGCACCCTTGGTAGCAAAGCTGCTGAAACCATTGGCCTTCATAACCTCAGCGACCGACTTGCCGGTGGCGTCGAAAGGGTTGGTCAGCGAGCTGGCGGCGTTCTTGTTCTCGACATCGGCGCCGTCGACCGCGGGATCCACCTTGGGGACGATACCGCGGAGCTCGGCCGTGGCAGGCAGGCTCGCATCGTCGCAGATGTTGGGCACCTTGGCGCTGAAGGGGTTGAAGTTCTGCTCGGCCTGGACTACAGCAGCGGCGCCCTTGATGACCTCGGGGTCGTTGCCGAGGCTCTCGACGATCTTGTCGGCCAGCTCAAGCTTGGCGCAAGGGTCGGCGGCGCCCAACAGGACGCTCGGGGTCTGGCCAGCGAGGGTGGCGGCCTGACCGGGGTTACCAAACAAGCTGAGGCCCTGGATGGCGTTCTGGACAGCGCCTTCTTGGCCGAAACGGGCCTCGGCAACAGCCAGGAGGATAGCGAGGGCAGCAGCCTTAGTATACATGATGATGGATGTTTAAAGAAGTTTTTTACAAGCAAACAGTCTTTTTGATGAGGGTGGCGAAGTGGTGTAGAAAGAATCAAAGATTTGATGATAGTAATGTAAAGATTGTATGCCGGCCAAGCGGTATGTCGAAAAGAAGGACAGAAAGAATGTTACGAACGAAGTATAGTTCACAGAACTGTGTAAAGAACTGAATGTCAAAGAAAGAACTGAAGAAGCTTGATGAGGAGAGCAAGAAGAGAGGCCATCATGAGAGGGATGGACTGAGATGTTTATATACATGCCACATGGGAGAGCTGGGGGCGAGGCGGCTGGAGTGCTGCTCTGTGCAGTCTGGACCGACAGGTTGGGCAGGCGGCTCCGTCTGCGGGTCCTGCTCATCACCTCCTGATGGCGATCATACCTATGGTCGCAGTCAGACGGCCCCGGCGGCTGAATTACGGTACGAGAGTGGACTTGTTCCGATGAAAACCCCAGCAAAACGCATATCCCAGAGTGGGATCGGGGGTGGAAGCAGGCGGATCATGAGCGTTCCGGGCGACATTCAGCTGCTCAACTGCGCTGAAATGAATCATGATTGGGCGCACCGGGGAACATCTAGCTCAAGGCCAGGGGGTTCATGGGCTGCAAAGTCTTGAAGATTACCAGCAAAAGGTACTTTTCGGCAGTGTAGCGATAGGACGGACAGAGCCTCACAGTCGTCGCTAAGATGCAGTTCCACCAGAGCCACTCCTCGGTGGACCGAGATAGGAAAGACAACCGCCCGACTAGTGTGTTCAGGGTGGGTGGAGATGATGTTAGTTCGTCTGGGCCGAGATGGTTGAGCAGGGATCTGACACGCGCGCGGGCTTCTGTATCTACTTGTAGAAGGAAAGAAGCTACTTGTATGGCATATTTCCAAAAGTTTGGCAACGTTCCTGTGTCATCAGCCTATGGGCGTGGCTTTGTGTCTTCGGGTTGTAGTTTGTTGCCCTCTCGTATGTTGAGTGGATTGGGGGGTGCAGAGATGCAAAACTGTATCAGATCCGAATCGCAATGCACACAATCTTTTAACCTATCGACTTACAATGCACATAGGCTGGCTGGCTTGCAAATGTAACTGTAATGGGCAATCAATACGCTTTTTGTTCTGACAGGTAGATCATGGTAGAACCCGAGGGGCGATCTGCTGTCAGTTGTGTGCCAAGCCGACGCCGAAAGGAAGAATTGACGATACTGAAAATCAAACCAAACGTTTATTGGGGTTGATTCAAGACGTTGAAATTGAGGGCGACTGGTGTGCCCGGTGTGCGAGCCACCAAACATGCTTAGATCCAAGGTTAAGCAACCCCCCTGTCGCATACCCCCTGTTACCCCTGTTACTCCTGCCTATAGCCCCTGCTCGACATCGGTTAAGTCGTTTAAGCACGCGTCTGCCCCTCTGAGCTCTGACGCTACAGGGGTAGAAAACGTTCTGGCAAATTTGCCTTTTAGGCCAAGCATTGCAACCCCAGGTCAGAACCCAGGCCTGAACAGGGCCCCCCCTAGAAAGGCGCGAGGAGGGCACGAACAATCTCCAAACGGGTTCGAGACAGGAGGGGTTTGATCGCTGCTCAATTCTCGCAGCTGCCTTCTGCTTCTGTTTTCTTTCCCACCACCATACGATGAGTATCTCTAGATTCATCTTCGCAAGCGAGGGCGGCATGTCATAGTCGCCGCAGCCTCGGAGTTTTGCGCATGACGTGTGCATGTCACATCTGGTGGTTCTTGTCGAGGTAGTAAGTAGGTTAGGGTCATTTCGGTTTCCAGCCTCCAGCTACGATTATGTACTTGCGCCTTTTCCCTTTCCCTCGGGCCCAAACCCTTAATCATAATGCAAGCTGACCTTCGTCTGAACTATCATAAGCATGCGTAGCAATGCTAATCGCGAGATCGCCGTCCCTCCTCTTCGACATGCTCGCTCTGATCTATCTCCAGGTCTCTCTCTACCTTGTGCACATCTGGTTCGTCGCTGATCAAACAATGTCAACAGAGTGCCATTCGAAAAAGGTCGGACGGGATCGACGTCGTACTGTACACCGTCCGCCAGACCCGAGCAGCATTTCAGTACTGAGATTGACAAGTTCAAACGAACAGAGCCCATCGGTCGGGATTCTCGTTCAAGTGAGTCGGAAAACAAAAAGTGGCGCAGTCAATTTCCTTGGGGGTTTGTCCTGTTCATCTCGGGAGTCCCTGCATCCGGTCGTTTGCACCGCTGCCCCGGGCGGAGTAGAGGATGACAGCAGCACAGCGGCACTCGCCCATCCCATTCCGGCAGTATTGCATGCAGGCTCATCAAGATCAAAGTCAGATTCCAAAAGGGGAGACGTACCACAGAGCGTCGCTGGGCGGAACGGCGCCCTGGTCAGCCGACATGGGCTTAATGCTACCTTGGCCCAACGCGACGCGTCCTCACAATATGAAGGCTCCACGAAGAAGGAAAACAAATCAGATTCTTCAACTCAACTAATGATATCCTAAAACATATCCTGAAAAAGGAGCAACTCATTAATTACGTTATGTATCGTACATATGAAACTGCCTATCTCTTATTGCAATCTGCATAAGCAAACCCGCCTTCGAAGCAACGGAAATATCTGGTACTATTACTATTCAGTAAGATGGACCAAAACTCGGTGTTCCCGATTGCAGCTCATCCCCGAGTATCCGTGCCCGCTTCCTGTTGAGGAGGCAGAGGCACTGTCCCTTGGTCCGGAGAACTGAGGCTACTCGGATGCGCCAGGTGGTCGAGAGACATGTCTTCTTCCTCCTCGCGCCCTCCTTCGTCTTCATTTTGGTCGGCTGTCCCGTGGGTTCGTTGAACACCGCGCGAGCGCAGGATCAGAACTGCGTCGACCTCGTTTACGAGCTGCCGCCGGATTCCCTCGTAGTAGTCGCCCCAGAGCTCCATGGCGGGATCGAGCTCGTCGATGCGTCCCCAGACCATGCGCCACTCCTGCCGAGTGTCTGACATGACCTCGAGCACGTGGTCGTACAGCATGCCCATCTTGACATCCTGGAGGTATCTCTGCGAGTACCGCACCATGGGCAGCGCCACGCCCAGCCCCGTCAGCGGCGGCTGCCGCACGTGCATCGCTCTCCAGCTGGCGCCGAGGCGCAGGTACGGCTCGGGATTGGCCGCCAGAGGCAGACCCTTGAACTGCGCCTGGCCGTAGAAGCCGTCGCCGCCGCCGGCCTTTTGCACGCGAGTGAAGAAGCAGGGGAACTTGGTGACGAGTAGTGGGTTGAGCACCGGCTCGACGCCCTCGATAGCCGGCGCGGGCTTTCGGAAGAGATGTGCCTGGAGTGTGGGCGACGTCTCGATGACATCGCGCCAGCGCTGGCACACGCGCTGGATGAGTGTTAAAAGGGTCTGCTGGTCGCATTTGAGAAACATCTGCTCCAAGAGCTCGGTCGTGTTTAGAAAGTTGGCCACGGGCGTTGCCATCTTGCGTGCTGGTCTTCCTCCTTTGGCTCGATATCAAGGTCAGTCAACTTGAACACGATATCGAATCTTCGTTCTCGTTGGCATGAAAAGACGTCGACCCGAGAAAGCATCGACGGCTCGCCAGGTGCTCAGCGGCTATCCTTTGTCTCTTCATGGTCTTACTAGCTAGCCTCTTGGTGATGGTGGATGACGTTGGGCGTCCTTGGGGGGTCAGACCACCCCAATCAGGGAATGCTGTTGGTTCTTATGCGTCCAACAGCACGGCGGGTAAAACGCCTCCCAATCATGTCATCGCGGCCTTCCCCGGCCCGCTCGCCTAAGCTCTTGTTGTTGGTGGTGCAGCAACATGAAGGTAAGATGTATCTCTTTCGCCAGTGGCTATGCTGGGGACATTCTCGTCTCTGATCTGATCATGTAGAACGTGTATGTGCGCTGGGCTGAGTCGAAATCACCTGCATCTCCCACCCACTCTGCCGGGACCGCGCCAAACTGGGCTTCTCTCTGGTTGACCAATTAGATGTGACTCTTGCGTGATGCGATTGAAGTCCCTCTCCGGCCGTATCTTCTACACTCCTACTGGCCCTTACCGAAATATTTCATCGCATCCCCTCCGCCGTGACCACAAGGTTTTCTCGGCCGGAGCTCACTACAATCCCTTTGGACCTTTTGGACGATTGACGGCGCAGTTTCCTTGGCGAGGCGGCCTCACCGTAGATATGTGACCATAGAGTCCAGTCCGATGTGATGTATCCCGCGGCTGATATGCGCCTGCGTGCCCGGCTCAACGGTGGTGGAAGCCATACAGTCGCAGGCCTAACAGCCGACAACCACCTGTAACAGGACGTCGGGATTGACTAAGTAGATATCTCATGTGTGCTTCTCTAGGAGTAAGATAAATAATTTCCAGCAATTCAATGATATAATCTGGCTGTCCAGGATTGTCGTTGAAGGAAGATGCATGGACCTGCGGCTGCCGCCCCTCCTTTCCCCGATCCCAGATGACCAGCACAGCTGCTGGAGATACGGCGCTGCAAATTGCCCCATGCAGTGCAATACAGACTATCTACAAACACCTCCCTGTACCAAGCTATGCCCAGTAAAGATAAAGAATGCGAGTTCGGATCCGAAACAGCGGGGGATCAAGTTTGTTCGCTCCGTATGCCCTGGGCTATCATGCAGGGGGGTACACCGCTGGAAGTTTTCTACGAGGCTTCGGCCCAAACTGAACAAACGGCCATCCCTACTTAATCTACATGTAGATTGACCATCTCACCGAGACAGGAGAATGCCACAACTGCGGCACATGATTTAGACAGGAATGCAAGCCACGCAACGTTGACTGTGTTAGACCAGCCAATAACAACAAACATGGTGATGATGATGCCATGCAAGGCTTGCCATGAAAACGTCCCAAGAAACGGACGCAAGGTGTGCAGATAAAGGGGGGATCCGAAAATAACCTTGTTGGAGGGTTCTCCCCAGTAGGCAAGAGGTCGAGATTGAATTCCTTCTCCCTATCAACCATCATGATTCCCGACCCGTGTGCTGTTACGAGGGTGGGAAGCGGTCATGCGGCGCAGGATCATGAGGAACCGCGTGGGCACCCCGCCGCAGCCGAGGAGATGAATAGAAGTATCCCGGATCTCCAGACCGTCTCCGGATCACAAATCACAGCACTACCGTTCCGTCAAACCTCGATACCAAGCGGACTCGAGGTACTGCCCGCCGAAAACATGAGACAGAGCGTAGGGACGACGGCGTTTGCCACTGCCACAGGACAGCAGCAGCCATGGGCTGGCATGACCCCTTGGGACAAGGAAGCTGAGCAGAAGATGACGATCAAACACCATGGTAAAGATAAAAGTAGGAAGCAATGGAGGATCTGGGCTATCGCGGTCTTCGTGCTGCTGGCTTTGGTGGCGACGCTCGGATTGGGACTTGGACTGACCATGCGAAAGAAACGCCTTGAAGAGTCATCGGGAGGAGCAACCGCGTAAGTCAACTTTAGGCCACCTCCGAGAGAGTGGCGACCTGTGTGCCTCGTTATAACTGACCTGAAATCATGTAGGGCATCGGACAGCACAGCGTCTGTAACAACGGTATGTCTTTATAAAGTGCTTGGCGACTTCCATCTGGTTATGGCTGGCCCCCTATTCTTTCATGATCTCGGGGGACGTTAGTTGGAGAACCTCTTGCGACCTGACTTACCCAATACAGATCTCTACGGCAGCCCCAAGACCAACTGCGTCGTATGTCGTACCGCCGTGTCCATCCGCCAACAACACCATCTTCACAACCCCCAAAGACGACTATAGCACGCCGTACCGGCGCATCTGCGGCGTGTCGTACGATGGCAACGACATACATCCCGAGGTGGCCGAGACCATGGGCCGTTGCCTCTCGATTTGCTCCGGCCGTGCCGACTGTGCGGGCGTCGTGTGGTACGATGCGGGTCCGCAGGGGACGGATCTGAACTGGTGCTGGCTGAAGAGAAGCATGGATAAAGACAAGGCGGTGTTGAGCTACCGGGATGAGGCGCAGACGGCGATACGTCTGTAATCTTGTGCGCCGAGCCCAGTGCTGGACGCTGTCTTGGCTGAAGAGGAAATGGGTTTATAGAGTAGGGTCACTGATATCACATCGTAACCTGATTGTTCACTAGCATGTGCTTGTGTATTGATGAAATCACAGAAACCAGTCCTCGAGGGTGGCCCTTTTGCAGCAACAAGAACGTAATGTGGGCGAGCAAGTAGCCGAGGGTCTTGGGTTAGAAGCGAGTCTACTTGCGTTTCTATGCTGGGATAATATTACAAGACTTGAGGCCTAATGCAGTGGTGTTTCTTACTGATAAGCACCTATCCTCCAGCCGACCTTGACCAAGGTCTCGCAGTTCTGCTCGGTGCTGTTCCTGACCAAGTCCTGGTCGAGCTCGACTTCGCCCTTGGGATGCAGCGTGACGACGGTGCTGCCGCCGTACTGGAACTTGCCCACGCACTGGCCCCGCCTCATCTGCGCGCCGGGATTCTCCAGCCCATCGACGTAGAGGATGCTGCCGACCAGCATGGCGCCAATGGCCACGACGGCCACGGGTCTTCCCGTCCCCGCCTGCTCCACCATCATGACGCTCCGCCGGTTCTCGCAAAAGACGTCGAGCGTGCCGCTCTGGTTGATGGCCTGCGGGTTGACCGTGTAGTAGGCGCCGGGGATCTCCTCGACCGACCGGACGGTCCCGTCGACGGGCGCGTGCCAGCGGTGGTAGTCCTGCGGGGCCAGACGGTGGATGGCGACGCTGCCGCCCTCGAATAGCTTCGCCTTCTCCGCGCTGCCCAGCAGCCGCTCAATGGTGAAGCTGGAACCCTTGATCCAGTACTGGGTCGCCAGATCTACGGTGGGGAAGACGGACAGGCGGCAGTCGGCCACCGAGGACACGACCTTGGCGTTCTCGGGCTCCGCCACCGGCCGGGCGTCCTCCCGGATGGCCCGCGAGAAGAAGGCGTTGAAGTTGGGGTACTTGGAAGGGTCGGGCTCGACGAGTTGGGCCAGCGAGTCTTGGAGGTCGAAGGACTTGATGAAGGGCAGGATGTGGTCGACCGACTCGGGCTGGTCGTAGGCCTCGCCCATCTTGCGGCTCTCCTTCTCCAGATACTTTTCCGTTCGCTTCCAATGGAGGAACTTGGCTTGCTTGGATCCATACTATTGGCGCAGTGGGGTCAGATGGTAAATTCTCGTCAGGCTGTATGTAGACTGAAGAAAACTTACGAAGAGCAAGTGCATGCCCAGACGCACGTAGACGCTCACTGTATCTCCGTGTTAGCATCGGGTATTTCGTGGCCTTGAATGAATGAGCCGCGACTCACTGGCTTCCCATGACTTCTGGCCAGTTTCCCGATCGATGACGTAGTTGCCCAAATGGTAGCTATTTTCCAGCTGTTGGATGTCGATATGGTGCGGTAGATACTTCTTGATCCAACTGTGCGTCTCGGGCGTCTCTGCATCTCCATGGATGTGTTCCAGCGACGACTCCTGGTGGTCGTTCACTGCAGCGTCTGTCAGATCGCTCAGGGCTTTCTCGCTATGAGAATCATCGTGGATGAGCTCCTGTACTTTGGATGCCATGGCGAGTCGTTTTCTGCCCGAAAGGTGTTATCGAAAATAATGGGAACAGGTTCAGGCGCCTTGAGAAAGAATAAATACGCTTGGCAAGAAGGTCGGAATGTGAAGCCATGTTGTCTTGGATATATGGTGTTCAGCCTCCCTCCTCCCTTGCGGGGGTAGATGAAGTACGTCACGGCGGCCTGCTTTTCTGGCATGGTGAGCTAGCCCAGAAGTTGGCCATCTACGTGTTAGGCAAAAGGGGGTTCAGTCTTGCCTGGCCGAGCTGACGAATTCGGAATTAGAGGAAGGCTAGAGGGTCAGAGGAGGCGAGTAAAACAGCATCTGTTGCAAAATTCCAATTCCTTGGCAATCTCGAGATCCCCATTCTGTCATTGTGTCATTGAGCACTGTAACCTCGTTGACGCCAGTAGCGCTACCTACCGCTACCGCAGGTACGGTTTAGATTCAGGGCGGGGATAAGCCTTTTCAGCTCTCAGCCCCTAGAGCGCTTGACCCGGGCCAGCTTAGCTTCCCCCGTTAGTGATGCAAGATTGGCTGGCAGCCATCAGATCTTGACCCGACGTCATCCGAACATTATCAAGATGGGATGGAGAGACGCGGCATAGTTAATGTCAGTGTATACTAGCTTACCTCGGAGACTCCATTCCAGCTGCCTGATGAGATTTCCGGTATGATATTGATGGCGATGATTCTGTACATGCCTGGAAATGGATGACATACAGTCCGGTTGCCAACTGCAAATGTCCCTTCTCTTCATGTAACGTGCTTCTCACCCAACCTTGCGAATTTGCATGTATTTGAAACGTCTGGCAAAGCCGATTGTATTATACACATATTGTAGCCAGTATCATTGAAGTACACCGTAAACTCCCGGGCCGTCAAGCCATCCATCCTTACATACACATCCGTATCTCGGCCTCTGACGGCAGGCCTACCTAATCGCCGTACGCCTTGCAAGCAGCAAACATATCTCTAGTATAGCAAAACAGACAAGAGAAGAGGACAAGCCATAATTCAGGCTGCTGTCCCACCAAATATACCAGTTACGCCCCTCTTCTTTGACACAGCATTCGATATCGGATACCCCTCCGCCAACTCGCTCATTCAGACATTCGTACACACACACACACACGCTCATAGGGCCTCAATCGCCTTCATCAAAATATTCAAGCTGCGGTCGTTGAGATCCTGCGTCTTGTCCGCATCCAGCATAGCGGCAACGTCGCTCAGCATGCCCAGGGGGATGTAGCAGCCTTGTCGTGCTTTTTCCAGACTCTCCTTGAGTCGTGACGTGTGCTCCCACTCACGGGCCGCCTCCTCGGCACGCTCGATGACGCTATCCTTGATGCCGCACATGGCCGCGCAGTGCATGCCGAAGCTGCCCTCGGCTACGCCATCCTCGAGGCGGTACAGGAAGGTGATGAGGCGCCGCACCTCGTCCACGTCGATCTGCATGCGCTTGGCCCGGATCTCGGGGTGCGACTCGAACTCGGTCGCCAGGGAGTGGTAGTGCGTGGCGAAGAATCCCACACAGCCGATGTGGCTGGCAACATGGTGGAGCACGGCTTGCGCGACCGCCACGCCATCGTAGCTCGAGGTGCCGCGGCCGAGCTCGTCGAGGATGACAAGGGAGCGCGGCGTGGCCTCGGACAGGATCTTCTTGGTCTCGGACAGCTCCACGAAGAAGGTCGACTGGGCGGCAAAGATGTTGTCGTTGGCCCCGAGTCGGGACATGATGCGGTCGCACGGCGTCAGGCGGGCTCGCGTGGCGGGGATGTAGTGGCCGATCTGGGCCAGAATCACGGCCACGCACGACATGCGCAGGATGGTGGATTTGCCCGCTGCATTGGCACCTGTCAGCAGGTTGATCTTGGCCGAGTCGCCGCCCAGGTTGATGTCGTTGGGGATGAAGTCGTCCACCGTGTTGAGCATGCAGGGGTGGCGCAGCTCCTCGAACTCGACGACGCTTCGCTCCTCGTCTACAAACAGCGGGCGGCAGCTGGGCTCGCCGAGGGAGGCCGACGACTTGGCCAGGCTGACCAAGCAGTCGAGCTGCGACACGATGCGGATGGCCTGCAGCCAGGTGGCGTTGTCCACGTCGAACTTCTGGAACAGGCGGGTAGCCACCTCCTTGAGGAGCTGCGAGTGCGTCTCTTCGGCTTCTTGCAGCTCGCGGACAATGTCGGTGAGCTCCTTGAAGTAGTAGCGCTTGACGCTCGCCGTGGCCGACATCTGCCGCCAGTCCTTGGGAACCTTGACCGACTTGGGCGCTTCGATCTGGTAGACCTCCTTGCCCACATCGGTGAACTTTAGCGCCTTGGATTTGACCTCGCTCCTCTTCTTCTCCAGCAGCCGCTGGAGGTCCTTCTTCAGCCCGGCAATGGTCGCCGCGTTGGCGTCAAAGTCCTCTTCGATGCCCTCAGCCGGGATCAGCATCTTTTCCTCGCGGGCCTTCTTGCGGTCAAAGGCCGTCTTCCAGAAGGACAAAGGCTCGTTGAGGTCGGGCATGGACGAGATGAGACGGTTCACGAGTGTGTTGCCGCTGCCAAACCCGGCCAACAGGCTCATGGCGTCCTCGATCCGCTCAAAGCCATCGAGGACCCGGACAAAGTCTTCGGGTCGGCAAGCTCCGGCGTGGATTCGAGAGGTCAGCCTCTCCAGATCCGGCATCTTAGTCATCTCGGACGAGAACTGCTCGCGAATCTTGTGGTGGCTGTTGAGCATGTCGACGGCATCCAGCCGCTCGTTGATCTTCTCGATGTTGCAGAGCGGGTGGCAGACCCATTGGCGGAACAGGCGCTTGCCGAACGGCGTGATGCACCGGTTGAGCAGGGTGAACAGGGTGCCGCCGCTGCTACCGTTGACCGAGTTGTTGAAGATCTCCAGGTTGATCAACGTCTGCCCATCCAAGATCAGCGTGCCGTTCTTGTGGATGGGGTTGTACCAGGTAAAGTTGCCCTGCGACAAGAGGTTGCGCTCAATCTTGAGCACCCGCAGGTACTGCACCAGCGCGCCCAGAGCCGACATGAGCAGGTCCTTGTCCTTGGCTTCGGCCAGCGTCGCGGGCCACTCCTCCTTGGTGTCCTCCTCGCTCGTCTTGAAGTATTCGTTGCAGTCGAGCTCGCGGCGGGTCAGGTCCGCGCCCCAAAACTCGGCATCCGGCTTGAAGTAGTTCCAGATGGTCGTGGGCGCCGTGCTGTTCTTGAGGATGCGCAGCGCCTTGGTGGAGAGGCGCGACTTCTCGAGCAGCAGCTCTCGGGGGTTCGTCTGGGCCACAAACGTCTCGAACTTGGTCAGGTCGACGTCGTCTTGGAACTCGGAGACGGAGAACTGGCCGGTGGCGGCATCCACAAAGGCGATGCCAAAGGCGGGGAGGCCGTCGACTACGGACTCCTTGATGGCGGCGCAGTAGGTGGCCATGTCATCCTGCAGCATGGCGCCGTCGACCAGGGTTCCGCCCGTCAGGATGCAGGCGAGCTCGCGGCGGATGATCTTGTCCTCCTTCTTGGGCTTGCCGCCGTCGCGCTCGCGCATCTCCTTGCCGAGGGCGCTCTCCATTTGGTCGACGCGGGCGACCTTGTAGCCCTTGGCGATGAACTGGTTGGTCCAGATGTCGAGGGAGCTCTCGGGGACGCCGACCATGCGCATGTTGACGCGGTCGGTGAGCTTGAGATCGAACAGCTGGTGGCCGATGGTGGCGTCGTTTTCGTACAGCTCGAAGAACTTGCCCTTTTTGAAGAAGACGACCGTGTCCCACAGCTTCTGCTTGATCTCCCAATACTGCTTCTCGAACGGGGAGAACTTGGCCCACGCGCTCGGGGGCACGTAGACGGTGGAGGGGTCGTAGTCGGGGTGGCCCGGGACGTTGCGGTTGATGTCGGCCATTTTGGCCAGCCAGGAATACCGCTGCTCGGGTTCGCGCGTGTGGGCCTTGCCACGGGCGAGGGCGGCCTGTGCCGCCGGGGTGCTAGACTTGCGCAGCAGGACGGGGTTGACGGTGTCGGGGTCGTATTTCCACTGCTGGGCCGTCGAGGTCGAGGGCAGCTCCAGCTCCTCCATGGGCTCATCGCCCAACTCGTCTTCGGGTTCTTGGCGCGAGGGCGGCGACGAGGCTTGCGAGCGTTTGCGGGCCGTCTGGGGCTTGGACTGGGGTCGCTTTCGCTTCTTGGACGGGCCGTCGGAATCGTCGGACACGACAAAGTCGTCCATGTCGGCTGCAAGTAACTGTTGTTAGTAGGCTGTCCCGACATACGAGGGCTGGAGGCTGCAACTCACCATCGTCGACCTCCTCTACCACCTCATTGTTTTCTTCGTAGTCTTCTTCGTCTTCGTCCTTGACGACGGGGCGCGACGCGGTGCGGCGAGAGCGGGTGGGTTTCCTAGAGACCACGACGTCCTCGTCCTCGTCCTCGTCGGATTCGGCATAGCTAACTTTCTTCTTGGTCTGGAGTCGGACCAATTGGCATGTTAGTCAGGTGTGGCTAGGGGGTGCAGGCTTGGGCGAACCCATGCCAATGAGAACCAATTGAACAATTCGGGGTTGACTTACCCGGCGAGAGGGACTGCTGGCCAATGCCATTTTGGACAGGTCGTTGAATACCTGGGGCGTGGCCTCGGAGTGGTTCTCTTGGGAGCTAGAGGGCTCGAGGGCGTCGCTGCTGGGAACGGGTGTGATGTTGGCGGCGGCCTTCCTCTTGACGGGGAGGGAATTGGACTTTGTGACGCTTTCTTTCAAGCAGGGCGAGGAGTTGTTTGCATCTTTGGGGGATGGCTTTACGGACGGGGCAGGCCCACTGGTAGGAGTTTGGGAGGGTTTGGAGAAGAAGCCCAAGATGCTCTTCTGTTTGCCGCCGGTGGAGGACATGGAGCTCGTCTTCTTGGACAACGACGGCGTCTTGGGAAGCGATTTCTCCCCCATTGTGAAGGAGGGCGGGCCCGTAGGGTAGGAAACAACAGTATATCACAAACACTAAATGCTCCTTTGTAAACAGACCAGTCGATTGATTCCCGAGTATCCCAGTGAGAGACAAGCAAAATATACAACAGAGTAGTAACTCAATGGCAGGAAATGTAGGAGGAAATGTAGGAGGAAATGTTAGGAAGAACTGGTGGGAAGGGTAACGACGATTCCCATTGACAGTCCTCTTTACGCGATCAATGGTCCAGGGTCAAGGGGAGGCGCGTCTCTTGCCCTCTACCTACTTAAACTTATTAGATTGATTGCTTTTGGGGGACGCGCTCCCCTGTAAGATAAGTACGCGACGCGGACGACGCGGGCGCGGGCGCGCAACTTGGCCATTACTGAACGCATTGAACGCACTGAACGCACTGAACCTGAACTGGCCCGCCCCCCACACGGTGCCTGTACAAGCTGCATAACGGGCGCATAGCGGGCATTACCCCACCAAAACCACTGGAGACTGGCAACTGGAGCTTCCGCAGTCTTTACCTAAGGTGGGCAGGTGAACAGGTGGGGGGAGGCACTATCCAGCTCAACTGTGCAGCCAGTCATACTTGTATTGACTTACTTGAAGTAAGTACTTAAGTCATTCCCGCCAGAACCTCGACTTATATATTGATCAATTTGATTGATTGGCCTTTCCACTTATCTCTGGCCAACCCGGTGTTAAAGCCAGAAGTCGCAAGTTCGAGGGGTGACTTCATCTCATGTCACTTTGTTGACTGCGGCGTGGCCATTGTTGATCATCGGCGTTGAGCTGATTTTGTCGGCGCTCTCTTCCGGTTTAACAAGTTGGCGCTTTGGAGATAATGTCCGCCTGTAAGCTGTTTTATGAAAGTTGTCTACGTGGACACATGGCTATGGGAAACTTGCTCGTGATAATGGAAAATGTATAACATAAATGAAGAAGGCTCTCTGGAAAATGCGAAGTCTGCTTTTTCCAAGATCCTCAAGCATCACTCGCTTTCTCTTCTATTGACCATGACAAGATGGAGACCTGCGAATTCTTCTCTCGCCTGCCACTGGAGCTGCGCATGCATATTTGGGAACATGCCCTCCGGGAAGAAGCGACCAACCGGCCGGGCGTGCTGTACCATCAGGCCCACCACCGCGTCCTGCCCTTCAAACACCTCGTGAGCTCCATCCTCTCGGTGAACACCGAGGCTCGTCGCGTCGCTCGGAATTTTTACGACCTCAAGTTGCCCGTCTGGCCTGTGGAACTCGACTCGGCCGATATCAGGGATGGGCAAGCAGACTTCTTCGAGAGTTGCAATGACAGCATGGGCTCTGATCTGGTTTGGGGTACTCCGGGGTACTGGCAACGTTTCGGCCAAGGTGCCGAGAGGGCCATCGACAGGCTTTTCGACAAAGGGGTCGAGGAAACTAGCAATCCCGGCTTGGGATATGGCGTGGTCTATCTGAGCACCCAGTACGATCGTTTTGCCCCATCTTGTAACATCGACGTAGACCTTTCCCATCTTGACCAGTTCGGGTTATACCTTTTCCCTGATCATAGGCGTATGGACATTTGCAAAGCCTACATCATGACGGGCTACTCGCCCAAGTTCGCCACCACCGGATACAAACCCATCTTTGTGTCCTCGCGCGCTTACCTCTCTCACAAAATCCCGCCGGGAGTAGTGCCGAACCCTCGCAACGTTACAACCCTAGGACACCTTTTCCATGGCCAAAAGAGTCGCGACTATGACCTACTTTTTAGCACATTATGTTTCCCGTTTAAAGAAAATATGCTTAGAAGGTATATACGAACCCTCTTATCACCCAACGACAACGACAATGAAAACGGGCGACGGACCGGCCATTGGTTTCGCGGTTGGGTAGGTTGATAGGCTCGCGAGGTTAAAACCACACAACGAGCTATCCTTACCTGGGGCACCGCTTACTTCAGCTCAACGACTGCATATGTACTCATTCATGGCAAGGATGACTTTGGCAACACACCCCTTCTGGACCCAGGGTTTGTTTACCTAGCTGGATTGGTTGTTGAACTGGGTGGATGGAACGAAGTAGTATGGAGAAGGCCAGTCACACACGCACTGCCAACTTGAGGAGGCAGGAAACCAAGCACATAGTGAGCGGGTATAGTGCGTTCTTTTGAGTTAGTATTTGAGAGTATATAACGCTGCGAGTCTTAGTTTCTGCTACGGTATTGAACCGGAGAAAAGAAAAAGAAAAAAAGAGAAAGCACATGGCGAGCGTCATCTTGTTCTCGGAGTCAGGCTCTTCCATTTTCCATGATTATAAATCATAATATCAATTCAGTCCATGAAAAATCAAAGGGTTGGATTACCAGCGATGCTACTGTTCTACTACTATTCAGGGCCACTCTTATCAAGGCTACAACTGCGAAGACCACCACCGACGGACACAGACGGGACTGCCACACTCAAAAACACCCTTGCTCTTGGCTATTGCTCGAGTCCCATCACATCCACCAAATCTCCCCCTGGCCCTTTCCCTCGCGCAGCTCACCCAAGTGCTCCTCCAACGTCTTTCGAATCCGGCCCGCGACCACCTCCGCCGGGGGCGGCCCTCGAGAAATGGCTGCCGTATCCTCAGCCCCAGGCTTCAAGATAGCGGGTCGGACCCAGGGGACCGACTTGGCTCCCTCGACGGTGTCGTAGACGGACAAGAAGTCCTCCTGGGGGAACCCACCGCCCATCAAGACGACGCGCGGCTTTGTCGCGTCGCTTCTGGCCGAAGACGGGGAGAGCATCCCGGAGATGGCGGTGCGAGCCGCCTCGAGGCTAGAGCAGGTCTCAATGACTAAACAACGTCAAGTTAGGATGGCCACAGGTAGGTCATGTTTTCGGCAATGCCTGATGATTGACAGAGAGTAAGCATAAGAGACTACTTGCCTTCGAACTCGGGCCTCAAGATCTCCGTCGTCGCTTTGATATGCCCTGGGATCTTACCACAGAGCAAAACGGGAATGGGGGCATTGGATGACATGGTTGCTTATCGGGTCAGAAGTTGGGATGTAGGACTGATTGAATTGAGCAGAATGAAAACTGGATGGATAATCAATATATCAAATATCTTATCCATACGTCTATTTATAATGTGACTGTACGAAAGCTATCATCCGTTGCCAGGTTGCCCAGCTCCGGTAGATTCAAACATGGCTGCTTACATGTCTATGGCCTATTGGCGGTTCGCTGGCGCCACAATGCTCCTTGCCTTTCAACTGGCGCCAGTTCATTGAGGGCTTACCATCCAGTTCCCCGTTCCATTCCCCATTCAGCTGGACTAGATGGTCCTACCACTTCTGGACAGACAGACATGCCGTTGAGGAGACCAAGCGGAAGGCCCCAATCACCCCGGATGGTGTGTGGTCAGGGAGGCGAGTCGAAAGCGCGTCGGAGGTCCGAGCTATCATCCCTGCCAATCATATTGGGCAAATCAGGCCTAGACATCACCGCCATCACCACCATCACCAACCCTGGTCAGCAACAAGGGAGAAATGTTTGCATGCGAGGTCAAGTATTAACTATTACTAAGTCTATCGAGTTGCTTCTCCAAATGACCCGCCTAACGAATGAATAAGTGAATAGGTACTTGTGCAACCAAGACAAGTATGTACCTGAACTTGACATGACAATCTCCCGTTCCGCCAATGCAAATGAGCTTCTACAGACGCAGCACACAACAGTAAAGTACAGACAAAATACACTCAAAAGGCCAACCTTCTATATGCTTTCCCACTCCCTTCCGTCGCCACCAAAGCGTTATCAGACAAGGAAACCATCCCTGTCTATGCCTTGTTGCCCCCGGACATCTTGCTCACAATCAGCGCCGCCAGCTCCGTGACATTGGCCGAAGTCAGAAGCTCCAGGATTTGCAGGTTAGCCCCCAGCTCGCGCGTGATCCAGTTGCGCACCTCGATGGCCGTGAGCGAGTCAAGGCCGTAGCTCGTCATGGACCGCTGCGCGTCGACGTCTTCCCGCGCCACCGAAAGCACTTCGCTGAGCTTCTGCAAGATGCCCTGCGTCGCGACCTCGATCTTCTCCTCGCCGCTACTGGCCGCACGGTAAGCATCACGGTACGACACGATGGCCGCACTGGCGCCGCCCGAGGCCACAATGTTGGCCAGAGCCGCGGCCTTGAGGTGGGTGAAGCGCGGGTCGCTGGCGTAGTAGGGTAGCGCGCCCGTGGTGCCGTTGGGCACCAACTTCAGACCCGTCAGGCACTGGGCCGGGCAGTTGCCCGAGGTGGCAACGGCGAGCAGGGCCAGCACCTCGGTCTCGGAGACGGATTCGTCACCAAAGTTCTTGAGAATATCCTCCTCGCGCTTGGAGTTCTCCGCTATGTAGCCCGCGCCCGTGACGGCCGTCAGGTCCAAGGCGACACCAGGCAGGCCTTGGCGGTTGCGGTAGGCGGCGAACCCATCGAGGAAAGTATTGGCCGCGGCATAGGCGGCTTGGCCACGGCTTCCGAGGACACCGGCTGCTGAGGAGAAGAGGACGAAGTAATCAAGTTTGGCGTTGGCTGAAATCAAGGCGTTGTGCAGGTTCCAAGTACCGTCGACCTTGGATCGTACAGCGTCCGTGAACGAGTCATGTGACATCTCCTCGAAGACACCGTCCTGCGATGTTATCAGTAAATACCCAATGAACCTTTTTGGGGTGAATAGTTAGAGTGTGCTCTCTCTGTGACTTACATGAAGAACCATGGCAGCATGAACGACACCACAGATGGGAGGAAGCGTCGTGGCGCATTGGTTGACAAGCAGGCGGACCTGCTGCTCGCTGGCGACATCGCAAGTCTTGACCACGATGTTGGCCTTGCTGGCCGACTCGCGGATAACCTTCTTGACCTTCTTGTCGTTGCCCCCGCTTCTCGACACCAGCACAATGTGACGGGCGCCGTGAGCCACCATCCACTTGGCCATGCTGCGGCCCAGGCCACCGGTACCGCCAATAATGACGTGCGTGCCGTTGGGGTTGAGGTTCGCGCCGGCAGTGGAGTGCGCGATCTTGACCTGCTCGCCGCGGCGGGGCGCAATGACGATGGGGTGGAAGACCCCCTGCTGGACCAGCTGCAAGCCCTTCTGCAGATCCGATACAGGTAAGACGAAAACGCCACCAAGGGGCTTGAAGGCGCCTCGAGAGAACGCCTCGGCCACGGCACCCAGGGCAGCCGCCATGATTTGAGGCCGGGCCGTTGCCAACTTGGGCATGTTAATGGTAGTGAAGGTGACGTTCTCGGCCAAGTGGTGCTTGCCGCCATGGCCATCGTCGCGGCCGCTGATGGAGCTCTGGATTTCCACAATGCGGCCAAATGGAGCGACACAGTCCCACACTTTGGACTCGTCCGCCGCCGAGCTGCCATTGGTGTTGCCGCACGACGTGGTGAGCACCGCGTCCATGCCGTGATCTTGCGTGGCGGTGCGTACTTCACGCTCAAAGTACAAGCTAGCCGTGCACAGGATGCGTGCAGCTTCAACGCCGCAGGACTTGACGACGGCGTCGCGTCTCTCTTCATCGCTGACCACAATGTAGGTATCAGCGCCCAAGTGTTGCGCGACATGAACGGCGGCCAGACCGGCGTCGCCGCTGACTTGCACGAGCACTCTCTCGCCACGGCGGATGCGCGCGACCTCGGCGAGGGCGTAGTAAGCAGCCCCGAAGCCGTGGGGGATCATGGCAGCGTCCTCAAAGGAGCAGCCCTTGGGAATGGAGATGGCACTGGTGCCGCGTGCTCGGGCGTGTGTGCCGAATCTGGCTTCGGTAAGGAGACACACCTTGTCGCCAGGATGAACATTGTTTACCGTACTGCCAGTGCGGGTGACGACACCACTGCAGGATCTCATCGGGAGGGGAGCCGAAGCCTGGTCGCTCATGATGGCAGCCACGTCGTCGGGGCCCAGGCTGCTGGCCCTGATCTCGATCTCCACTTCATCATCGCCAAGAGGGGCCGATCCCATCGAGGTATCCTCAAAATACAATGCATCAAGGGATCCTTCGACCTCGGTCGCAAGTTGGACCTGGCGGCCGGATTGCGCAAAGGTCTGCAGGTAGGGCACCGAAGGGCCACACTCACGGTGCACCCGCAAATCCATGTCGACATCCGAAACAATTCGGGGCACGACAAGCACGCCATCCTGTTCGGCGAACTCGACCTCGGCATCGGGGTTGTCGGCCAGGACGGTTCTCCGGAAAGCATCCTCGATCAACTCGGCTTGGCCATCAGTGTCCAGGCAGCTGTTGGGCTCCAGGTCAAGAGTGACGGCAGTCTTGCCCAGCTCCGAGCGTGCTGTGCGGATCAGACCCAGAGCCATGTTGGCACTGGGGTTGGTGGGGACACGAGAGGCGCCTCGGGTCACCCACATGAGACCACCGCTCTTGACAATCAACTGCTGGACCTTCTCGAACTTGGGTTTGCTGATGGACGCCAACAAGGGCTCGTCCAGCTCGGTCAGAACGACAAAGAGCCCCGAGTAGTCGGTGAGGTCATTCAGAGAAGACACAGTGGCCGTGACCTCGGTGTGTTGCTCAATTGTCTGGCTCAGTGCCTGCACGAGCGCGTCGCTACCTGATCGCTCCGTCACAATCACCACGCGGCGACCATGGGTGTCAATGTGGTCTTTGCTGACCCCATTGAGCTGAGGCTCTCTGGTCTGTTCCCACTGCACCGAGAAGCAGAGCTCTCTGGGCTTGGCCGGCTCCAGCCGTGCCCGCTTGACCGACGAGAGCTCGACGCCGGCCATGGTGACTAGGGGCGTCTCGCTGCCGGCGGGGAAGATCAGCTCCGTCGTGAACGTCTCCGACTTCTCGTCCCGGATGCAGTTGACGACGAACTTGCGGCCCTCGGAGGCTCGGTCATGCTGGCCTTTCGACAGGTTGACCTGGATCTGCTTGATGGCCGATGGTAGTTGGGGCAGAGCAGTCCCTTCGATTCCACAGCCTACCTGAGTCACTTGCATCATCGAATCCAAGAAGGCCGGGTGCAGCACATAGCTGCTCTCATGTTCCGAAGGCATGCGGAAGTGTGTCTCCATCTGCGAGCACTGCACGCTGTAAATGTTCTCGTGGACCGTCATGTTCTTCATGGTCCAGAACTCGAGCGGATACGTGGTCCCCTCGGCGCCCATGTTGAGGTAGAACTGGGCGGCTGGAACCTGCATGGCATCCTTGGGAATGGATTGGCGGCGGGTCTTGGAGCGTGGGGTGGTGCTGGAACCAGCCGTCGACGCGAGCTTCGCTTCCACGAAACCACGGCAGTGCTCCTGCCATCCTCGCTGCGGCTCGTAGCTGATGATGTGGAACTCGTCCTTGGGCGCGCCGCTGTCGTGGCAGGGCCGGAGGTTGACCATCATCTCAACCTGCTGGTTCTCCAACAAGAAAAGATGCTCCTTGACCTTGAGGTCGCGAACTTCAAAGCCCACCGCTTCCAGGTCGTTCATGATGGCGCGCTGGCTGGCGGCCTCGATGATCATCGATAGGAAACTGGACATGGGGAATACGATGCGCTCCTGGAAGATGTTCTCCTTCATCCAAGGGATATCGTCCAGGCGGATGAAGTTGCGCCACGTAGGCTCGAGGTCGCTGCTCCAGTCGGCCAGAGTTCCGAGCAGGTCGTGGCGCGCAAATGGCTTCAGGCGATGCTGCCTGGTGATTCTGCTCTCATACCAACAGCGCTGGCGCGACCAGGGATAGGCGTAGAGGAAGGGGATGAGGACCGGCTTCTCTACCTCGGCGCGGTTATGGTTGACGTTGAAGAAGTCCATGCCCTCGTAGCCGCGCATGAAGAGGTGTCCTGCCAACTCCAGACATGTCTCGGTGGCATCGCGGTTCCTCGCAAGCGCAGACAGATATAATGGTGTCTTGGACGAGGGAAGCCCCAAGGCCTTGAGAGACTGCATGATTGGCCCCTTGAGGGCCGCGGCAGGGCCGATCTCGATGAGGATGTCTGGCGCGGTTTCCTGGGTCAGCTTCTGGAGTGCCCGGCTGAAGCGCACAGGGTTCGTCAGGTTGTCCACCCAGTACTGTGGGCCGAGCTCGTCCGTGCGAATCTTGCGGGAGCGTACCGACGAGAAGAATTCCACAGAGTCGCTGGTATCGCAGAGCTTGATGTTGGCAATGGCTTCGTGGTAGGAGTCGGCAGTGAGCTGCATGTGAGGGCTGTGGTAGGCAACGTCCACTTGCAGCTTGCGGTTGAACAGGCCGCGGCTCGTCAGGTTGGCCCCGATCATATCGATGGCTTCGGCGTCTCCCGAAACAGTGGTAGATTCGGGCGAGTTCTCGCAGGCGGCCACCGCCCTCAAGCCACGAGGCAACTGCTTGAGTATTGGCTGAAGCTCATCGGCACCCATGCCCACCGCCATCATGGCGCCTTCGACGTCGGCATGCGTCTGCTTGAGTCGCACAATAGCTTGGCCACGGTAGTAGGCGGCCGACATGGCGCCCTCGAGCGTCAAAGCACCCGCTGCGTAGGCCGCGCCGATCTCTCCACTGGAGTGGCCGGTGACGGCCGAGGGCTTGATGCCCCACGACGCCAAAAGATCGACGAGGGCAATTTGCACGGCACTGCATATGGGCTGGCTGATATGGGCCTTGTTGACTTGGGACTCTTCTTTGGTCTGCAGAAGCTCGTCCAGCAACGAGAAGTCCGAACCTATCCGCAGCAGATGCTGGTCCGCTCTCTTGATGGCAGAAGCGAAGACGGGATGAGACACGAGAAGCTCGCGGCCCATGGCGAACCACTGGGCACCTTGGCCTGTGAAGACAAAGGCGACCTTGGGCGACTTGGCCGACGCCCGTCTAGGGACGGCATCTGCGCTGTTGAGCGCCACAGCGAGCGAGCTGCAGACGTCGGTGACTATGGCCACGCGCCAGGGCATGTGAGATCGGCGCTGGCACAGGGTGTAGGCCAGATTTCGCGGCATGGTGGTCTGATACAACTCGGCGTGCTGCTCGAGGAAGATGCCAAGCTTCTCCATACTCTGTCGGAGGGCGGCTTCGTCGTTGGCACTCAAGACGAAAAGACGCTTGAGCATGATGTGGTCACTCGTCTTGGCAATGTCGAAAAGGGATTCCGAGTCCTCTGGCGGCGCGGCTTGCAGAATAGCATGTCCGTTGGAACCGCTGTATCCAAAGTTGTTGACGCAGACATACTGTTGGTTGAAGCCAATCGGCTTTTGCCTGGTAGGGATCTATGCGCAGAGTAGTCAGTTGGTGTGCTCGGCAAGGCAATACGCTTTCCAGCCCTCACCTCCATGTTCCACTTGGTAAGTGGTATCTTGGGGTTAGGCTGCTCGAAGTCGGCATTTGGCACAATAAACCCCTTTTCCAACATCAAGGCCGCCTTGATGACGGAGATGATACCGCTAGCATTCTCCAGATGACCAATGTTGGACTTGACTGATCCAAGCTGGAGAGGGTCTTCGCCCGATCGCCCTTTGCTCAGTGCCCGGAAGATGGCCGTGGCTTCAATCGGATCACCGACTGCCGTACCTGTGCCGTGTGCCTCGAAGAAGCCGACCTTGCTAGGATCCAATTTGGCTTGCTCCATGACTTGGCGTACCAATCTCTCCTGCTCTTCCGAGCTCGGCGCGACGATTCCTAAAGATATGACCAGTTAGTAGGTAAAACACCATATGAGTGATAGGGACAAGCAAGCAGAGGTACGTACCAACAGTTCTACCGTTGTGACTGAGTCCCGTGTGTGCAATGACGGCGCGCACATGGTCCTTGTCTTCCAGCGCCTTGTCAAGAGGCTTTAATATAATACACCCGACACCCTCGCCTCGGGCGTAACCCGACTTGGCGCGGTGGTCAAATGCATATGTCTTGCCGGATTCGGCGAATAGCCTGCTTCTTGTCAGCTTGGGGTACACTTCTGTTGATGGGACTGATGGGTCGATGCATACCGCAGCTTGGCCATGGACACCCATACGTCGGGCTGGGTAATGAGATGTGATGCACCAACAATGGCCTGGTCTGACTCCCCCGAACGAATGCTCTGCACCGCCATGTGGATTGCGTGCATACTCGAGGAGCAGGCGGTGTCGACAGTAAACGTCGGACCTCGCAAGTTGAAAAAGTAGGCGATGCGGCCGGCCAAGAAGGCGCCCTGGGCACCGGTGGGATCGTACATGGGCGCATCGTCGAGGTCGCGGAGGTTGCCCATGCGGTGCTCGTTATCCGGCCCGCCGACAAACACACCGATCCGCTGCCCGGTGATCTGTTCTTTGGGAATCCCGGCATTCTCGATAGCTTCATAGGTGCACTCAAGCAGAATCCGTTGTGTGGGGTCTGTCACCGAGGCAGAGGGTCAGATCAAGGTCGCCATACAAGGTTAAGGGGCAAGTGGCAAGTAGTAGGTTAGAGATAAATGCAAGATGGGGCAAGTCATACCCATAGTCTCTGCCTCCTTCTTGGTCATGTCGAAGAAGCCGGGGTCGAACATCTCCAAATCTTGTGATATGAAATAACCTCCTTGTGAGTTGAGGGTACCCTTCTTCTCCGGGTTCGGGTGGTTGTAGGCTTCCTGGTTGAACCGGTCCCTCGGGATCTTGGACCACCCGCTTCGGCATTTCGTCAACAGTTTCCAAAAGTCGTCGGGCGTGGACACATCGCCCGGCAAGCGGCAGGCCATGCCGACAATGGCAATCGGCATCAAATCGTTGGACGCCATGATGTTGACAGCTACTACACAAGAAACAAATCAAGAAACGAACGGCAACAGTAGCTGTGACTTGAATACCAAAGTGAGATAGTCCAAGATGACTGTACACAGGCTGGGTTTTCCGTGGTCATATATCAGTTGAGAGGGAGATATGCGGGTGGTGCTGCCGCAGGACCAAGCGCCCGTGGACCAACCCCCTTAGTCTCGGAGGATTTGTCCCTGTCGTGTCTTGGCAGGACAGTCTTCTGGCGGCGTCGGCTGAGACGAGCTAAATGGCAGACCGACGACGGGCGTCAATGTGACATGTGCCTGTGCAAGTGGGAGGGCAACGGAACAGGCCCCGTGGAGACGTCCTTGCTCGTCGGATCAGCTGCGGAACAGTGAAGTCTAAAGACGCCCAATCTGCCAGGTAACAAGCACGATACGGTCCGAGCAGGGTGTCTGAGGCTGGTGCGATCTGCCCAAAAGGGGCCGCGACGGGCACTGGGAGGGGGATGTGGGACAGTATGGGGGCGTGGCGGGTGCCTGACGCGTCCATCTCTCGACTTGATTAACAATCCAGGCATGGCCAGGCGTTGCATGACTTGTGTCGGAGAAGGTTATGCATATTCTAGACACGCTTGCCCCGCGGTGAGGGGGCATCGGTCTCTGCTTCGACATAATGGACATGAGTCCTGGGCGAACACATGTCGACCCATCGGGATCGATCAGGCAGGCACGCACTGGGGAACTGGGACAAAAGCATACCGGACAGGAGAATGGAGAAAGTCTGGAGTAGAGTGTGCGGGCATGTCGTGGTTGGTTCGGACATCCAAGCTTTCCACCAGCAACGACACTAGCCCCAAGGGAGCACGAGCATTGGTGGTGAGAAGTGAGAAATCTAAAGGTTGACTCGACCCCGACGAGCTTAAGAGCGCCCGGCTGGTGCTTAGTCGCGGAGTCCAGGTCCTAGCCGTCGTAGTGCTACCGTAGGCCTTCGTCGTGAAATCTAGTGTTTAAAATTAGCCATGACAGTTAAGCCACCTCCGTTAGCGTCGGCTTCCAAAATCCCATCCACCTCATCCCATCCCATCTGCATTCGAAGTCTGCAGGTAAATGGCACCAGTGATCAGTCCTTCCATCTTGTCGACGATCTGCGGGGCGCCCTGCCGGTTCTGGGAAGATGGGCAAAGTCTAGCCGACTACAGGTTAACTGTTGCGTCGGGGCCGGCGAAGAATGAATGCTTGTATCGGCTAGCTTAACCCTGTTTGTCGAGATGGGACGGCCACAAGAGGGCCAATTGCTGACTAAAGCACGTTGTCTCTGGTGAGAGTATGGGTTGCGAGGAGAGATATGCACCTAGGCCTCGACTAGAACACCAGTGCCGAGATGGGCCAGGACGGTTTGATAGGGAAAAGGCTAAACCGACGTGACACCTAGTCCTGTAGTTCTGTAGTCGCTGTAGTCGCTGCAGCACCCCCTCAGAGAATACTTATACATTTCGACTTTCGCCGTTTCATGAGTCTGTGAGTAGAAGACAAAGGATCTGATCGATACGTTACTCCCATAGGACTTGCCATCATCGACATTGACGCCTTTTCTTTCGCCCTCTCAAGTCACCACCAGCCAGCCACGGTTCCATCTTCTCTTCACCAATACATCTATTCACCATGAAGTTCCTCTGCTTGCCCGGTGCTTACGGAAGCGCAAAGGTACGGAAAACGACTCATTGGCTGCATGCATTCAGTGACGACAGTGACTGACCAATTCCGTTGAAAACAGAACTTTGGTGTCCAGCTTGGTCCCTTTGCCAAGCACGTGGAGGATAGGGGCCTGGCCAACTTCACCTACACCCAAGGAGTTCACGAGGTGGACCCGCCGGCCGGGTGGGAGCACTACTTCGGAGCTCGCCCGGTGTACCGCTTCATCGACTGTACCAGCGGCGATGGCGGCGATGCCTTTGAGATTCTCCGACGTGTGCGGCATATCCCCCGTGGGTTGACGCCCGAGGCCACGCTGCGCCTTTTCAAGAAAGAGGACGACGAGGTCTTCGACACGAGCAGTGCCCAGGAGGCCCTCGACTCCATCTTCAAGACCATCGACGAGGACCCCGAGGTCGACGCCCTGATTGGATACTCGGAGGGGGCCATGCTGGCCGCTTCCATTTGTTGCGAGGAGGAACGGCGTCTGGAGAAAGAAGGCATCCCCAGACGCATCAAGGTACGCAGTCCAAATGGCCTATCGGTACCACCTAATCAGACAGCCACCGACTCACGAGATGTAGTTTGCTATCTTCTTCGCCGGATCCCCCCCTCTCGCCATTGAGGACGGCGAGTGCACCGCCAAGCTGGCCGACGAGTGCGGACCGGTCATCGACATCCCGACCCTGCACGTCTTTGGTACCAACGACCCGCTGGTTTACTGCGCCGTGGCCCTGTACAACTCTTGCAACCCCGACACGGCCGAGCTCTATGATCACGGGCTGGGCCACTTGGTCCCACGTGACGCGGACAACGTCGAGCAACTTGGAGATATCCTGCAGAAGATCATCAAGAAGATCCAGAAGGCCGAGACGGCCGGCACGGGCACACCCTGCAGCGAGTACACCGAGTTCAGCGACTCGACCGACTGCAGCAAATCCGACTAGGTAGTCGACGTCATGGAACCGGTTAGGGACTTGTGTATGATTGCGTATTAGAGGGGGTTTAAGAACAAGGATGGGCGCTAGATAGAGCAAGGAGGGAGGCAGGATCGGAGATTGGCTCGGGAACGGTGTACCTACGGATTTGACTTTTACCACCACTTGATCATCACTGCAGATACCACATAGGAAAATAATGTATCGATTCACGCGAATCTCAGGCTCTCAGCAGGCTCCCGCGCCCCTATCCGATCCGTTGAAGTATATTCGAGTGTGGTCTGGAAGGGACTTGATTCGAATTGGCCCCTTCCCGATCAAGTGAGGTTGGAATAGACTCCTCTAGAGGGATGATGCTGCATTAGTGTACGAGGAAGCTCAATTCGTACTCGATGCTAATCCAGATCTGTAGCAGAGTTAGCCTAGAGCGGCTTGTTGACCTAGATCTGAATATCCATGATGCGTGCAATTACTGAATCCAACTTTGGCATGCTCACCACCCCCGTTCGGTTGTCCAAAAGAGGAGATCGGGATATTTCAAGGTGCATCCGTAGGGGCTGGATTTAGCGATGGTCCAGGCCTCCAGGCCGGCAGTTCTCGCGCTAGCGACTCAGTTTTAGCCACTGGACGTAAGGCCTTAATCAGCACCAGTTCCATTCACCGCACTGAGTAATCCCAAACCAGTAATGCCCTGTTTTTTTCTTCCTTATTCACATCTGAACATGTCTACAAAGAGGTAGGCCATCATTTGCCAGCGTCTTTGCTCTATCTCTTCCATGTCCATGCGACAAGATGACACCTGAGTTGCCGACAAGATACATGTAAGTAACCTAGGTAGGTAGGTCGAGGAAAGATACAACAACAATGGCTGGGCTGGGCTGGTCTGGTCTGTTGGCCAACTAGACCAAGTGCTAGGCTCAGTTCCCCGCACTGCTAATGGCAGAAGCGGCGGTCGTGGCTTACATTATAGGGCCTCGACGAGACTGCCTGGTTGCACATCTGTATCAATCAGAACTACAACGACGAATCCAGGTGAGACCGCATCGAGGTGAGAGGGTACATACAGGATGCCATGTATGATGCCCGGTTGCTGGGAATGGCCAATATCTTATCTACCTATTTAGCCTGGATGTTCGCACCCGCACACGGTTGCAACCCGGCATTGGCAATAATGCAACCATGCACACAGAGGTGCGGCATCTTGCATCAATTCTAGTTCCCTCTATTGGTGGTGTCGTGAACCTAGCGCCGGATCGGCATTTCCCATTACGCGTTGCAACTGTCAGTGTCAGCTCGGAGCCGATAACGAATATCTCTCACCGCTGCCGCCAAACGAGCCGATTGAGACTCTCGCACGTCATTTCTTTACGAGAAGGCAACAGACGATCGATCCGCTTAGCGGCACAGGCAGGGCTGCTCGGCTGGGGCTATCAGCTCGATAAACCGTTGTTGCCCCATGTCGCCTTACCTTTTAGGTTCAGATAGGCTGCCAGTTAAAAAATATTAACATTACCTGCCGTTGCACCGCAGCCATGATGGCCACCTCAGCTTGTAGTGAGCTGCCTGATTAGGACTGGCGGGCCCGTCGGTGCCACATCTTATGCCTTGGTGAGGTGCATTTGCCTGCAGATGTCGTGATCACTATTACCCATTACCTACCTCCGGTACGGTGTTCAAAAACCGGGGGGCTGATAGCTGAGGGGTTGCGACAAGATACAAGTAGAGATGCGAATGCTTATCATGAAAGTATAAAAGATAGAAAAGGCCTCAAAGGCCTCAAAAGTGAATCGTCGCCTTTTATGTTTTGGTTTGTTTATTCCTTCACGTCCACTTAATTGCTTCTGGTCTGATTGCTGCCTGCCGCAGCTGAAGTACCCAGCCGAACTCACCACACCAGCCGGAAAGGTGGAAGACGAGACGAGATGCGTGGAATTCCTTCGCGGCTGCTCGCGGCGGCCCATCTAGCTGGGTCCATCCTGGGAGCGACAGGCATACCGCTCGACATCCCAAAGCTTGGCGCCGTCGCCTCCGAGAGCTCCGTCTGTAGCCATATTGGCGTGGACCTCCTCAAGGCCGGCGGCAATGCGGCCGACGCCCTGGTCGGCACCGTCTTTTGTGTGGGCGTGATTGGTATGATGCACAGCGGCATCGGCGGCGGAGGCTTCATGCTCGTGAGGGCGCCCAACGGCACCTACGAGTTCATTGATTTCCGGGAAGTCGCGCCAGCGGCTGCATTCGAGGACATGTACAAGAACAACACCGACGCGAGTCTATACGGTGGTCTTGCCAGGTAAGTTGGCCACGAGTGCATTCCACTACGAGATTGCTATGCAGAAGCAAGACACAAGACGCAAGACACAGGCTGACAGAGACGCCTTAGCGGGGTGCCCGGTGAGCTGCGGGGCTTGGAGTACTTGCACAACAACTACGGCGCTTTACCATGGGCCCAGGTCATGGCACCGGCCATCAAAGTCGCCCGGAATGGGTTTCGAGTCACCGAGGATCTCGTCCGCTACATGAACACGGTCAGCGGCAGCAACAAGTTCTTCACCGAAGACCCGTCATGGGCCATCGACTTCGCCCCTCATGGCTACCGCGTCAAGCTCAATGAGACTATGACCCGGAAGCGCTACGCTGATACGCTCGAGGTCATCGCCAATGAAGGACCCGGCGCCTATTACGCCGGCGCAATTGCCAAGGCCACCATAGCAGCATTGCAGGATGCCAACGGGACCATGACAACCGATGATCTCAAGAATTACACCGTGGCCTTGCGCAAGCCTTCCGACATCAACTACCGCGGTTACAAGCTGACGGCTTGCGGCGCGCCTGCGGGCGGATCGGTGGCTTTGAGTGCCCTCAAGATCGTGGGCGGCTATGACGGTTTCGGGGACGACTCACAGGTCAACCTGACTACCCACCGCATCGACGAGGCCATGAGGTTTGCCTATGGCCAGCGCACCGAATTGGGCGATCCGTCGTTCGTGGAAGGGATAATGGAGTACCAGAACTCGATGCTCTCCGATGCGACCACGGCCGAGGTCCGCTCCAAGATCTCCGACTTCCAAACCCAGAACGTGTCTTACTACGACCCCAAGGGCCTCGAGAGCCTCGAGACCCCCGGCACCAGTTACGTGGGCACGGCGGACAAGAGCGGCCTGGCCATCAGCTTGACCACCACCATCAACACCCTGTTCGGATCACGGGTCATGGTCCCCGAGACGGGCGTCATCATGAACAACGAGATGAACGACTTTTCCATCCCGGCTTCCAGCAACTCCTTCGGCTTCATCCCCAGCCCGGCCAACTTCATCCGGCCGGGCAAGCGACCCTTGTCGTCCGTCTCCAACATAATCGTCGAGAGCGCCGACGGCAAGCTGTACCTGGTCGTGGGCTCGGCGGGCGGGAGTCGCATCATCACGGCCACGATTCAAAACGTCCACCAGGTCCTCGATCGAAACATGACGACGCCGCAGGCTTTGGCCCAGCCGCGTTTGCATGACCAGCTCGTGCCTAACCAGGTCTCGTTCGAATACACGTACGACAACAGCACCGTGGCGTACATGAAGAGCCTCGGCCACAACGTGACGTGGGTGGCGCCGGGCCAGAGCACGGCGCAGGCCCTGAGGATGTTGCCGAATGGCACCTTTGAGGCGGCCGGCGAGCCAAGGCAGCTTAACTCGGGCGGATTCGCGGTGTAGGCCAGGCCAGGCGTGAAATGGGCGCGGATTCTGCGATTTAATGTAATTTCACTGTGGTCCGCTTGCTGACGGGTAGCTGACGCAGTACTTAATTTGGCCGGCAATTTTGGCTAGCTGATGTGTTCACGAGGAATCGTATGTCACGGTAATAGAAGGGAAGCCATCTCGCCCCATGCCATCCCATGCCATCCCATATTTCGTTTCACGCGTGTTCGCCTCGATTTTCCTCGATGCTAGAACAAGCAAAAAACTCACCGTGTCGGCCCACCTCGTGAACGATGGCGCCGCATGATTGGTGGAGTATCTATATTTACCATCAAACACTAGCCTCCCTTATATAAACAACACAATCCACTCTATCCTTCCTCCCCACTCTCTCCATGCCGCCAACCCCTGTCGCCCAATTGCCGCCGATCGCTCCTTACCCGGAACCTGCCGGATCTTGGTTTTGCAGGTGCTGGGTGACCCGTTCATCGCTGCCCCAAATCGATCCGTCCAAGGGAAACCAGGGATACTACTTTATCAACCCAGTTTGTAATCTCATATTGATGGAACTTGGACGGAAGAAAAGAATTCTTCCTTCCCCTTAATGGACGGACATCATCTCATCCTTCGTGTAACCTAAGCAACCTGACCCATCCACGGCGTGGTTCGTCTAACAGGTTTGATGTCTTTATGCGGGCATATCCTGGCGGGCATATCCTGGCTTTAGCTGCTACCCTGGACCTTAGTGGCATTCGAGAGTCCACGGCCACTAGACCACCAAGCTCAATGCGGATTGTCGGCCCCTGGGACATGAGGCCCCGGTGCTTTGTTCAGGCTGGGATCGACAGCAAGGGCGGGTCTAATTCGGGCCTCGGGCCTGTTAAGAGAGAGTCGGACAATGCCACCGGCAGAGCATAAAGTCAACAAGACTCCCGGCCCAATCCGTCAGAAAGATCTTGCACCACCCAAGAAACTCAACTTCCTACTACTACCTTCATTTCAGCTCTTCTTGAACGACACGACACAAGTCATCATGGTCCGAAACGCTTTCTTCTGCGGCGCCGCGGCGCTGCTGCTTGCCTCGTCCGCCCAGGCCCTCGAGTCGGTGACCAACTGGGGCGGCGCCAACCCCAGCAACCTGAAGTTGGACATCTACGTGCCCCGAAACAAGGCCCCGAGCCCGGCTCTCATTGTCGCTGTAAGCTCACCATCACCGCTCACTACCGGGTCTCTCGACACCATCATGAGCAGTCAGTCCATTTACTAACCTTTGCCGTAACAGCTCCACCCCTGCGGCGGCTCGGGACAGCAATACTCCCAGCAGGCTGATTACAGCCAGTTCGCGGAGCAGAAGGGCTTCATCGTCGCCTACCCCACCGCCACCAACGACAGCAACTGCTGGGACGTCTCGTCGCCGCGCGCGCTCAAGCACGAGGGCGGCGGTGACCCCACCACGCTCAACAACATGATCAAGTACCTGGTCGGCAAGTACAACGTCGACAAGAAGAAGATCTTCGCCACCGGCTCCAGCTCCGGCTGCATGATGACCAACGTGCTCCTCGCCACCTACCCCGACGTCTTCGCCGCCGGCACCTGCTACAGCGGCGTCGCTGCCGGCTGCCTTATCGGCTCCCGCGGCAACAGCCCCACCTCGTCCGACCGCACCTGCGCCAACGGCAAGGTCAACAAGAGCGGCGCCGAGTGGGCCAAGATCGTCCGCGACATGTACCCCGGCTACACCGGCGCCTACCCGCGCATGATGACCTTCCACGGCACCGCCGACAACCTCGTCTTCCCCGCCAACCTTGACGAGCAGCTCAAGGAGTGGTCGACCCTGCTCAACGTCCAGCACACCACCGACGTCCCCAACGACCCCCAGGGCGGATACACCAAGTTCGTCTTTGGCGACGGCTCCAAGCTCATCGGCTACTTGGCCCAGAACGTCGGCCACACCGTGCCGGTGCACAAGGAAATCGATCTTCAGTGGTTCGGTATCTAAGAGTCTTGGCCTGCAAAGCAATCGGAGATCAGATTGTTCTTGTTAAACCACATCACAACTTTTACTGTACATATTTCTTCCGGACATAGACACATAACATAAACCACGACTGCGAGACATTTGATTCTCCCAAAGAGACCCCCAATAACGTATGCTTCGTGAACTTGTTTAGAGTCACTGCAAATGAATTGTGAAGTAAACGTAACAATCCCATAGTTTCACTTATCATGTAGCCAAAAAAGTATGTACTCTGGATGATGTTTTAGTTGATTATTACATGTTGTTCAGATTGTGAATAGCTGTTTTATGACCGTCCCAGTGGTCGGTAAGGGTGCAAGCCCCAATCTCCACTACACTGTCTGCGGCGGCACGCTCGACAAGGTTGGTACGACCTTCTTGATGAAGCCCGTGCTCGCGTCAAAGTACATACGGTCGATAGTGGTTTCGCGGTGCACTCCGTCCCCGTTGGGGATGGCAAACCGATGGTAGGCAATGTACCAGTCGTCGGTGCCGGGCACGTTGATGGTCGTGCTGCCACCCGTAGCGAGGATACCCTGAGATGCATCCTTCTCCAGGATCAAACCCCGATACGTCCATGGGCCGGCCGCACTCGGCGCCGTGGCATACCCGACCCGGTAGTTGGGCGAACCGGTGTCATCGATGCAGTACGTCATGTGGTACAGGTTGCTGCGGTAGACGACAAAGGGGCCCTCGCGGAAGTCGGTCAAGCCAGCAATGTTCGAAATGGTCTCAGATTTGATGGAGACCATGTCGTCAGCCAGCTCGGCGAAGACGGGGCTCCCGTTACCCCAGTAGATGAAGTATTTCTTGGTCTTGGGGTCGTAGAATGCACCCGGGTCGATGGCCTGGCCAGACTTGGCCGACTCGCCGTTGGTGATCATGGCGGTGGGCTGCGCAGTGAAGGGGCCCTCGGGGGAGTCGGCGACGGCCACGCCAATGGTCTTGCGGTTGAAGGTCGGATTCTGGCCGCTGAAGTAGAAGTAGTACTTGCCGTTGCGTTCAATGATGGTCGGCGCCCAGGCATTGCCGACGGCCCAGGGTACGTTGCCGTTGGCCCCGTCGAGGGTCAGGATGGGCTTCTCGCTTCGGGTCCATTCCACCAAATCATTGGACTTCCACACATAAAAGGTGTTTCCACCCCAGCCCTCAAAGCCATCGGTGGTTGCGTACAGGTAGTACGTCTTCCCGAAGACGGCAATGTTCGGATCAGCCCACAGACCGGGAAGGACTGGGCTGCCTTCGCGTTTCGCCAGAGCAGTGGCAGCATCACGCTTGGCGAAAGCGCTCCCGAGGCGGGACCGCTCGGCTGCCGTGATGGGCATCACCGTGCCGTGTCGAGGGCTCGTTGGCAACTTGTGGGAGGTGGAGACTTTCCAATTGGGCTTGGCAATGTCGTCCGTCTCAAGGGGTACGTACTTGCCGCTGCCGTACTCGTCCACAAAGAGGTAGTACTTCTGACCATTCACATCCTTGGGGTTGGCCTGGAAAGCTGTCGGGCCCTCGACAGCAGCGAGGCCCGCATTGCGACCGATGCAAGAGGCCACCGTAGTCCACGAAGGCAAGGCCGCCAACAAGGTGTTGGAACGCTCTTGGATGATGTCGGTGCAGCCCGTGGCGGATCCCTCGTCCTTGGTGAACCGGTAGTATACGTCGCCGGCCTTGAGAACGGTGGTATCGATGCGCGAGGTGCCGGCGTCTTGCCAGACCTTGGCCTCGCTAAAGGTGCGGAAGTCGCTGGTCGTGGCGTACATCATGCGATGATAGGTGTTGTCGTTACCCGTGTGGTTGATGTCGTCTGCGTTATAGAGGGCAGACGCCCAGAAGACGACATACTGGCCAATCTCCTGGTCGTAGTAGGCTTCGGGGGCCCAGGTCATACCGGCGGTAGGAGGCGAGACTTGGACGTGTCGCTGGGCGGACCAGGTGACAAGATCGCTCGATTCCCAGATCTCGAGGTAGCGGCTGCCGGTTCGTACGGCGTCGCCCCACGAAGTGCCGGACCCGATGGAGAGATCGGTGGCGATCAACCAAAAGGTTCCCCCGTCCACCGATCGGATCACGAAAGGATCACGGAGGCCCTTGGTGCCCATAGTGGAGGTGAGAACGGGCTTGCCCCCGTTGAGCTCCTGCCAGTCCAGCGCATTGTTGCCGTTGCTGGCGGCGAAATGGATCTTCTCGCCCTCTTTGGAATTGCCGGTGAAGTAGGCAAAGAAGTAAGCCTCGTAATCGTCAGCTCGGGCTTGCAGAGCGTCATGGGCCTTGGACCAGCTGGGGAGAGCGGAACCCAAGGAAACAGAAGCCGAGCCAATGATGGCCGACAACAGCAAAGGAAGAGAGCGCATGGCTATGGCTTGTTGAGAGTACGGCCGTCTGTCTAGCCAATGCTTCGGTGAGCCTTCATGCAGGAACAGGAACGATCTGCATGTGCATCCCTCCCCTTTATATATAGCGGCGACCTGATAAAGCTATATATAACTACATGTACATTTGCATATTAAAGTCGACTGTGGGCCAGGTTGGAATTGTGCATCCATTACGCATGCTACCGGCTTTAATGCCGGGCTTTCTGGGAACCGGCTTTGCTCGCCCAGTGGACCTGACGACATTGCGCATCGCTCTAGTGGACGACGGTGGACAGTGGACAGTGGACAGCGGACAGCGCACACCTTTGTTGTCCGCGGGCGCAACCGTTAGGGGAAGTTGGGAAGCTGGAGAGATGGAGGGTTTATTTTACCACCAATCCAAACACCAAACCAAGGGATTGGTTCGGGGCGGTTAGAGGTCACGAGTGTCATCATTTTTTTCGTATTTGGCGATCATGGCCGTTCGGGGTTCTTGACAGATCTGGGCGATCTTATTCGCTTCCTCGCTTCTCCGCAATACCAATGCGGCAATTGCATGACCTTCTCCACTGCTACCATCCTCAAATCAGGCCTTCCCCGCGAAATACGACCCTGCGTGCGATCTCGTGATTTTTCATTTGTCATGACCCGGCCGGCGATGGTGGATTGCAAAGAAACAAGAAACACATCCAATGTTTTTGTTCCTGGCATGAGTCGGGGGTTCCGGAGCCGGTGTCTGTCCTGGGCTTTTCAGCTTAAGGTTCTCATTGGAATAACACGCGCCACACGGTGATAGGGCCGCTTCAACGACTGCCGTCTCCTTTCGGCGGTAGTCAAGACTTACATGAGATATTACTTACACATGTCGTGTGCCGAGCCTCGGGATCGGTTGGCACGACGTCAGCGATTCAGCATGGAATGGCATGCGCTACGACTTTCGGCTTCGAACATCGCGACGAAAATTGTGCTGTGCCAAAGGCTGAAGTTGTGAGGGTTATGCAAAATACATTGATTTCATGGTTTTCTCCATCCTTGGATATTCCCCCGCCCTATGGTATCGTCCTAATATTTTCCTTCCCTCCACAAATCAGTTCCTTCTCCCCTAACCTGCTGTTCTTCCATGTCAATGTCAACTCATCCCCGAGTGCTCATCCCATCCTCTCATTCAGTAATTATTCTCTGTCGCGCCTGTCCGAGAAGACGATCTCCTGGCCACCACAATAACGGCCTGTAGGACTCGGCTTCTTGCCCACCAGTCAAACACCAGCCTGGCTATATTCAGCGAGCCCAACTTCAGTCCCATGTCCTCGAGATCGTCGTTCCGTTTGTCCATGTAGCGAGCCAGGGGCTCAAACACGTCTTCTGTCACCTCATAAAACTCAATGCGACCGCAGTTGTACCCAGCCTCGGCCAGCATTGCGCTGTACTGCTCGCGAGTCATGAAGGTGTTGATGGGACATTCGCCCATCCACGCAATCAGCTTCAGGATCCACCGCTGGTACCACGCCGCCGAGCTCGACAGCAACATGTCAAATGCCATGACCGAGGCGTTGAGCTCCTGCGCAGCCAGCGATATGATGGGTTTTCGGGACGGGTGAAAATGGTAGAATGAATCAAGGGCAAGCATCCAGGTCTCGCCCTCCTGGCCGGGATTGTCCTTGTCGTGGAGAGACGCCACGGCTCTGTGCAAATCCCCCGGCCACGACTTGATTCGCGCCGCGTCTTCGCAGAATATCTGGACATCGCTTTTACTCGCTTGGTTCCTGGGGCCTAGGCGGTTTTGCGCAAAGCGGTATTGGCGATAGTTCAAATTGATGCCGACGTACTTGAGCGGGATGCGGGCCAGCTGGACCAGAAAGGCAGTCTGGTCGCCGCACCCGAACCCGAGGTCCAGAATAGATAGACTCTTGAGGTTCGGGCGCAGCTTGAGCGATTGCGACTTGTCCGTGTCGTCAAGCAGTCCTGCCTTTTTCAGGACCTCTATCAGGAGCGCTTGACAGGCCGTGGGGAAGTCATCCGTGTCGCGCCTTGAACGGTCAAGCGATCAATCAATTAGCTCATCGAATGCATAGTTGCAGGCGGGAGTAAGGGCTTCACTACCAGTATCCCATGTTCATCCACATGGATCTAGGCGGCAGCTCGAGATTGAGCTTGCCATGGTCGAGGCTGTACAGCCGGTCGTTTTGTTTCCCAAACGCCCAATCCGTCGGGGTTTGACGGGCGAACTGGACTTTGGGCCAGCGACGGGGGGCCAAAACTCCTACAGCAAACCCCGCCAAAACACACAGAACATGAGCACTGCTCAGGGACGACAAAGATTCCCACATTCTCACAGATACAAACGTAGACAGCAAGCGATATCTGGTAATGCACTATATGATTTGGCTAACTGAGAGGGTTGGGACTGATCATTGGTCTCTGGTCTTTTCTTTATCAATCCTTCGTGTCTGAAACCAATTCATCTAAACTTTACTCGACACGCGAAAAGGTGAGACATCGGATTTTCTTTCTCCATGACTTATTAGTCGTGCCTGAGCGCTCGTCATCAGCAGTGGTGCAGTGCAGGTTGGGGGTCAGTTTCTGGTCAGTACCTAGAGCTCTGAGAACTTTAGCGCTCTTAGCGGTCAAGCCCCCCAAAAGCTTCAGCAAGTCTGAGCTGTTTGGCGGCTGTCATGTCAACTCAAGGAGCCCCGCGGGGAAATGCACATCTCGGCCATGTATGTTTCTGTCTGTTCCAAAGATATCAATTCGTACACCAACGTAGAGGCATGACACGAGTAAAAACGTACAGGCATGGAAAGATCATCATCCAGAAGAAAAAAGACTAAAAAGAAAAGAAGGAAAAGGAATTACGTAGCAGATATGGCTGAGCGGGAATAGTGATATTCAGGATGTTGCTGGCTGTGCTTGCGTAGACAACGGCGTGAACGGCTGCTCTTTAACGCTGAACAGGCGGCAACAGTGCCCCATCCCTGGCTGCTTGATTTAAATGGTGAGACATGTCATTTCCAACGACATATCACAGAAAACGTGGATTGATATAAGAAAAAGCATCCGCTTGTCAATTTATTAGGGCCTACAACAATGCCTCCAATGATGCACATCCCGTGACCAGCATCACTCAAGCATCCAAGTCGCTGTCCCAAGGAACACGCACACCAAAATCTCGCGCAACTCGAACCGCCGATACAATGCATCCCTCCAGAAGGACCATGCCATCCCAACACCAGCCGCCCGCCAGCCATACACCGTCGTCGCCGTTATGCCACTTGGAGTATTTACCATAGCCGTGGATTAGTCTCTTTTCTTTTTCTGGCCGTGCTGGCCTTTGGATCATCATATCGTTCACAATCTGCCGGCTTTCAAGTGTTCTCAGCACCCTCCAGAACGCCGCGCGATGGAGAACTCCGGGCTTGTCGAGGTTGCCAGAGATGGAGGTCGCCACAATGGCGCCGCAGCTGACCGCGTGAAGCGCTTCTGTGTGGCCTGACCCCGTGAAACTGGAGTTGAGCAAGAGAGTGTCGGCCAGCTGCGCGTCAACGTCCGCCGTGTCGCTTTTCTTGAGACTTTGGGTGTGCTCTACGACGAGAAGCTTCGTGAACTTGTCAGCTCCCTGTAGAACCGCGCTCTCGACAACTCTAGTTGGTATGCGCGACATGATAGGTCCCAGGGGAGTGTATATCTTGCCCACGGCCAGCGGGTCGATGGCAAGCACGATCCGGTCAAATACCGCCTCTTCCACTTGGTCTGCACTTTCACCCTTGGACCAGACCAGTCTCATTCGGGAGCCGTATGGTTCGACAAGAAGGACTTCCGAAGATAGCCTTATAACTTGACCCCGCGAAAGGACCGAGACGACGTCTTGAACTCCATGAGACACCACGAAATGGTCGGCCCCAAACTTTGGGCACAAGTATCGGGTCAAATCGCTTGCCGGGAACGCCAGCAACTCTTCGTGTGAGCACGTGGCCACACTGGACATGAGAGGAACCAAGTAACGACTACTAAAATAATGTGGCACCCTCATCCGCCCCAGGTAAGTCCCAAAGCTTTCGCTCCTCTCGCGAGGTTTGACGAGGAGGCAGCAGAGCGAGAACCAGACGTAGCAGGCTAGAACAAAGACGGTCTCCAGAAGATGGGTGATGACGTCGGCCCCAGGCGGGAAAACTGGAAATGACCGATGGTTGTTGGACGAATGGATAAAATAGGGAGGCGTCTCCTCATCTTGCGTTCTCTGGCTTGCAACTTTGGAGAATACATAGAGGAAGCGCTTGGAGTGGTACCGGATCCCCAGGTGGTCGTACATTGTAATCAGGTTCCGGTAGAAGCCCCCGGCGAAAGCTCTCATGGGCAAGTCCACCCGGCTGCACCTCCCATCACGCTCATCCATCAACGTCACCGAGGCGGCGTCCAGCGAGATGCGGCCACCCTTTTCTCCGCGAGTTAGTTTCGGGATCTGTGCTGGATTGGAACCGAAACACGTACCTTTTCAAACAGCGTGACGGAATACCGCTGAAGTTCGTCCTGTTGGAGCAGGTAGCCAGTCACCAGACCAGCCATTCCAGTTCCCACCACGGCCACCTTGAGCTTCGCGGGTGCGGCCATGTTGACGGCTATTCCTTCCTTGTCCTCTTGTTCCCTTGCGCTCTTTTTACACCATGGTAGCTCTTTGGTCATTATCTCTGGGCGCGGGGGAATACTCACTCTCGACAGCTGATGTAACTTGCAAGTTGTGTGACGTAAGAGCGCTACAGTTTCTCCTCCGAAAGATGGCGATCTGATTGCTTTAGCCCAACTCTCCGGTCTCTAGATCAGCACAACATCAATGCTCTATTCTTCTTTGGGGGGACGAAAACGAAGCAGTCGACATCAGCCTGCAGTGGAAGCCCGTTTCATCTCAACTCAACCACAAGCGGGCGAAATGCACTCCGATGTTTCTAAGTCTTACGAGAAGTTCGTCTGTCTGGTCGGTTCAACTAAGCTGCAGGCCCTCGAGTCTCCATGAAGCATAGGTAGTGCGAGCTCTCCATGGTTTGCAGAGCTTCTGGCGTTGGCACCAGCCCAGCTGACACTCGAGAGTCATTATCTATGCACGCAAATCGAGTTAGATTCAACTCGGCGGCCCATGGCTTAAATTCAAAGCCGCATTCACGAGTCAGAGGAACAGAGATTAGATCAGCCTAAGAAAGTTTGCTCTGCTTTTGTCCTAAAGTTATTTTTGCACATGCACGCTGGGGGGCTTTAAGTTGAGGCTCCGCCACTGCTATTTCGCCATGGGTATGGGTTGATGTTTGTCATACCAATCCCAGTACACCGTTGGACGATTATTCCTGTCAATTCGGTATATGCCGATGTAGTGGATTTGACGTGAAACTCCGGCTATACCACTATTCCCCAGCCTCTCAGACTCTCAGACCCCTACCCATATCAATTTATGCCCTGATACAACTCCTGGTCTGATGACCAGAGCGTCTTGGCCATGGACAGTCTGCTCTGCCACCAGGCGATCTCTTTACCTGCGAACATCCTCGGTCCCATACTGAAGGGATGTAAATCCATGCGATGGTGCCCATTGAATTGCCGGTCACGGAGCGGATGGCCTTTGGAGAGCCGGCGGTCAGGTCGAAACTGAAGGGGATAGCCGAAGTTTCTCGGTCAGCGCGCTAGTGCGATTCCTTGATAGACGGACGTGGACGTACCTAAAGCCCACTAACCCCGAACCCGGTGGATGACAATTACAGCAGCTTTCCCGGGCCACTGTTGTCCGACGCTGCAGAACTTAATCGCAGATCACGTATTTCCCTACCGTAATCCTCTCTTTCAGGAGACGAACTTTTAAGAGGACACCTGAGCTGGCTCAATCATGAAGCTGTCCAATCTATTCCAAAAGCCGGCGGGCTACATGATTGCCTGCATGGTGTGCTCATTCGGCGGTTTCCTCTTCGGCATTGATACCGGCATCATCGGACCTGTCACCGTGATGGACGACTTCAAGAACTATGTGGGCGACCCTTCCCCCACCGTCCACGGCCTCATCGTATCCTCCATCCTGATCCCGGCCGCCATCTCTTCCTTCTTCGCCGGCAGGCTGGCCGATGCCCTGGGTCGATGCCGGGGCATCGCCATCGGCTCCTTCATTTTCGGCATCGGTGCCGCGCTCGAAGCCGCCTCAGTGCACATCGCCATGTTCGTGGCGGGGCGCATCATCGAGGGGATTGGCGAGGGTCTCTACCTCGGCACACTGGTTGTGTACATCTGCGAGGTGTCGCCACCACGCCACCGTGGGGCCCTGACCACGGCGCCCCAGCTGCTGACGACCCTGGGCCTCATGACGGGCTTCTTCACCTGCTACGGCAGCGCTAACATCCCTTCCTCGTTCTCGTGGCGTCTGCCCTTCCTCTTGCTCGCCGCCTACTCCCTTGTCTTCTCGGTGGCGGCCCTGCTGTGGTTGCCGGCTTCCCCACGTTGGCTGACTCTCCGAGGGCGCGAAGACGAGGCGGCTGAGGCCTGGGATAAGCTCGGTGTACCCGCAGCTGACCGCGAGAAGATCCTCGATCAACTGGCGACCTCGGTCGTGGACATAAACGCTAGTGCCGCCGTCGATGCGAGCGGTTCCATCATGATGGACATGACCCCCGCCCCGAGACCGACCCAAAGGAATGCGAAGAAGTCGCAAATACGCGACGTCTTCGCTTCCGATGCTCGCCCACGCCTGCTGCTGGCCGTGTTCCTCATGGGCATGCAGCAGCTGAGTGGTATTGACGGCGTGCTGTACTACGCCCCCTTGCTCTTCCAGCAGGCCGGCCTCGACTCCAACGAGTCTGCCTTCCTGGCCTCGGGCGTCTCGGCTATCATAATCTTCGCCGTGACCATCCCAGCCACGCTTTGGGCCGACCGTTGGGGCCGCCGCGCCAACACCATCCTGGGCGGCCTGGGCATGACGTGCACCATGTTCCTCATGGGCGGGCTGTACGCGGGAGACGCAGTGCACGCGACCTACGGCGCGGGCCGCTGGGTCGTCATTGTCTGCATCTACCTTTTCGCCGTCCTGTACTGCGTGTCCTGGGCCGTGGGCATCAAGGTGTACGCGGCCGAGATCCAGCTCCCCGCGACCCGTGCCAGCGCCACCAGTATCGCCCACGGCAGCAACTGGATGACCAACTTCCTCGTCGCCCTCGTCACCCCGACCTTGCTAGCCACGACAAGCTACGGCGCCTACTTTCTCTTCGGCGGCTGCACCTTGCTGACGGTCCTGGTCTCCTGGGGCTTCATGCCCGAGACCCGCGGCCGGAGCCTCGATGACATCGACTTGGCGTTTCAAGAGAAGGGGCACGTGAGTTTGAGCGGGCTGAAGCAGTTCACCAGGACGCTATCACGGCGTTTATTAAAGAAGATATCTCCTACTGCGGATGCATAAGTTACTGTATAATGTTGATAGAAATATGAAGATGGCACGTTTTTATTGAAAAACAGTATCTATTGCATGCCTATGTTTACCAGTTTCACCTCTGGGAGGCTGCCATTTCCTCACCAAACCACGTGACATATCGTCTTAAATGACACCATAATTATTGCTCGGCCTGCCTGGTTAGGGTTTTGGGAGCTGGACATGGCTGACTTGGAAGGAAGAAGAAGGCCACTCCCTGTTGTGAGCCATATTAGCTGAGATATCCACAAACAGCCAAAACATCCATGCGGGAAAGCTCACACCCTGGAGCTCTGAGGAAGAGAAAGCGCTCGTCTTCAAAATCGTCATTGTGATCTCGAGTGGCTTTATGATGGGGAATGACAGTCAGTCTATGGTACGTTGGGGCACGCATTACAGCGTTTAGGGGTAATGCACATGGTGGTGATCGCATAATAGTTGCGCTGTTCGCCATGAGAAGAAAATATAGATGTGAGTGCCCTGGGTCTGTCTGATTCGAGTTGGACTTAGGTTTCTCTTTGCACTCAATGATGCGTCCACCAGCTGACGGTGTAATGATGAATATGTTTGATGTTTGTTTTTGAGTTTTATCGTGCTTGCTTGTTGTGAGTTTGCGATTCCTGCTATGTCGACTTGGCATAGAATCAAAGTTGGGAAAGATGATGGTGACGTGTGGTGATAGATACGTTCGCACAAAGTATATCTATCGAGATCCTCTGAGTATTAATATTTAAAAATAATATTGAAGAGACCTCATTTACCCGACTTCCCCTTCTAAACTATTGCTCCTATACCCAACACCGTCAATATGCATGCGACGACTCTGTTCAAGATCGCACTGCTATTTAGCTTCGGCGCTGCGCAGGACATCGAAAGCGACGAAATACCCGAAGCTTGCCAGGACTTATGTAGTGGCGCCGTTACCCTCTCGACAAACTGCGACGATTCGAACGATGATGACACCGCGGAACTCAACTGCGTCTGTACTGGCGAAAATGCACAGTCGTTGTTCTCCGATTGTGTCTCTTGCACCAAGGCCCAAGGCGAAGACGACAACAGTTCGGGTTTGTAGAACATTTCCCAGTTTAGTTAATTAGTCACTTGTTCTAACGAAACATAGATCTTGCCGAGCTGGTAAATGCCTGTGGTTGGGATTATGATAGCATCACAGCCAGTGGAAGCTAATGTGGTGCACTCTTGCTCTGTATATAAGATGACCTCCTGAGGCTTCAGCATAATCACTTGGTTGTAAATTCCCGAGTATTACAGGTAGTCGGAAGAACCGCTCTCTATATCATAATAATTCACGATGTCTGGCTTATTTTGGACTCGCCGTAATAATTATATCAACGACAGCAGTGGTGATACCACATCTACTGTTGTACATATTTGGCAGCCTCAGTCCCGGCCACACGGCCAAACACTACACATTCAAGCAGCGACGAACCTCCGAGTCGATTATCACCATGGATGCCACCCGTGATCTCGCCTGCCGTCCAGAGCCCCTCGACCGGCTTCGATCCGGCCCTCAGTGGCTGGGCCTTGGTGTTGAACGCTGCACCGCCCATCGTGAAGTGCGTGACCGGCGTGACTTTGCCAATGCAGATCTCCTCGTCTCTGTTTGACTCGCCGGCTGGCAACTTCCAGCGACCAAAGTTGGTTCGCCCAAAGGCGTCATCCTTGCCCTTTGCCGCGGCCTCGGCATACCTGTCGACGGCTTCGATCGCCGCCGGGCTGAGCTCACTTACCTTCTTCTTCTGCATCAGCCCCTTCCACATATAGAAACCCAGATGACCCGCCGTAGCCTCACAGGCACCAGGGTCCATGAGCAATGTGATGTCCCATTGCCGGCTGTCGCTTTCTTTGCTATGGGGCATGTTCATGATAGCCTCGCTGACCTTCTCACGCGTATCGAGCTCGTTGACGAACCTCTTGTCTTCATCCGACAGCAAGATGCCTCCTTCGCCGCGCAGGGCCTCGGCCGCCAGGAACTTGTACCGGACGCTGGGATCTTTAGGGTCCACGAAGCCCGTCGGGTGGACCTGCACGCTGGTCATGTCCACGAACTCAATACCAATAGTTTCTAGTATGCCATGAGACCCTGGCCGGTCGTCGTTGGTGGAAGGCAGACCGGCAAGATCGGGTCGGTACTTTGCAAGCAGCCCCGTGGCGTCGCCTGCGAAACCGCCGGCCGCAAAGACCACGGCGCCATCGAGGTCGTGCGTTTCCTTGTCCTGAACGTACCGCACGCCCGTGACAGCATCGTCACGCACGGCGAGCGACACCACTTCGGCCGAGCTGCTGAGCTGGAAGCTCGGGTTCGCGTTCAGCTTTTGCTGCATGGCCGAAACAATGGCAGCGCCCGGCGGAAGCTTGCCCGCCCCACGATGGGTCCGCGGCACCGAGTGGCCTCCCAGAATGGCCACGACGCTGAGGTCCACGCCGAATTCGTCGGCCACCCAGTTGACGGCCGCCTCGGATCCTTCGGTCAACGTGTTGACCAGTCGGGTGCGGTCCACCTTGGCCAGATCCTGCGAGAACCTGCGCCCGGCCGAGCGCACCGAGTCATTATAGAAAGCATCATCCTTAGCGATGCCGGCGGCCTTCTGAAAGCGGGTGTGGGCGCCATTGATGCCCGATGAGGCCTTGATGCTGTTGCCGCCGGGTTTCGGGGCGCGATCCAGCATGTGCACGCGCGCGCCAGCCTGTAGGGCCTCGTAGGCAGCCGACAGGCCGGCCAGGCCAGATCCGACGACAATTACGGGCCGCGGAGACGACATTACGGTGGAGGTGGTGTCCGAGTCTCGGAAGTTCACAAGGACGCTAAGTGCACTGAAGATGGTGGTGCTGTGGTGCAGGCTGAGAGTGGCGATGACGATGCCAATCAGAAAGATGACAAGCAGGCGTCGGCTTCGGTACATGTGAGCTTGGAGGCGAACGGATGCGATTGATCAGTTCAGGTTGATTGTTGTCTTTCGTCTGTTGGCTTTGGACAGCTTGCAGATATAATCGATGACCAAAAACTTGAGTGGGTGCAGGAGTGCGACCGGAAAGTTTCCTGGTCAGACCATGTCATACGATGGTGGCCACACAGACGCCGACGGTCGCACGGGAATCATCCGGACCAACCGACTCGCTGCCGTCAAGTGAACTACCAGACGGGGCTTATAATATAGCAAGCAGCCCTCCGAACATTCGATACCATTTCTAAGGCGTCTGTTAATTCGCCCAGAATGCTCAGGCTCAGGCCACTGTTTGGGTTAGTCGAGGAAGCGGGGGCCGGCAAGAGTGCGAAGCTCATTATGTCCGTTACATCCGACACGCTCGTAAATCCGTTAGCTCAACAACGCGTCTCCTTTTTTTTCGACTGCCATCTAGCCATGGGGAAATCACAAACCATCATCGGTCTAGCCATACTTTTCTCGAGAACCAATAGATTCCGAGAAGTATCAGTCTTCCTTCAGTATTGCATCTACCAAGGTCAACGGCGGCGGTAGGCTCAGAGCGCTATTGCAAAAGATCACTAGAAAGGAGGCGTCTCCTTAACTGGCGACCAACCGCGCACTGCATGGTGGTGCCGTGGCAACTTAAATGTCGAAGCTTCCCGTAAGATGAAATAAAGTGTCTACGCGGGGAAATACCCGATTCTACTGTAATATCGAGCCCGCGAGTAACCTGGTGCAAAATGAAAAGTGTGGCATATCGGACTAAAACCAATGCAAACCACTCCCCCCTAACCCTTTTGTGGTTCACATGAAGCCTTTCGCCGGTGTTATTCTGGTGATATAACTGCAGGAGTATTTAGCCAGGGACTATGCGGGGGGATGGCATATGCCGCTCACAGCGAAAAGGGGTTTTCTCGCATTGGGTCTTACGTACTGGACATAGGGGCAACAGCTAAGGTTTTCTTGATACCAAGCTGCCTCAAGGGCAATTATAACTATAAAGACAGTGAGAAAGACTCGTGTAACAGTACCTAATAACGGCAAATGAGAGATGGCGAGCGAATTTGGCCTAGGGTTGCCCCTTGCCAATTCCTGCGCGTAGCCCAAAACACCGACCGTGTGATATCCATCGATGCATTCCAGTCCAACTTGAAGAGACGCTACCGGACAACGTCGTGCACCTATTTCTCTCTAGGCTTGATGCAAACGGCATTGATGACACCTGCTACCTGTGTCGAGGCAGCGAATGCGAGAAGCAACACGAGAGTAAACTGCATGATGGGCTTTGGGCTGTGGAAATTGATTGAGATTGAGATTGTTGTGGATATAGAGATGATGTTATTGATAAAATTTTACGCAAGACCTTAAAGAGGACACGCGAGTCTGATATTTATGCACATCACGCCCCAAACCACCGGGTGTTCTCACAAATAGTCTTTCGTATGAAATCCCTCTACGTAATTCTCTCTGCTTGTAATCGCTAAGATCAGACACCGTCTCGCTGACCCCCCCCCCCTGGCTGACTAGCCTTTTAGCTATTTTCTCACCTAAAGCTTAAATATTCAACTTTATATATAAAATTGTATTTAAATATAATAATTGTTATTATTAAATAATAAAATTCTATTTAAAATAAGCTAAATTCCTCTATATTTAAATATAATTAAAATAAATTATAAATAGAAATATTTATTCTTTTTACTTTTATATATAAAATATATATAAATTATTTATTTTAATATCTTTTCCTTTCTTTATAAATATCGTTTTATAATTTAAATCTTTATTATTTTAACTTTATATAATAATATAATTAAAACGTTTCTTTATTTAAAAATTTATATAAGGTTTTATAATATTTTAAAGAAACCCTTAATAAATATTTCTTAGTAAACTTTAAATAAATAATTAAAATAAGAATAAAACGTTTAATAATTTTTATAATAAGTTATACTTTTAATATTCTATTTTATTTTAAAGTTAAATTTTAATTATTAATCTTTTAAAGTTAAAATTATTAAAAACTTAAAAATTATTTTAATTTATAATTCCTATATAATTTATATATAAGGGTATTAATCTATTAATATAAGGTTTTATAAATTTATTTAATTTATATACGTTTAATATATATTTATCCTATTTTATATTCTATTTTATAAAGAAAACAGATTATTTTTATCTATTTTAATTAAATTAATATTATAAATATAAGAATAGTCGATTTAGGTGTGAAATAGGCTAAAAGGGGGGTCAGCGAGACGGGGGGGTCAGCGAGACGGTGTCTGATCTTACATGAGCCCTTGCCGGGGAGTCTGAAGTGTTCTCTCCAGCACGTGAGAAAGTCCTAATCATCCGATATCACATTATTGTCCGAGGAAACGTAGAAAGTCCGTACATCGCGATCTACACCGTATCCTAACACCTTATGGACCCTACTTAGGTATTCTGTCTATTAAGCAATGCAAGGGAGTGTGTATACCCACCTATATATAGCGTTGACTTGCCCGAAACGGTCTAGGGATGGAGGATCCGGTTGGCACCGCCGGCTTGGTTAGGTTTCACAACTCCCAACATAATTATGATCTTCCATGCAGTGTACACCGATTTGGGTATTGCAATCACTTGACTGTTTTGACGTTGGCCAAGAAATATGGGGTTGAGTGTAGTTTCCGTTTCCCACGTGCATCGATCAGACTGATGATCCGCGATCTGGCCGCCCTGAAACCCTCTCACCGACAACGAGAAGTGCTGTGCTTGACGTAACAATATTTCATTACGATGATGAATCACAATCTATCTGTTGCGATCACTTCTATAGACAGGGCTTGGCCTTTCTAGTGATGTCTTCTACTTTGGATTACCGGCCAAATAAAAGAAAACCTGCGAGCCAGCAGACCGGATATAAGGCTAGGGGTAGGATGAGTCCCAATAATATGTAGTCGGCTGTGGCAGATCGGAAGCTTGCCGATCATTACGTCCGCGTACAGCAGGCAGCAAACACGACCAACGACAGCGCCCCCAACCTACCAACCTTTAAATAAGATGGCAACAAACCCAATTCTTTAATCTTCTTCCCAAGAAGCCAAACTATTTGAATTTACATTGAACAATATACGCAATCTACCCGTCATCTTTCTGTTGTGTTCTGATTCGACAAAAATGCCTTCCTTTCCAACAGCACTCTTTGCGACAGTTCTATATGCCACCTTCGTGCTGACCATCGATGAGGAGCAATTCGGTGGCCCATGGGTTTGGCAAATCCCTGATCAGGAATTCGACACGATTTTCGAGCATCCGAACGCTACAGGTGCCGTATCTCTCCCGAGTATAGCGGCAGAGGATGGTTGGTCCCTGGCGGCGGAAGTTGCTGCCAACATTCCTCTTACCGACGGCGGCTTTCACGACGGCAAATTCTTCACGGGCAACAGGATCCTCTTAAATGCACCAGCCAGAGGGTTCCAGACAGCAACATCAGCTCTGTTACCGCCTGGCAGACTTGCGCCGTGTACTGGACTCTTGACATGCACGAATACCCGGACAACATGCGTGAGGATGACGGCACGTGCTCGAGCGTACTCTCTGGCGACTGTATTCATGCGATTGAAAGCCAGATTGAGGAAAGCTTTTCTGGGACAATCGGTTGTCAATGCCCTGCAATTGACAAGATTGATGCTTGCAAGCAGAGCAAGACCTGGAAGTTCAACGGCTGCATGGCAAGTCGTAAGTCTAGCTTCTGTTGACATCACGTCTATGATGGGCCAGTCCCTTTGGTTGGCGGCATGTACCATCTACTACTATTCTAAACCGTTGCTGGTTTATCCTTCTTCGCACCCGTAGCTTACAACAACACCGGCATAAACTCATGGCCCAACATGCAACAGGAGGTAACCAGGCATGGCGGTTCCTTGCAAGACAAACCGAATAACCTGACGGCCTACAACGAGACAGGAAGCATTGCTTGGCCGGTTGCCGTGGTTCAAAGACGAGACCCAAGCCCCAACGTCAGCGGCTTAGTAGAAGGTCCTATAGCCAAGCTTTCCTGCATCAGAGCAAAGAAGGCTGCTGCAGGGTCATTTGTGCCTGGAAAGCCTCCATCATCTGCTGGAAAGTCCGGTGGGAGCATTGCTACTCCAGGGGGTATGACCCAGCTTGTGATGGTGGTTCTGATGATGGGTTTCATGGCTTGAAGAGAGTCGTACTACTTGGGGACAAACGATATGGATGCCGAACTATTTGTCGTGGCCTTTTCTACTCGCCGTGACCTTTTCATATTTCTTAGATCAGTTATTCACAATGGTCTTGTCATTGTGCCATCTGTGTATTCAATTGCAGAACTTCGTATCGTAACTTAATAAGCTAGTGTTGTTAAGCAACGATCCGGTGGCCGGTTCTTCGCAGCTTTTGGAAGACCATGTCGGGATCATACTTCTTGGAAGCTGCCACGATCTTGCCAGTGGCGTAGGTGGCGACGGGATCCTGACCAGCATAAGCGTAGTTCAGGAAACGCCAATTCCAGTTGATACCGAGCGACGTGGCGTAAGCGTCAACCTCGTCCTGCCACTGCTGCATGATGGGCAGCGCTATGGCCTCATTGTCAGCGCCGTCGATCGCCAAGCTGGCCAGAAACAGTACCCCGTTCTCGCCTTTAGATTTGGCCTCGAGGTTCATGGCGTTTCCACCATTGGCGTTGCCGTGCTGGATCATTGCCTGAGTCAAGGGGAACATGGAGCACAGAGTGACTAGCTGGCTGTCTTGGCTGACTAGCCCGGCCAACTTGCCCGCAATCAGCTCCTCGTGCTTATCCGCGGCGAACTTGATAACACGTCTTTAATACATATCAGCATCTGATCGAGACCTTCAAATGTGTCTAGGTACTTACGGGTCATTCTTGTAAGCACCGGTCAACCAGATGTTGCTTCCACCCCGATTGTTAGCTATTGCAAATACAAGGTAACGAAGCTGGCCACCTACCGTAGCCCTTCAGGCTGGCCGAGATCAAACTCTGCCGTGATCTCATACATGGGTGCCGACCGCAGCGAAGTGCTGATGAGGCCTGATGTGTTGAGATAGCGATCGTAGACTGGAGGATATGCAATGTCGAGTGTGTTATCCATGGCAACTTGGACGATCATGGAGCGTGCTGCGAAATAAGTTAGAAAGCGCAGCATGTAACATCTTCACTGGTGACACTTACTTGAGTGGGTGTAGACCCAGTACAGCATAGTCGAGCTGTTCTTGTCCTGATAGTTGTTCTCGACAAAGTCCACGTACGCGTCCGTGAGGTCACCCGCTGCATCGAGACTGTACTGGGCAATGCCTCCCCATATGTTGGGTTTCTTGGGGTCGGGGAACTCGATGACATACATGTCGAAGCGGGTGACAAGGCCTAAATTCCCGGAGCCGCCCTTGAGGGCTTGCCATAGGTCGTTGTGCTCGTCCGCATTGGCGTTGATGATGCTCCCATTGGCCAAGACAACTTGGAAGTTCTTCACATTATCGCAGGCCCAACCGTGGGAAGTGGAGTGGAACGAATTGCCGCCTCCTGTCGTAAAACCGGCAACACCAACGCCGCCAGCACGGCCGCCCGTCACCGTGACTCCACTGAAATCAAATTTGATTAGCGAAAGAAGGGATGACACGGCTTTCGCTCTCTTCCCGGAACTTACTGTGGCTCCAAAGTTTCGTAGACTGGCTGCCAGGAAGAACCCGGACCAATGGAGGCGATCTTCTCGTCGGGATCGTAGATCGTTCTGTTCATATGGCCGGAATCGATCGTAACGCCGTCATTGATGCTATTGGAAGCCGGGAAATCACTATGGCCGCCACCGAGAATACCGAAAGAGCATTCGTTTTGAACCAAATTTTGGATCACGGTGGCCGTATCTTCGGCGCTTTGAGGCAGCACGAAACACCAAGGAGCCAAGGCGGCACTGGCAGACCAGATGGACCCAACGCGACCGCGGTAGTTGGTCGTGCCCGGATGATAGACCTTGCCTGCTAGCGATGCCGTCTGTGATAGATTATTGCACTGTTCCTATATCAGCAAACGAATCTCGGTATGGTGATCAGAAAGGGGCGTCACCAACACAAGCGGAGTTTGCGTCGGCACCCACTACGGATAGGTTAAGCAGCAGCATAGCAGTGCTGGCAATAACTGAATTCATTCTCATTTTGGTCGGTTAGCTCCAAGCGGTTTGAGATGCACCCGTCACCAAGACCGCGAGCGAAGAGTGAATAATAGTTGGATACTTAGCCAAACACTACAACCTCCAAAACGATAGCGGACTACTTTTTATTTCTACGGGTCACCGATTTATCGATTTGAGTGTCTCCGCTGCAATGGTTAAAGCCCTTCTTTGATTGGGTAGTTTCTGATGTTTTGCAACATTCTGTGCTGCGCCGCCGAGGAACCAGCGAGCAATGGAACGATGTTCGATGGATGGAGAGAAAAACGACGATCTCGATACCTTAACGGAAAGCCAGTCCCATCTTTTACCCCGGCAACCCTGTTGGGACAAACCTCAACCCGATTCGTGATGTTATATATCAATCTTCTATCAATCTTCTATCTAATGCTGGAGATAGTAACAGAGCAAAACACTATAATGTATATAGAAACTAGATTACTACAAGTCGATGACCGTGATAATAATCTCCACATGCGAATAGTTAGTGACGAGGTTATCGAAATCATATCTATTAGCCAGCATTATTAATCATCATGCTCCGGGGTTAGGATGCCTAACCCTTTGCACTATACGGATAAAGAAACACTATATACTTTTCAGTTGCCAAGGAATGCACATTTTGTGGAGTACATGTTGGGAACACTACTTGTAAATTTTTTAGAAACACTACTTGTCAGCGCTAGTGACAGAGGTCGCGAACGTGAAATTTATTAGGGAACACTAGGTGTACATTTTTAGAAACACTACTTGTCAGCGCTAGCGACAGAGGTCGCAAACAAGAAATTTTGTTAGGGAACACTTAGTGTTCCTGAATGTCATATAGTTAGGTTTTGTTCTTCTTCGACTCCGCCCTCCCGCTCGCCCGCGCACGGTTCCTCTTACTTCCCCTACTTCGGGATCAAGTGGCTAAGAAATGGATTCGGATTCATATAAAGGCTCATGATCTTGGGATCCTGAATACAGGATACTCCTCGCCTTTGCTGACTGGGATGATATTGAAAGTGACATAACTGTCGATATTCTCGGGCTCGAGCGCGGTGAAGGCTAGAGCGGCATTCTTCTGCCTCGTGCTAACCCGGAAGCTGCCGGCAGGTAAAACTACCTCGCGGGTAGTGCTGTTCGTGGTCACAGTGTTGAGGACATGGCCCTCATAAAGACGAGTGCCCAACGAGGATGAGGTCACCGTCATGGCCTCGACGGGTCCCTTGAATTCGTGGTCCATAGTCTTGACTTCGAGCCCCAGGATTTCCAGCCGTTCCGCAATGTCGGGCCAGCTCCTGGGGATAAGGTAGGCCTCGGGCCGGGCTCGTGTCAGGTTTGCCCGCGATGGAGTCGTCTCGTACCACGTCACAGGCGCCTGCACTACGCTCCCGTTGCGCTGGTCGATCATGGTGAAAGTCCGGTTGGAACGGGGATAGGAGTCTGTGACCACAATCTCGTCATTGCTTTCGATGAATTCTGCGATAGCGCCCTCGACCGTGGAGTAAATGTCGTCGGTCTGGTCACGGGCCAGCTCGAGGATCGTTTCAATCTTGATCAAAGCCGTAGCCACACGGCGCTGGAAATGTTGATTACCCAGCCGGATACCGCGCATTTCGAGAAGGAAAGAGATGGCCTGCGTAAGGCCCACAGCATTTCGCCCGGTGCGCGCCTCCGTTACGGCCTGGGTGAAGGAGATGGAAGATCCCGATGTGCTGTTCGAGGCGCCAGTTGCGTAATGTTCCCAACGGAGGCCATATGTCTCGAGACGAGCGCCCATGGCGGGAATAAAGTTGTCAAGAACCTGGTCACGAATGGCCTGGTGGATGTTGAGATTGATGCCGCCCGAGATTAGGGAGTCGGACCCGTGCTGGTACTGGCCGCCGTACACGGTCGGGGCATTGAACTCGTCTGCAGGCTCGAGGTCAGTTGCTGTATCACGATACTCTTCGGGCGTCAACTACGTACGCATGTCAATAGATATGTGAGGCTTGTACTCGCTGACGACACGCTTGATGCCGCGAGATTGTGCTCGCATGAGTTTAATGTGTTCGCGGTTCGGGTCGAGGTTGACCGCCAGCTGGCGTTGGAAGTAGGCCACCCCATCCACATTGTATCTTGGCAAAATCTTGATGTCCATCTTCTCGAGGAGCGACTCAGTCCACGTCTGGTTGGCGTTCATCTTCCCAAGAAGGGCCAAGATGGACTGATCTGCCGCCGGTTCGTTGCCGTGGATGGCCCCCTGGAGGTACACGCGAAGCTTGGGGGTGTTTGTCGGGTTGGGTCGTGACAGGAAGACGTAGGGGATTGTGCGACCTTCTTCTGAGAGGAAGTCGACGGATTGATACGTCATCCAGTCATTTTTGCGCGCCAGGTCACGAATGAAGAAGTCTTTTGCGTCGTGTTAGAGGCATGTCTCTGCAAAGGGGGTTGTCAACGCACCAAGCTCAACGTGATCAGTTGGTCCCTCGGTGCCATTTGTAAACCGTTCGGGCACCGACTTTGGGTCTAAGAAGGCAGGGGATAGCAACTCGATATCGACATCGGGAAAGTTCTGTGCCACCAGGTCGCTGTCCTTGATGGTCCGCAACCAGTTCTCGCCATACTGAAGCCCTGACTGAATGCCGCCAGACTGTGCCCAGGTACTAGGGAGTGATGCTAGGTACGCTACCCAGCCCAGGTTGGAAGCTGTGATGGGAAACATTTTGGGTCTTCAGGGTGGATGTTACCGGAGGGGGGCTGGTTAGATCTCGACCATCACGGCCATGTGGGCATCTGCGTGACGAAGCCGTGTATTTATATCCCGACAATGCCCACGATGACGTCTTGACTTGCCTAGACATTATTCGCTGGGCTGTAGGTGTTCGGTCATATTGCGTCGGGATGGTCCGACCGTTATCGGCACACGTAACCAATGGGCGTAGTAAATTGTTTTGAGGCTCTCCTTGATGAGGAAGGTCGCGACGAAAGTCAATACTTGGTACGGGGAAGTGAGGGGGGTGCGGGGAGTCACGGTAACCCAAGCAGCCAAGGCCTCGAGGTAGACGCTTGGCTACTGTGGATTTGGAGATGCCCAGGCCAAGACCTGCAGCCAAGGCTGTTCGGTAAGTTGCAGTGGGCGCATTGTCAGGTTTTCGGCTTCATCTCATCGAAGTCATGCTATCGGGATTTGGTCCAAAGGAGACCCCCCTTAACGGCTTTGTGGTATTGATGCCGTATTCATTGTAGGTAGTCACGATGGTGGCTTTATGGGGATATGGCAGTTGTTCGTCCCTATCTTATGAAGCAGTCCAGTACGACGACCTCATTGTCGCATTTTACACACTGCTTTCAGCATTTCCGGTTAACCCAACCCATTAAATGAGAAATATTTCCTCCGTTTTCAACTCCAAGCGTCCCCTGAGTTCCACCGAGTCGAATGCCTCCATGTCCATAAATCCATGCACATAAGCTCCCCCGATGACCTTAAATCGAGCTGATTCACCCGTCGAAAGCTTAGCTGATGCAACCTGCCGCAAGACCAACGGAACCTTGGCCCCCTCGAGACAGGCGATAGTGTCTCCTTGCTGGGCATCCCCCCTGAGCAGCATTGTATAAAGTCCCTTTTCAGTGACGTTGAACCTCCAGTAAGTGTGGGTAAACCGCCACACATCATCGCAATTAGTGTCCTCAAAAATATCCGGCAATCGCGATTGTGGATCATCGAACCAATCGTCACTACTATCTGTTAGCGGCGAATCGAGTACATCTTGCAGGCTTCCAGATTCGGTTGGGCTCGGGTTTAGTTCGGTCGATTTGCTGTGACCGATGCTTTGTTTCGTCCTGTATCTCAAAGTCTTGTCGAGTATCCCAATCGCGTCCGCGCGTAATCTCTTCATTGGAAAGGCGGTGCGGTCCGTAGCCAGCGTACGCCAGAGTGCTGTGAATGCTGGCTCTCCAGTTACATATGCAGGATGGGAGTCATCTAGCAGGGTCTCTCCTACGCCCAAATCCTTTCGAACATGGGAGAAGACCTCAATGGGACTGTGTCGCACCCGGTCCCCTCCAGGAATCGCTCTGCCAACTGTGTCGAGCACCACACCCCGCGTTCGAAGGGCGCAATCAGGGGTGATAAAACAGGGGACTTGGCATTTCAACGGGCCCGAGTTGAATATCCCTCGTTGAGCGAACAATAGCTTGCGTCTTGGGTCTGTGGCCCTTTGCGGCACGGAAAAGCTAGGAACCCACGATCGGGGCTGGGCGGACTGTTCTTGACTTGACTCGTCCGAAGATATAGATGGTATATCTTTCTCCCACGGCGCTTGAGTGATGATGTCCAGGTTTGCCGAATAGTTGATGATCGCCCGTGCTGTATCGAGATGGACATCTTGCAGGGTTTGTGAGTAATCGACCGGGATTCCCAACTCTTGTGGCACGAGCCCAAGTACTTTGCGGGGTGGAACAATCATTAGCATTGGAGGCGTCGAGGCAATTGAGGCGTACTTACCGCCGTAGATCCTGTCTCTTGGGTCTGTGGAGGTTGATCCGCTCCAACGCGAGAGAACTTCGAATAGTTCTTGCCGACCCCCTTTTTGGATCGACCGACGCTGATCGTTGAACCGTAATATCTTTTCCAGTAATGCGCTGTATCTCCTTGCCAACGTGTTTCCATGGCTTGCAAAGCCACGATGGAAGGCATCGGAGGGGGGTAATGGCTCCAGGAACTCCGCTATCTGATTCCATTCAAGCCTGGCTGTCCCCGCAAGAAGTATGACCCTTGGAGCACAAGCAAGCTCTTGAACCACCCAAATGCGGTCCCATATCCTCGGATGAATGATCACATTTTCCAGAATGGTACTTTCCTCGCGAGTCATTTGCCACGCTAGGCTCTGGGCCTCCAAAGGCTTGACGGTATCCGGAGAATGTACACCAGGGAAGAACCTCTCAAGTCCATCGATGGTCCGTATATCTTTGGCGCAGATCGTTCGTAAGAGCTGCAATCCAGCTTCCATGACATTGTAGTGACCTTCTTCTGCGTCAGATGTGGGCCCGAGCCACACGAGATCCACGCGGCAGTGCTCGTATATACTCCTCATGATGGCTACCTGGTGGCTGCGCTCGACCAGGTCTTGTTGGTTGATACAAATAGCATCGATCCACAACAGACCTCCTTCCTTCGAGGCTCGCAGGTTGCGCAAAAGGTTATGCAGGTTTGCAGTGACTCGCAATAACTTGCCATCGACTTCAATCTCCTCCGCGATGAGGCTGGGATCACCCCACACGTAAGACACAGTGTGGTACACTGGTTTGTCTGATAGCGAATGATAGTGTAAGCTCCCCTGAACCAGGGAAAGGTTGTCATCTGCAGGAAGGACCTTGAAGAGACGAATCTCCTCCCTATCGTGATCCAGCAGGCGGTAGATTGGGGTGGCATCCATACGCTGGGGAGCCTGGGGAGCCTGGGGGACTGTTGGGTCTCCTGTCAAGATACTGTCGCCTGTATCCGCTTCTGCTTTATGCGTTTTTGCTTTCATCAGCCGGTGTATTACCTCCGGGATAGGAGTGTATGTTGCGCTAAGAAGGCATGTGGACCATGACTTACGCAGCTTATACATTTTCATTCATTCGTTGACTTGGATAGCTGGCTAAACCTCTGTTGTGTGACAAGCCCGTCTCGGGTTATGGGACAAGAGAGATGGTTCACCTAGGTTTCGGAAAACTGACTGATGAAGGCGAACATCTTGCGCTGGGAAACACTGCTGACGTGAGGGGCAAGGGATCCTCTATAACTGGAGACAATACATAACTGGCATCTTACTGGTCGTTAGATCTGATCATTGCTGTGCGTTCATGTGATTGGTCGACATCTTACTAGATGGCATAGCAAAAGTAGTCACCATTCTAGATTATAATTCGTTATGGCATTGAATGTTTCTCTTAATAGTGCTTATATAATTATGAAAAGCCCCTACTTCCTGCCAATCTACCCCTGTCTTTGATTTCATCTTTAAGTCAACATCCGAACGACACTGACGCCTGCGAACCAATGCACGATCTTTCCAAGCTAATCGTCAGTGATAAACCAAAACGAACCCTATTCCTTAGACTCCAACTCTCGATGGACTGCTCCTTTCTGAGTGCTGAGATATTTGCTCAGAGCCATGATTGGAAATGCATGATGGTAAAGAGGGTATCCCAGGTACAACACTTTAGGAAAGCCAGTACCAGTGTAGAAGTCGGTAGGCCAAGACGTCCCGTTGCTAGAAGGGACAGTCTGTTCTCCACAAGCCATGTTATGCCATCCTGAATCGCCTGGGAAGACGCCGGGCGACGAGACAGGCGGCAATTCTTCGGTGCCCATGTTGGCTGGTGATTAGAGGACGGGCGGCGAACTTTGGGAGTCCTTGTTGTCTTAATGCAGTGAATGAGATTGCTTATTTAAATACACGGAACAGTAAGACGGAAGTACTTGAGTACAGTAGCCCACGGGAATTGCGAGAAGTTCTGCATGCTGATGTTCCTATACTGATTCGTGAAGTTGCATTGAAGGACTCCTGACTCGGGATTGAGGCAGGTTTAATATACGGCTTGGTGCCATCTAGTGTGCTCACAAGATCATGGTAACCTTGATGTTAGTAATGCTTGGCAAATGCCCGCCTCGGGCCGCTTCGAAGGCGTTGGTGTGTCTAAACTCAGTGAGTGTTGTCAAACTATCATCAGAATGGCTGACTCACTCCACACCTTGTTTGGGCTCTAGCCACTGGATCCGAGTTCTTTTCGCCCGAACCAAATGGATATTAAGCCTAGCGTTCACAGACAACATATGCCCAATAAGGGTCTCTACTCGCCGTTGCACCCCGTTGGACGGTCATACCCCCAATTATCTAAAACCATCTTTGAGTGTCACCAAATAATTAGATCCTGATTCCTTGTCCAACCGTGCCGCATTACCAGATTAGGGTTCAAGCTCGGTTGGATCAATTCATTCACGTGGCACTCATCTAACGAAGCTCAAAGTATGCCACAGCTAGGCCGGCAACACAGGGCGCCTGTCATGTTTGCAGTTTGGGAACAAGTCCAAATTGGCACCCCTTTAGGGGCATCACCGAGCCATTTGTGGTTTCATGGGAGATATATGTATTATCGAGCAACGTTCCACAGTAGAAGCGCAATGGTTTAACACGCATATTGACGTAGGCTTCAAGCTCACCGCGTAGTGCTACAGCCGCTGAAACGGCATTTGAAGGAAGTTCTGAAAACATCGCCTTTTAAGGGTCTGATGGGTGATGCTTTCGCACTGCATGCGAGAATTTACGAACCAGATTGGAATATGGCTAGAATCCTAGAGTGGTTTTTTTCGTTTTGCGACTTTCTCCGATTCAATTCCTAGAGCAGAGATCAAAAGGGGCTAGGGGCAGAGCTTCCTAGGCAGAAGGAACACTCGTATATGAATTAAATTTTATTTTCCCTTCTACTTGCTAAGCATCATAACGAACGGATAGATTCCAGTGATGGTAATTTGGATGTTCTCCTAGCAGCTACATATGTTTATCTTTCACCCACTGTGCCAGTAAGAAAGTGATCCATGGTGTTTGGTTTAATCATCTGCCCAAGAATGCTGCCCCGTGCAGGGCAGACGTGCCCGTTTAGGATGTGAGAATGAGGCTCCGGAGAGCCATGGCAGAACACAGCGGGAGAGAAAAGGTTTCCTTAATCTGGCCAAGAGCTATGAAGGTTGTGGCTCCGGGTTTCACCGCACGCCAACCTTTACGGGTATTTCTCCTTTTCTTGAAATGATGCCCTCCTCTAACACGAGCAGGATACTTGCGTCATGGCTACATTACAAACTATACTTTGATACTCAGGCAAGGCCTCGTATCTGCCCTGGTTGTGTAGAACACTTCGTACAACTAAGCAATGATCGAGACATACGGACAGTTTCCTAATGCATGAAAGGGTAAATAACCAGCATTAGTAACGACATATAACCGACGACTGGGAACTACCTACGAACCAGTTCATCACCACTCCAGACTGGTCAGACTTGCCGGGGCAAAAGGGTTTTGAGCAAACTTCAGGGTAACATTGAGCTATCCATGATCCATACGTAAATTGGCAGAAGCCATCCTTACTGGAACTTCTTTTTCTTTTGCAATTTTCTTCGATTCAATGCCTGAGCAGAAACCAAGATTGCCCTTTCATACGCTGGCCGAAATTGCCCGCAACTACGAATGATATTAAGATTCTACCAGGAGAGCTTCGTCGGGAGGATCTCAGAATAATCTTAGGAAGTTCATTCCAACAGCATGAACTAGGAGCAGCAATAACGTTGATGGTCGTGAGCATTGGACATGAGTTATTTATAGGTGGTATGGCTGTTGGATTCGCTAACACGTCCACTTTAAGAAGAATCCCTTTCACGAAAAGGACAGTGATACTCCCGTCTCTACGCCAACCAACCCATGCGAGCTAGAATGACTAAGATGCAAAGGGCCACGAAAATGCAGGCCAGAGCCTCGGAGATGTAACTAGTAAACAGGACCGCAAGATCACCGTTATATTGACTAATCAAAAGTAAGCACCAAGAGTAAGCATCGGCACAACTACACCTGCGTATCCCGGGTACCTCGATGTGGGATGTACACCTACGTAAGCTCGACTGGCCGCCAAACCAACAGATAAGCATTGTTGATCGGCTCAGCCACAACCAACCAACCAATTAACCCCTCGCAGGTATCCCTTACCTTTTGATGTGTAATAGGCGGGTTTACACAGAAGAGGGGTAGGCGGGAAAGCTCAAACATGGTAACAAAGACAAAGGCCTCGGAATTTAAAGAAGGCGGATGCTGATCAAAGATAGGAATATATTTGGTTATTTGTTCAAATCACTTCTTTGCACCTGTAGCAGGTAAAATGGCACCTAATACCGTTTTGATTACTGGTGCCAGCAGGGGCCTGGGGAAAGGCCTTGCCCAGCGTTTCCTTGCCAAACCGGACCACGTCGTTATCGCAGCGAATCGTGACCCGGAAGGCTCGACATCCAAGGCCCTGCAAGACCTGCCCAAGGGCGAGGGCAGCCGACTCGTTGTCGTCAAGCTCGACTCGGCTGTTGAAGGCGCTGCCCTCGAGGTGGTCAAGGTGCTCGCAGACCAAGGCATTGACTCGCTGGACACGGTCGTCGCAAATGCCGGAATATCGGAAGTATATCCCATCGTCTCCGAGGTAAAGGCGACCGACGTACAGAAACACCTCACGACCAACGTGTTAGGTGTCATATGGCTGTACCAGGCCGTGCTGCCACTGCTTCGGAAGTCCCCTGCTCCAAAATGGGTGACCATGGGTTCAAGCGCAGGGGCTCTTGAGGTAGGTTTCTATATTGGCATGCGAGTATATATAATCCATCTACTAACCAGGCGCAGTAAGCAATCACATAACAGACGACAGGCTTCAATGTAACGTAATAACTGACTGAGATACAACTAACAGAAACCAACCCCTTATTCCCAACGGCGCCTACGGACCCTCCAAGACCATGGTGCACTGGTATACCAAGAGAATGAACGCCGAGGAAGAATTCGTCACCGCCTTCGTGGCAGATCCTGGCTTCCCTAATACCGATATGGGCAGCCGGGCAGCCGGGCTTCTCGGACTTCCTCGAGCGCCTGATGACCCGGACGAGTCTTGCGATGGAATGGTGCGGGTAATCGAAGAAGCAACCAAAACCACTCACGGGGGGAAGTTTATGCACTATAAGGGCGAAGTACTGCCCTGGTAGACACAGGGTAATGTTGATCACAGGTTCATTGAAGGCTCGGTTGAGGATATTATCTTTTTGAGTCTGTCGAGACTTATCTAGTTGTTTTCATCTCCAAACATTACTTGTAGCCATTTTACCGTGTCCATAATCAATTCGGAGGACCCCTCGCATGTCAGGATAGACAGATGGCCACTTCCCTTTGCCCAATACAGCTTTTTGGGGCTTTTAAGCATGTCGAATGCCCCCTGCTGCTCTGAAGGACTTGAGATGTTATCCAGCTCAGGAATTACCATCATGACCGGTGCTTTTATCATATCCATGTATGCCATTGGCCACCACATGGCCAGTCTCTGATACGTCTGAAGTAAAATTTGATTGCGGAAGCCAGGATGGCCTAACTGTGAAGTTTTCGACATTAAATTATAAGCCTCTACGCCACCTGGACCCCCAGCACCGCCCATTCCGATCGGATTCTCACCGCTGGGGGTAAAAGGGGCCAGGTAATAGGGCTCATTTCCTCGGAACTGTGATATTTTGTCCTTGATGAGTAGCGTAAAGGCTTTATCGGCCAGGTGCGGTTGGACATAGGTAAATAGAGGGCACACCATAACGACGGCCTTGGGCCTTCGATCAATCGCTGCCGAGCACGCGCTGACCGCGGCACCAAAAGACATGCCCCACAGCGCGATATTCCGGGAGTTCACGCTCGAGAGACTGGCCACGTGAGTGAAAATATCTATGGTAGGCAACTAGAGAGTCAGCTAGTCTAGTCTAGCAGTGTCTCGCACCCCCGAACAACGGGCCGGGGAAACGAGTTTTATACATGTACCACTACTCACCGGACAAGTTCTCGGCAATACGCAGCGGGTCAAGCAAGTTGCGTGGCTCTCCGCCACTGGCCCCTACGCTGCGAGCGTCATACAAGAAGACATTGAATCCACTGGAATGGAACGTTTCCGCAACCTCGGGGAGAGTCATTTCTTTGACACAGTTGAACTAACACTCCGCGAATCTGATCAGCCTTCTTTTTGGTTCCCACAGTTAGCCGACACGGATGGACATACTCCATGAGACATGATGATAGCTGGGGCCCTCTGCTCGGTCGCATAAAACCACCCTCTAATTATGGTGCCATCAAGCATTTTGCACTCGGCGGGACGATGTGTAACCATGATTGCCTAATTGTAAAAGCCAATTGCGCGATGGAATGCTGAAAGCACTTTTAAGATTAAGAGCAAGCAAAGCACACGACCCGGTGGAAAGCGTTCAAATCGGTTATGAATCGCAACAGGTACACTACTATTGCCGTCGTGATGTAGTACGGGTATGGGATGATTATATTGTAAGCAAACCAGTCAGTTGCTTACGCAAGGGGTTTGTGGGGTTGGTACCATTTTCTGAGATTACGTGCATAACATACGATATTCGGTAAGCCTCTTATTTAACATTGTTGCACTCGCTGCACGGCCGCCCTGTCGTCTTTGCCTCTATCTGATGGATGCTCGAACCGCGCTTGCAGTATTGCCGATCCGGTAAATGTCAACTCTCCGTACTGGAACAACAACTCCTTGGCCCCGATGATGTGGTCGCCGGGATCCGCTTCGCACGCGAAAAGAACTTGCGGCTCACCATCAAGAACACCGGGCATGACTATCTCGGACGATCGACAGGGGCAGGCGCTCTCGCTCTTTGGACGCACAATTTAAAGAATATTTCCTTCCTCGACCGTACTAGCCTACATTACACCGGCCCTGCAGTGCATATAGGTGCTGGCTGGCAGTTTGACGATCTTTATCGAGCAGCCTGGGCGCAGGGTTTACGGGTTGTGGGTGGAGATTGTTCTGCCATCGGAGTAGCCGGAGGGTTTGTACAGGGCGGACAATGCACTGGAGTTCGAGGTGGTGACTGCCAATGGAGAGCTCCGAATCGCCTTCCCCACGGAGAATGAGGACTTGTACTGGGCCCTTAGCGGTGGCGGGCCGGGCAACTACGGGTAGGTGGTCTCCATGAAACTCAAAGCTCATCGAGATGGCCACGTGGCGGGCGCGCGTGTCACATTCACCAATAAAGATCCAACCTAATTCTTCGCGGCCGTCGAAGCTTGGCTGCGATACCATTTGGTCCTCAACACTATCCCTGGCATGAGCGCCATCGCCAACATGAACAACGAGTATTTCAGTCTCAACTTCATAACGTGGCCTGAGGCTACCGCGGATGAGCTGGCGTCCGCTCTCGATCCATTTATCCGGGAGCTAGAGCAGCTTCATGTGAAGCTGGATGTCAAGGATATCGTAGCTCACCCGACTTACTATGAGCATTGGTCTTCTCAACGTTCCCGCAAGACACCAACAACACTCTCGGCTCCCGTTTTATCCCACATTTAATGGTCGAGAATCATCCCCAGGACCTCGTGTCCCTCTTTAGAGGTGTTGTGAGCGAGAGTATCGCAGGATTTGCCATCCTTGGCGGGAACTACTCGCACCTGAGAGACGGCAGCGCCCCGAGAGGGACCAACGCCGTTAACCCCTCTTGGCGGGACTCTGTGATCAGTCTTAATTTTTTCCTGCCCCTCACGTTCGATGCCAGTCGGCAGATCCTTAGTGAGAGCCAGGGGCTCGTCAACAAGTGGCAAAACCAGGTCAAAGCCCTAGCTCCCGGCGGCGGTGCCTACATGAACGAGGCTACATTTGATAACCTGGACTGGAAAGAAGACTACTACGGCGTAAATTACGAGAGACTCTTGGGCATCAAGAAAAAGTATGATCCAGATTTCGTATTGTGGGCGAATACGGCGGTGGGTAGCGACGAAGTATGGGAATTGAAATCAGACGGGCGACTCTGTTTGAAGTGAGACAGCTTCCATGTCAATTTATAGTAGTTAGACATGAGTTAGCACACGATTCTTTGCATTATAGACACGAAGACCTGGCCAGATTTGTCGATGAAAATGGGGTCGGTAAAGGCCCATAGCCCGCCTTAACACCTCGCTGTTATGCTTTTCGGATACGGGATCCCGTTGTTTCTGCTCCGAATATATAATAGTAATACACCTGCAATCCGGCTATAGATCAAACGAATCACGGAATACCATTTTAAAACCACGGCGGAAGGAATACAATATAGAATTAATAGATAGACGGCCCCTGATGAGTTTTGCCAACAGCGAAAACACGTTCCACCTCATTGCCAAAGACATGACCCAAGCCTGTCAAATTATCGGAGCCTACACTTTGTATTTACCAACGTGCGATGTAAGATTGCCAAAGATGCCACGTTGAAACCAAGTAGCAAACCCTTTTCAAGTACTCATAAGAACGCCGACATCATTGGCATTCGCGGCTCATACCAGGTTCACCCAGCAGAAACAACAGACGGGAATGACGAGACGACAGGCAAGAACACTGGATGCTGCCGTGGTAACTTTGAAGAGTTGCATCCATTGTCGGGGCTATGGTGTCACTCGAACCCCAGTGGTTTACAAGGAATGGGTAGACTTCGCAAGAGTTGATCATTAGATTGACAGCACGGAGGCAGACAAGAACACTGGATGCTAGCGTACCATGGACTTCTGACAGCTAGGTAGACGCGAGACAATGTCACATGCTTGAGGGTCAACAGTTGGCCGAGTCGTACAGCTTACACAAGGGACCAGGTCACGTTCGATCAACAAGACATCAAATGGAAGAGACATCATTCATCACCTAGAGAAAAAGATATATTCCTCGCAATAAGCCCTCGAGTCGAGATGCGGTCTGTCACTGCATCCGCCACCACATCCACGATCCGATCAGAAACCGTGTTGGTGACCACCTCGACGAGATCATCTTCTTGCTCGCGACAGTACTGCACGTCGCCATCAAGTCTCTCCATATCGTCACGCTGCACGGCCATCTCGAGTTCCAGCTCTTCTACTCGGGCATGCGCCCGCTCTGCCGCTAGACGGACGGCCTTGATCTCCGACTCGCACTCGCGAATGCGCTCCTTGTGCAGTTTATTGTCAGCGAGCAGGTCGTCGATCTGGCGAGCCTGCGCCTGTACGAGGCCTTCGAGGATGTCGAGGCGCTGTTGTACGACAGATGATCGTGGGGGAGAAGCACGCAAGTCGGGCTTCTTCGTCTGTAGCCCAACATCCCCCAGAGCTAGAACATCGCTGCTCGTGCTACTGTTGCTTCGTCGCTGCCGCCGCCGTTTCGTGCCCTGGTCTTTCTCGGCTGCGCATGTTAGGGATCGAGATGACAAGGAGGGGAGGGATCGTGGGAACATACTAGAAATGGGGGGCATCGGCGGCCCTGGACCTAGTTCGTCATATCGTGGCGGCGGCAGGCTAGGGTCTTCTACCGAGGGGGCCAATGAGTCTTCTATCGGAGGGGGCAGAGGATCGTCCACCCATCTGCGCCCCCCCGACCCGCCAAAGAGCCGAAACGTCTCTGTATATGGGGGTAGTGGCGCACACCCGCCAGCAGCAAGCAGTGCACACAGAGGCCGCAAATGCGCCCGCGTCGTCTCTTGATCCTCCATGTAGATTGACAACTGCGTCGCTCGGCTCAAGGATCGGAGGGCGTCGAGAACTTCACCCGAGGCTCGACTTCGTGCCCGCAACGGAGATGGCGTGTTGCTCGGGATGATGAGGTGGACGGGTTCGCTGAGCGACATGGAGAACCGCGCCAATCTGCCCGGCAACTTGGATTGTATGGTCTCGGGGACATTGTCGGTTGTGTATTCGGGAGATTGAATCTGGCTCGGGTGGATGTGGATGTGGACGGGCGCATGGGCGAATATGCCCTTTAACTTGACGGGGATGGATAGCTGGAGGAAGACGCCGGTCGCTTCGGGGAATGCGGGCGTCTCGAGGGTCTGGGATTCAAATACGATGCGGGCGTCGGACGGATCGGGTGTGGTCAGAAAACCGTCGCCGGACCACTGCAAGGCCACACGGGCAATCTTCACGTTCGGCATCCTAGATCTGGTCAGCTTCCAACGCGCACTTACCGCTGATGCTGATGACACGCGATGCAATAACAAAAAGGCGCCGGGTTCGACGGTTGGCAATCTGCAAAACTCCTCTCCTTGCCGCTTGCGCAGCCGAGACGGACGAGGAGTCGAGAGATCCCTTCCCAGTGCCCTAGCCTTCCATAAGTGGCGCGACGCGACCGATGGGTAGAACCAGTAGAGAATGGCACTGGGCGTGAAGTACAGGCGCCAGACTGTCTTGCATGCGATGATCGGTTGGTGGTGTTGATGATGGAATGGGTCGTCGCAATTGGTGTCTTTGTTGAATGATCGTGAATCATCTCGGCTGCTGGGCATTGAAAGGTGGTTGGTGCGCTCACGTGACCGAGGCGAGGAGTGGAGGAGTGGAGGAGGAGTGTTCCGCCATTTGAACGCGACCGACATTTCCACCAACTTCAACTTTCCGCTGCCGCCATTTCGCGCAATGCGACCAACCGGCAACAAATAGGAAATGTTAATTTAATGTATTAAAATATTCACTATTTTTAATTAAAGTTTAAATATAATAAAGACTTTATATTTTAGCTTAGCTCTTTAAAATTTAACGTTATATATTAGTTAAAGGGCTGCTCCGTAATACTTTAACAGGTAAATGCATTTAGGTGGGAACAAACGACTTTAAGCTGGGGCTCGACGGCATCTGGGGTATTTTGCGGCACCTGCCGCGGGACGTACGACGCTAGACCCATGTAGGCCGACTGCCTCTAGGGACTGCTGAATTGCACACTGAGGGTTCCATGGCGTGTGCGTGGCTGGTCATCGTTGGAGACCTATTTCGTGAGGGCGCGAAGAAGGCTAAGAGTAACTGGGCTTTTAAGATACAAGGGGACATGTGGGAAGGAGGAGCAAAGGACAAGATAAGTATGGAAAGATGGGACTTCTGGATTCAGCGATTCAAGGAGGTCGCGGAAAATAATGTGGTGTCGCCGCTTGCCAGAGAGGCTGCTGCCAGGCAGTGTATTGACAATGACTATAAGTACACGTTATTACTGGCCTGATAATACGCTAGCTCTTCCTATTACGCCTCAATCTCCTGGAAATAAACATCACGAGGTTTGAAAATCAAGTAAGGTCCTTCGTGTCGGGATGTGATGACATCGAACAGCTGAAATTCTTCCGTCCTTCCTCGCCCTCCTTGCGATGTGCCATCCCCTGCTCCAATGGCACCAAGTTTGCCAGGCGCTTGCTCGAAATTGAAGTACCACAAAGCTTTCGCTGCAACGAGGCTGATCTCTAGATACGCGACGGCCTTACCCGCACATGATCGAGCCCCGGTCGAGAACGGCACGAAAGCCGCCTGATTGGAGGTTGGCGGGGCAGACCCCTTGTTGCCAAGTGTGTGGGAGTTTGTAAAGTCTGCTAGCCATCGATCCGGTCTAAAGGAAAAGGGCTCCGAGAAGTAGTCCTCGTTGTGGTGGATAGCATAGGCACTTACTCCGACTTGGGTGCCTGGGGGGATCACGTGACCGTCCACGATCCAGGGGCTTTTGTTCTCCTGAGGAGCAAGCTCACGCCATAAAGTGCCTCCAATTGGCGGAGATATCCGTAGTGTTTCGTCGATACAGGCACGCAGGTAGCGACAACTGGCAAGGCTCGATCCGCTCTTGATCTCCTGGCCGGACTTGAAGGCGGTGCGTATCTCATGGGCCACTAGGCCGTACCAACGAGGAGACCGCGACAAATAGAAGAACAAGGCCGACATCGCCGAAGACACCGTGTCTCCACCTATTGCAGGTTAGCTGATAGTCCGAATCGCTTTGTTGAGGCGCACATACCTGCAGACAGAAAGAAGAGAGACTCCGCAAACAGTTCGCTGTGTTCGATGTCTCCTTGCTTTTCGTTCAGATCACCCATCACGAACGAGTACATGTCGTTTCGGGCGTTTTTGTCAAGGGCAAGCCGAGATTTGATCAAGTTTTGCACTAGCCCCCGCCATTTCGACCTCATAGGGCTCTGCTTGAAAACGTACTCAATGCCCAATTTTTTCAAGAAGGGGAAGTTCATGTAGGAGTTAATGCGGTAGTTGGCAAGATATATGCCTTTTAGTATGAATTCGTTGTCATTTTTGATCTGAAGATCAATAGAGGAGCCAAACGCCAACTGTACAGCAGCGTCCATAGCTAGCCGCCGGCACAGCTCGGTAAGGTTCACAGGTTTCCCAGGCGAGGGACAAAGTTGCTGAAGGAAGATATGAACCTGCTTTCCTAGAGTACTCTCAAATTTACGCATCGAAGGATCGGACAGAGCCGGGCCGATGATCTTGCGCTTCCGTAGGTGCTCGTTTTTGTCCAGGGTATTGAAGATGAACGGGGTTCCCTCATTGAGGGAGAAGAGATACAGATATGATTTCGTCACCCGTGGATTCAGATAGATATCTGGAAAGGCTCAGCGGTGCCCGCGTGGATATCCCATAGATGGGAAGATTGACATACCTCGAAGAGCCTGGACTGAATTAAAAATGAGCCGGTTGGGACCGTACCGCATAACCCTGCCTTTCAAAGTTCACAATATATTGAGTGAGTCAGCTGCCCTGGCACAATGTTGAAGGGAGATGACTAGTCACCGTATCGCCTGTGATCAATCTCTGTTGCCAAATGGAGCGATCGCCGCAGCACATGGAACCCGGCATACGTATCTGATAATCGTGCCAGTAGTGGCCCAGGATACATCCGCAGAGGGTGATATGCAAGGTTATATAGCACAGCAATTATGCACTTGAACTGGCTGTTAAAAGATGGGGACAAATTTAGACAATAAGTAAAGCCAACTCACATATGGAATGACGATACATGCAGCATAGCCAAACAATGGCCACGATGGCAGTGGAGGATGAGATCGACGACATGCTTGGTGTTTCGGTCACTGCAAAGGTCTTGGGTAAATGGTCGTGGGAATCCAAGAACCCCCCAAAAGCAAATGGAAGTTGTTAATGCAAGGCATGGTCCGTCCGGCTGTTGCGACCCCGTCAGGCAACCAAACACAATCAATTTTGCGACCAACAGCCACTGTGCCACACGAAAGGGTTGCAGCGACACATCAGGATCGGCTAATGGAGGGGCAAACTTGGCTTGGTGTATTGGTCAGCCATGGTACATATGTTTTGTGCTGACACAACTTATCTAGGCCTGGCTGTCGTCGCATTTGTAAATCACCTGTTGGCAATATCATCGACACCGTCCCGCTGCTCACACTCATAAACAGGGAACCTACGTCGGGGCTGTTTGGAGTATCCTCAACTACGTGAGTCTAGGTGCTCTTTATGTCCATCAATGGGATTTAACACTTCGCACATTCTTAGCCGTGCTAAACGTGAGTTAGTTGGACTAGACAGGTAGCGTATAAAAGCGCGGAAGAGAGTAAGTCGGTAAGTAAGCGTAAATAAGAAAGTAAGATAAATATAAGTACGCGCGGAAGAGTATAGGATAGTAATAGAGAAGTAAGAGAAGAGCGCGCGGGAGATTGGATCGGAGCGGAGCGGAGCGGAGCGCGGCGGGGCGGGTTGCGCAAATGGAATATATTTTGGTTAGGGTTAGGGTTAGGGTTAGGGTTAGGGTTAGGGTTAGGGTTAGGGTTAGGGTTAGGGTTAGGGTTAGGGTTAGGGTTAGGGTTAGGGTTAGGGTT